>OX453240.1:13652042-14852042 GCA_949709985.1 Luffia ferchaultella | reverse complement strand
TGGGGTTGAAGCAGCATCGAATGCCACTGTGTATCACTGGTTCAGTGAGTTTAATGCAAGATCGTCATGTGGGCATAAATATGAAGAGAATACATAACATACTACAAGAACATTTGATATCATTGTCTTTCGGTGGCATGTAATATTTTTTCACAAACTATCAAATTAATTATTAAAAATGACGAAAGACTCTGGAATGGAAAAAAAATGGTGTATAAGGCATTTTTTTTGAACAATTAATTTAAGCTGCAAAAATTTTGTGCTACCGAAATTACGATCTAATCACTGAAATGACGAATGCACACCTTTTAATTTAACTAATGTATCAATGCAGTTTCGAATATTTTCAATGAGAATACAATCAAGCACAACTAACCAAAATATACTCTCAAACAATTAAGATTCTGTTTCATTGCTTTTCAATAAAATTCAGCTGTCTAATAGCTGTTCCAAAGACGATTGGTTTCGATCCATCGATGTTTTCCCATAAATAAATTTTAATTAGATTTTGGCAACCGAATTTCATTTATGGGGCCTTAAATAATACTTTGTGTGCGACACGGTACAGATATGGCGTTTCGGTTTGATTTACAAATGGAAAAAACTCCACCGAACTAATGAAAAAGCAGTTTTCATGCGGTCACTATTATTCATTAAAATATAAAATAAAAACATTACAAAGTACAGCGAGATCTTGTTCTAGTTGGCTGTTATTTTCAAATTGCGACGATTTAAAATGGTATCCCTACAAACACTACCAAGTCCCTCTGAACTGAAGCAAAATGTGAACAAAAATATACAATCGTACGAAAAACTTAATCACGAGTGCCCGTAATACAAACGAAATTGCTTGCTAAAAGCCCAATCCGGACGTCGAATTTAATTACAATTATATTATTACATTTAAATGCCGTTTCCACACGAGTCTGGTCTTATGCAAATATATTAAAACAAAATATGATTTTACCAGTGCAGTGGGATCTGATGTTAGAGCTTTCAAACTTCTTCTGAGCATTAGGTTTAAGAATTGTCGGTACAATTTGGTAACTAAGTAAAATGTAAACATATCAAAAAGGTGCGGCCTCGGTTGTCGTGGAAAGGGATATCCCGCCGACGGGAATAGTCGGCGGCCGTCTGTTGGATACCCCTTCTCGTAATGTTTGACTCTACTCATTATTAGTATCGAATGATTTTTTCGATATAAATAATGAATCCAGCAATTCGTAAAGTTTTAAATTAAATTTGATATAAAATTACTAGGTTTTAGTGTCATGCTAGCCGAGTGGTGGCGAGCCCGTTTCTTATTAGTTTCACTGATTCCGTGTCTAAGAGAGCACGATAAGCTGTCGGTTCCGGTTATCATCATCAAATGGCAGTCGTTAAAATCCACCAACGCGCATTAGAGCAACGTGGTGGATTAAGCTCCAAGCACTCTGATTCAGAGGATAGGCCTAAACCTCTGCAGTGGGGCATTAATGGGTTGATATAGTATTTGTAAATCGTGTGATTTGTTTTCACGAGCTACCTGTTGAGTTGCGAACAGTTTTAGCAATGCAAAATCCTCTTTTACGACTACAACAATAATTTATTAAAAACTTCGCCGGTGCTTTATAATTTTGGTACGGTAGTTTGTCGTGATGTCGTCATTTTTCAATGGATGTTCTTTTGTGTTACTATTTCCTTACAAAATTCTTTACTTGGAAAAGTTTTTCTTCCATTTCGTTATTACATGGATATTATATATTTTTAGTAAAATAGCTAATACAAAGAAATTCGTTTTTAATTGTGTTTTGTTGGTAGTTATTACTTTTTCAAAGATTCATTTTAACAAAATCTAATTACAAATTTTAATTATATTTTGATAGATAAAGTACAGGTGGCATATTGTTAAGAGAGAGCGGTAAAAGAAAAGTAACCTTCTTCCTCTTCTTCTCTCTCTCTCTTTCTACTTCTCATTCTCAATAAAATTGTGATAATATTTTGATATTCGTAAATAAATCAAAACCTATAGAGTACTACTTACCTTTGACTTAGAATCATATTTGGCCAGGACTCGCAGCCTGTCGTGATAGACCTGGTGGCAAGCCGGCTACTTCTTTAGAAAGTCGTAGTTCGAATCCCAGGCCATGTACCAATGAGTTTTTTTTTACTTAAGTACATAACTATCACTGACTCTATACCTCGGAGAGCACGTTAATCCGCCAGTCTCAGTGGCTATCATCTGATGAAAGTCGATAAACTCTATCAACCCGCACTGGAGCAGCGTGGTGGATTAAGCTCCAAGCACCCTCATCTTATGGGGTGACCTAAGGTATGGTAAACAATCAAAAAAGTGTTAATTTGTAGTTTTTGTCTACTTAATTGCGTTTGTATGGCGGGCGTGGCTACATGCGCTATCGTCCCCTTAAATCGGGGCTCTACTTGGCAACGATTCTTTGGTGTCCAATACTTGTTCGTTCCTCTCGCCGTAGAAACTACTGGCTGCTGGGGTAAACGTTTTAACGCGGACATCAGACGTCGCTCGAGAGAGAGGGGTTTGACTCCCGTTCCGGGTCCTTCCTGACGCCGAGATTGTCCATTGCCATTCAACGTGGCAATGCGACCATAGTATCTTGGGCACCTTTGCGCCGGGGGCGACAACGGGTAAGTTATTAGGCCCCTTTTAATTTTTCCTTTATTAATGTTTTTTTTTTATCAGTGGTTTAGGTAACCGCTGGTCAAGATCTGTAGTGGGTAGTTCTTCGACAAATCGTTCTTCGCGTAATTTCCATGTCTTTTATTTTTTATGTTAATTGGTAAAAACTAAAATAATAGAGTAATAAAGGTGACAAAAACGAATTAAACTGTCGTAAAGGCATTCACTTTAGACTTTTGATGAACCTGGAAAAAGAATATTAAAAAATTTCTTTCCATGGTAATTACTAAACAGGGCATGGAAATTATTATGAATGTATATTTTATGCTTTTATGCTTTGATCAGTACTGTAAAATATTAAAATGCTATAAAGTAAGTAAGCTACCACCCAGTAATCAAAAAGCATAAAGATTTTGTGGTATAAAAAGTGAAGTAGGACCTGTTATGGTCGTTATTCTACAGGTTGATTTTATCATAACCAATATTACTGTTTACGAAATAAATCTCTGCTGGAATATTGATCAACTTGACATTATCAAATCACTTGCTCACTATTGGTTTATTAATTACATTTATTTTAAGTACATTTATTTAAGTAAATCCGAAATCAGAGATCATCTGACTTTGAAACCAAATCAAGGCTATATAAGCCTAAGGGTGGATTATATTTGTCCATTTATGGTTTCATAGACGGAACCGTATAGATAAATTGTATGAGATTGTGTCATGCCTGGAAAGATATGTTCTTATTGGTATTTTTCTCTTCCATTCCATCTATGGAATGAAACATGGGTAAAAGAGAATCCACCCTTAGCAATGAGACGCTTCATATTTTTAACTGACTACGTTATACCTAATCATCATCATCATCATCATCATCATCATCATCATCATCATCATCATCATCATCATCATCATCATCATCATCATCATCCTGCCCTTATCCCACTCTAAGTGGGGTCGGCACAACATGTGTTCTTCTTCCATTCATCTCTGTCAGTCGTCATCTCAGTACTCACACCTTTCACACACATATCCTTTCTCACGCAATCCATCCATACCTTCTTGGGTCGTCCCCTACCCCTACACCCCTCCACATTCATACTCATCACTTTCCTTGTAATATGCCTTTCATTCCTTCTCATCACATGCCCATACCACTCCAACCTATTGCTTCTCAGTCTCTCTATGACCGGCGCTACTTTCAGACTTCCTCTTATATACTCATTCCTAATCTTGTCCATTCTAGTTACACCACACATCCATACCTAATCAAATTAAAGAAAAAAAATAATCGAAAATTATATCCTTTATACAAATTTTCCAATATTTAACATTTAAATACGGGAACGCTAAAAACAAACCAGCTTTGTTTCAGTTTCAAATGTACGTTCTTTATAAAAAAATTTTTTTTTTAAATTTATTTAGTCACAGTTTTCTTCTTGATTTAAAGTGGATAATATTATATTTTCGACCGCAGTTTATATTCTTGGAAATGAGATCGCTGTCCAGAAGCTGTCTTCAGGTGGTACAATTTCAGTTCCCGCAAAAATATGCGCTGATGGCTCCTGTAGTTCTGCTTGCTGTAAACTTCTTTCATTTACAATGTGAAACATTTCCAATTTTGACGTGGCATTGAACAGAGTTGTTAACACATTTATCGCATGCGTTCTTATTGCCTGATTGCCACAATACTTGGTGTATTTTCATAGTACTTTTAAAGCAAGCTAGACCTGCAGGGTTGAGAACATCTTTCTCGTGAATGCCGGATACATCAACTTCTCGGAGCACAACTCCTGGGACATTTGTTTTCAAATGAGTCATGAGCGATTGTAGATCTGGTATCTCTTTCCTAAGTGAAACTAACCTGTCGGTAGTTCTTTTAAGGATGGGACTTACACCATCAGAAGCTCCTTTCCCATGTGCAGATTCACTGTAGTTTCATTTTATTTTACTTAATTTTATTTTTTTATATTTTATACATATGTATATAAAATACATTTTAATTAATACTTCTGTCTTTCTCTGAATCTTTTTATGTTCATTCTGTTTCTTTCTCTTGCATTTTTTTTCTGATGGGCTATCATAGCTTTAATCGGCACTATTTTTTCTTATGACTCCTTCTTGTCGTACCTTTCTCAATATTTGGTTTTAAAGTTGCTGTATTCCGTTGGATTCCTTTTGATTTTAGCTCGTATTTCCCTTTCAGCTATTTTTTTCTTCAGTAATTTTTTCTCGCGACTTATTTATGGTCTCCCCATGTTTGGTCTTTTACAGATTTAAACAAGAAAGTTAATAAAATATAGTTACTGTAAATAACTGCTAAAAACAATGTCATTAGTCAATTTAATTTGCTAAGAAAGAAACTACTCAATAATTTCTATGGCGTTTACGTAAGTTCCAAGGCATAAAACTCATGGAAATTACACCATGGAAATTACGTAAATTTAACAATGTTTTTATTATTTCCGAATTGAATAAGGATTTCATACTAATTGTTATTTTGCGATTTTCTTAAGGAAACAAGAAATTATATTTAAGGTAGATATGTTTAAAAAAATATTCGTAAATATAGCAAAACGTGCCACAGAAATTACCTTCCCTACTAAACCAAAATTTAAAATAATAAAGAACTCACGATATATACTTTGGCGCTCAAATAAATGACACAATGGTACCTCTGGTACATCCGGACACAACTACCGGTATTTTAAATAATTTCATAGAGTATTTGTCACATAACCAATAAATCAAAAACTGCATTTTTTGCCGCTCGGCTTATTTTTATCTCGTTGCGTTACAATAGAACAAATGACTTCAGAATCTGTACCATACATTTAATTACATTAAAAAGTGCATTTTCTGGTAGATACACTCATATCCTATTTATTTTTGTATAAATTTGATTATTATCCTTTAAGTTATAGAAATTGTAGACAATGATTTTACAAGCGGCGCGCGTGTTACGTGTAAGAAACATGCAAAATCACCCCGTTTTTCGGATTCAAACGTGGTTTTTATTAATTTGTTCGACTGTTGTTACGTTTTGTGAATAATATCTAGATGTACTATTAACTTATGTAACTTTTGACGTTTGATTCAACATTAAAAATGTAAGTTTTATATAATTTATTGGGCTGTGACAGTAAAAAAAAGATGCCCCAGGAATCACCCTAGTATTACTTGATTCAAGCTTTTCTTAATTCAAAATTGAATAGAAAAAATCTGCAGACGTAAAAGCTGTCAGGGTGGAAGAAATGAAGGGAATCAAAAATAAATATTTACAGTATTTTATGTTTTTGGCATGGCAAATAGTTTCAAGTTTTCTTTGTATTTTAATGTAAATTCTTCCCTTACAATAGTGTTCATCAACAGTCGAATAATGGATGCCCCTCATACTTGAAACCTGCCAAGTGCGAGTCGGACTCGCGCACCGAGGATTCCGTAAAAACCTGTAGGTATATAAGTAAAAGTAAGTTTGATTTTGTTACAGCTTAAAGGTATTATAGACGTTAGTATTTGATATGAATTTCAATTTAATACCTCTACGCGTTCATGAGGAAAGGGGTAGTAAGTTTAAAATTATTAAAAATATTTTTATTATATGATGTAACTAAGAGTTTATGCTTTTCGCAATTTTTCCTTTATCTGTGATATAAGACATTGCTTCGTACCAAATTTCAAGATTCTGAGTTTACTGGGAGTACGCTGCAGGTTTTGATTCTCTTGCGAGTGTAGAAAATTTGTAGCATAAAAGGCTGTATCTTTTGATTGCGTTGGCTTAGAAGTTTAATTTTTTTAGCTCTAAGGGACTGTAGACTTAAGTATTTGATATTAATTTCAGCTTGATACCTCGACGCGTTCCTGAGTAAAATGGTCTTGACAGACAGACAGACAGATGGACAACAAAGTGATCCTATTAGGGTTCCGTTGTTTTCCTTTTGAGGTTCAGAACCCTAGGAACGATAAACATGAAGACGAAAAACTTATGTCAGCGGAAATGAAATTATGGTTCCGGTAATTATGATGACACCTAGTTTTTCTTCCTCGATCATCAGTCGCTCTATTGATGATGAACCATCATATTTTTTGAAGAACATTTTTCTCAGTGTTAACGTGCAAATAATATAATTCTCTTGAACATTTACCATCATATTGTCTTACTATATAATTCCTCTATCGACGACCTCTGTGATAATGTTGCACCGGAACCGTGGACTTATACTCAATATTTGGTTGAAGTGTCCAAGAAAATCCATGGAATCAATTGCTGGTTCGCTGCAAACATGCTGCAAAATACCTTTTGTCGCCTACGTGTTTAGCGCTCAGCTCTTTAATAAAATAAATTAAAATTAAAAAAATTAAAATGGTGCCGAAACCCGGCACCATTTATGTTAATAAAAGAACATAAAAAATAATATATCACAATTTTAATTATTTAAAATATAAATTTTAATGCAGAACAATTTGACTTTGTAATGATAATGACAGAAATATATAAAATATATGAAATAAATGTAATGTCAACCAAAAAGGTTGAATAACAGATCTAACTAAACTATTTTTGTAGGTTTGTTTCATACAAAGAACCCAAAGAACTTCGCTTCACGCCTTCAATGTAGTTTTAATACATGAAAAGCTTGAAAGTAAAACTTGATGTGTGGATTGACTTTACAACTACTTACCGTTTTTGTCATTGAAAATGACTATCATATCCATTTAACGGGAGACGCATTTTTAGCCATAACTCCGAGGGTATGGGGTCTAGCCAAGATTTAAAGGATTTAAAAGATCAATAATTTAGTTGCACGTCGTATGACACCAAAATTTTGGAAATCGGTCTGGTAGTTTTCGAAAAAAATTTAAAAATGTAAAAAAATCGGGATTTTTCGGATTTTTTTTACTAAATCCAAAATATTTCAAGAACGGGGACTGATATCGAAAATGAAGAAAAACAGTATATCGGCCATTAACGTAGCTACGGTTTGAGATCAAGTTTTTGGAAATCGGTTAGTAATTGTAAGAGAAATTATTTCCGAAAGATGAGATTTTTTGGTCGATCGCTGGTATGTTTGCGGATGTAAGTTACTATATTTCAGAGATTATTCGTTGGATCGCTTCGAAGTGTTATACAAAAGGTTAAAGGGCATCAGTAGCTACAGTTTGAGACCAAAATTTTGGAAATCAGTTGGAAATCCAACAAGAAATTTGACATCACATGTTAGATTTTATGGACGATCGGGAACTTGTTAACATTACGGTCATCGCCTTTCGGCCTGTATTCGTTCGAATGCTTCATTATCGAGTTCAAAACGTTTAAGGATATCAGAGGCTGCAGTTTAAATCGTGGCAATGCCCAGAATTTCGTCGAAATAAAATAATCTGTGAAAATCGGATTTGAGTAGGTTCATTTTCAATGAAACCGATGGTTGCGGGGACTGCAAGATCTGTGGATTTTTTATGATAATACCATATGACCATATTGATTGATGTCGATTAAAATGAAATTGTAGTATGTTAATTCAAACGTGTAAAGACGGCTACTTACATAATTGGTACTTCAGTCAGGTGCGGTGCAGAAATGATTCTAAATAAATTGACTATATTACTTTTATTATGAGGAATATTACAAAGTAACTTTAATTATGTATTTGGTTGTGTATATGAGGTCCCGTAGCCGACTGACTGTCGGTTGGTGCGGGTGAACGAGCTCTATGTCGCCGCTGGCCTCATTACATTGCTGACTTGCAATACATGTGTGTCACTGCACTAACCCTCCCCTTTGACAAAAAGAAGAAGAAGAGTTACATAATACATTGAACATAATCTTAACATTCTACCTTTACAATTTACGGGACGCATTACGTTATAAGATACCTACATAGAATATCATACCAGTGAGCATTAAAAATCTGGCACTCGGGACAAAGTTCAAAATGAATACTCATCAGTTCATATACCTTGATGACTGATGCAACTTCAAACTAATATTTCTACATATCATTTTACCGAAAGTTTCTCCTTGAAAACGCGTGTACAGAAGAATTGCAGCCAAATTCATGTCATGCCCCCAAATTATCGTGTGTTCCTCCGAAAACGGCTTACAGGCCGTGCCTGTTGATTCTACGAAGGTTGTATAGGTATTGAACCCAAAATTCAGAGTATAATTAATTTTCAGTAAAAGCGGGGCTGGCCGGCTGGCAGGACGCTCTTATTAAATAAAAACCATAGACATATATATACTAGCGTAGGAGACCAACTGACATCTAAACATCGCATGACCGAAACGGAAATGAGTATGTGTGCAAAATTCACATGTAGTTGAGCCAGTTTTAGTGATGTGCATAGGTGTTTTTTATATTGTCGATAGCACGTAGTACTTTCATGATAATGTGTCGTTGAAATTACCGCGTTATCATAAGTCGAAATCGGCAATCCTATTTATTATTTTGAATCTGCTATACTACATAATTTTTGTTTTGAGTTACTTTTCCTAACTTTTAGTTTTTTAAAATGACAAATCATCAATCAGTCAATTCAAATGCCATTTCCTTTACTCCAATAATTTTTTTTTGTTAACAGTTGATAATAAAAAATTTGCAGAAGTAAAGAAAGCGTTAACATCAATATGGAAATTTTAATATTTAGTTGAATACAAGCCAAGTAATAAATAAAACAATATAAATAAACGATTTTTATTTTTAGTGACCATACGTCACGTTGCAACGCATAACAACAAAATTTTAACTCTTTGTAAACAAAAAAATGAGAATGTACAAAACAAAAACATTTACAATGGAGAAGTTCATGATGTTCAAAATATACAATTTAACTCGATAGAATTGAAAGATAAACCAAAACTAATAAAACAGTGAAAGTTTTTTTTTTAAATTCGTCAATAAATGACTGAGAAATAAATTATTGATATTTATTAATTTGACGACCGCTTAGCCTAGTGGGTAGCGACCCTGCCTACGAAGCTGGAGGTCCCGGGTTCGAATCCTAGGTCGGGTCAGTATTTATATGATGAATATCGATACTGGTACCGGGTCTTGGTTGTTATATGTATGTGGTGTCTTCGCTTGGTACCCAAAACACAAGCTAATGCTTAGTTTGGGGCCACGTCGTTGTAATGTGCACGTTATTATTATTATTATGTATTTTCGTGCGGTTTGACTGGTGGATTCTTACTGCCCATGACGTCACATTGTCTACTCGATTGAGTGTCGCGTCGTCTCACTACACCACAAATTATGCCTTGGATGCCTTGGACTAGTCTATAATATCTTTTGTTTCTTTATTTAATAGGTAATTAAGTTTTATTTGAATATAAAGGAACAAGTTTTTGTAAAAGACAAAGTGATAATTTGCCTAAAATTGATATTTTCACTGTGATGGACTTTTTCTTCAAATCCATTTTATATTAGTGCTGAAATAAAGGTTTAGGCTCTAAAGTTGAAGGTCCTGGTGATATATCCCGGTAAACGTACGCTGACACCGATCGCTTGGTCTTCAGATTGACCTGTACAGAAATTACAGTTGGCATAAATGCTCTGACTTTAAAAATTTAGTATTATTAGTAAAAAAAAGAAACCCCTAACGGCACAAATTCTGTAGGTATAGATCCTTTCTTCAAAAGTCGTCGGTGATTTAGTTAGACAAAACAGTTATCCGTAAAATGTCTACTGCAAACCAAAGAATGTTTTCGAGGAGTCCCACCTGTTCTATTTAACATTTTTTCCATTGTTCTATGCTAACCGTGTTTACAGGAAACCTGGATATTATGAAATAGTCATCATTATCAGGAAGCATTTTTTAACACCGCAGTTTCTTGGAGGAAAATGAGGTTAAACTATTGTATACAGTAGTTTTGTCATTCAAATTTAAATTATTTACGACGTTCATAATCAGAGAACAGATAGAACGTCAGACTTTAAATCATAAATAAATAACGATTAAAATTATATAGAGCATCAGATTTTAAATCATAAATAAATAACGATTAAAATTAATTGTGTATATATCTTATATTTTAATTTGAAAAAGTCTTGTATTTACATATATACCCTATGTGTAGTATATATGTATAGATGTCATACTTTCTCTTACAATGTGCTGCCAGGCTAAATAAACCTCACAATATGTTTAAAAACAGTTAACGACATCAGTCCAGTGGAACAGGTGCAATTAGGTAATATCAAATTTACAAAATATTTATATTTGAAAATATCGACATATCGATACATTTTGTGCAATCCCTATGCTTAATTGTTTGATTGTAATTTTACACAATATTTTTGTATCGTACACATAATTGTTTAAAATAACAAATTATTTACAAAATAAAGTATTTACCGTATACTACTGATGTATAACCAAGTAAATTTAGGATCGCTTTTTATAAAAATAAGCATTAAGATAACAATATGTTATTGGCAGTACTTACCGGTGAAATGTCTCTTTATTTAGATTATTAACATATGTTACAGTGCAATTTAAAACTGAACACGACACCATTTTTATCACAAGAATTAATTTTTGTAGAATTCAAAACGATTATAACACAAAATAAAAAACAAAGCTGGACCTTATTTTGACAAGTGAGTAATGAAGACTAAATGTGTTCAAAGAGGTTTTATGACAAATTTTTTTGCATTTCTTTCTCGCATGTAGGATTTCCGCAAAGAGCTGGATGTCATTCGCACACTGTGTTCCTCTCTTACGCTAGTATATATACCTTTATGATAAAAACACACTATTTGGTGTGTTTTTTTTTAATTTCTGTCTTTCATGCAGCAAAAAAGTTTCAACACTCATAAAAGGACGCCGTACCAGTCTTTTGTCTAGTGCGCCTATTCTAAAACATAATATTCAAGAAATATTATATTTTTGTATAAATAATTCCAAAACAACTAAACAAGATATATAAAAAACAAAACCACATCCCTATCATAGGTTTTTTTTTAAATTATATTACTTTTGTAAACATTTATTAAAAAATTTTTGCAAGGAATAGACACGAGCCGAACCCTCTTTTTCACGGGAAGCCTTTTCGTTCTACGTGTAAAATAAATTAAAAACCCTTTGGGCCACAAATAACAGATTATACGTATTTAATGCTTCGTTATGGCGAAAATTATTTTTTAAATCTTCAAAGCACAAAGCGATTTGCAGAAGCTTTTTTTGGCTAGGAACTATCCACCGCTATGCTGTGCCTCATTTAAAATGTTAGACTAAAACTTTTATTTATAAAACATTTACAGTAAAAACACGAGAACTTTAAAAATTTCTGATTCCCACATTCCCACATACTGCGAAAACATTGGAAATGCACTCTATTTTAATTTATATTAACGGTTCATTTAGGTGTATTTGACTGACGTTTTAATATTACCTATATTTAATTAACTTTTTAATTTTTCTCGCATTTCACTGACGTTTTAACGCATCGTGCGTAATTCGCCTTTCACCTATTCTACATGGCGCACTTCCGTCGTTCATTTTCTGAATCCAGTCACTTAAAACAATGTTAAACTTCTTTTTTCAAGAAAGAGATATAGATAAACTATTATTTGGTTATTAGATTATTATTAGATTGGATGACCTTTCACAACATAAAATTAAATTTCATGATATTTCATGACATTACATAATGTAGCTATAGTATAGTTTTCGTGTTTACAAATTAAAGTCATGTTAATTAAACCTCTTTTTTATTTCATTTTAATTCCCCGACAGTTAATAATGAAATAATATAGCATCCAAAAGTAAAAAATAAAATAAACCGATTAAATCATACTGTAAATGACAATCTTGTGGGTATAGCGCCGTGACTCATCGTGAAAGAACAAATGTCCACACCTACACGGCAGTGTCCCTTCTCTACTTCACTTCACTTCACCAGTCCATTTTTACCCTACTGCAGGGGCTTAGGCCTCCCCCAGGGTGAGGAGGGGGGCTTGGAGCTTAAATTCACCACGCTGCTCCACTGCGGGTTGGGGACTGTATGTAGACCGCCATCTACTGACAGCGTCCGGGACCGACTGCTTAACGTGCTCTCCGAAGCACGTAGTCAGTGATAGTTATGTACTTAAGTCAGAAAAACTCATTGGTACACGCCCGGATTCGAACCATGGCCCTATGGGGCCTTATAAATTTGAGACAGGTTCGTTGCGCTTTGGGCTATCACGACACTACGCTAGTATTTAATAGTTCTCTGGTGCGATCGACCAACAGATCGAATAAGCGCTTGTTCTAGCCTTACTATTATATTATATGTTTAGTACATCTATGCCGATAAAAGCGCGGTAAAGCTCGTTGGGCGATCACATCTTTAAACGTACCGTCACAGATCGTACCGTATAGAAATGGAAATAAATAATTTAAAATTTTTGCTTCTACTTGTGCCATATTACGTGACGTCAAACCCGACGAATCTGCGACAGCTGGATTTAAGCCACAACGAGATCATCTGCTGGCCTAGTTTACCTACCACAGGTGGGTTCAACTCATGTTTAACCTCATAGCATGAAATTATATTGACAAAATTTAATATAGTTGCCTCTTTGAGGCTTAACAGAAGATGTCAGTCAGGTCAGGTACTCCATAGTGAGGTCAGCTGTTAAAAGTGGTTACTGTCAATTATTTTTCTATACGTAACATATCAGCTATAATAGGGTGTGTCACGCAAAACTTTTGTAGATGGCGCTCTTAGCAATGGTCCTTCTTTACAGAAATTTAGGTATATTTTGTATATACATTTAATTTTTGTGGTAAGTAATAATAATAATAATAATATCAATTATGACAATAATAGTAATCAATTAAAAGACATGTTAGTTAAGTGGAAAGTATGATAGTTCTGCGTTTATCTTTATGCGTGCTTGCGTAGGTTCAGTCATATGCCCCTCGCTCCACTGCGTCCAGCTACACCTAAAACTGGTTACTGCGACGCGACTTGTGCCTATGTTCACATCCGCCATAAAGTTTGATTGGAACTGTACTGAAAGGAAAAAAGCCGATTGATAGAGGGTGACTAAGAGATTGTAATAAATAATGTCTCGTCACATTTCAAATTTTTCTGCAACCTTATGAATTATATCACCATTTCTATGCTTTTGAATACACTATTACTAGTAGTGTTTGTCGTAGATTGGAATATTATGATCGCAATTATAACTTCGATGTAACAGAAGAAGACTCGAGATGACGACAAATATCTTCTGATTCATTCAAGCTATTAATTTCCAATTTTTCTCCTTCAATGCCTTCTTCTAAAGCTTAATATGCTTTGCCCGCGATTGAGTTTAGCTCTAGGGTGTTATAGACTATACAGAATACGCACCTTATTTGACCTTTTCTATAGAAATTTCAACACCACTTTTCGCCCTTAGTTGATTTGGTTGCTCGTGGTACAAGAAATTTTAGAACTCATAAGATCATAAGCATTTCAAAACAGTACCATAGACATTTTTTTTCGCCCTGCCATCTCTGGGAAAAGCTGTGATCAAGAAACACACTCATATTCAATGTTTAGGTACTTAATACGTAATGAAATGCCTTCCTTTTCTAGACACTTCAAGAGCATTTTCATGTCATGCCTTTTTTTTTTGTATACCTAAGTAGACCCGTCCAGGCATCGAGGTTTGAAATAGACTGATTTACGACCACAAAAGTTTCAACCATATTAATTTATAGTGATTGCAATGCTAAACTTTCCATTCCATTCCATCAGCCCTTTTTTATACCCCACTGCAGGGGCTTGGGTCTCCCCTCAAGATGTGATGGCTTAGCGCTCAAACCCACCACGCTGCTCCAATGCGGGTTGACAGATTGTAACAACTGCCATCTATTGACTGCAAACGGGACCGACTGCTTAACGTGCTCTCCGAGGCACAGAGTCAGTGGTAGTTAATGTAGGTACTTAAGTTAGAAAAAACTCATTGGTACACGCCCGGATTTGAACCGCGGCTACATGGCCTTATAGATTTGAAACAGGTTCGCTGCGCTCGGGCTATCACGACACAATTACACGATCACACTAAAAACAAAGTCGAGGTATCACGAGCTGTGTAGTGATAGCTCGACTTTGATATTATTCTATTACGAATGACTCCGTGATTCTTATTATCCTTCAAGGAACAGTTTTTAAACTTTGGCATCACGGACGATGGCATTGGGAAATAGTAAATCGAATGTAAACGATTTTCATACGTTACAGTGCATCGGCTGCTTCGTGGTGACTTTTATTTCGAGTGACTGTATCTTTTGACGAATCGGCACAAGAATTAGCGGACCATGCCCAACTACCGTGACACCGCAATCCATGTAATATTTCTATGGTGTAATATTATTATATATGTAATGTAATATTATTACTGTTATCAAAATAAATAAATATTAGATTGGAATATATTAGAATGTAATCAATTAAACTTTTATTTTGAAGTACATTCCTAGCAATTTCTATGTATAATTAAATTAATAAAAGTAGGTTTTAAATATCACTCATAAATAAATATTACTCGTTGCAATATAATCAACATTTATATATTTTACAAAAAAATACACATTTTCAGTAGAACTATGTAATGAGTAGCGCTCTGTTGTTCAATTGTAGTAATATTAGATCGCGTCAAACTTTATGGCCGATCTAAATAAAACGCTATAAGCGTGTCATATACCCCTCGCTCCACTGCGTCCCGCTAAGACCTAAAACTGTATATTGCGACGCGACTTGTACTTACTTTCGGATCCACCATAAAGTTTGATTGTATCTGTACTACGTGACAACTGTTGTATCTCATAAATGTTAGATGACAACACTCAGAAAATAAACAAATCGTTTCCTTAGCCAGTGACCGCCCTTGTAAAATATTTAAAAATCTTTGTATAAGGCCAAATAAAACACACACATACAATAATTTAATTTATTCAAACGTTTTCATTTGAAGGCGAGCTTAGAGGAACACACACCTACATAATTTCTGATATCCATAGGTTTGAATATAAAATTTACGATTTTTTGTTCGACGTCGTCGACCTAAATTAATTTCGAAGGACCTGGCGGGAGTCATTGCAGGACAATTGGAAAAGAAGGGAAGTCGACAACCCACTTACTTGATTAAACAGCTCTGCCACTCCACTGTTCAGTACTGGAGCCGTCTTCACAACACAAAAAGAAAGTTCATCCACACACAAACAGTTTATTTTCTTCAAATTAGTAATATTCTGCGGTATCACGCACGTTCTAACATAAAAATATATGAGAGTGGAGGGTTATTGATGCGTTTCAAACGCTAGCGGTTGTGCGAGTGTTTCATGTAGCGCGGGTATATTGTTTTAATTTTCATTGTGTGAGTTGTCTTGGGTTCCGGAACTT
This sequence comes from Luffia ferchaultella, assembly GCA_949709985.1. Classification (NCBI taxonomy): domain Eukaryota; kingdom Metazoa; phylum Arthropoda; class Insecta; order Lepidoptera; family Psychidae; genus Luffia; species Luffia ferchaultella. Next base: position 14,836,026 of record OX453240.1, on the reverse strand, counting down.
TAAGGTGGGAGATAATAAGGTAATAATTTTGGAAAGGATTTTGGCGGCGACATTCATTAACGAGTTTAAACCTTATATAAACTATATCGAAAATTTAAAGACCACCTTAATTTGTTTCTATTATTTTTAACTTTTTAAAAATAATAAAAACAAGCGATAAAAAAATTTTTTTAGCTAATATTCTATTACTGAAGTATTATATTTATAGCGTGAGAAAAAAAACAAATCAGGTCGTTAACTTTGGTGTTGCCTTTGAGTATAGTATTGTTGCGATAATCAAGCGACTTTGATGAATTTCTTTATTTATTCTCCCATCATGTCTTCATATTGTTTCTTGAAGTGATCACCGACAGGGAAGAAATCCCAACATCTTTGGGTGTACATGTTCCACACGTATGTTTCTTGACCTAAAAAATTATAAACAAACCTAATTGGTTTCGCACATTATTCCCACTTCAGAATTTTCGGCGCTGCAGCTTTTGGTAATATAGATTTAATTAACTTTCTATTACTATAATAAATCTCAATACTTTTAAAGTAATAATAAATTCTATCGGGTGTCCCAAAATCAAGGTCAAGCCGGAAACAAGTAATGAAGCAAGTGGTGACAGTTATCAGAAAAATATTTAAAAAATCTTAGTCATACGCTTTTAAAATTATAGACATTAAAAAAACCGGCCAAGTGCGAGTCGGACTAGCGCACCGAGGGTTCCGTACAAACCTGTGGTTATATAAGTAAAGGTCATGGTATTTTTATTGAAGGTGTAATAGACCTGAGTATTTGATATGAATTTCAATTTAATACCTCTACGCGTTCATGAGGAAAGGGGTAGTAAGTTTCTAATTATTAAAAATACTTTTATTATATATGATGTAACTAAAAATGTATGCTTTCCGGAATTTTTCCTTCATCTGTGCTATAAAACGTTGCTTCGTACCAAATTTCAAGATTCTGAGTTTACGGGCCGTACCCTTTAGGTTTTGATTCCCTTGCGAAAATTTGCAACATAAACGGCTGTATTCTTTGATCGCGTTGGCTTAGAAATTTGATTTTTTCACAGCTCCAAGGGACAGTAGACCTGAGTATTTGATATGAATTTCAGCTTGATACCTCCACGAGTTCCTGAGAAAAAGGGTCCTGACAGACAGACAGACGGACAACAAAGTTATCCTATAAGGGTTCCGTTTTTTATTCTTTTTGAGGTACGGATCCCTAAAAAACTGACACTGTGATGATTTGAGGCAGCTATGTTTTAATTTTAGACTATAATTTACAGAAGGGTTATTCAGGGTTACATCGCCAAAAAACAAAAACGAATAAAAAGTAAACATTTGCAGTCATAGTACTTGAAAAATCATTACAGAGTTTCAGTTTTATTGATTTTTTTTTTGGTGCCTATAATTTTAAAGGTGCATGACTATGATTTATTTTTATTTTTGTGATAATAATAATACATGGGACTTCTCACACAGCGTCATCTAGTCCCAAAGTAAGCAAGTATTATGCTTGTGTTATGGGTTACTAGACAACTGATATACATACTTAAATATTCTTTATAATATATACGTATATAAATATTTTTGCGAAGACACCACACACATATAACAACCAAGACCCGGTACCAGTATCAATATTCATCATATAAATACTGACCCGACCTGGGATTCGAACCCGGGACCTCCAGCTTCGTAGGCAGGGTCGCTACCCACTAGGCTAAGCGGTCGTCATAACTGATAACAATGTCCTCTAAGAAAAGACAAAAACACTTATTTGCTAAATAAAGCTCCTGTTAGAATATGTAATAATATACTAGAATATGAAATTTTTCACTTGTAATTAAAGGCATGCACGCAGTCTTGGCGTCACGTGACAAGTACCGTATTAATAAAGGCAAGTATAAGGCTACAATTGTTTTTTTTTTCATTTGGAAAAAAAATATTTGAAACCATATTTATGAATTACTACATGAAAAATAAGAGGGGGGAGAAGAGATCTTGGCTTATACTACGGGAGGTCACCGAGGAGGGGAGGGGTTAAAATTGTTAAAAATGGGTCACATAGTATGGGTATGTTTCCTTACATAGAGCAAGGAGGGTTATTATCGGCCAATCAGCATCCTTTAAATTAGCTAATTTAAAACATGTTCACTAGCCGATAGGTTTTTAGTATATTTCATAAATATTTAAATTACCAGTATATTCAGTGTCCAGTTTATTGATCAGATGCATCAAGAAGAATATGTAGGTGGCTAAATTATGTTCTCTCTGTAGGTGCGTGTCGAAACCATGTGGAACCTGGAAATTAAACAAGTATAGTTTAATTTTATTTTAATAACTCAGCGGCGCTTTCCTGCCGGAGCAGGATCATTGAGATAGTTGGCAAAAAAATCTAAACAGCAAATTATATCAGGCTATTGTACCCCACTGCAGAGGGTAAGGAATAAGGGTGCTTAAAGCTTAATCCAGCACGATGCTCCAGTGCGCTTTGGTGGAGTTTAACAACTGCCATCACCAACTGAGACCGACAGCTTAACGTGCTCTCAACTGACAATATTTATAATATAGACATGTAATCTCAGAACTAATCAACTGATGAAGGCGTTCCTCATGTGTATTGTGTCAGACACACGTGTCAGATATAGTAATAGAGAACAAAACAAAAAAACCGGCCAAATGCAAGTCGGGCCACGCACAGTATAGGGTCCAGTGGTTGTCCGTCAGTATATGCGTACTTAGAAAGAGGCTTTTTGATTGTACTCATATTGAGTTTACGATATAAGAGCTAATAACGACGAATGCTTATCAAAGTACTTTTTAAACAAAAAAAAGTTGAGCTTTATTGAGTTTAGGGGGAGGGGGCACGTGACTGAGAAAAATGATCACTTAAAAGCTTGATAATTCGCAAAAGGTTCCCGGAATCCAAAAAATGTTACACAAGTAAGAAGAACATTCCTGCTTTAGGTGTGGTACCCAAAAACAAATATTGTTTTCAATATTCTCTTGACAACTTCGTAGGTGTGATTAATATAATATGGAGTCTCTGAGTTAAATCGCGGGCAGACGGATGGACAGACAGACTTGGAGAAACTATAAGGGTTTCTAGTTAGTTACTACGGAACCTTATAAAGAGACAAGAACAGCAAAAAGATGGCATAGACTATTGTAAGGTTGCGCTAAAAACGCTACGTGCAACGGTATGTGTTTGCGCCTTGTCCTTAATTTAAAAATATACGGGCTGTCAACTTCTGATCTGACATTTGAAGGGGCGGATTCGCTGACACGAACTGACATCGGATCTGGGAGCATCCTCTTCCTTCCGAGGTCTTCGGTTCAAGCCGCAGTTGAGCCGACAGCAGCCTAAGTGCTGCTCTGGAATTCTGCGCCATCTCTCCTGTAGCGATCAAGACAGTTCTGGAATACGATCCATACGACTGGTACTCAGCTAGGTCACTAGGCGTCGCCACAATCTTGGAACGGGGTCGGCCGGGCTATACTTGAATACACCACTTGTTCTAACAATTTGCCGTTTCACTTTAGAACCCACTATCACCTATCTGTTGGCGAAAAGACTAAAACGCCACACTATCTAGACCAATAAGCTCATTCCCAGTGGCACAGTTTTCGCCGCTTTATACACATTCTACGCATTATAAGAATTTATTCCAAGAGCAGCAGTCCTATTTTCTGGCATCGATAAATATAATTCACCAACCATCCACCAACCCGCACTGGAGAAGTGAGGTGGATTAAGCTCCAAGTACCCTCTCGCCCTGGGGTGAGGCCTAAACCCTGCAGTGTGATATAATGGGCTGATGGAATGGAAGTATAATTCCAGCCACTCGCCATCCCTTTCAATTTCAACAAACTAACATGGTTTTTTATACTTTTACTAATTTATTACTTTTTATAATTGACGACCGCTTAGCCTAGAGGGTAGCGACCCTGCCTACTAAGCTGGAGGTCCCGGGTTCGAATCCCAGGTCGGGTCAGTATTTATATGACGAATATTGATACTGGTACCGGGTCTTGCTTGTTATATGTGTGTGGTGTCTTTGCAAAAATATTTATATATGTATATATTATAAAGAATATTTAAGTAGGTATGTATATCAGTTGTATAGTAACCCATAACACAAGCATAATACTTGCTTACTTTGGGACTAGATGACGCTGTGTGGGAAGTCCCTTGTGTTATTATTATCACAAAAATAAAAATAAATCATAGTCATGCACCATTAAATTTTTTGAAACGTAAAAGGCCTGTTCCCATTTTATTTATATGCGCATATAACGTAGATTCTATCTCAAAGTAAAGTAATTGAATTAATGTAAATTTGCATAACTCGAACGCCCGCGCAAACAGACTGACGACGAGACCATCGAAGGCGCGGCGTATCTTTGTAATTAGATTTATTCCCATATCTGATCTAGATGTAGTAAACGTTCTTTTATTGTATCGTGGTGTTTCATTTGCGACGGCGAGATACCTTCCCGACAGCACGGTCCTTGAACTAAAGGTCCGAGCTCCGCTGCTGATACCTATCCGAGCAAACAACGAGGTTAGCATCGCCTTACAACGACTAGAGCTCACATTTTATTGTTACGCTATGCTTACATCGCATATAAAGTCAACTTTATCTTTTTTAACGTAACAGTAGGTTTACGACCATCAATTTTCACAATGTAACACCGTATCAAAGTCTATTGGTTTGGAAGTAAAAAGTTAACGAACAGAGGCAGACAGCGAATTCATTTTCTCCCGCTATAGTTTTTAAATTTCAATAAAAACTCTTAAGATATTAATTTAAATTGTATGATGTAAAGGGCAATTATAATATGCATGAAATGCTTAATACAACTAACGTATTTAATTTGATAAGGATTAATATCACGTTTAAAAAACATCTTCGCAAATAGTACATTATGTTGAACAAATTTGATTATCATAAAAAAGGTTATAGTAAGTTAACCTTAAAAGATACACATATGCTGTCGCGGACTTTTGGTTAGAACTTTTAAAGGGAAACAATTCCGTAATACATTATTATTAGTTAACATCAACCGTTTACGCAGCGCGCGCGACGAAAGCACTCAAAAGGAATAATTTTTCCCGTTTTTGCAACATTTTTCTTTGATGCTCCACTGCTATTGGTCGTAGCGTAATGTAGTATAGCCTATAGCCTTCCTCGATAAATGGACTATCCAACAAAAAAATAATTTTTCATTTCGAACCAGTAGTTCCTGAGATTTGCGCGTTCAAACAAACAAACAAACAAACAAACAAACAAACAAACAAACAAACAAACTCTTCAGCTTTATAATATTAGTATTGATACAGTATTTTTTTATAGATTCTGTTTTTAAATATATATTGAGACGGCAATTTCATTGTGTAAATTTCCTTAAATTCGTCTCTAAGTGATACTTTACGCCTTTGTTTATAAATTGTTCAAACAGCTACTGCAGCATGAAGATTGTATTTACACTAGCAGCGTATCCTCACAGCAGAATACCGTAAATCATCAAGAATTTCTTGACTTTGGTCTCAGCATCTAGTCCCAAATTTCGACATTCACATTCTAACAAATAAAATCTCATATACTGTATACAGACCACTCGCTCTACTATATTTTAGCACCTTTTTAAGAGTCCTACTATAGTTTTAATACATGTCATAATTTCCGACTTGTTTTAACGTAAGTATCTCATCATCATCATCATCAGCCCATGTTACCCCACTGCAGGGGCTTAGGCCTTCCCCAGGGTAAGGAGGGAGTTTGGAGCTTAAATCCACCACGCTACTCCACTGCGGGTTGGGGATTGTAACGACCGCCGTCTATTGACAGCGTCCGGGACCGACTGCTTAACGTGCTCTCCGAGGCACGGAGTCAGTAACTCATTGGTACACGTCCGGATTCGAATGGCCGTACGTAAGTATCTAAATCAACTTTATACCGCCAAAACCCAAAAAAAATTATCTACTCTTCTTCGATGACTTAACACATAAACATAAACAATAAAATCATATATTACTAGCGACCCGCCCCAGTTTCTAAAGGACAGACCGATGGAAAAACAAATTAGTATTTTAAATTTGTACTTTATTTAGACAAATAGAAGATAACAACAATTCCTTGTTAACAATTTCAATTTTCATACCCATCGTAACTTCTAAACGAACTATTTAGTTGGTTATGGATAAATTAATATGATACGAATGCCATCTTTAGATTCTACTCGTGTTTTGATTTACTAATTTGAACAAAAACCTTTAAGTAGTATAATATAGTGTAATAAAAAAAACAGCTCATGTCATCTACTTGGTGATAATGTAGCTCTTTATAGGTGAAAGAGTTTTATCCGTTACAAACAAACATACGAAAAATCTAAACTATTCTTTTTATTATGCGAGTTTAATATAATAAAATTTTAATTTGACACCTTAATATTATAATGGTCAAGTCTCTCTAAACAAATTGTAATGATTTCAAGTGTCTATATACAAATACTTACAAGAAAAAGCCTACCCTGGCTGAACTCGCGGTGCCCCAAAATGTCAATTGTAGCGACCTTCGGTCCGTTGATGACTATGATCTCAGGGTTTCGGGTTCGAGAGCTGACTGAGTACGGTCGCCTACAATCAATATAGATATAGTTGCTAAGCTCTCTGAGGATGTTTTCTTGGGTTCGTCAAAATTAAACAACGTACGAGGTACACATAAAGACTATATATTATCATGACCACACATAGGTTTAAACAAAGATTATGATTTACTAAAAACTATGGTACATTGTAAATTCAGCAAATACAAAAGGTAATGAGTTCAGTTTTATTCTAAGATATTCTATATACTTAATAAAATTTAACTATAATAACCAGACTACTTAGCATATGAAACCTTCTTCATCTTCACTTCATCAGCCCATTTTTACCACACTGCAGGGGCTTAGGCCTCCCCCAAGGTGAGGAGGGGGGCTTGGTGCTTAAATCCACCACGCTGCTCCACTGCGGGTTGGGGACTGTAACGACCGCCATCTATTGAGAGCGTCCGGGACCGACTGCTTAACGTGCCCTCCGAAGCACGGAGTCAGTGATAGTTATGTACTTAAGTCAGAAAAACTCATTGGTACACGCCCGTATTCGAACCATGGCCCTATGGGGCCTTATAAATTTGAGACAGGTTCGTTGCGCTTTGGGCTAACCAGGGCTAATAAATTGTACAACCAACCAAAACATCTTTTTTTATTTATTTATACGACCAGAATTCATCCTAACTAAAAGTTTACTTACTATAAAAGAGATAATAGTAATTTAAAATATTATTATTAATACTAAATTAAGTTAACATATAAGACTATCTACTTTAAAATTTATACCTAATAATTATTTCCCAAGAAACGACCTTTTAAAATACGCGCAGTTAGAACTAATTCTACATATAATTCTTAAATAAATAAAAATAATAACGATTAATTAATTAATATAAGAAACATTTCACCTATCCTACTGAAGTAATACACAATAATAATAATAATAATAAAAAATAAAACTAATCCAATAATCCACCCCTCGTCGCCCCCGACGCAAATGTGCCCATGACGCTCATCGCATTGCCGCGCTGAATTGCAATGGCAATTTATTTTAAATTATTTTTATTACGTGTTCTAATTATTGTTGATGTTAAAACTAAATGGCTGAAAAAAAATTGTAATTTTGCATAATTTTAGCACTCTTTGAAGGAGATACTGAAATGACTTTGTTGACTATAGGGCACATTTTGAAACTTACCCTTACATGCATTAATAGCATTTGTTACGAATAGATAGAAATAAATAAATAAATAAAAAGATACTAAAATAACTTTTATTATTTACTAAACTAATATTTGAAATTTAATCTAATTAATAATACTCGCGATAAGAGGGGGTACTGAAATGTCTTTTGTTCGTTTGTCTAAACTAAAAGAAATTTACAAGTTTTTTTTTGTACTCTTGTATAGAGATACTAAAAATTGTTCTAGTAAGGTTTCAACATGTAGCTCACTCAAATTTATAAAGTTACGGTTAAGTTTTACCGCTTATTATATTTACAGAGATTACGCGATCTACACTCGACTATAGAGCTGTAGTTGGCGATTTTAGATTGTTTCATAACGTAACGGCATAGTCCTTATTAACGCGCTCCGTACCTAATTTTCCGAAGGTACAGTAGCTTGTCAGTTTGTTTTTTTAAACAGGTTCTTTATCCGGACGATCGAAGTATTTCATCGACAAAACGCACCAGATTCCTTTAGAATCCACATCCTTTAGGTTTTAGTGCCGCGAAGCGTAGCTTTATTTCATCTCGCCGCGTTAAAGATGTTTGCGAACGAACCTATAAGCCGCTGTGGATAAGCAACACGGAATGCGAAGCATACATAATAAGCTGTTAGCGTTCACCCTCTTAACAACCTATTTTATTATTTTTATATTTATAGATACTGCATGTGTGTAAGTGTGTGTGTGTGTGTGTGTGTGTAAGTGTGTGTGTGTGTGTGTGTAAGTGTGTGTGTGTGTGTGTGTGTGTGTGTGTGTGTGTGTAAGTGTGTGTGTGTGTAAGTGTGTGTGTGTAAGTGTGTGCGTGCGTGTAAGTGTGTGTGTGTGTGTGTGTGTGCGTGTGTGTGCGAGTGTGCGTGCGTGCGGTACGAAATAAAATCTACACTAATAACCATAAAGTGCTACACAACAAAATAAAAATTATGACTTTGCAATTTATTACGTTAATGTAATAAAGACTTTATACATAAGTTGTATAAAAATAGTTTATAACCAAGTTACTAGATCCGCCTTTTACGAATCACCTGTTATGTTACAGTGTCTAACTATTCTAATCCCTGACCCCACACGGGGTTATTTCTATATCCGCCCCTCACGGATCACCTGGAAGGCTCGGTGGTCGAACTATTCTTTGGACCCGGCCCGACACGGGGTTTGAACAAGTTTACTATTTACATTTTTTATAATTAGGTCGTGCTCCGAGACACCATTAGAAAATTTATAGTAGTACCTACCCTATGATACTATATGTCGTTAAATGTGATTCCCTATTGGTATAAATTTTTGACAAAGTGGACAGATCCGATTAGATTTATTAACTAGCACAAATATATATTTAAGTTTTAATTATATGACGTTATTAAAAATAAAGTCACGACGCCCCTAAAGAGCAATAAATTTTCAGAATAAGAATTAAATACTAAAGGAAGTACGAAATTACTATACCTTGAGATTTAACTAGCCTGACATACACCAAAAATATTCTAAAATCTAGAGACCTAGCCTCACTAAGAAATCTCTAAGACAAGTATATCGATAAACCTAACCACTACTTTAAAAAATTGCCTATAAATATATTTATAAAACTCCTAATATTATTAAATGTTTTTGAGAAAAAAATTTATAAACCTAAATACAAAATAAATAAATTTAATAAAAGGTATATTTATAAAGGTATTGACCGCTTATACTAAAGTCCAAATCAGTGACCCCAATGTCGCAACATTTTCCGATCATTTTTCACTGTCATTTATTTTTATTGAAAAACAATATTTCTGCTAGCTCAGTACACGTGTCATCGCACGGCCCAAATACTTTGGACTCTCGGATGACTGCAAACGTTTTCTGATTGGCTAAAATACAAAATACAAAACGTATAAAATACCTAGCAACAATATGAATTGTTACCAGTAGAAAGACCACTGCACTGCACTGCACTGCAGAAAGACCAATACAAGTCCTTGTCCAGACTTGTGTTCTATAATATAATAAATATGTTTTGAATAAAGTTTATTAAATTTATTTTATTAGTAAATTCATTTTTTGTTTTACTACAACATCTACTGGCCGGCGAGGCGCGGCTGAGGACACGACAACCTTCCCTTCTTTCTACAAGTATTAGAGTCAGACAGATGTAAATTTTCCTAGGAAGTACAACCCCATCTAAATTTACCCTTATATAATTTTAACGTTTCTAAAATACTTAACACGTATCTAAAACTATTGCGATTAAAGAGAAATTAAATAGGTACGAATTTTACAAGATCCAAATAGGTACCTAAAGACGCAAGAAGTTACAGCATGCGAACGCCTTAACAGCTATTATAAACAAAAATTATAGTTTAAAATAACTAAAAACCACGCTTTAAAAGCAAATTGAACTAAAATTAAGGAAATAATCAAGCAAGCCAGCAAGCAAGCGAGCAAACAAGCGAGCCAGCCAGCCAGCCAGCCAGCAAGCAAGCAAGCGAGCGAGCAAGCGAGCCAGCCAGCAAGCAAGCGAGCAAGCAAGCGAGCGAGCAAGCGAGCCAGCCAGCAAGCAAGCAAGCGAGCGAGCAAGCAAGCAAGCGAGCGAGCAAGCGAGCCAGCCAGCAAGCGAGCCAGCCAACAAGCAAGCAAGTGAGCAAACGAGCAAGCGAGCGAGCCAACCAGCAAGCGAGCGAGCGAGCAAGCGAGCAAGCGAGCGAGCCAACCAGCAAGCGAGCGAGCGAGCAAGCGAGCAAGCGTGCAAGCGAGCGAGCGAGCAAGCGAGCTAGCAAGCAAGCAAGCAAGCAAGCGAGCCAGCCAGCAAGCAAGCAAGCAAACAAGCGAGCGAGCAAGCGAGCGAGCAAGCGAGCCAGCCAGCAGCAAGCAAGCGTGCGAGCAAGCGAGCGAGCTAGCGCGCTAGCGAGCAAGCGAGCCAGCCAGCAAGCAAGCAAGCAAACGAGCGAGTGAGCCAGCGAGCCAGCCAGCAAGCAAGCAAGCGTGCGAGCGAGCGGGCCAGCGAGCGAGCGAGCAAGCGAGCCAGCGAGCGAGCGAGCAAGCGAGCCAGCAAGTAAGCAAGCGAGCGAGCGAGCAAGCGAGCCAGCCAACAAGAAAGCAAGCGTGCAAGCAAGCAAGCGAGCCAGCCAGCAAGCAAGCAAGCAAGCGAGCCAGCCAGCAATCAAGCAAGCGTGCGAGTGTGCGAGCGAGCCGGCGAGTAAGCGAGCCAGCAAGCAAGCAAGCAAGCCAGCGAGCAAGCGAGCAAGCGAGCCCGCAAGCAAGCGAGCAAGCGAGCAAGCGAGCCAGCAAGCGAGCAGCAAGCCAGCGAGCGAGTAAGCGAACCAGCAAGCAAGCAAGCGAGCGAGCGAGCAAGACAGCAAGCGAGCAAGCAAGCAAGCAAGCGAGCGAGCGTGCAAGCCAGCGAGCGAGTAAGCGAGCCAGCAAGCAAGCAGGCGAGCGAGCGAGCAAGACAGCAAGCGAGCAAGCGAGCCAGCCAGCAAGCGAGCCAGCCAGCAAGCGAGCCAGCCAGCAAGCGAGCGAGCGAGCAAGCGAGTCAGCCAACAAGCAAGCAAGTGAGCAAGCAAGCAAGCGAGCGAGCGAGCAAGCCAGCGAGCGAGTAAGCGAGCCAGCAAGCAAGCAAGCGAGCGAGCGAGCAAGACAGCAAGCGAGCAAGCAAGCCAGCGAGCGATTAAACGAGCCAGCAAGCAAGCAAGCGAGCGAGCGAGCAAGACAGCAAGCGAGCAAGCGAGCCAGCCAGCAAGCGAGCCAGCCAGCAAGCGAGCCAGCCAACAAGCAAGCAAGCGTGCAAGCAAGCAAGCGAGCCAGCCAGCAAGCAAGCAAGCAAGCGAGCCAGCCAGCAATCAAGCAAGCGTGCGAGTGAGCGAGCGAGCCGGCGAGCAAGCGAGCAAGCGAGCCAGCCAGCAAGCAAGCAAGAGAGTGAGTAAGCGAGCCAGCAAGCAAGCAAGCAAGCCAGCGAGCGAGCAAGCGAGCGAGCAAGCGAGCCAGCAAGCAAGCCAGCAAGCAAGCAAGCGAGCCAGCCAGCAAGCAAGCAAGCGAGCCAGTCAGCAAGCGAGCCAGCCAGCAAGCAAGCAAGCAAGCGAGCGAGCGAGCAATCCAGCCAGCAAGCAAGCAAGCGAGTGAGCGAGCGAGCAAGCCAGCAAGCGAGTGAGCGAGCGAGCAAGCCAGCAAGCGAGCAAGCGAGCCAGCAAGCAAGCGAGCGAGCCAGCCAGCAAGCAAGCAAGCGAGCGAGCGAGCGAGCAAGCCAGCGAGCGAGTAAGCGAGCCAGCAAGCAAGCAAGCGAGCGAGCGAGCAAGACAGCAAGCGAGCAAGCAAGCCAGCGAGCGAGTAAGCGAGCCAGCAAGCAAGCAAGCGAGCGAGCGAGCAAGACAGCAAGCGAGCAAGCGAGACAGCAAGCGAGCAAGCGAGACAGCAAGCGAGCAAGCGAGCCAGCCAGCAAGCGAGCCAGCCAGCAAGCGAGCCAGCCAGCAAGCGAGCCAGCCAGCAAGCAAGCAAGCGAGCGAGCAAGCCCGCGAGCGAGTAAGCAAGCCAGCAAGCAAGCAAACAAGCGAGCGAGCGAGCAAGCCAGCCTGCTGGCTGTCTTGCTCGCTCGCTCGCTTGCTTGCTTGCTGGCTCGCTTACTCGCTCGCTGGCTTGCTCGCTCGCTCGCTTGCTTGCTTGCTCACTTGCTTGCTTGTTGGCTGACTCGCTTGCTCGCTCGCTCGCTTGCTGGCTGGCTCGCTTGCTGTCTTGCTCGCTCGCTTGCTTGCTTGCTAGCAAGCAAGCGAGCGAGCGAGCAAGCCAGCGAGCGAGTAAGCGAGCCAGCAAGCAAGGAAGCAAGCAAGCAAGCAAGCGAGCGAGCAAGACAGCAAGCGAGCAAGCAAGCAAGCGAGCGAGCGAGCAAGCCAGCGAGCGAGTAAGCGAGCCAGCAAGCAAGCAAGCGAGCGAGCGAGCAAGACAGCAAGCGAGCAAGCGAGCCAGCCAGCAAGCAAGCAAGCGAGCGAGCAAGCGAACCAGCCAGCAAGCAAGTAAGCGAGCGAGCAAGCCCGCGAGCGAGTAAGCGAGCCAGCAAGCAAGCAAGCGAGCGAGCGAGCAAGACAGCAAGCGAGCAAGCAAGCAAGCGAGCGAGCGAGCAAGCCAGCGAGCGAGTAAGCGAGCCAGCAAGCAAGCAAGCGAGCGAACGAGCAAGACAGCAAGCGAGCAAGCAAGCAAGCGAGCGAGCGAGCAAGCGAGCGAGCGAGCAAGCCAGCGAGCGAGTAAGCGAGCCAGCAAGCAAGCAAGCGAGCGAGCGAGCAAGACAGCAAGCGAGCAAGCGAGCCAGCCAGCAAGCGAGCCAGCCAGCAAGCAAGCAAGCGAGCGAGCAAGCGAACCAGCCAGCAAGCAAGTAAGCGAGCGAGCAAGCCCGCGAGCGAGTAAGCGAGCCAGCAAGCAAGCAAGCACGCGAGCGAGCGAGCAAGCCAGCCAGCAAGCGAGCCAGCCAGCAAGCGAGCGAGCAAGCGAGCAAGCCAGCGAGCGAGTAAGTAAGCGAGCGAGCAAGCCAGCGAGCGAGCAAGCGAGCCAGCAAGCAAGCAAGCGAGCGAGCGAGCGAGCAAGCGAGCAAGCAAGTGAAGCTAATAAAAGCGTGTTAATAAGTTTGTACGGTCGTGTCATGTAAAAAGAACGCTGGAAAAAGTAGATAGGGTATGTTTGCGCATAAAAAAGTGCACGATCACACCCAAAATACTTTCAAGAATCTAGTATGCTTATTACTCAAGTTTACAAGTGTGCCTTAGCACAAAGTTTAACTAATCGCACGAAAATAATTTCCAGAAATTTTGTGTGCCTAAAAGCACCGAGTGAGCTAACACTTTTCGAAAAATTCGATACACCAAACAAAGCTACACCGCACTAATAAAAAACATATTTTATACCTAAACACTAATTTTTAAACCTCTAGTGTTTTACCGGACGTTACGCAAAAACGGATTTCACGAAAAACTGGCCGGGTGACCTATAGTATGTTACAACTTCATACGCTTCGCGATTTACAAATTATTACAAAGACGCACCCATTTCTATACTGCAAATAACGCAAAAATCTTTTTAGAACCATTTCAATTTTAGATATATACCTACTTATTATAGAAGGGACTCCATACCACTGAACCACACTCCAGGATGCTACGCACATAACTACAGTAAATATTTTCAAGATTTTAATTTTGGTAAAAATTTTACAACATATAATGAAACCCAGTGTTTTAGCGGCTTTCTTAACTATAGTATTAATACTAATCGACGATGAGTTTAGAGGTCACATACTCCAAGATCCTTACTTGACAACACTCTTTAACAGGATTATAGAATCTGAACAGATACCAGAAAAATGGGGCTTATCACAAGTAATATTGTTATACAAGAAAGGCCAATTAGCCTATTACCTTCTGCATATAAGCTGTTTTCTTCGATCTTGCTAGGCAGAATAGCACCAATAATTAATAAAAACCAACCAACCGAACAAGCAGGGTTCCGACCAAATTATTCAACGATCGACCATATCCACACTGTTGACCAGCTACTTGAAAAATATCAAGAATTCAAAAAACCACTTTACGTAGCTTTTGTCGACTATTAGAAAGCTTTCGACAGTATTTCACACTCATCTATATGGGAAGCACTAATAAATAATAACGTACACGAAAAATACATAAACATAATAAAAAATGTGTACTCAAAAAGTATGAGTAGAATTAAATTGGAAAAGAAAGGAGAAGAGTTTCCTATAGAAAGAGGCGTAAAGCAGGAAGATCCACTCTCACCAACACTGTTCATAGCAGTTCTTCAAGACATCTTCCAAAAGGTAGACTGGACAAACAGGAGTGTGGATATCCAATAGACGTCTAACACATCTAAGATTTGCAGACGATATAGCTCTTTTTAGCGAAACTTCCAAAGAACTAGAAGAAACGCTTCAAAATCTCGCCATAGAAAGCATAAAAGTAGGACTGCAAATTAATACCAATAAAACTAAAATAATTACCAACATTAATCAAAACCCAATTAAAATAGAAGGAAAAATAATAGAATATGTCAACGAATACGTATACCTCGGAAAATTAATGTCATTCGACACCAACAGACACGAAAACGAAGTAGATAGACGAATAAACATAACCTGGAAAAAGTATTGGGCACAGAAAGAAACCTTCAAAGGTAATTACAGTCTGAAGCTAAAAAAGATAATAATGGATTCATGTATCTTGCCCTCGTTAACATACGCAAGTCAGACCTGGATATTTACTAACAAGATCAACAACAAAATCCTGTCTTGCCAGCACGCCATGGAAAGAAGTATCCTGAAACTCAGACGAATAGATAAAACACGGAATGCAGATATACGCAATAAAACAAAATTCAAGGATGCACTACAGCACGCCATGGCATTGAAATGGAAGTGGTCAGGCCACCTAGCCAGATACCAGGAAAACAGATGGACACTACAAACAACGAAGTGGCTTGGTCCTACTGGGAAAAGGCAGAAAGGACGGCAAAGGAAAAGATGGGTCGACGATATTGTAAAAACAGCTGGAAATAACTGGATTATCACAGCTCAAGATAGACAAACGTGGATAAAGATGGAGGAGGCTTTCTACCCTATAGGGGCATGCAATAAGTACTTACTACTATAAATATTTAAAAATGTAATTTGTTAAATGTATGGTTAAATAAAAAGCTAATAATAATAATACTCCAAGATCCCTCAGACAACCAACTTTCACCAAGAGATGGTCTTTCAAAAAACAATTTCTATACACTACATTAGTTTTGCGGGTAAATGTAATAGAGTAACATTTCGAAACGTTAAGATCGGGTCTATTCAAGTCACAGTACCTACTCTTCGAATTGTTTCAAATCATTCTGCAGAAGTAGAGTCGTAATCGCAACCATTTGCATCTGCGTATAATAAGAATTCCGAGTGACGAAAGTAGCTAATTATATAATTTATAAACATAGTAAAAGCAGCGGCCCTAATAAAGACCCTTGAGGTACACCTTGAGGCATTAACCTAGTTATCGCAGTGATCGAATTGCCGCATTATCGCAGTCATCACATCATCGCACTTATCGTAGTTATCGCAGTTATCGCATATTAGTATTAGCGTTGTTATCGCAGTTTTTGCATTTATCGCAAATATCGCAGTTGTCGTATTATCGCACAACATCAACATTTACATCATCAACATCAAAAGCAACACGAACACGACACGAACACGACTCGAACAAATTAATACGATAATCTTCAGTGCGTGATTACATGTAAGCAACGGCAAACCCTAAACAGTCAAAGTATTTGATGTTACCATTTTAAAAATATATATATTATAACTAATACCCATACCCTCAATACATTTATAATGCTTCTTAGTATTAAAAGCTTTGGTTAGCACATCATTAGGCATAGCAGTTGTAGGCAAATAATGCAAATTAATGATTTTATCATTGACAGCATCTTTTATAAACAGATACTTAATATCTATGTATTCACTTTTTACAGACATAATTTGCCACCAACTTCTGCGCATTTTGATTGTCATTAAATAGACTCATAGCACTTACATAAATTACTTGTAAGCACACAAAATAAACATTTCACAAGATTTTTTCTTTACATCTTTCAAACAATAATTTTAAGTTTTTTTAGATATCTAAGTACCAAACTATTCTTTTTGCTTAATTCCAGTGAACATTTGTGTCATAATTATTGAAATGACTAATAAAACTTACACAAAAAGATATATCAAGTGTAGTAAGTACAGATTAATACATGAAGCTTCCAATCAATTATTGATATAGAATTTCATTATTATTTTCAGCTTTACTATTGCCTAATTTACATTTCATAGGAGTGCTAGCGACTCTACTCTACTCTACATATTGCTCCTGATCCAAGGTATTTTATTTTTTACAATTACATTATATTTTTACATTATGTTTTTTATCAATTTTAATTCTCATGCCTAATATTATTGAATATGTCCTAAATTCTTAATCTTAAACTTAAAACTCAATGCAGATATCAATTTCTCAGTCTCTTATCCGTTATTATTAAAGTTCGCCCAAACTTTATGGCTGATCGGAATACAACGTTATAAACGTGCATACGCAGGTACAGTCATATACCCCTCGTTCCACTGCGTCCCTCTACACCTAAAACTGGTTACTGCGGCGCGGCTTGTACCTATTTCCACATTCGCCATAAAGTTTGATTGGAACTGTACTAGAGTAAACACAGAAATCAACGACGCATAAAAGAATAATAATCTTAACATTATAATTTATTTTTGTGAAAACGCATGGCTCTAAGAGGCTCCTTTCGAATCCTAATTCACATAGACATTGCTGTACTTTCTCATACCGAGACCTAGAGGACTGCTTTAACCCCTATATTGCTTTATTTAGTTCAACAATTACCTTTTTCTTATTGACACTACAATTTGTGTTTGGTTAAGTCATGCAAACGTCCTCTTTGAGATAGCCTTTAAAAAAAGCGTTTTCACATCTAAATGAGTAATATCTAAATTTAATTGTGCAGATAAAGCAAACAACAGTTTGAGCGTAGAATGTCCTACAACAGGTAAGTATCTTCATAATCAATACCTGGCCTCTGCGTTAAGCCTTTATTAGCCACTAAATGCGCTCTGTACCGCCCACTGTTATCACTGTCGACTTTAATTTTAAACAATCACTTGTACTGCACTTTATCTGAATTAAATTTTTCTACGGGACTATCCTCGACTTCTCGGTCACCGATTGGGATCGCTCGTCGCATCAGGACTCAACTTGGTGCATCTGTTCAAGTAACCATAACGCTCTGGCTGCCTCCTTTCTCGTTTGTTCGGAATATTTGGCACTTTATGAAGTTCACTGCAAGAAATATTAAGATTAGCGTCAGAAGAGATTAAAGTGATATCGCTATCTTCACTTTCTGGATCTGTCTCTACTTAAGTTAGAGATTTATTTGCTGTGATATCCCCCACCAAATCTCTGCTATCATTGTCGCAGTTCAGTGATTTATATATTTATTTATTGGAGAACAAACAGCATTAGATTTAAAGTACGTTTAGCCGTACAGATATTAGTGGCACATAGAATCTAACACCTCAGCATTATCTCTGTGAACATAGTTCGTGACCATAGTACTTATTTCTAATGAATACAAGCAACGATGGTTGATAAAATGAAAATAAAACCAACGTGCGAAATTCAACTATACCTATAACTTAAAAAGACAAAAACTAGTATGTCTTTTCCTTTTCTAAGCTGGCAGATAAATGTAAATTAATTTAAAGAAAAAAAAGGAGAGTAAAAAAAAAACTCTAAATACAATGTCTTGTTACAATTAGCTGTCGTGTAAGTCCATCGATTTCAATATTTTGTCTTTAAATACGGCACGAGAATTGCTAAAGATGTCAACCGAAACATGGCTACTGTCGTACGAATGACAAATTCTATACAAGGGAGAACGAAATCATGCGTTGGTACGGATTTTAGGCAGCGCAAAAAGAGGGCTCGAGCTTGTGGAGGGACCAGGTACATGGCAGTTGATCTGCTCCAAAAGTTCAGGGCAATTATATGTGCTGATGCAAATATTATAAAAGACTGTCGAATCGTGCAAGGCCCGTCTGTCCGTCAAGGATGTAATTTTGTATTGATTTAGTAAATTTGCGTAAGACATCGACGAACCGGCAAGTTTATAATGCACGGCTCTTAGAAACGTCCTTTGTATCATCGCCACCTTATCCTTGTACACATCATTGTGTGGATTCTATACATAATATTAAATTCCATGTAATAATACTAAACATCTGTTTTAGCTATATTTGAAATATTCCCGGACTCAAAGGCAACCCATACATTAATCTATTATACCTAAACAGACCTTTATGAGTGTTAATTACTGTATATTTTCGCGACTCTTCATGTAATACTAATTAGCATTTAAGCTTGTGATAAGTCGATTTTACTGAATCGCTCACCTCCGTTCAATTTTGTTAATAATAATAATAATAACACACACAATCACAACAACGTCTAGGTCCCAAACTAAGCATTAGCTTGTATTTTGGGTACCAAGCGAAGACACCACATACATATAACAACCAAGACCCGGCGCCAGTATTAATATTCATCATATAAATACTGACCCGACCTGGGATTCGAACCCGGGACCTCCAGCTTCGCAGGCAGGGTCGCTGCCCACTAGGCTAAGCGGTCGTCAAATAATACTAATAATAAATCGTCTACTCGAGGTATCGGAAAACGTCAATCTCTAAACTTTTCATCATCATCATCAGCCCATGTTACCCCACTGCAGGGGCTTCGGCCTCCCCCAGGGTAAGGAGGGGGTTTGAAGCTTAAATCCACCACGCTACTCCACTGTGGGTTGGAGATTGTTACGACCGCCATCTATTGACAGCGTCCGGGACCGACTGCTTAACGTGCTCTCCGAGGCACGGAGTCAGTGATAGTTAATGTACTTAAGTCAGAAAAACTCATTGGTACACGCCCGGATTCGAACCATGGCACTATGGCCTTATAAATTTCGGTTCGGGTTCGTTGCGCTCTGGGCTATCACGACATCCGATATCTAAACTTTTATTTAATTTCAATTCAAAATCGCCGTGAATTCGAATAGTATAGTTCCAATCAAACTTTATGGCGGATCGGAGTGCAACGCTTTATGTGTGCTTGCGCAGGTTCAGTCATATGCCCCTCGCTCCACTGCGTCCCGCTAACCTAACCTAAAACTGGTTACTGCGACGCGACTTGTGCCTATGTTCACATCCGCCATAAAGGTTGATTGGAACTGTACCATTTGGTTTGTTTACCGGTACAATCGGCGTCGCCCAGTCCGACGAATCGACCGGTGGTGTTAACCCCGTTGCGCCTCGAGAGTGCGCTCCACCGGCTCGCTCGTACAACACGTAAGCGAGAGGAAGCGTCCACAGGAATACCGGCGTGGCACCAGGTCGTACGCGCCGTGCCACCCGCGTACTGTCCCAACCCATCGCTGAACACGTCACTGAATCTGAAACTGAGATCGTCCACATTGAATGACGATATATTCTTAATATTAAAACAATTAAAAACAGGTGGCGGTACTGTAAACGTAAAAACGAGGTAAAGGTCACGAAGGGGAGACGGTTGAAGATAGCTCGCTGTTCTATGTAGAGTGCTAAAATTGGAAAAAAAAAATAGTTAGATTGCTTTTAGTAATAAAGCAATATATAGTATGCCAGATGGGCTCAGCAGCGGCGGTCGGACCTTAATTTCAAGGACCGTTCCGAATATTTACCTAGTACAAGGTCTGTGCTACTATGGTCGTCCTTAGCAATGTACTTAAACGTAATGAATAAATCTTATCACTTAAGGTTCGTATGGAACCGGCGGGGTCTATCGCGCGATCTGATAGTGTTACGGCACTTCGCGAGGTCTTTGGTTTCACACTCGTCGACGAAAGATCGTACCGTTTCTCGTGTTTGGTCTGGTGGTGATGCTGACTCGCGGGCGCTGGCGGGCGGCGGCGGACGCCGAGCTGGCTGCGCCCGGCGGTGGCCGGCCGAAGTGGAGGACGCTCCAGGACTCTGCGCTGGACCGCACGGCTCGGCTGTCTTCGACCCCTCGGCGTTGCGTGGATGTAAAGATAAATATATTAATTATAAAGACGAGCTTCGTCAAAAATATTATAAATATGCTCGGTGCTTAAGGAGGCTATTGCAGCTGCAGTGGGCCGTGGCTCGCGACTGGGACCACTAGTCTGTGGCAATCTAACTGATAGCGAGATATCTGTTCGGACACTGCTATTTCTGCCAATTAAAATAGTGAAATCTAAAACGATTTTATGATACCAACAAAACGATAAACTTGATCAGACTCGCACTGATTTCAAGTTTCGGAATTCGAATCAAATCACGTAGCCGGCACCGGCCATTGGCTAAACGATTTCGAGCATAAACAGAATGCAGTTAGTTAAATCGCGCACGTCTCTTCATATGAAACGATGATAATTCTCTCTTGTGGGTGGACTACAATGCGAAACGAGCCCTCCCTAACACCAGATGTGAAGGTGTTATGTGTGTTGAATGTCCTACATCTGGGCCCCGTGGTTGCTAAGTGGTGTGTGCCAGGGTGTGTGATGTTGAACAAAAATGATAATACAGCAAATTTAACGATCTCATTCAGATAAACCTTCGTTCAGAAATTCCTATTTCGTTCGCTTTCATTCCTTCTTCACCAAAACTAGTATAACCTATCATACTTTTGAAAATTAATCGAGCTTAGTCCCTGGATCCTTCCCACATCATACCTCGCTTTACGTGATCGCCATGTCAGACTACGGACCGTTTAGTAGTTCCTATTCTAGCTAATTGAGCTATGGAGAGACGTCTCGCGTTTTAAAAAAAATTTTTAACTGGCAGGATCGGTGTTTGATGTTCGAATGTAGCGAAAAGAAATGTAGCTACAAAGTAGGAAATTTTCAATATTTCCATTAAAATGAAATGCTAAAAATAATAGATCGTAGGGTTGTGTCAAATACAGACACGCTTGTGATCGTGTGTGTTTATACTGTGGATTGGTTGCTATATGACAGGATGGTGTTATGTGGTTTGAATTATGTCCTTAAGATGCTATTATCCTACACTGCGTTTAGCCTCGTCCTTCAATTCATATACAACGTCGTAGAGTTTATTGACAACCAAACACTTTACAAACCTCGGTGCAAGTTTGACCGAGAAGACTTTACTACTAGCGTTCGAGTGCGTGAAGGTTCATGTGATCCGAGATTACGGAGAATCTGACCCCGTCTAGGTAAGCTCTGAAATGATTTACGGAGTCGACTACTGCAACAGTTCGCGCTCGGTCGTGCTATAGTTTTTTTTTTCAGTTTACGACAGATGTCTGGAGTGAAAAGCGACCGGGTGTTCGATGCCATCAAATTCTTAAGTGAGTACATTACCGATGCCCTCTGATGAAGCGTCGCAATGAAGTGTGAAGGGAAGCGAGAAATCGGGACAAGCCAAGACCGGTGCAGATACCAATGCTTCCTTCAAGGTGTTGAATGCTGCGTCGGCGTCTTCGGGCCATTCGATCGGGTCTTTACACTTTCACTTCCTTAATAGTGGAGTCATCAAGCCTATAATTATAGGGAAATTGTTTATTATAATTTAAGTGCGAGTATGTTAATACATAATGCTTAATATTAATAAATTAAATAATCTCGCTATGAATTGATCAAAAAATAAAAGAAATTTAACGATACCGATTGTGGTTGTTAATCCAGGAAGCCGGAAGATGTCGCTCGCCTCGATCTACCGCCGATCTGCTTACAATCTCTCCAGAAGTTACAGGAATTATCTTACTCGGTGGTTACAGATGGCATGCTCTCTCGATGTGCAGATATTTCACTGAAACGTTTTTGTACGTGTATTAGTGAAATGAAAAAAATAATTATTATTAACAGAGTACATAAATTAACACAAAACGAAAATTAGCGGCTATTCAAAAAACATTACAAAAACCAATTCTAGCTAATCGATATTACAAAATCGATAAACCGCTTGTTATGTTAATTATCTGAGCAAAACTATGTGACTACAGAATGTCTGTTAATCGTTAAAAAAGAATTATATATCGAAAAAATATCGGGGGGTTAACAAAATAAAAATACCTGTAATAATAACCCTGCCTTCTGGTTTGAATTGAAAAAAATTATACAAAATGTTGGGTAATGCAAAACACAGGGTGGGTAGGTTGTACCAGTCTGTAAAAATTCCGTATGTGTTCACTTTAAAAATTAATACGAATAGATATTAATGAACACATATCACAAATAGTGTAAAGAAAATCAGAAAAGATTAAAATTTTGGAATTAATGAAAAAACAATAAATAAATTGAAAAATTTAGGATTAAAAGCTGAAAAGTTTAAGGAAAGATGAAGTTCAACATGTAATAAAAATTTACGTCTACTATTGAATTTAGGTTCTATTTCATTTCTCAAACTGACCTAAGAGCACAGATAGGTTTATATTTTCAGGTGCCAGAGGTAACGTATTAAAAATAAATGTGTTTAAAAAAACGAGGTAAATAAAGGTCGATGGAAAACGAAAGGGACGGTTAAAGACCGCTCTCTGTCCTATGTGGAGTGATAAAATTGGAAAAAAATAGTTACATTGAGTTTTAGTAGTAAAGCAATATACCTATAGTGTAGATGGCCTCAACAGCGGAGGTCGGACCTTGGGTTCAAAGACGATTCCGTATAATTACCTAGTATACTTAAAGTAATGACTAAATCTTATCACTTAAGGTTCGTATGGAACCGGCGGGGTTTATCGCGCAATCTGATGGCATTCCGCGAGGTCTTTGGTTTCACACTTATCGACGAAAGATCGTACCGTTTCTCGTGTTCGATCTGGTGGTGATGCTGGCTCGCGGGCGCTGCCGGGCGGCGAGAAGAACGGACGGTGGACAGATTAGCGGACGTTGAGCTGGCTGCGCCCGGCGGTGGCCGGCCGAAGTGGAACACGCTTCAGGACGCTACGCTGGACCGCACGTCTGTCTTCGACCCCTCGGCGTCGCGTGGATATAAAGATAGATATATATATGTTAGTAATAAAGATGAGCTTGGCCGAATACTTTACATATGCTCGGTGCCTTGGGAGGTTATCGCAGCTGCTACTAGGCCGTGCCTCGCGACTGGCAATCTACCTGATAACGAGATCTCTGTTCGGACACTTACTTCTGCCAATTAAAATTCTTGGAACGTGTTCGCATTCAGCAAGTTGAGCGCGACCAAAATTGTGTTAAGTATTCAATTTTTTCTAGTTTTACCCTCTTTAGCTTGCCGCGCCTAGTTTTGTTCGTGCCTAAATCAAACAACTATTTTTATACGGACTCGCTTGGGCAATCGATATTTGTAGCAAATAAGATCATATAAATAATCAAACAAAAAATAATACACAAAAATAATAATAATAATAAAAAATAAAACTAATCTAATAATAATCCACCCCTCGTCGCCCCCGACGCAAATGTGCCCATGACGCTCATCGCATTGCCGCGCTGAATTGCAATGGCGCATCTGGCTTCTATGAATTTAGCATTTCCACTCGTACGTTGGAGAATTTGTAAAGTTGCGAGGAATATTCTCGCTACAATACCTACCTAGCTAAAATGAAGCCACGGAGTGGTGGAACAGCCGGCGGAACCGACGAAAAATAAAGGGACTACAACGCGAAACGAGCCCTCCCTAACACCAGGTGTGAGGGTGTTATGTGTGTTGAATGTCCTACGTCTGGGCCACGTGGTTGCTAAGGTGGTGTTTGCCGGGGTGTGTGATGTTGAAACAAAAATGATACTACAATAAATCGGCTATTCAAATGGACCAAATAGTACATTATAAAAAGATAAAAGGGTAGGTAACCATACGTAGTCGGTGGATCTGACATTAACGATCTCATTCAGGTAAACCTTCGTTCAGAAATTCCTATTTCGTTCGCTTTCATTCCTTCTTCACCAAAACTAGTATAACCTATCATACCTTTTGAAAATTAATCGAGCTTAGTCCTTAGATCCTTCCCACATCATACCTCGCTTTACGTGATCGCCATGTCAGACTACGGACCGTTTAGTGGTTCCTATTCTAGTTAATTGAGCTATGGAGAGACGTCTCTCGATACTATAGTAATAATGCTGCGTTTTAAAAATTTTTTTTTAACCGGTGGGATCGTGTTTGATGTTCGATTGAAGCGAAAAGAAGTTATTTCCATAATAATGAAACGCTAAAAATAATAGATCGTAGGGTTGTGTTAAATACAGACACGCTTGTGATCGTGTATGTGCATACTGTGGATTGGTCGCTATATGACACGATGGTGTTAAGTGGTTTTAATTATGTCCTTAAGGTATTTCCCTATACTGCGTTTAGCCTCGTCCTTCAATTCATATTCAAAGTCAGAGAGTTTATTCACGACCAAACACTTTACAAACCTGGGTGCAAGTTTGGTCGAGAAGAATTTCCTAGCATTCGATTACATGAAGGTTCATGTGATCCGAGATTATGGAGAATCTGACTCCGTCTAGGTAAGCTCTGAAATCATTTACGGAGTAGACTACTGCAAACAGTTCGCGCTCGGTCGTGCTATAGTTTTTCTCAGTTTTCGACAGAAGTCTGGAGTGAAAAGCGATTGGGTGTTCGATGCCATCAAATTCTCGGGTGAGTGACATTACCGATGCCCACTGATGAAGCGTCGCAATGAAGTGTGAAGAGAAGCGAGAAATCGGGACAAGCCAAGATCGGTGCGGATACCATTGCTTCCTTCAAGGTGTTGAATGCTGCGTCGGCGTCTTCAGGCCCTTCGATCGGGTCTTTGCCCTTTCTCTTCCTTAATAGTGGAGTCATCAAGGCTATAATTATAGAGAAATTGTTCACGAATCACCTGTATTATGAGTACAATCCGATGGATCCTCTCAATTGCTATGCGGTTAAAGGGCGAAGGAAATCCTTTATGTTCCCCAATTTCTGTGAATAGTGCGCAGTCCATCCGAATTGACAATGTATCCTAGGTATTTTAAATTGCCTTAGTAAAAATCACTTTTTTTTTTAGGTATACCGTGAGTCCGCATATGATAACGCTTTCTGTACATTCTTAAGTATTTCAATATGTTCTTGGAAAGTGTTTGTTGCTATTAAAAGGTCGTTCGTGTTCGTTTTCGTTGAAACGATGTTACATACTTTTATTTTATGTTACGTCGTGGCGGTGTACCTAATCTATAGAATCGCAACGCGTTATAACCCAACAATTCGGAGAGATTAAAAGTTTTGGTTCGTCGACTGAACGTGTTTTCCGAATCACATTGACCCGTCTCAAAAATTCGTCGACGCTTGAGTCACCGTTATATTTGAAGTTCCAATTCGGTACGTATGTATTGACTCATGCTCGGGTCGTAGTGGGTCTTGTCTGTAGATACTTGTGACGTAAGTGCCCTGCTTATGGCTGCTATTAGTATGTGGATGTAGAAAGTGTAACTGAGTTATTAGTTGCGAGGACGAATCTGCGCCTGGTGTTAACTGTGTCGATCGGTACGTAATGTTCCGGACCTAATGTAACGTTTGGGCCATTGTCTGAATCTGTATTCACTAAGCGCGGTGATTCGGTTGCCGAATGAGCCGTGTTCAAAAGTGTGTGAAAAAGAAAGAACGAGAGAATATAAATGAAAAAAAAATTAAAAATTAAATCGGTATAAAGAGAATGAAATTGTATCGGGTGGGCTAGCAGTAACGACTGGCTTAACACTATATACCAGTTCAATAGGAAACTGTACCTCATGAACAAAATATGGAGACGACTGTTGCTGTTGTTGTTAAGGTACCTTAAGTGTACCTATACTGTAAGTGTCCACGTAAAAAATTTAAGTTGTGACTCGAAAAAAAAAAATTGAATCTATATGTCACAACGCATAAGTTCCCGATATGTAACATTGAGTGTAGATGAGGTTCTAATAACAAAATCATGTGTATGAGTAAGTGTATGTGTATGTATGTAAAAAAAAAATTTAAGACGCGAAAAAAAAAATTTTAATCAGTAAGTCACAACGTTAAGTCCCCCATAGCGGAAAATTAATGAATGACGATCGGGTTCGTATAAAAATTAAAAAAATTCTAAAATGTGGTTAGTTGGCAAAATCTTAAACCTCAAAGCTGTAAAATCTAAGTCTCCGATAAATGTTTGAATGATATAATGTTTAAATATCTCCGATAAACGAAAATGACTGAATGTTTGAATGACTGCATGATAATAATTGAATGATTGAAGTTGAATCAAATTCGTACCTATCTAATATAATAATAATATCTAATCTAATTACGAATCCTAACAAGTCAAAATTTATTCCGTACACTAATGAAATTAATTTTGATAGATAACGAGAAAATAAAATTATTATGTTGGGTGGGGTAATAAATAAGTATTAGTATTAAGTATTATTCCCAACGAATTGTAATAAAATAGCTGCCAGCGAACACGTTACCAAGGTAAAAAAAAAAGTTCAAAAGAAAAAACAAAAATTGCCTCGTAAACTAAAATTAGACCTAAAAATCTAAAAAGAAATTGTTGAGAGGTACTTAATTTGTTTTATTATCGAGCTCAATCGACTAATCATTATGCTTTCCATCGTAAAATTTTGGTTAGATTTAAGAAGCAAATGTTAACTAAGCAGTTGTAGGTCATATGTACTCACCACTAAACTCATTAGTGACTGTTCAACGATTACTTATGTAAAAGAAATAAAATAATTCCAATGAAAGCCTACTACATGCTTATTACTATCACTGTAAGCGTTGTGAAATTTAAAAATATTAACAAATAAATAAGTAAGGAAAAACATTAACAACAGAGGGTACATAGGTTGTGCGAGCCTGTAAAGTTCTGTGAAATTTCGTTAACGCTTAAAATTGATACAAATAGATATTAATGAACACATATCATAAATAGTGTAAAGAAAATTATAAAAAATTAAAATTTTCAAATTAATGACATATCCCTTTTGCTGTCGAGACGATGGGTCCCTGGTCCAAAGCATACCAAATCACTTGTCCACGATTTGGGTGTCGCGCTGTGTCTGTTGACAGGGGATCCTATGAGCAAGGAATACTTTGTTCAGAGGATCAGTGTCGCAATACAGCGTGGCAACGCGGCAAGCATCCTTGGTACCCTGAACCCATCGTCTCTTTAAAATTTTGTCATTTATCATAATTTACATAGTATTTTTTTAATTTGTAAATACTTTTAGTTTTTATGACATAATATATAAATTTAAATATTTAGGATTAAAAGCTGAAAAGTTTAAGAAAAAATGAAAGTTTAAGAAAACATGTTCTTCAACCGAACATTTGGTCAGTTTATGTCATCCATTAACATGCAACTAGTTCTTAATTCTGTATCAAATCCAGCCACTTATCGTATTATTTTTTAGGTTACATCTAAACATCCTTGAAAGACGATTAGGTACTGAATAATGCAACCGAATATTATTTGGTCAGTTTTTATGTTATTCATTAACATGCAACTAGTTCTTAATTCTGTATCAAATTCAGCCACTTTGGTTATCGTTTTTATGTTTCACAATTGATTGCGAAAATTTTTAAATTTTTAAATACTGTCAAAATTTTAAAGTATTGTATAGAAAATTAAAAAAAACGAGCAAACAATGAATTTGATCGAACAATCAAGAACAAACGAATTAGAAAAGAAAAAAAAATTTAATATGGAACGTCAATTACCTAAGAGAATTTTTTAATATTGTTTATGAAGAATTGAAAAACGAACAAACAATGAATTTGATCGAACAGTCAAGAACAAACGACGAACAAACGAATAAGTAAAAAAAATAAATTAATAAACATATTTTGACTGCCAACTTAAGAGAGCCACTTGTAGCCAGTTGAGTCATGGACCCGTGTCAACTTCATACCAAACTGTCAACCACTTTAATAACCAACTTCATTTCTTAACAGACGTGTAAAACATAAAAATAATATACCTACCAAAAATTACTATGGTACAACACGACAACCTTGGTTGGTTTCACATCGTTGTAAAATTGTATGATCGTCATTTTTTTGATCGGTCATAATATGTATGAACCGTTCTGACGATACGATGTTTCAGAGTTTATATTTGCCCAAAACTGTGTACCTACACGTGGTCATTAACCCATTTTACCCCACTGCAGGGGCTTAGGCCTCCCCCAGGGTGAGGGGGGGGGGGGGGGTTCGGAGCTTAAATTTACCACGCTACTCCACTGCGGGTTGGGGATTGTAACGACCGCCGTCAATTGACCGCGTCCGGGACCGACTGCTTAACGTGCTCTCCGAGGCACGGAGTCAGTGATAGTTAATGTACTTAAGTCAGAAAAATTCATTGGTACACGCCCGGATTCGAACCATGGCCTTATAAATTTGAGACAGGTTCGTTGCGCTCTGGGCTATCACGACACGTGGTACGATAATTTAAATATAAGAGATAAGTAGGTATTTAATAAAATACCTACTTATCTCTGAACTTTTGAATATTAAGTTACATTGTGCAAACAGCATTTTCTCTTTGCACACGACATACACATGTTCTAATATTACTACGCAATAGCACAAGATATATATATTTAAATGTATGATAATCAGAACATAGTTTCATAAATTTTGAGCAAATATTTCGTTTAGATTGCTTAGACGTAATAATTGCTTATTCACAACAAATATGACTGGTTTCTTTCTACCCACTAATTTTTAATTATATTTTTTTTATTTTTAAACTTAACCTTAAATAAACTACGTATATTTTAACTATGTAGTGTTGTTGAGCACTGTGCGTGCTGTTCTGTTCTGTCATCATACACGTATATAAATCAAACCTATTTGGAAAACAAAGTAATTGGCCATATTTTTAAGTACTTATTTTGTTACTAAATTATTTACTGTAAGCTGTTTTGTTTTTGAATAATAAATAAATAAATATTTTTACAAATTTATTGTTCCCTTTGTTCACTCCAAATATAATGATTTACAAGGAACTGGGATCTCCTTGCGCACTGAAAATCCCAGCTTATTTCTCCACCATGCCACGAAGTGTGTTATGGGGTGTTTGTAATTATAATGAATTTCTTTATGAATAACATCACTTCCGTGATTTGCTACTGCAAGGGAACTATAAATATGCTTACCGATGTCCAGGTTAGGTATTTGAATTATCATATACCTAATATCTATTTCATGATAAGGAAGTTTACTGGATTACTACTGCTTCGCATTCGCATAAGTACACCGGTAATATTGGCTGATAGTATTGGCATACCCGAGATAAAATAATAAACCGGGCAAACACTGTCATAAGACAATGTCTACAGGCGACCGCGAGTACAACCAAAATTTATATTTATTATAGAAACATCAGCTACTCTACCTTTAATATTCTTTCTTTAGCGAATTCTAATACTCTGTATTAAAATAAGGATAAAATATATATCTATATTCCTTCTTACACTTAGAATGACCGACATGATCCGGCGATGAGCAATTCATGTTCTCCGCATTAACACTAGCATCCCTACAGTGACCCATCGTAACATACATGAATAGAAATTACCTAATCTACCTAAAGTTAAGCGCTTATCCTTAAGTTTACTGGAAACTAAGCATTAAATTCGTCACGTAATTTCGTAACTATACTCGACACGCGATTTTATTGCTTTAATTTTTTTTTTTTCATTAAACATTTTAAGTTAAAAATAGTTTAAACTAATAAGTCACGGGGTCTGGAGACCTATAAGAACAGGTTCGACCTAGTTTAGGCTCCAGACAACGACAATTTAGCTGTACTATTATATAGTCTTTATGTCTTTTAATTATGAGAAAATAAATAAATAAAATAAAATAAATTCCAATTCAATTAAATTTTCTATTCCATTCTATGTTAACAAAGAGTCATATTATTCAATTAATGAACTTAACATGCGATTCTATAACAATAAACCCAACACAGTTTTATAACCTTTAGGTACAATTTCCATTTCTATTAACCTAATTTCGAAGATCATATTATTCAATCATGAATATGGTTCAAAGATTATAGAAAATGACATGGAATTAAGGACGCACGTTATAAATTACTAAGGCTTAATACCCACTCACCTCTAAGTTAGTGCACGACAGTCCTTTATGCGGGGTCTGCATGGAGGCGGAGGAAACGGCCACTCGCGTGCTTATTGAGTGCGAAGAAGCGGCCGCATCGGATCAGTGAGGTCGCTCCCAGAAGCCATCGGCAACGTGAAGAGTCTGCTGGGTTTTCTGGTGGAGCTGGGGTGTCAGGAATGATGCTGCCCACCTACGCAAAATAGACGCTTTGACGTAGAGTTGCGGAAAAACAGCCCGTCCTCAAGTATTAAGTATCATTAAAAAATCACACGGAATTAAAGACACGTTATAAAATTACTAAGGCTTACTTACTTAACTTACTTGTTCCTCAGGTCTGTACCCAATGAGATGTGACGCAAAAGTGAAAGTAGCGTCCATTTTGAGCCTCTTTTATAAACCTTGATTTACTACCAATTTAACCATACCATATCAACTTCCTGTGACCAATGAGAAGTAGGCGGAAGGGGCGCGACGCCACGTTAGTACAACCTGCAGAAACTGAATTGACTTAAGAAGGTGGTGTTCTCACTTATTGGATTCCAGACGTCGCTGTATGGAACACATAATATTTATGGTATAAAGAAGTATTTAATTTTCTGAAGCCATTTATGTTTACATTTTCTGTCTCTCAAAATATCTTTATAAAACTTTTTAAACAAATAGTTTATTATTACTTACTGTTTAATAAATGATTTTGTTACAATAACAGTTTTTTTTTTTTAATACTTTTGCTATCATAATAAAGCTTCCAATAATATTCAGGGGCTCAAAAAACGGTAACCATAAGCGGTTAGAAAAAAAATTATAAGATTGTTTATAAAATTGTTATGAAGCTTGTGAAAAGTACTTTACATATTAATCAGAATTTTTTTTTTAATTTTGTCTGGGGCCTGATTTCAAGATGTGAGGGTCATGCTCGAACTGAACGAAAAATTGTACGTGACGATAGCAAGAGACCCGTCAGCATGACCGTCGTTTCCATGTAACAGGGGAGGTCGCTGATGTGGGACGCCACTTGTTTTGATACGCTTCCTAGCTGCGCCCTACATCCGAAAGACCTCAGCACTAACATAGACCGTCGCTAGGTACAGTTCCAATCAAACTTTATGGCGGATGTGAACATAGGCACAAGTCGCGTCGCAGTAACCAGTTTTAGGTGTAGCGGGGCGCAGTGGAGCGAAGGGTACATGACTGTAGCTGCGCAAGCACGCTTGCAGCGTTGTATTTCGATCCGTCATAAAGTTTGAGCCGAACTATAGCGTGGTGTAAAACGAAACGCTCGCACGCGTAGTGTGACCATAAAATCCGTTAACATATGGAAAGATTTGATCGAAATTAATTGCGATTTTGTACCTACGTAAAAAATCGAGAAATTATATTATTTCATTCAAAATTAAAATATATCGTTCACTAGTTCACTTCAATGATTTTACGAATCCATCTGAGGTATTTCGCGACTCTGATGTTAATAGTCAGATATTTCTTCCTAGCGAGGTCGCGATGATAGTATGCCAACCACTCTGTCGTTTAGGGACAGAGTTGTGCCAATAATCCTGTTAAATAAAACGTATAACTGTACAAAGAGATACCGCAACGTGGCCCCAAATTTGTAAGCAACAAAATATACGCCACAACGTAAATATACGCCATAACGTAAAGCCACAAAGTAAATATACGCCATAGCGTAAATATAGCTATAAAGTAAATATACGCCACATAATAAATATACGCCACAGAATAAATATACGCCGTTTGATTTACTCTACCATTTGCCGCCGGTAATGCTTTATAGGGATCGCTCGCAGTTTTGCTTGAATTATTACTCTCATTTTCCTTTCTTGGACCTGTCTAAAGTATTCAGTTGATACATATGTTATTTATAGACTTTTCTATAGAAATTTCAACACCACTTTTCACCCTTAGTTCATTTGGTTGCTCGTGGTACAAGAAATTTTAGAACTCACAAGACCATAAGCATTTCAAAATAGTACCATAGACATTTTTTTTCGTCCTGCCATCTCTAGAACAAGCCGTAACGTGTTCAAGAAACACACCTATATTCAATCTATACACGTATAGCTACTTATTGCGTATATAAGTAGACCCGTCCAGACATCGATGTTTGAAATAGACTGATTTACGACCACAAAAGTTTCAACCATATTAATTTATAGTGATTGCAATGCTCGACTTTCCATTCCATTCCATCGGCCCTCTTTTATACCACACTGCAGGGGCTTAGGCCTCCCCTCAAGATGTGATGGCTTAGAGCTTAAATCCAACACGCTGCTCCAATGCGGGTTGGCGGATTGTAACGACCGCCGTCTATTGACAGCAAACGGGACCGACTGCTTAACTTGTTCTCCGAGACACGGGGTCAGTCGTAGTTAATGTAGGTTACTTAAGTTAGAAAAAACTCATGGGTACACGCCCGGATTTGAGCCGCGGCCACATGGCTTATAGATTTGAAACAGGTTCGCTGCGCTCGGGCTATCACGACACAATTACATGATCACACTAATATCAAAGTCGGGGTATCACGAGCTGTGTAGTGATAGCTTGAGTTTGATATTATTCTATACGAATGACTCCTTAATTCTGATTATCCTTCAAGGAACAGTTTTTAAACTTTGGCATCACAGACGATGGCATTGGGCAACACTAAAACCAATGTACATGAATTTCATACGTTACAAATGCATCGGCTGTTTCATGGTGACTTTTATTTTGAGTGACTGTATCTTGTGACGAATCGGCACAAGAATTAGCAGACCATGCCCAACTACCGTGACACCGCAATCCATGTAATATATCAATGGTGTAATATTATTATATATTAGACGACCGCTTAGCCTAGTGGGTAGCGACCCTGCCTACGAAGCTGGAGGTCCCGGGTTCGAATCCCAGGTCGGGTCAGTATTAATATGATGAATATTGATACTGGTACCGGGTCTTGGTTGTTATATGTGTGTGGTGTCTTTGCAAAAATATTGATATATTATAAAGAATATTTAAGTATGTATATCAGTTGTCTAGTAACCTATAACACAAGCATAATACTTGCTTACTTTGGGACTAGATGACGGTGTGTGGGAAGTCCCATGTATTATTATTTATTTTATTATATGTAATGTAATATTATTCTTATTAAAATAAATAAATATTAGATTGGAATATAATATATATGAATAATCAATTAAACTTTTATTTTGAAATACATTCCTAGCAATTTCTATGTACAATTAAACCAATAAGAAGTAGATTTTAAATAAATATTTTAAATATATAAACACTCATAAATAAATATTACTCGTCGCAATATAGTCAATATCTATATATTTTACAACAAAAAAAAATTTACATTTTCAGCAAAACTATGTAATGAGTTATGCTCTGTTGTTCAATTGTAGTATATATAGATCGCGTCAAACTTTATGGTGGATCTGAATAAAACGCTATAAGCGTGCTTGCGCAGGTACAGTCATGTACCCCTCGCTCCATTGCGTCCCGCTAAGACCTAAAACTGGTTATTGCGATGCGACTTGTATTACTTTCGGATCCACCGTAAAATTTGATTGTAACTGTACTACGTGACAATTGTTGTATCTCATGAACGTTTAACACTCAGA
Organism: Luffia ferchaultella; assembly: GCA_949709985.1. NCBI lineage: Eukaryota > Metazoa > Arthropoda > Insecta > Lepidoptera > Psychidae > Luffia > Luffia ferchaultella. The sequence continues at coordinate 14,801,898 of OX453240.1, read as the reverse complement.
AAATAAACAAATCGTTTCCTTAGCCAGTGACCGCCCTTGTATAATATTTAAAAATCTTTGTATAAGGCCAAATAAAACACACACATACAATAATTTAATTTATTCAAACGTTTTCATTAACGAGTTTAAACCTTACTTAAACTTTATCGAAAGTTTAAGGGCCACCTTAATTTGTTTCTATAATTTTTAACTTTTTAAAAATAATAGAAACAAGCGATAAAAAAATGTTTTTAGCTAATATTCTATTACTGAAGTATAATATTTATATCTTGAGTAAAAAAAAATTAGGTCGTTAACTTTGGAGTTGCCTTTGAGCATAGTATTGTTGCGATAATCAAGTGACTTTCATAAATATCTTTATTTATTCTCCCATCACGTCTTCATATTGTTTCCCGAAGTGATCACCGACCAGGAAGAAATCCCAACATCTTTGGGTGTACATGTTCCACACGTATGTTTCTTGATCTAAAAAATTATAAGCAAAACTAATTGGTTTAGTACATTATTCCCACTTCCGAATTTTCGGCGCTGCAACTTTTGGTAATATAGATTTAATTAACTTTCTATTATTATAAAAAATATCAATACTTTTAAAGTAATAATAATTCTATCGGGTGTCCCAAAATTGATGTCAAGCCGGAAACTAGTAATGAGGCAAGTGGTGACAGTTATCAGAAAAATATTAAATAAAATCTTAGTCAAGTGCTTTTAAATTTATAGACACCAAAAAAAAAAACGAGAAAACTGACACTCTGATGATTTGACGTTGCATCCTCAATGCGTCCGATCGTTGTTCATGTCAAACCCTATACGCTCTCCGGAGTATAGGTTGAGGATGTCGTTTAGCCGGTCGGGCTACACCTTCTGTGTAGAAATCCCAACCCGGCACTATCTGCGCGGTAGGTCGGGCGCGCAGGTGTCTGTATGCAGATTCGGCCCTCACTAAAAAAAAAAAGATGATTTGAGGCGGTTACGTTTTAATTTTAAACTGTAATTTACGGAAGGGATATTCAGGGTTACATCGCCAAAAAACAAAAACAAATATAATATATATAATAAAATAGTAAAATAAAAAAATAAGAATAAAATAATAATAATAAAATAAAAAAATAAAAGTGCATGACTAAGATTTATTTTCTATTTTTCTGATAACTTCACCACTTTCCTCATCGCCTGTTTTCGGTTTGACGTTGATTTCTGGGACAACCTGCATAAAGAGAAATAATTTAAATAATCCTATATCTTCGTTCCCTTTGCTGTGAAATGACGGGCTTCCGACTTGGGAAAGAGGGGTTGTGACCCTAACTCTGGGTCGTTTCTGGCGCAGAGGCTCGCCATAGCGATCCGACGCGGTAATGCCGCGAGCATTATGGAGACCTTTCAGCTGGGTTCGACAGAGAATGGTTACTTTAAACCTTTTAATTGTATTTATATATATATATCTTTCATTCCAATTTTATTACTGTCTTACATTTATTATTTAGAATCCTTGTTATGTATACAAATTTATTTTTAATCAGATTTTTTCCTTTTAATATTCGTCTGATAGTCCACTCAATATTAAACATTAAGATGTATTTGAAGTACCCATACTAAGTGACCCTTTGGGGGGAGGGAGGAGGTCTTCAAAATACCACGCTTGGTCACAGAGATGGGGGAAAGGTTTAGGTCTTCGTCACGTAGTCAATATCCTCTAAGGAAAGACAAAAAGACTTGTTTGGTAAATAAAGCTCGTGTTAGAATATGTTATCACATTATTTTTCACTTGTAGTTAAAGGCATGCACGCACTCTTGGCGTCACGTGACAAGTGCCGTATTAATAAAGAACAAGTATAAACTAATTGATTTTTTAAAGTATATGTTTGCAAAAAATAATTTAAACCATCATCATCAGCCCATTTTACCCCACTGCAGAGGCTTAGGCCTCCCCCAGGTTGAGGAGGGGGTTTGGAGCTTAAATCCACCACGCTACTCCACTGCGGGTTGGGGATTGTAACGACCGCCATCTATTGACAGTGTCTGGGACCGCCTGCTTAACGTGCTCTCCGAGGCACGGAGTCAGTGATAGTTAATGTACGTAAGTCAGAAAACTCATTGGTACACGTCCGGATTCGAACCATGGCCTTATAAATTTGAAACAGGTTCATTGTGCTCTGAGCTATCACGACACTTTTAAAACCATACTGATGAATTACTAAGTGAAAAATACGAGGGGGGGAAGGGATCTTGGCATATACTACGGGAGGTTACCGACGGGAAGAGGGGTTAAAATTGCTAAAAATGGGTCACATACTATGGGTACGTTTCCTTACATAGAGCAAGGAGGGTTATTATCGGCCAATCAGCATCCTTCAAATTAGCTAATTTAAAACACGTTCACTAGCCGATAGATTTTTAGTATATTTCATATATATTTCAATTACCAGTATATTCAGGATAAACTGGACGTTTATTGCTCAGATGCACCAAGAAGAACATGTTGTTGTTATTGTTATTATGTTATTGTTAAATTATGTTCTTTCTGTAGGTGCGTGTCGAAACCATGTGGAACCTGGAAATTAAACAAGTATAGTTTAATTTTATTTTAATAACTCAGCGGCGCTTTCTTGCCGAAGCAGGATCATTGAGATAGTTGGCAAAAAAATCTAAACAGCAAATTATATCAGGATATTGTACCCCACTGCAGAGGGTAAGGAATAAGGGTGCTTAAAGCTTAATCCAGCACGCTGCTCCAGTGCGCTTTGGTGGAGTTTAACGACTGCCATCACCGACAGGGACCGACAGCTTAACGTGCTCTCAACTAACAATATATATAATATAGACATGTAATCTCAGAACAAATCGACTGATGAAGGCGTTCCTCATGTGTATTGTAATACACACGTGTCAGATATAGTAATAGAGAGCAAAACATAAATAGAAAACCGGCTAAATGCAAGTCGGGCCATGCACAGTAATAATAATAATATAATAATAATACATGGGACTTCCCACACAACGCCATCTAGTCCCAAAGTAAGCAAGTATTATGCTTGTGTTATGGGTTACTAGACAACTGATATACATACATAAATATTCTTTTCTTTTTTTTTATAATATATACATATATAAATATTTTGCAAAGACACCACATACATATAACAACCAAGACCCGGTACCAGTATCGATATTCATCATATAAATACTGACCCGACCTGGGATTTGAACCCGGGACCTCCAGCTTCGCAGGCAGGGTCGCTACCCACTAGGCTAAGCGGTCGTCAGTATAGGGTCCAATGGCTGACCGTCACTATATGCGTACTTAGAAAGAGGCTTTTTGATACTATACTCATATTGAGTTTACGATATAACAGCTAATAACGACGAATGCTTATCAAAGTACTTTTTAAACTTTTTGGTATTGAAGTTTTTGTATTGAATCGTTTAGGTTTATCGATCGATTTGTAGGAATTTTGATTTTAATTCTCTTATCTTTTAGGTTGCTTTTTTTTTACAATCTGATTTATATAGGTGTAAATCTGTTATTAGCTGTGTGTTCGTCTTTTTTACTAATTTTACTGTGTATTTTTGTAAGCTGATAATTTACCGAATAAATAAATAAACAAAAAAAGTTTAGCTTTTCGTAGTAGGAGGTGGGAGGTGGGAGGGGGGGGGGGGGAGCACGTGATTAAGATAAACGATCACTATAAAGCTTGATAATTCGCAAATGGATCCCGGAATCGAAAAAATGTTGGACAAGTAAGAAGAACATTTCCGCTTTAGGTGTGAAACGAATATTGTTTTCAATATTCTCTTCACAACTTCGTAGGCGTGATTAATATAATATGGAATTTCTGAGTTAAATCGCGGACAGACGGATGGACAGACAGACTTAGAGAAACTATAAGGGTTTCTAGTTAGTCACTACGGAACCTTATAAAGAGAACAGCAAAAAGATGGCATAGACTATCTAGACCAATTAGCTAATTTCCAGTGGCACAGTTTTCGCCGCTTTATACACATTCTACGCATTATAAGAATTTATTCCAAGAGCAGCAGTCCTATTTCCTGGCATCGATAAGTATATTCACCAATCGTCTACCAACCCGCACTGGAGAAGCGAGGTGGATTAAGCTCCAAGCCCCCTCTCGCCCTGGGATGAGGCCTAAACCCTGCAGTGTGGTATAATGGGCTGATGAAATGGAATGGAAGTATAATTCCAGCCACTCGCCATCCCTTTCAATTTCAACAAACTGACATGGTTTTTTATACAAATAGTTTTTAATCAAATTCTACCAAATATAGGGGCTGGCTACCATTAGATTGAAAAACAAGTAATTAATTAACGAATCCAAAATATGACAAATACATCACAAAATATATCACTAAGAATACGTCATGTTTGGGCAGGGCCACACTAACGTTTCACGTCATTTTAAATTACCACAATAACGTGTCGCTGCACTTGCTTTCGAGATTGTGTAACGACACAAGTAACGGGAAAATTAAAGGCGTTTTACGTTATTATAACGAAATTATCCAGCACCTTATTTAAGTCTTCTTTGCCAGTGCCGCATACAAAGCAATTGGACTCCATGTCTTCTTTGACGGACTCCAACTGGTCACGCAGCTCACCGAACACCAACGATGATTAAACCTAAAACATTGGTGTGTTATGAAGTGGACCTTCTTATAATATCGAGGACTGTTAAGAAAAACGTCAAGTGGTAAAGGAAAGAATACGACCATAAATAATATGAAAATTTATATCTGACACTATTTCTACTTGCAAATAGTTATTTCACTGATTCATTTGTTAACTCGATAACAGATAGAAAGTACAGCTCGCGGCAAACTTCTTGTATTATTTTTTATTTTCACAAACAGTCACTATTAAGTGACACTCTATTAAGTCTAAATCAGATTTCTTGCTAAGATCGTGTGAATGATTGTTCAACCTCTAGGGCACGTATGGTACGGCATCTGTACCGGTGAAGTTTTTACGCGAAGTACTTTCTTTTTATGAAAATACTAATAATAACGTATACATCACAACAACGCCTAGGCCCCAAACTAAGCATTAGCTTGTGTTTTGGATGCCAAGCGAAGACACCACATACATATAACAAACAACCAAGACCCGGTACCAGTATCAATATTCATCATATAAATACTGACCCGACCTGGGATTCGAACCCGGGACCTCCAGCTTAGTAGGCAAAATCGCTACCCTAAGGCTAAGCGGTCAACATCTCGATACACACCTTATAGAACAGTAATACAAAGTTTGTGCAAAAGGCCAGAACGAGAGCGACGTATTGAAGGTTGTAGAAGTTCCTCGCGAAAAACGAGACGGCGGCGCTGCGCGTGTATTGTGACAAATCCACTTGAGATGCAGCCGATTGCGCTGGACTCTGTACCGCTTGCTGAAACAATACACAAATATACTTGAGGCATCTGACACACGGCTATCTAGTGCTAAACTATGCAGTATCTGTATTATGGGTACTAAACAACTGATACATATACTATAAAAAAAATATAATAAAAAATAAAATACAGCAAAATACCATATGAAATAATACTGTCAATCTTGCTGCCGCTATGTCTGTTAACTTTTTTACTGCAAAAATTGTGGAACTAAGTTTATTTGTAATCTTACCTAAATTTGTTTATAATACTTTGATATATTATTGAAAATATTTATTCCTGGCAGGGATTGAATCCTCTACATCTGGTTGTACAGTATTATTATTACTACTATGCTGCAACTGTACAGCTACTGTGACAAAGGACGCCTAAGTTGGGCTTAAATGGCGTTATGCAGTTGTTGCAGAGCCGCTCAACTGTTCTAACTTGTCTCTATAGAGGTATAGTTGGGATTATAATTATATATACTACTATAACCTATACTTAAATAATTAATTATATTCTTTTTTATTAATTATATTCCTTATTCAAATATAAGTATTTCCTGAAACTCAAAGGCTGCGTTAACATAAATGGGATATAATTTTAATAATAAAAAAATATATATTATACGATTTGCACATAAACGCATTCCATTGACGCTTCACGGCGTGTTATATTCCATGAATTTTATTAACGTTTTCATTTTTCACACGTTTTGTTGCAGTTTTGAAATATATTTCGCATTTTACGTGACTCACTTCTGTCGTTATTTCCTCTGAGGAACGTCCCTTACGACTTATCCAATGTCCAAAATTTTACGCAGCGTATGATGAGAAAGCCGCAGGTCAAATCCCAGGGCATGTACAAATGAGTTTTTTCTGACTTATGTACATAACTATCACTGACTCTGTGCCTCGAAGAGCACGTTAAACTATCGGTCCCGGTTGCCATCAATAGATGGCAGTCGTTAAAATGCACCAACTCAGACTGGAGCAGCGTGGTGGACTAAGCTCCAAGCCCTCTCGTCCCGAGGGGAGGCGTAAGCCTCTGCAGTGGGGCATTAATGGGCTGATGATATGGTATGATCTTGATCATTAAAAGATGAAAGAAAATCAAAGCGTCTCTTTCTATACGAAACATACTCGTCATTCATATCAAATATTTGATTAGTTTTGTATGTCATGGAAATATTTAACGGAGATAAACAGTACCCTATATGTAATTTTCTTCCTTCAAATATCTTAATGTATAAAAATCATCATGACAAAACTTTATATACATTATAAATAAAATAGAAATGTTTGACTGTATTTGAACATAGTCTTTTTCTTGATATAATTTTTTTATCGCAGGATTCTCCCTTCAGTTCTGAAATGACAAGCGAAGAGCGGAGAAGAAAGTAATAAGTAGAAGGGAAAACGAAAGGAAATGGATCTCCTGTCATCCTATTAAGGAGTAATTTTCAATTACGATATAATATAAACATGTAGTCCATGTGGACGAGCGTCGGACGATCATTACGCCCGGCGCACATGCTAGAACTCGCACTCGTTCGCGACACTGCACTGATGAACACTCACTGATATTGGTCGACACCTGTCTACATTTGTTCACGCGAGCCGTACCTACCTAAGTACGACTGGTGAACGGTCATGAAAGAATTAGCACTAAAGAGAAACTCGTGCTACTGTCATTCGAAAAACGTGTCCCGGCTACCTGGGCCACTTGCGCGGTTCGCACGTATACCGTCGATTGTGTCAAAAACGGTAGTTAGCATGTAGTGATCCAAACTGACACGTGAAATTTGACGATGAACTGAAATGAACGTGACGACAGTGTTTACAGTTTCTTATAATGATTATTTAAAAAACGGTACCTGCAAATTTACGCTAGGGCTAAGCCCCGGATATCCTTCCAACTGAGGCTGATAGTCGAAATCGAACCCTTTCTTGTTTTCGTTCACTTTCTTCTATTCTCAAAAAACTCTCCTTCCTTTTTGTTATATAACACATTATTCAATTTTTCCACATAAAACTTTTTATCATCAATTTGTCAATTTGTTCGTTTGACAGTTGCCTTTTTTAAATCCGCCAGCAGCGCTCTCTTACTCCGCTCTATATTCTTTATTGATATTTGCCCGTTTTTCAGTAGTTTAGGCGAATTGGCCTTAAATTAGGGGAACAGCTCATTGTACATACTGTGTTTATGGTCGTTTTCTTGCGATTTTTCATCTTTCAGGTTAGTCGATCTCTCTTAGTTGTCTTTCTCCGTGTCGGGAAGTACTTCAGTGATGACGTTAACTTTCTTCACTAGTAAACCATTATTATATTTATGCTCGTTGACCGCTCGCCGAAACTTTTCTAGATACTGAAATGGAAAAAAATATGTAAAAATAGTAAAATATTAAAAATTCAAAATGACAGGCCTGGTTGTCCAAGCCCGTCAAATCAAAAGCTAAAAGTAAATTTAAAATATTGAGGTGGGGCACTATGTCACATGAAATAGTAATCATAAAAATATTATGACCTTATCTAGCCTAAGATAATTCAAATCATAGACATCTGTCCAGTTGACGTCACAGGGATATTTCATTAAACAATTTTCGGTAAAATATAAAAACAATGTGTTAAAAAATTCGATGCAAGCCTTTCGTTAAAAAATTAATACTTGTAACTTTTACCACTATATGTTTTTAATAATGAGGAGATTTATCTATTAATTTGGTCAACGACGGACCATACAATAGTTGACTAATTGTTTTCAAATTAATTCGTTAATTTAGTAATAGTTGGCTAATTGTCTATACTGACCGATCGGCCGCGTCGCTAGAGACCCTCACTGCAGAAACGAACATGTTTATTTCATCCGTGTCTTAGTGTCACGTATGTATATCATTTGGCTAGTACCCATAATACAAGCATAATACTTGCTTGCTTTGAAACTAGATGACGTTGTGTTGGATGTCCCACGTCTTATTATTTGTCCATACCTTCTCGGGCGCGTCTCCCTGTCCCAAATATGTATCCTGAGCTTTTCGATCTTTCGCGTCGTCGACACCGTCGGGTTGTGGCGCTAGTGTCACATGTTTCTCTTTTTGACGTCAACTGACGTCAGCTTCGTGAGCCGTCTTATACTCTATGCGGAAACCCATTGCCTCTGAAAAAATATTCATCATTCTTTTCTGCACACTGTCCCTCAATAAACATCGCGAACATTAATACCCCGTTGCAAGGGCTTAGGCCTCCCTTCGGGATGAGGGGGTTTAGAGCATAATGCACCACGGTGCTCCAAGGCGGGTTCAAGCATTTACATAAAGTGAATCTAAATTAAATAAGTGAATAAAAACGCTCTTGGTGTTCACTACAGCTTATAATTACTGTCAGGTTTAGATAAGTGTACCGGTAGAAACACTGGTTTCTATTTAAGTTATCTACACTACACTAAATTTGAGTCGTACTCGCATACGAAGGGTTACGTAAAAACGTAAAATATATTGTATAGGACCTCCTTTAACTCATTAACTTGTCATCATATCAAATAATCAAAAATAAATCAATTACTATTATAATATAAAGAAAAAGCTATGTGAATTATCAATCCCTGTTTGACGTGTGGTTGCCAAAGTTGGTCATTGAGGGAATGCGAAGAAAGCAAGTTAGCAATATGTCAACGTAAAATAAAATGAAAAGGAGTATATTGGAACTCATATTATCAGACAGAGTAAGTAACCGAGATGTTAGAAAAATTACCAAAATGACTGATATTTTAGAAAGTGTAAAAACACTAAAATGGAACTAGGCGGGTCACTTAAGTCGGATAACTACTGATAGATGGATGAATGCCAAGAGATGGAACAAGGTCGCGTGGATGTGAAAGGTAAAGATGGGCAGATCTATTCATCCGAAGACTGGGACCGCACCGGATGACCAAAGACCGAGGAGACAAAAGTACTGGAAAGAAATGGGTTGGCCTACGCCAAAGAAGCGATTGCTACTAAACGACGTGACTGAACTGACATTACGTTCGTATATGACTGTACCTACGCAAGCTTGCTTAAAGCGTTGTATTCAGATCTGCCATAAAGTTTGTCGCGAGCTGTATTTTATGCTAACGGAGAATATTTTGAGAAACAATAATTTTTTTTGACTAATAATAGTATTTTTTTCTCATTCATTCCAAAAAATGTTAGTGCGTTCCACATATGAAACTCGTTCAGCATGGAAACATTAGTCCTGCGCGCTGTCCAAAGGATCCTGAGCATTCGTCTCCAGCACCATATTTGAAGGGCATCAATTTTGCGTCTATCCTTTAGCTTTTGTGGTATACCACTTTAAAATATCCCTAGACAATGTTAATATGTGTATAAGGATTACCTAGACAAATATGGCAATCGCTGTCAGCAACCGAGAAAGTGCGCGTCGGGTTGAAATTGTTCACGGGCCTTGGTACCGGGTCAGTCATATGCCCCTCACTCCACTGCATCCCGTTACACCTAAAACTGGTTACTGCGACGCGACTTGTGCCTGTGTTCACATCCGCCATAAAGGTTGATTGGAACTGTATTTATCAAGAGAATATAAACATAAACTTTACACGATAACAAAATTTATAAACTAATTTATATTCGGTTGAAGAATATGGAAATTTTAAGCTATTAAAACTATATCTGTCTCTTTCTAGCAAAATGTAATTTAACATTATTTTAATTCATCTGATGTCACAGGTAAGTATGCCATAATATAGGATTGCTTTTTCTATCTAATAGGACATTTTAAACATTCATGACTTTGTTACATTTGATGTTTTTTTTTAATTATTTTATGCTATGATATAATTATTATCCTCCCTCCCTCCTCACCCTGGGGGAGGCCTAAGCCCCTGCAGTGGGGTAAAAATGGGCTGACGATGATGATGATATAATTAGAAAACTCTTTCATATAAAATAATAAAATGAAAATTGTCATCTACCTACTTTATTGAGTGAAACCGACAGACATGGAAACTTTGATTTGTCCAAAAACACTTTAAAAAAAAAATTGTATCAAGGGTTTTTCAAATACTTATTTCAAACTTTTTGCAGACAATTTAACAAACCAATCAAAAATAAACCGGTGACATATGTTTCAATACAATCTCATATTCCATACAGCGTTATTTTCATAAAATTATGAATTGACTAGAAGCCCTCTATTGTGTTCACCGTCTAACCACTCATACTCTAGCTAGCTGGTGTAAGATGGCGAGTTTCTGTACTGACATTTATGACTCTATTAAAACCAAACGCTGTTGTCAAATTAATTTACTCAATGGTTATTCTAAACGATTTTAAAATTAAAAAAAAAAGTTACCAGAAGCCGAGGTGCAAAACATAAGATTAGGCGGCAATGGTTCAGTATATTCATCATACTCTACAGCAGCAGTAAAGACGACGCCACGTCGTTGCTCCACGTGTCAATCTCAAAACCCTGGAACAAAGAAATAGTTAATACTAGTTTCCGACCGCGACTTGATCCGCGTGGTGTACTTTTCGCTTTGCTATTGAACCATGCACGATTTTATCTATTTAACAGATTGACTGACCGATTGGGCGAGTGGTTAGAGACCATAGCTATAGAAATTTATAGCAAAATTAAGTTTTTGAGATATACATCAAAAATATACATGTGGCGCCATCTTTATATGTTACACAGTTGCATTCGGATGTTTTCATTACGATTAACACAAGTTTTTCGGAAATAATACACGGGACATCCCACACAGCGCCATCTAATCCCAAAGAGAGCAAGTATTATGATTGTATTAGGGGGTACTAGATAACTGACATACATACTTACATATTCTTTTATAATATATACATATGCAGGCGGAATTTTTGTCATCCTCCAAATTTTAATATATGAACTTTAATATGGCGAATTACTTTCTTATTCATATTTAAATTAGTAACCACGCTGTATCGATATTTTTAATGTGGAAGAATTTTACCTACTTTTTTTTTAAATGGAGTGTTAAGATGCTACCTAAAGCCTAGAAAGTTTTTAATTGGTGACAAAAAAATCACTTGATACCCTTTTTATACACCCAGGCACGAAACGAATAGACATGTTCATGCACACAAATATTTGTCTCGGGCGGGAATTGAACCCGCGACCCTTGGTTCCGCAGTTAGAGTCTCCAACCACTAGGCCAATCGCTGAGTCAACCGATTCGTAATTTATCTCGTATCTTTTAATTTCTTTCACTTACGCTTTTAGCATCTCCCTTCTCTTGCAGTTTATCATTTAACGTTTTATTCTTCACCTCAACCTGCTCGATGTTTTCTTCTCTTCTCAAATTTTCAACCTCTTTCTCTTTTATCGCTTGTCTGTCTTCTACCTCTTTCTTCTTCTCCGATTTCTCGCTTTCATTGACGTTCAACACTTAAAACTCCATCCGAAATCTAAAGGTGGCCATTCGAAACCCGGGCAAGTCACGTCGTCGATTTTCGGTATACCGAGGCCGATATCGATCTCAACCGAGCATCGTATCTCATAAGTAGAAGCGCGTTCATTCTGTAATGTTATAATGACATCTTTGATTATTTATGCCTAGACAGAGCCACGCGAATGCAAGGCCAACAGAAAAGGGGGCAAATCTTATACGTGCGTAACTTTATTTATTTATATTAAAGAGAACCAACAGCTATTACAAATTAAAATAATTAGCAGTGAGTGGTTAACAGCCAACCAATAGGTTCCCACTGATACAAATAACACGGAAAACCTCCCCCCCCTCTCCCCCCTCACACACATACACACACACACACACACACACGCGCTAAAATACACATCGCCCCCCACAAACCCCCCCACACAATACATATATGCAGAAACATACGCTTATCGGTCGAACCTCCAACCAATAAGTTTCACCCACAAAGAATCCATTGCTGAGCAAACGCCTCATAGAGTGTGTAACCCATAGAATTAGCGAAGCTCCCCGCCGCCGCCTCCCCGCTAGATACACAGTAAGACATTTACTGTATGAGATGAAGCGTTCCATTCAGCGGGAGCGTGAGACACGTTTGCCGGGGGGAAGCGTCCACATAATGTCATACACATGAAAAGTTACATCACTTAACAATGTTTCTGAACGGTCACCTGTTTTTTTGGTAGAAATGGACATGTGGCTACAATGCCACCATAGAATCGTAAAGCGATTAATTCGGAATAGTACACGACCACGTGTTAGCCAGAAGTCTTTAAAGCAAGACGAAGGAACAACCGATAACGCGGAATAGTTCTTCATCATGACAATGCTAGCTGTCATATATCGGCCGAAACGACTCAGTTTATGGAAGGTCAAAACATTGAATTGACGGGTCATCCACAGTACAGCCTCGATTCGGCACCCAACGATTTCTATTCCAAGCATGAAGAATAAACCACGTGGTCATGGATTTTCGTGCTGTGGATTCGTTCAAAATGCACGTTTTGGAGATACCCCAATCAGAATGGAAAATGTGTTATGAAAAGTGCATCGATCATGGCGAATATTTTAAAAAGCAATAAAACCATATTAAATGACAGATGTATGTTTCTTATTGTTTTTCCGGATCAATAAATAGCAGCTCTCATATAAGCATCAAATACTGATTAATTTGGTAATTGGCGAAATCGTGTAATGCAGGAAACGTCACCAAACAAGAAGAATGTCGAAAACTATGTGAAATGACAAGTGGATAATTGTCGAGTGTCAAAATGACGTGCGGATTTCAAGTCGGGGTCAGTGATTTAATTTCGTTGTTAACTGTTGGAAAGCGAAATAAACAATTTCGGTAGTGAAACTAGTTTAGTCTGCGTCCTTTATTTATTTAATATCTGGATGGAACATTGCAATACAAAGTTAAAAAAATGACGGGCAAACTTTTACATACATACTTGTGTGTGTGGCTCAACAGACTACAAACACTCGCTACGCCATACTAACCATGTACTAACCGTATACAGACGCCTGCGCTCTAATCTGAACACTTTGTATTTTGGTCATTTTCAAATATCAGCTAAAATTACGAAAAAGACATAAATCGCGCGTGCGGACCCCTACAGTTGGTTGAGGGACTCAGTCTGCTACAACTAGCGTGCATGGCGGGACTGTTGGTGAGATGCACTTCTCAGTTCACCCGTCGACCGTTTTGAACGGTGCTTAAATATAAGAGCAGACGTCTATACAATCTCTGCATACGTAAATTATAACCGAACAGTTAGGCAATAATTTTAGCTACGTCGTTTTGACGCCGACTTCCTATTCAGACGTTATACCTGATGTTTGGCTGAACATAGTCCAAACTTATAGAGCGTATAGAACTTACCGAACTAAACAAAGATATTTAAAAAAAATTATCATGTTTTCTCGGTAACCGTTAGTTTGCACCATCTGCTCACTTGAAACTTTTTGTTTAGTTCGGTAAGCTCTACCTTATAAGTTTGAAATACGTCATATGCTCATAATCAAACTACCTGTATAATACACACTGCAAACCAACCGTAGAGAACTATAACGGCGCCGCGAAAGGATGCACACGGCACAGCTCAGGCACTTTAAATAGTATTTGCTTTTGGTCGAGGCGATCGCGTTTCGCTCGGCGCGTGCGCTCAGACGAAACCGGCAGCGCTACGCCTTTACGGTTCACGTATCTGTAACAGGTATCACATATAACTTTGTTAATAATGATTTATTTTTTTAAATTATTTCACTGTTTTGATATATTTAGAAAACTCTTTCATAAGAATTTTTTTTTCCTTAAGTTATCAACAATAGCCTAGTGTTAGTCACGAGGTTAGTCACTTATTGGTGTCGTAATAGCCGTGGGGTGGCGAGCCAGATTCTTGTTTAGAAGGTTGTGGTTCAAATCCCAGATACCGACATCTACCAATGAGTTTTATGTGACATAAGTTAATACTAACTGCGACGACGACCGCTTAGCCTAGTGGGCAGCGACCCTGCCTGCGAAGCTGGAGGTCCCGGGTTCGAATCCCAGGTCGGGTCAGTATTTATATGATGAATATATTAATACTGGCACCGAGTCTTGGTTGTTATATTATTATGTATGTGGTGTCTTCGCTTGGTACCCAAAATACAAGCTAATGCTTAGTTTGGGACCTAGACGTTGTGATTGGGTGTGTTATTATTATTATTACTAATCTGTACAGACAGACATGTGTTGCTTACTTGATAATGTAATATATGGCAACATCAACCATATACGTAAATAACTGTTTTTGTATCATGTGTATGCGCATGTATGTATATGTATGTATATATCAATATGTATGCATTGTGTGTATTGTATGTGACTGAATATGTATTTTGGATCGGGTAGTCATATAGTATAATAATTATTAATTTAAAAAGTTCGACTAATTGTCATTAGGTAAGTTATATTGATATACCATATTAGGTCCTCACGATACAGGCATGCCGCCTAGTGTGCGGACTGTAGACACATACTTCCTGTTGTTATATTAACTTTTCTGCTATTAGCGAACCTATGGCTGAAGAATTTTATTGCTCTTTTAAATAATTGTAGATCGCTAATCTGCTGTAAAATAAACTTTTTTCATTTTTTTTTAAAATAAACTGCTAATAATAAACTTTTAATTTAAAACTTTTGTACAAAAATATTTTAGCTGTAAAGCGCTAATCGCACAGTAGACGATTGTTTAAGTGATCTAGAGGTCTGAACGTCAACCTAAGCAGTTGGTATGTTTTGATTCATTTTACTTTATGTATTTCTTCTTAATTTGTCAAAGTGTTAAAGTGTTTGTTATTTTTATATCCTTATTGCTGATACTTATAATATTTTGAAAAGAGTAACTGCTGTGTTTGTTGTCGGTTCTTCTGCTACATTTTGAACCCCTAGTAACTACAAAATAAAATGACTGACTGATTGGCCAAATGGTTAGTGACCTTAACTGCAAAGCCAAAGGTTGCAGTTTAGATTCCAGCCCAGAACAAATATTTGTATGCATGAATTTGTCTATTTGTTCCGTGTCTGGGTGTAAAAGTATCTATATATACATATATGATAAAAAATGTTATAACTACTTTATATCTGTTGTTTAGTACCCTATGATACAAGCATAATACTTGCTAACTTTGGGACTAGATGGCGCTGTGTGGGATGTCTCGAGTATTATTACTATTATTTGCATAAAAAAATTAATTCCTGTAACTGTCAATCTTGACTCAATCAAAAGTACTTGAGTAATTTCACTTCAATACAAAATATTTGATTGATTAATTGGTAAAATGCAAACTCTCAACAAAATATTATGCATACTGGAATGTCGAGGGTATAAATCGAATATGTGGCGATAGACGACGCCGCTCGAAAGTACAGCTGGTCGTATCTACAGCGACCAAACTGACCTTGGTGTTAGAAGATTCAACCTTGCGCTGGTGTGATCCACGTCCAGCAGAAGTTGGTTTGGCTGTGTCAACGTAACACCACATTACTCGCTGTACTAGCTCCTGAAAGTTGTATGTGACGCAGATTCCGGCGTTAGACTCCAGCATATTTCTGCCACCAGGAAGAACTGCAAGATTAAGGGTTGCTCATCATCAGACTTTAAGACTCCCCTATTGAAGTACTGCTCATCCTCGACATCTAGTTAAGTTTGTATTATAAGACTTGTAAGAGTTGGGAGGAAGTGACAAAGTCGGCAGAGTTTGTGACATTTGACTTTAATTTTCGTAAAGTTGCTGTGTTTAAAAAGTTTAGACGATCTGGTTCGAATCCCAGAAACCGGCATATACTAATGAGTTTTTTTCTGATTTAAGTACCAAACTTTCACCGATTCTGTGTCTCGGAGATCACATTAAGTCGTAGGTCCTATTTGCCATCATTAAATCGCAGTCGTTAAAATTCACCAACCCGCACTGGAGCAGCGTAGTGGTGTGGTGTATAGGTACCTACATCTACTTCTTTGACCGAAATATTGTTACATAACAATTACATTTTTTATAAAACGCATACATATACATTTCGTCAAAATTCAAATTAATCACTCACCCTCTAATCATGTAAGCGGTTTTGTGTAACAGCCTCGTTGCTATGTAAGCAACATGTTCAGCAGGTGGAGCTGCCAAGGTGTTCCTGGAACGAGCCGTAGACGCCAGCCTGGCGCCCCCCTCTGCCGCTGTGAAACGACAGCTGCACTCCATGCTGGAAACAATTAGCTGTCAATTAAATATGTATACCAATATAAACAATGCCAATATCAGTTGTCTAGTGCTTATGATACAAGTTTTGCTTAGTTTAGGATTAGATGGCACTGTGTGGGATGTCCCAGGTATTATTACTATTACTCAAATTGGGAGATGTAATAGTATTGAGATATGACTCAATAAATGAAGTAGAAAATGTGGTATGGCTGCAGCATCAAGAATAGGAAGTCATATTTAATTATATACACTATGTATCTATTTTGTTTATGTATTGTAAAAATATTATATATCTATTGTAAATCTGATTGTACCATATCAGCCCATTATATCCCACTCAGGATGAGGATGCTTGGAGCTTAATCCACCACGCTGCTACAGTGCAGGTTGGTGGTTCTTAACGACTGCCTACTGATGAAGGCAACCGGGACCGATAGCTGAACATGCACTCTGAGGCATAAAGTCAGTAATAGTTATGTACTTATTACAAAAAACTCATTAGTACATGCCGGTTTCTGGGATTCTAACCACAACCTTCTAAACAAGAAGCAAGCTCGCCACCACTTGGCTATCATGACACTCGCAATTTGACTGTATTCTTAGGAATAACTCTAGGCATGAAATTGCAATGGGATCCTAATATCATTAAATAGATTCCTGCAGTTTACATTGTAAAAAGATTTGCATCTTTTCAGACATAGAGACTATAAGATTAGTATATTTCAGTGATTTCCATTGTTTAATGACTTATGGCATTCTGCTGTAGAGACATACCTACTACTAGAGTTAATTTTTTGCTACAGGTAGGAATTTTAATGACGTACGATTTGTTTGATCATTGAATCTGCCATTTTACTCACGTTTTCAATCTTTTTGAAATATGAGGCGCTTCATTTTGATGAATATGCTATCTAAATTTAGAATGAATTTTCTGGAAAATAAGTAAAATCACACAAAAATTAGCCCTGTATCCACCCCTGCAGGAGACAAACAAACTATAGTTGTTGCTATGCACAGGGGGACCATACAATTTTTATTATTGATGTTTACAAAATATGTGTATAAAATGAAGTCAAATGTAAGACTTATAAGAATCTACCTACGATAATAAAAAAATATAGTTAGTAATTAATGATATCTTTAAGTTACTATTAACACATGAAAGTATATCATCAACTTAATATTATAACATACATACCTTCAATTTATAACCAACAAAAATATCGTAATTTTTTACACGTTGAAATGAAATACATTTAAATAAAATAAGGTTATGTTTTGGCAAATTGTGTATAATAATTATGTCAATTGTAAGTTATAAAAGTACTCAGTCTTTTAAATAAAGGAATAATAAATTTATACATTCACCGAAATGTTTATAGCAATAATAATGATACACAGACAATTTATTAAACGTTAGACGTTTATTAAAGCGTGTAGTGTTGTGTACCTCACTCGTGAAGCACTTCACTACCTCACCTCATCGCGCAAAAATGAAAGAGTATTCGTCGCTCACTTTTGAACCGCTTCATTCCTCACTACCTCACGACGAACGAGGTGTCGTCCTCGCAACGTACCGCGCGTCTTTTATCACTGACGAAGAACGAAGAGTGAGGAAGTGTGTGAATGAGGTGTCATTGTCTGGTGGGCGAAGTGAGGCTGTTTATGGGAGTGAGTGAGTAAATTTACGACTGAGAAGGATGGATAATTGAGTGAGTCGAGCGTCGATTGCTTTTCCCGACTGACCGTTTATGGACCGTATTCATTGCTGCAAGTATTATTTTATAATTATATGACAGTTCAACCAGTGAGAGCAGCAATGTAGAAATATAAAAATAATATGTAATGTGAATTTATTGAATTTTAATACGAGTACGATCCATATATACGACATCGACAATAGCGTAGCCAAGCCACCACGTAGCGACAGTAGCGACTTGTGAACTTACCACATTTACCATTTATTTCAGTTTAATAACTAATTACAAAGTCACCGGCACCATCACTTATTTAAAATATTAACAATAAATCTAATACCTAATATAACACGCAAACTTATCAGTATTAACTTTTCTAATATGAAAAAGATTTAAGTAATAAGGTAGTAATTTGTGATGTAAGTACAGTAATTACTATTATAAAAAAACGAACTGTTTTCAAATTTTTGCTTAACGATGCCGACAACGCGCCATCTAGCATTTTCTCTCAGAACTAGCTAGACTAACTAATTAACTAGAACTAACAGTTCCAACAGAAAATGTTAGATAGTGCTCTGTCGACATCGTTAAGCAAAAAATAAATAGTTTTATAAATGACACTGTGTAACTTAATTTCATGAAAAAAAAATACGTTGCTCAATAAAATTCATATTTAATGTATAAAACTAATTGTATATTATATAGTATGTATAATACTAACAATAAATATAAGGTTTTTTTTGTGTTACTAAATATCTATGGACCTTGTCTGAAATAAAGTTTTTTTATTATTTATTTATTATTATTATAAAAAGAAAAATGATAACAGCATCTAGAAGATTCCCCAATATTTTTTTTATTGTATGTGATAGTGTCATCTAGGGTTAATCAACAGTAACAGTTCCCAACTAAATAGAAAATCAGTATTTAGTTAACGTTAACACATTTTTTTTAAATATAAGTTTTATGAATAGGTTTTTACAAATGTAATTTTATTGTCAATATTTAATACGCTAAAGAAAGAAATTAGTCCTTTTTGTGCCAGTTTAAAAAATGAAATATGATGACAAGTAGCCATCAACGCGAAGCCTCACGAAGATTTGTATACAGCGCTTCCTCACCTCAAACGAGGTGTGCTTCGTGAGGCCTCGTTACATCAAATGAGGTACCCCTCACCTGGTCTTAAAATGATGAGGGACCCAAGACTAAAAGCGTGGTCTATAGAACATGTACTCTATGTATAGAACCACAGAATAGAATGATCAGCCGTATGGGATGGGATGCGTACAGACAGACAGTTTTTTCAAAATGGCGCATGTAGAATGTCGTAGTTCCATGTGGCATTTTGAAAAAACTCCATATTAACCGTACTACGTTGCCTGTTTTTATTATTTTTCAATAAAAATAGTATAACTATCATACACTAGACATTGGCAGAATTAACATATGTTAGAACGCCATTAACCAAAAGAAGAAGAAGAAGATGCGTATGGGCGAGAGCGCCGCGGCCGCGGGCATCGATGAAAACTCTTTGTTAATATCTGATTAATCTAGTTTTACTTAAGTTAACAGAGATGGCGCTGCCTAACAAATAAGTTAATGAGTCATTTAAAAATGTTTTATTTTAAATTGTAATATTTGACACCTCTTAAAATACTAAAGCATATTTTTAAAACTTATAATTATTATTTAACACGTTCAATTAATTTTAGGTAACAAAAGTAATTAAAATACTTTAAAAGTTTGTTTTGATACCAGAGTGCAACATAACAGAACAGTTTAATTACTATTTTTACAATTAACATTTCATTATTTATTTCAAATTCTCTGTAATTAGTTCTAATAATTAAGTTTAGAATTATTTCTTTGTTTTTTTTTTTTTGATGTTTTTTTACTAAGGCAGTGTAACCAAATCAATAAATAAAAAATGGAAAGACATTGAAATTACCACAGCTTCCGCAAATCAGAGGTTAACCCAGGTTAACCAATAGGCATGCTCTCGTTGATCGCTGCCATTGGCTGCCATGCATAGTGATGAAACTCTCATACAAATCAAAAAAAAAAATATATAAGCCCTGTCATTTGATCTGTTATAGCCATAGAGGTATATATACTAGCGTAAGAGAGGAACACAGTGTGCGAATGACATCCAGCTCTTTGCGGAAATCCTACATGCGAGAAAGAAATGCAAGAAAATCTATCATAAAACCTCTTTGAACACATTTAGTCTTCATTACTCACTTGTCAAAATAAGGTCCAGCTTTGTTTTCTATTTTGTGTTATAATCGTTTTGAATTCTACAAAAATTAATTCTTGTGATAAAAATGGTGTCGTGTTCAGTTTTAAATTGCACTGTAACATATGTTAATAATCCAAACAAAGAGACATTTCGCCGGTAAGTACTGCCAATAACATAATGTTATCTTAATGCTTATTTTTATAAAAAGCGATCCTAAATTTACTTGGTTATACATCAGTCGTATACGGTAAATACTTTATTTTGTAAATAATTTGTTATTTTAAACAATTATGTGTACGATACAAAAATATTGTGTAAAATTACAATCAAACAATTAAGCATAGGGATTGCACAAAATCTATCGATATGTCGATATTTTCAAATATAAATATTTTGTAAATTTGATATTACCTAATTGCACCTGTTTCACTGGAATGATGTCGTTAACTGTTTTTAAACATATTGTGAGGTTTATTTAGCCTGGCAGCACATTGTAAGAGAAAGTATGACATCTATACATATATACTACACATAGGGTATATATGTAAATACAAGACTTTTCAAATGAAAATATAAGATATATACACAATTAATTTTAATCGTTATTTATTTATGATTTAAAGTCTGACGTTCTATCTGCTCTCTGATTAAGAACGTCGTAAATAATTTAACTTTGAATGAAGAAGTTACTGTATACAATAGTTTAACCTCATTTTCCTCCAAGAAACTGCGGTGTTAAAAAATGCTTCCTGATAATGATGACTATTTCATAATATCCAGGTTACCTGTGAACGCGGTTAGCAGAGAACAATGGAAAAGAATGTTAAATAGAACAGGTGGGACGCCTCGAAAACATTCTTTGGTTTGCAGTAGACATTTTACGGAAAACTGTTTTGTCTAACTAAATCACCGACGACTTTTGGAGAAAAGATCTATACCTACTGAATTTGTGTCGTTGGAGGTTTCTTTCTTTTTCATATGTGCGTACTTAGTATATTAAGTAGTATATTAACGCCGTAGTATATACTTAATATCTAAAGTCAGAGCATTTATGCCAACTGTAATTTCTGTACAGGTCAATCTGAAGACCAAGCGATCGGTGTCAGCGTACGTTCACCGGGATATATCACCAGAACCTTCAACTTTAGAGCCTAAATCTTTATTTCAGCACTAATGTAAAACGGATTTGATTAGGCAAATTATCACTTTGTCTTTTACAAAAACTTGTTCCTTTATAATTAAATAAAACTTAACTACCTATTAAATAAAGAAACACAAGATATTATAGACTTGGATGAAATATAGGAATTTCATTCAAGGCATAATTTGTGGTGCAGTGAGATGACGCGACAACTCGATCGAGTAGGCAATGTGACATCACGGGCAATAAGAAGCCACCAGTCAAGCCGCACGAAATACTCAGTCTCAGTCATTTATTAACGAATTTAAAAAAAAAAATTAACTGTTTTATTAGTTTTGGTTTAAATCTTTCAATTCTATCGAGTTAAATATGATATTCATCATGAAACTTCTAAATTGTAAATGTTTATGTTTTGTACATTCTCATTTTTTTGTTTACAAAGAGTGCTAAAAAGTTTGTTGTTATGCATTGCAACATGACGTATTGTCATTAAAAATACTAATGGTTTATTTATATTGTTTTGTTTATTACTTGGCTTGTATTCAACTAAATATTAAAATTTCCATAATGATGTTAACGCTTTCTTTACTTCTGCAATTTTTTTATTATCAACTGTTAACAAAAAAAATATTTATTGGAGTAAAGGAAATGGCATTTGAATTGACTGATTGATGATTTGTCATTTTAAAAAACTAAAAGTTAGGAAAAGTAACTCAAAACAAAAATTATGTAGTATAGCAGATTCAAAATAATAAATAGGATTGCCGATTTCGACTTATGATAACGCGGTAATTTCAACGACACATTATCATGAAAGTACTACGTGCTATCGATAATATAAAAAACACCCATGCACATCACTAAAACTGGCTCAACCACATGTGAATTTTGCACACATACTCATTTCCGTTTCGGTCATGCGATATTTAGATGTCAGTTGGTCTCCTACGCTAGTATATATATGTCTATGGTTATAGCCTCATAACGTTAAATGTGGATTAATCTAATGATTAGTTCCACTATCTGACTGAAGATGACACTATTATTCACTATCTAAAATTAGTTATGCTGGTCAACTAATTTATTATATTTTCTTTTTGATTTTTTTTTTTTGTAATACTGAATTAACCTTCTTTTAAAATTATTTTTACATTTATTTTCATCAGTACATTCAAATTCAATGCGGAAGAAAAATGTTAAAAACGAAATGAATTGACCATTGACAGGAAAAGAACGAAAAGTCATTGTTAATCATATTTCATACTAGCGACCCGCTCCAGCTTCGCACGGATAGCAGAGCAATATTTTAATATGCCGTAGTGTTTTTTTCTGTCGTAGTACTCGCAGTGTTGGTGTGCCGTATCAGCTTGTTTCGTCGAACATGTGGATTAGATTTCATTATATTTAAATGTAACATAATTATGTTCATCCTGCTTGGAGTATTTTTAAAGTATTTTATTTCCAATTGTGTAAATATTTGAAAAAGTGAAGAATATATACACAAAACAAAGTAAAACATTTCTTTGTATACAACATTGATAACTTCTGCCTAACATTTACCTACATTACCTACACGTGTCGTGTCGCGGCGCGCGTCGTCACCAAGCCGCCCGGCCGCTTACGCGCTTTTCGCGCGATAGTTTTAACTATAACTCCTAAGATATTCATTTAAATTGTATAGTGTACAGGGCAATTATAATCTGCATGAAATGCTGAAGGTAAATAACGTATTTAATTCGATAAGGATTAATGCCAAAGCAATAATGCCAAGCCAATTGCTTTCTAATTACCACATCATATGACACTATTTTTTTTAAACATAAAAATAGATATAGTAAGCTATCCATAATAGATAGACATATGCCATTGCCGACTTTTCTTCAGTCCTATAAAAGATACACAACTCCTCCATATATTATTTTGTTATATCTCAAAGGGATTAGGCAGCTTTTTCGATGAAAGCTCCCAACTGACTTGATTTTATTCCGACTTCTTATTCTTTTATTCGACAGCGTTTATTTTTTCTATTTCTATGACTTATTGAATTCGTAATATCTATTGAATGGAATAGCCGATTTGAACAATTCAAAAAGTAATCTACATGAATTGAAACAGTCTTGAAAACAATATGATTTATTTGGATAAGGATTTAAACAGAAGTATGAATAACATGGTCTAATTTTGGTCGGTATTTTGATGGATTTTTAAAATGTAAAAAGTGGTTATTGTGACATAGGTAACGATAATAGATGAACATACCTACATCACGAAGTGTTTTGTAGTTATTGATAATGTTCTTTAATATTGTAGAACATACTTTTGTTCTATCATCAATAGTTTCAGCAGTGCATGCGACGAAAGATGATTTATGGCATTTTTTTACACCTTGGGTTACGTTACTAAAGTTTTAGTAAGGATTCCTAATCTTTTTTAGCAAAATAAATATAGCCTACGTTACTCAGGGTGAATGTAGCTTTCTAATGGTGAAAAAATTTTTTAAATTGCACAGTAGTTTTTGAGTTCATTCGTTACAAACATACACACACACAAAAATACAAATCTTTCCTGTTTATAATATTAGTGTAGATTATTACATGGACGTAATAGTACCTACTACGTAGGTTAATGAACCTAATATTACGTCGTTTGTATTGAAATTCAAAAAAATTCAAAGTAGCCCTTGTGGCTTATGTTTACGTTTCGGGCCGTTTTTTTTTTTGGATTCTGTGATCCCTTTTGTGAACACCCACAGACAAGTCAACTTTATAGACCACGCTTTGACAGGGAGTAGCATTGGCCAAGGTATGCAGTGACACTACATAACTACGTTACTAATGAGCCGTCAGTTGGAAGCACGTCGGAAGCCATTAAATTGTCAAATTTGAACGAGCCAATGAAAACTAGCCGACTTCTCCCCGAACCCCGCCACTTTTTGGCGATTTCATTTTCGTACTGACGTTTATTAAAGCATGGTCTATAGGTTGACTGGTCTGTGTGAACACCTAACCCAGGCTTTCAACACCGGACTTCGTCTCTTGCGATAGGAATTGGATAGAAGAAACCAGTATAGAAGAAACCATTATGGAAACAAAAATATTACCTACCTGGCTTTGATTTCTTTCGGTATTTCATTAATCAAAGAAAGTATTTTATATTTTAGTGTGTTTTTGCTATACAAATTGTTATATTATTTTGTCGGCCTACCCGGCTGTCATTACAGGGAGTCAATATATTTTCCTTAGAAAATTGTTCACTTAAAAGAGAGTAATTAACCTATTCGTGAAAAAGAAGTAGGTAGTAATGCTAGTGGAATCATTAAAATTACAAACTGCCATTCAATAGTTTTTAGTTTACAAAATTATAAAATGTGTAGGTAACTAATAGACTATGCTCATATAACAGCGGCATTTTTCTTACTTCTAGCATATTTATACATGTCGTAACTTTTGGAAGAAAGCTCCGATTCTAATAATATAAAATTTTTATTTGCATATAAATTATTCAACATTGATTACGAAACTATTTAGTTGGATAAGGATTGATATTATGTTACGAATGTCATCATCTTTCGATTCTATTGACTAATTTAAAAAAAAAAACTGTTACTGTGGCTTAATAACCTAGTTAAACATTTACTATAAATATGTAGTACATTATGTAATGTCTCATCAATAATTTTCACTGCACACGTCAAATAATGACTTTTATTGGCAAATCTTTAATACCTTGGGTTACATTATTGTAATTTTCGTAAGGATCTTTGATTTTTTTGAAAATTAAATGTAGCCCATGTTACTTGTCGGTAATGTAGCTTTTCTATAGGCAAAAGGATTTTTAAAATCAGTTTAGGAGTTTCTGAGCTTATCCATAACGAACATACGGAAAATCAAATTTTTTCTTTTTATAATATTAGATAAGATTTTTATTTCAATATCGAAAATCTGCTGAAGCGCAAACACGTACAACTTGAGACGTCGCCATCTTGAAATTTTGATTTTTTTTTCATTTCGTCACAAGAGACCTTTGTGAGAGCATTATTTATTTCATTACAATTCGCGACCGTACAACGTGCCAATTTAAAACGTAATCGGATTGAATTCAATTGTAAACGCTTTAGATTAACCACAGACAAGTCAACCTTATAGACCACGCTTTGACGGGGAGTAGCATTCGCTAAGGCTATGTAGTGACACTACATAACTACGTCACTAGTGAGCCGTCAGTTGGAAGCACGTCGGAAGCCATTAAATTGTCAATTTTGAACGAGCCAATGAAATTAGCCGACCTCTCCCCGCACCCCGCCACTTTTTGGCGATTTCTTGTAACTAGAAATATATGTCGCGATAGACATTATAAATTTGTATGGGTTAAAAATGCCGTTATATTGGCCCGCAAGGATGACGAGTCTAAGATCATCACGATTAGGAGCAAGGCGGATCTATCAAAAATCGTTCCGTAGTTCTATTATTATTTATAGACCTATTTTTATTATTAAATCACTTAAGTTTGTTGTCATGTTACATTTTTTTTCCCTGTACACATTGGGAACTTGTTGGTTTATTTTTTTCATGACTGTTACTTTAATTGCCACTATGTTGATTGTTTGCTGGATAAGTTGAGGCTTGTCACACTCAAAATACTATTCATATTATATTATTATTTATTTATGTTATACAGAGATATGTTTGTGTATATTATTTGCGTCATGTGAGAAACTGTCTGAATATGTTTATGTTTGTTTTTAAGTTTTTATATTTCTTTTGTTTACTTTATTATTATATATGAAAACGAGAGTGTTAATAGGTATCATTATATTCACATTGAGAACTTGTTGGCTTATTTATCTCATGATTGTTGCTTTAATTGCCACCTTGTTGTTTGTTTATTGAGTAAGATAAGGTTTGTCACACACAAAAAAATATTTATGTTATATTATCATTTATTTATGTTATACGGGAATATATTTTTGTATATTATATTGTGCTATATGGAAAACTTTTTGAATATGTTATTTATATATATTATTATATATTATATATTATTATTATATATTATATATTATTATTATATATTATATATTATTATATTATATTACATTATTATATTATTATATTTTTTGATCCTTTTTAGTTGTTTTTTCGATGGTTGGTCAGTTGTGCGCACAAATAGCTATATTTTGCTCTGTTTACAGTTGCAGATTTGGTTGATATACCACCCACACACACACTAAGTGTGCTTTAATTACTCATAATTATAATAATAAATTTGCGCACATCGACTTACACCATCACACTTTCAATTCCTTCAAAAAAGCTTTAAAAAATTCTATATAAATTTAATTAATATTGTTGTTGCGGACACTGTTTTCGTTTGTTATTTTTATTAGTTTTAGTCGTATTAAGTGACTTTTTATTTATTTTTTGTTTAATGTTCTCTTTTCTCTGTTTTCTTGTGTGAATGTAGCGATAATAGATTTTAAATATTTGGAAACATTTTGTTGGTCGTTACAATGTTCTAAACTATATTTTTATTTTTTGTATGTGTAATCCATGTAAACGACTGTTTTTGTTTCCTGAATAAATTAAAAAAAAAAAAAAAAAAATCGTTTTCGTACTGACGTTTATTAAAGCGTGGTCTATAGGTTGACTGGTCTGTGAGATTAACGGACAACGGCTGTCGTGATTATAGGAGATAATCGTAAAAATGTGAGAAGGAAATAATAAGTTTCGTTGGGAATATTTCGAATATTAGGTTAAAGAAAACTCTCGTCCTCACAGACAATGAACGTGGGGATTAACATGACAAACACCAAACACTGCATAAACTTTCGTCTCAGAATTACTGTACACTCACTAAAACCAGTGCTTTTGGGCATAGTTCTATTGACCTTGTGCTTAAAGCATCAACATAAATGTTTAACTATATTCCCAGTTGAAACTTTACAACTTAGTATGTACTTAACCGTTTCTTCAATTAGAATTATTTGATGATGGCATAATTTTATAAAATTCAACACAGTCCAAGGGAGAGTTGTGGTAACTAGGTTTATTTGACGACCGCTTAGCCTAGTGGGTGAGACCTTGCCTACGAAGCTGAAGGTCTCGGGTTCGAATCCAGGTCGGGTCAGTATTTATATGATGAATATTAATACCGGTACCGGGTCTCGGTTGTTATATGTATGTGGTGTCTTCGCTTGGTACCCAAAACGCAAGTTAATGCTTAGTTTGGGACCTAGACGTTGTTGTCATGTATACGTCATTATTATTAAGTTAAGTAAGTGATAACTAGGTATTGTACGTAAGACTGACACGTATGTTACACATTGGAATAGATTGCTCGAACAGGCCGTTTCTGCAGCATGAAGATTGTATCTACATTAGCAGCGTGTCCCCCAGCTATGTCCTCAGTAGTAAGGGCACGTTGCCCGCATCACTAACTACTGCCCGGCGGCATCGAAGGCGTATATGTATACCTTATTGAGATTATACTATATGTGGACGAAGCCGCGGGCTGAAAGTTAGCGTTTAATGTTCTAGTGACGCTCCAAGCAAATGCGGCGATCATGAAGCATTTGATGGTTAAATCACCAACAAACACGAGTACCCATAATACAGACTCTAACTAGTTTGAAAATAGACAGTCACATTATTTCGTATTATTAAAATGTAACCGTGTCGGCAGGTGGGTGCATTGTGCGTGCACAAGTCCCAATCGTACGCCGGCACAGCGTGGAGCTGCATCGTGGCCACTTTGTCTCCAATCACCGTGTTCCGGCCCTACGAATACGAGGTCAGTCAAAATCTTAATTAAAAATAAAAGGAGTGCCATATAAGAGATAGGTTATTTAAAATTGTACGTAGGTCGGAACTCTTTGTGTGTGAATCCGATTCGCACTTGGCCAATTTTATTATTTTACATACATATGTTTATATAAATAACACCCCCCATTTTTTTTATAAAATGATAACTGCATACACGCTGTCTTCGGGCCGTATAAAACAATGTTAAATCTCGTTTAGCGTGAAAGAGTTACAAGCAAACTTTTGATAGCTTAAAAGTTTTGCATTTTTCAGATGATTTTAATTTTGTTTTTAGATTTTAACCCTATTAACATGGCTTTTATAACAGGTACTAGGTGCGAGCGATAATCCTACTGGCATGGCGGCGGCGCACGAGGGGGTCGACACGGTGCGAGTTGGCTCGCCACGCTCAGCCATGGCTATCGCCTTTTACTGCACAGATATGCGCCCGCGAAGGTCGGTGTTGACAACAAACACATTCTGTATACACGCTGCAATTTTGTTAAAACCGCGTCTACTTTATATATACCCAATGCTATGTACCTATTTATATGCGACAAAGATTTGGAAATGATGACTGAAAATGAAAATCAATTCAATTCATTAAGAAACAGGTATGGTCACGATTCAACACGGAATGCAGAAGTCATTCAATCTTACTCAAAATAAGTTCGCTGGCGCCTAATTGGTTGTCTAGCCCACGTGACTTTCACTCCCCTCGGAATGAGGGGGTTTAGAGCTTAACCCACCACGCTGTTCCACTGCGGGTTATTGAATTTTAACTGGTACCGATGGGTGAACGTGCTCTTCGAAGTATGTACATAAGTTGAAAAAAACTCATTGGTACATGCCCTGGCATTCGAACCACGGCCTTCTAAACATGAAGCGGGCTCGCTACGACTCGGCTATCACGATATTTACACGACATGGCGTTTTTTTTTTGTTAAATGGATATTAGCATTCATCTGTGGCTCACTTGGATATATTTAAAGGGCTCAGGTGCCTTACAGGAATCCTCCACCAGGTTTATTATTAGCCCACATCACCTTCCGATCCTTAAATCATCATTATGTCAAAGATCATGTTCGCTCAGTTATGACACGAAGGAAGGCAAACTGACTTTTGCTTTAATATGGATTTTTATTCTTCCAGACATCCGCGTCGAACACATACAGTGGGATGTACTGGCTGGTATGGAGAGTGGACCGTTGACTGCCTGACTAAATAGAAATTTTGGCGGGAAAATAACTACAATGGAAGAAATTTGATGAAGAAAATGTAGAATGAGCGACCGATATGCATACTTGTGTATATTATAACCTATGTCGTCTACTTTGGCCAATAAACGTGTTTATATTATTGTGAATAAAATTTATAAGTAAATGGTTGTTGTTAGATTTTCACAATGGAGGCAATTGTTGAATGATCTCTCGAAATATGACTTTATAGCTTTAGCATGTAAAAATGTTATGAACAATGCCTTTGTATTATAATTAATAAATTGTGATTAAGGATTTGATTATTTGTAAGTGCAATAAATGTATTTTAGCACGAGTTATGTGTTTCATTAGTATAGTCGACTGACCTGAGCCAAAGATAGCGGGTTCGATTCCCGCCCGGGATAAATATATATTTATGTGCATAAACATCTCTGATTGTTCCTTGTATGGGTGTAAAACCTCTTATATATGTATCAGCGACCCGGCTGTAGCTCCGTTCGCCGGTTATTCGTTTCTTATAGTATTCACTTATTTATTTCAGTTTTGTACCCGCTCTTCCCTTTCCCGTTTCCGTTAGGCCATTATAGTTCTTATGCTTGACCTCGGTCCCGTCCCGTTTTCGGTTCCACTCTCATCAAGCAAAGTGGGCGGGGATGGGGGCATGGGGAAATCTACGATGTTCGTATATCAAATAAGATACATGTATATACAAGAATATCCTATTACCATTCAATAAATATCACAAAACCTACACGAAGCAGGAAGCAAAAGCGTGTGTATTATTAATTTAAACATTCCGGTAGAAATTCCTTAAATGAGTAAAAACTGTATCAAAATCCGTTGCATGGTTTAGAAGAAGTAACTGGTGAAACAGAAGAATTCTGTAGCGCCAAGGCGACGACGACTCGACGGCGAATACTGCAAGGAGAGCGCCGCGTCATGTTGATACTAACTCAATCACGCACTTAAGTGTATTATATACTTGATGTTCGGTTGAACGTAGTCCAAACTTATAGAGCCCGTAGAACTTACCGAACTACAATAAAAGTTAAAAAAAATTTAAACATGTTTTTCTCGATAACAGTAACTTTGCGCCATCTGCTCACTTGATACTTTTTGTTTAGTTCGTAAATTTATATATATGTTTGGACTACGTTCAGCCAAACACCTGTTATAGATTTTTTACTTTTATGCAAAAATATAAATATATTTAATTAAACTTTATTTTATTATTATTATTTCAAGTTATAGAAATCATAGTGATACGTAATTTGTAAAAAAATCAACTGTAAGCGACGGTCATGCCGGACGGTTATGCTCATAACAACCAATCATCAAAAACGTCGAAAAAAATAAGTTTCTAGTATGGGGACCTCCTTCACTTTTAAACTTTATTTTATTATTATTATTTCATGTTATAAAAATCATAGTGATACGTAATTTGTGCAAATTTCAACTGTAAGCGACGATCTGATTACCACCAATCACTAAAAACGTCGCAAAACGTTTCCTGTATGGGGACCACCTTCAATTTTAAACATTATATTATTATTATTATTTCAAAATATAGAAATCATAAAAATACGTAGTTTGTGAAAATTTTAACTTTCAACGACGATCTCATAACCACCAGTCACCAAAAACATCGAATAAAATAGGTTTCTTGTATGGGGACCTCCTTCAATTTTAAACTTTATTTTATTATTATTCTTTTTAAATATAGAAATCATAATAATACGTAATTTGTAAAAATTTCAACTTTCAGCGACGATCTCATAACCACCAGTCACAAAAAACGTCGAATAAAATACGTTTCTTGTATGGAGACCTCCTTCAATTTTAAACTTTATTTTATTATTATTATTTAAAGTTATAGAAATCATAGTGATACGTAATTTGTGAAAATTTCAATTGTAAGCGACGATTTAATAACCACCAATAACTAAAAACGTCGCACAAAATACGTTTCTTGTATGGGGACCTCCTTTAATTTAAAACTTTATTTTACTTTTATTATTTATAGTTTTATAAATCATAGTGATACGTAATTTGTGAAAATTTCAATTGTAAGCGACGATTTAATAACCACCAATCACTAAAAACGTCGCACAAAATACGTTTCTTGTATAAGGACCTCCTTCAATTTTAAACTTTATTTTATTATTATTTTTTTTAAATATAGAAATCATAATAGTACGTTATTTGTAAAAATTTCAACTTTCAGCGACGATCTCATAACCACCAGTCACCAAAAACATCGAATAAAATAGGTTTCTTGTATGGGGACCTCCTTCAATTTTAAACTTTATTTTATTATTATTCTTTTTAAATATAGAAATCATAATAGTACGTTATTTGTAAAAATTTCAACTTTCAGCGACGATCTCATAACCACCAGTCACCAAAAACGTCGAATAAAAAACGTTTCTTGTATGGAGACCTCCTTCAATTTTAAACTTTATTTGATTATTATTAATTAAAGTTTTATAAATCATAGTGATACGTAATTTGTGAAAATTTCAATTGTAAGCGACGATTTAATAACCACCAATCACTAAAAACGTAGCACAAAATATGTTTCTTGTATGGGGACCTCCTTTAATTTAAAACTTTATGTTACTTTTATTATTTATAGTTTTATTAATCATAGTAATTTGTGAAAATTTCAATTGTAAGCGACGATTTAATAACTACCAATCACTAAAAACGTCGCACAAAATACGTTTCTTGTATGGGGACCTCCTTCAATTTTAAACTTTATTTTATTATTATTATTTCAAGTTATAGAAATCATAGTGATACGTAATTTGTGAAAATTTTAACTTTCAGCGACGATTTAATAACCACCAATCACTAAAAACGTCGCACAAAATACGTTTCTTCTATGGGGACCCCCTTCAATTTTAAACTTTATTTTATTATTATTCTTATTAAATATAGAAATCATAATAGTACGTAATTTGTAAAAATTTCAACTTTCAGCGACGATCTCATAACCACCAGTCACCAAAAACGTCGAATAAAATAGGTTTCTTGTATGGGGACCTCCTTTAATTTTAAACTTTATTTTATTATTATCATTTCATGTTATAAAAATCATAGTGATACGTAATTTGTGCAAATTTCAACTGTAAGCGACGATCTGATTACCACCAATCACTAAAAACGTCGCAAAACGTTTCATGTATGGGGACCTCCTTCAATTTTAAACATTATATTATTATTATTATTTCAAAATATAGAAATCAAAAAATACGTAATTTGTGAACATTTTAACTTTCAACGACGATCTCATAACCACCAGTAACCAAAAACGTCGCACAAAATACGTTTCTTGTATGGGGACCTCCTTTAATTTAAAACTTTATTTTACTTTTATTATTTATAGTTTTATAAATCATAGTGATACGTAATTTGTAAAAATTTCAATTGTAAGCGACGATTTAATAACCACCAATCACTAAAAACGTCGCACAAAATACGTTTCTTGTATGGGGACCTCCTTCAATTTTAAACTTTATTTTATTATTATTATTTCAAGTTATAGAAATCATAGTGATACGTAATTTGTGAAAATTTTAACTTTCAGCGACGATTTAATAACCACCAATCACTAAAAACGTCGCACAAAATACGTTTCTTCTATGGGGACCCCCTTCAATTTTAAACTTTATTTTATTATTATTCGATTTAAATATAGAAATCATAATAGTACGTAATTTGTAAAAATTTCAACTTTCAGCGACGATCTCATAACCACCAGTCACCAAAAACGTCGAATAAAATAGGTTTCATGTATGGGGACCTCCTTTAATTTTAAACTTTATTTTATTATTATCATTTCATGTTATAAAAATCATAGTGATACGTAATTTGTGCAAATTTCAACTGTAAGCGACGATCTGATTACCACCAATCACTAAAAACGTCGCAAAACGTTTCCTGTATGGGGACCACCTTCAATTTTAAACATTATATTATTATTATTATTTCAAAATATAGAAATCAAAAATAACGTAATTTGTGAAAATTTTAACTTTCAACGACGATCTCATAACCACCAGTAACCAAAAACGTCGCACAAAATACGTTTCTTGTATGGGGACCTCCTTTAATTTAAAACTTTATTTTACTTTTATTATTTATAGTTTTATAAATCATAGTGATACGTAATTTGTGAAAATTTCAATTGTAAGCGACGATTTAATAACCACCAATCACTAAAAACGTCGCACAAAATACGTTTCTTGTATGGGGACCTCCTTCAATTTTAAACTTTATTTTATTATTATTTTTTTTAAATATAGAAATCATAATAGTACGTAATTTGTAAAAATTTCAACTTTCAGCGACGATCTCATAACCACCAGTCACCAAAAACGTCGAATAAAATAGGTTTCTTGTATGGGGACCTCCTTTAATTTAAAACTTTATTTTACTTTTATTATTTATAGTTTTATAAATCATAATGATACGTAATTTGTGAAAATTTCAATTGTAAGCGACGATTTAATAACCACCAATCACTAAAAACGTCGCACAAAATATGTTTCTTGTATGGGGACCTCCTTTAATTTAAAACTTTATGTTACTTTTATTATTTATAGTTTTATTAATCATAGTGATACGTAATTTGTGAAAATTTCAATTGTAAGCGACGATTTAATAACTACCAATCACTAAAAACGTCGCACAAAATACGTTTCTTGTATGGGGACCTCCTTCAATTTTAAACTTTATTTTATTATTATTATTTCAAGTTATAGAAATCATAGTGATACGTAATTTGTGAAAATTTTAACTTTCAGCGACGATTTAATAACCACCAATCACTAAAAACGT
Source organism: Luffia ferchaultella (assembly GCA_949709985.1). NCBI lineage: Eukaryota > Metazoa > Arthropoda > Insecta > Lepidoptera > Psychidae > Luffia > Luffia ferchaultella. Next base: position 14,767,363 of record OX453240.1, on the reverse strand, counting down.
CGCACAAAATACGTTTCTTCTATGGGGACCCCCTTCAATTTTAAACTTTATTTTATTATTATTCTTTTTAAATATAGAAATCATAATAGTACGTAATTTGAAAAAATTTTAACTTTCAGCGACGATCTCATAACCACCAGTCACCAAAAACATCGAATAAAATAGGTTTCTTGTATGGGGACCTCCTTCAATTTTAAACTTTATTTTATTATTATTATTTCATGTTATAAAAATCATAGTGACAAAATACGTTTCTTGTATGGAGACCTCCTTTAATTTAAAACTTTATTTTATTTTTATTATTTAAAGTTATAGAAATCATAGTGATACGTAATTTGTGAAAATTTCAACTGTAAGCGATGATCCTATAACCACCAATCACTAAAAATGCAGCAACAAAAATAAAGTCACAACGATGTTATCACCTGCTAAAAATGCAAAAAAGACGGTCACAGACCGAGTGAGTTACACAACTCACTCGGTCTGTGACCGTCTTGGGTCACAGACTCTCGGACTATCTTCAAAGACAGCTACTCTCCATTAGATTGCTAAATACTAAAAATTAATTTAACAAATCAATTAAGAACCCTTCTAAACACCGCAAAATACACAATCTTGTAACAATCCTACATCTTCGTTCCCTTTGTTGTAGAGACGACAGGCTGTTGGAGTTTCGAAGCCAAAAATTTGATTAGGAGCATCAGTCGCCGACTTAGGGAGAGGGTTGTGACCTCTGTTCTGTGTCGTTTCTGGCACAGAAGCTCGCCATAGCGTTCCAACGCGGTAATGCCGTCACTGTTATGGGGACCTTTACGCCGGGTTCGAGGCGGGCAATGGTTATTTTTAGCTATTTAGATAGTATATACATTTACTTTGTTTTAATATCACAATTGTCTTATATTTATTGTCTAGATTATCTGTTGAGATTTAAATTCAAATTCAAATTCAAAAAGTTTTTATTCAATATAAGATGTTTGCACACACTTATTGAAAGTCGTGATAGCCCAGAGCGCAACGAGCCTGTCTCAAATTTGGCCCCATCGGGCCATGGTTCGAATCCGAGCGTGTACCAATGAGTTTTCTGACTTTTAAGTACACAATATCACTGACACCGTGCTTCGGAGGGCACGTTAAGCAGTCGGTCCCGGACGCTGTCAATAGATGGCGGTCGTTACAGTTCCCAACCCGCAGTGAAGCAGCGTGGTGGACTTAAGCTTCAAGCCCCCCTCCTCACCCTGGGGGAGGCCTAAGCCCCTGCAGTGGGGTAAAAATGGGCTGATGATGATTGAAAGTCGTAAAAATTGATTAGGTACCGGTTCAAAAACTAGGAGGAGAAGAACCGGCAAGAAACTCCTCTCTGTTTATTTTATTTAAATATATGTTTTTCTTAATTGTTTTTTTTTTAAATTTAAAGTCTTACAACTATTACAATGATGTCCATGCGCACTTATCATTTAAATACTCGCTAATACAATAGTAAGCTTTTTTCATGAGTTGGACTTTAACTCGCTTTATAAATTGACTAGCGACCGCCCGCAGCTTCGCTTGCGTAGACTACAAATTCCTGTTATAGGTACTATTAATGTTCGAGATGGTTTATACATAGTTTTTGCTGGAACCAATTTTGGTTACACCCATTCAAACTTTCAATCTTCATTCCCCTTCCACCCTTTAAAAAAACCGATACAATTTTTCATCTCCCGTTTCCCACCCTTAAAAGGTGGAAATCTAAAAACTCTGAAACACGTCATTATTTAAGTTACTCCATTCCCATCCTTAAGTTGAAATTTCTAAAAAAGCTTTTCTTCGTGTTCACGTTATAAAATAAACCTATGTTCCAAATTTAAGCTTCCTAGACTTAGTAGTTTTGGCTGTACGTTGAAGATCAGTGTGGACAAACGACAGACAGATAGACAGACAAACAAACACAAAAAGTAGCTTATGACACTCTTGACAACCTTCTTTCACGTCTGCAAAGTTTCATTAAAATATGTTCAGCCGTATTGGAAATTAGCGCGAATAGATAAAATTGAATTGAATAGACACATAGACGTACAGACAAACAGACGGACAAAAAGTAGCTAATGTCAAATCTCTTGACAACCTTCTTTCCCGTCTGCAAAGTTTCCTTAAAATCTGTTTAGCCGTTTTGGAGATTAGCTCAAACAGACAGGTACACGTACAGATAGACAGATGGAGAAAAAGTAACATTTGTTAATGTTGTGATGACATTTTTTTCATACTTGTGATGTTTCATTTAAATCGGTTTAGACAGATGGACATACAAAAAGTTGACTACATCCTTTCCATATGTGTAAAGTTTCATCAAAATCGTTTAAGCCGTTTTGCCCGAAGCCGATTTGCTCGAATAGACAGACAGTTCGTCTTGATATATATATAGCCTATATAACCCTCCGCTAGATTCAGGCTATCAAAGGCAAAAATAATTTTCCAAATCCGACTGGTAGTTTCAGAGATTAACGCATTCAAACAAACAAACAAACAAACAAACAAACAAACTCTTCAGCTTTATAATAAGCATTTCTATTATATAGATTAATAGATTATAAAATAATACTGAAAACCGTATCAAAGTCTATTGCGTGGTTTGGAAGTAAAAAGTTAACGAACAGAGACAGACAGCGAATTTATTTTCTCCCGCTATAGTTTTCATATTTCGATAAAAACTGCTAACATATTAATTGAAATTGTGTGGTGTACAGGGCAATTATAATATGCATGAAATGCTTAAGACAACCTTGGGGGGGATAAGGATTAATATTACGTTTAAAAGACATCTTCGCAAATAGTACATTATGTCAGAAAAAATTTGATTGTCATAAAAAAGGTTATAGTAAGTTAACCTTAAAAGATACACAAATGCTGTCGCGGACTTTTAGTTAGAACTTTTAAAGGGAAACAATTCCGTAATACATGGTTTTTGGTTAACATCAACCGTTTACGCAGCGCGCGGGAAAGAAGCTCCCAAAAGGAACAATTTTTCCCGTTTTTGCAACATTTTTCATTGATGCTCCACTCCTATTAATCGTAGCGTGATGTAGTATAGCCTATAGCCTTCCTCGATAAATGGACTATCCAACACAATAATAATTTTTCAATTTGAACCAGTAGTTCCTGAGCTTTGCGCGTTCAAACAAACAAACAAACAAACTCTTCAGCTTTATAATATTAGTATAGATTAGAATTCAAGTCTAACATTTCTTTTGGAATTTTATTATAAAAACGGATACAATTTCCCATGAAAGAGTTATTAACCTTTGAGAGCCTGAACCTGGGAATTGATAACAAATGCTTATGTCTTGTATTTATTTTGTATTTAATTTCTTGTATTTAATTTTAATTGTAATTTATATTTATGATAAAAGCTAAAAATTGTTAATACCTATTTATAACGGATTTCACAATTTGAGGAGGATAGAGAAGTAGATAATGACTTTAAGAAATGGCTTTAATTGTGATAAACAAAAAGCTTTGAAAATAAGAGATAATATGAGTTGTGCCAAAGCCGAAATACACCTGTGAAGCCGCAGCGAGTTTACATTTATTTTTCAATACATTAAATATGAATAGAACAGATAAAGTAAGAAGTTTATTAAAAAATACAAAGAAAAAAATTATAAAAAAAGGGAGATCAAGCAAGTGTAAAGTGACGTGAAAGGTACCCAACGCAAAGTCTTTGTGTCTATGGCGCTACGATCATTATATAATAATATGTAATGCTAGTAATCACATCAAGTTACATTGCATATGTGCACTCGCTTTGTGAAGTCATTTTGTGATCAGTTTGACTCTGACGCTTTTTTGGATTTGGTTATTCTTGAAGAAGGCCTTGGTTACTTTTATTTTTATGGCGTTGACTGACTGACTAGTTTCTTGTCTCATAAGATTTCTATGTCGTGTTTGGTTTGTAACTGCAGCCGTTGTGTTTTTCAGTTTGGATCCAAGTCTCCAGTTTTTACGAATAATCCTAACCAATATATAAATGCGAATGTGAGTTTGTTTGTTTGTTACACTTTCACGCCTAAACCGATTTTAATGGAAGTCGGTATATATATAGATAGACATTAGAAAAAAACATAGGTTACTTCTTGTCTCTGTTTGTTAGTCTGTTTGTCCGTCCGGGCTGATCTTCGAAATGGCTAAACCGATTTCAACAAAACTTTGCAGACATAAAAATGACGTTGTCAGGAGTGAGCTTTTTAACATTGAAAATGTTTATATGATCGTTTTCGTAGGGGAGTGTGATTCGACTATATTTACGAAATTTAGGATGGTAGACAAAAGACGGTGGTGTTAAAAGGTGCAGAGATTTGTGATGCATCGTATGATACCAAATTTTCTAAAATCGGTTTGTAACTTTTTTCGGAAACTCGAAAAAGATGAAAAAATGGCGAATTTTTCTAATGTGTCGGACAAAAGTTTATTAATATTTCAAAAACAAAAGTTGGCTTTTGTTATTGTTAAAAATTTTAAAAAACTTTCATTTGTTTACCGTTTGGCAAAAGAAATATTTGAATCGATCGAAAACTGTTGGCTGGGCAGGTGCCCTTTTCATTGAATGATTATCAGATCAGTTACACCGGAGAGTGAGATTTGGCTATATTTCAGAAAGTTATAAAGGTAGACGGCAGGCATTAGTGTCAAAAGATGCAGAAGTACGAGGAGCATCGTATGATACCACATTTTTGAAAATTGACCCATAACTTTTTTTTCGCAAAATGTAATAAAATTGTTTGACAAAAACGTGATATAAGTTTTAATTTTTTATGTTAATAAATTTTCAATGTGTTTCGATAGTTGCGAGAAGCGCGAAACCTGTAGATTTTTTCTATGTATAGTAAGTAAGTCGTAGTATTTACCTGTTCCGGCTAATCTCCGAAAGGATTAAACTCTACCATCAAAATAAAATTATCAAAATCCATTGATTTTAAGTATACGGACTGCGGACTTTCTATTTTCTACGGACAAGATAGATAATTGAACAAACGACATACATTGAAGACAGAGCGCTTGCCCACTGCCCATTTAGTCTTTCGAAAAACGTACTAAATTCTGACATCTGTGTAATAATTACCTCCAAATACCTGGGTAATAAAAATCGTATATTAAGGTACAGTTTTCTCTCGGGAACTTGGTAGAAATTTGAGGAAATTACGTAGAGTAACATAGTTTAAATTTAATACTGTACCAGCTTTTACTTGCGACTTTGCTCGTGTTATTTTCCTGGTCTCAATTATTTAATTTAAACTGTATAGATAGCACCAAATATTTCTTTCGAAGGAAAAGCTTTTAATCCCTTTTAAGCACGCATATTCCGCAGAGTTACAGTTTATGTAAAGTAAGAGTACAGGAAGCTAAAATATATATACAGGTTGAGTTTTTGAGATGGGACTGTATGGCCAAATTCAAGACTGTGAGAAATAGCGTAGTGTTAAAAAAATCGCGACCTTGTTTTTTGAGAAAACAAAAACTGCATAAGAATTCACGTTTAAAAAAAATTATTACTTTAACAAGAAACTAAACCATTTGATTTGATAATCTTCTATATATTAATACGTAAAGAGAAAACTTTGTACTTACTCCTTTTAAAGCACTTTAGAGAAAATAACATTTTGACAGTCCCTTGTCAGTTATGAAAATATAATTTATGTACATAAAAACATAAATGCTTTCTCTAAGGGTGGGTGATGGCCACAACTTAAATACAAGACATAAGCATATGTTATCAATTCCCAGGTTCAGGCTCTCAAAAGTTAATAATTCTTTCATGGGAAATTGTATCCGTTTTTATAATAAAATTCCAAAAGAAATGTTAGACTTGAATTCTAATCAATTTATAAAGCGAGTTAAAGTCCAACTCGTGAAAAAAGCTTACTATTGTATTACCGAGTATTTAAATGATAAGTGCGCATGGACATCATTGTAATAGTTGTAAGCATTATAAATTTAAAAAAAATAAATGATGCATTATGAGAAGGTTTCCTTTTGTATTACCAAATATCCAAATGATAAGTGGGCATGGATATCATGACAATAGTTGTAAGCACTTTAATTTTTTTTTAAAGAATTAAGTAAAACACATATACTTAAATAAAATAAACAGGGAGGAGTTTCTTGCGTGTTCTTCTCTTTCTAGATTTCCAAACCGGTACCTAATCAATTCATTTTGACTTTCAATAAGTATGCGTAAACATTTTATATTGAATAAAAACTTTTTGAATTTTTAATTTTGCATATTGCGGGTACGGAGATTTGGCATAGTTAAAGTTTGTATTAAAAGTAGTGGCCAAAAGCAAAAATTTGATAATGACGTAATGTAAATATTAATATTACAAACCACAATTTCATATTAATCAACATCAACTAATATATTACCAGTTATCTTCATATGAATTATTTTACCTCTTGCTCCCCTATCTGTTTTTCGTTACAAAAACGATTAGTATAATAAATGGGAAATCGCCATTAATTGGCCGTAAAGTTATTAATACCAAAAAAGCAATGAACGCTTCATGTAAAGAAAAAAATATGTATTCAATCATGGATGACCATACATACATCGGAAAACATTCAAAATAATTCAAATTCTCCTATATATATATATCGAGTCTCTTTACATACATTTTATGAAAATTGTTACTAATAAATGAATTGGACATTTCGAAAAGGGCACATAATAACGCCTAGTGCTTTTTTCATGATTGATTTTTGTATTCCTATTTAAAGATTTTGTAGTATTCTTATGATAAATATTGAAAAAAAACACTAAATTTCATTTTCTCACCATTATTAAAATGCTTCAAGTCATTTCGAAAAGGGTACTTTTATATAGAGAAAATCCGTTCATTTTGAAAAGGACACATTTTCCCAATTTTCGTTATTTAATTCAGGGAAATTGAGTGTTTCTATAAAATGAAAATATGTATTCAACAATGAATATTAATTTCCTTTATTAGCCTGTATTATATTACTTATTTATAAATATGTATATATTTATTATGATATCGTTTTTTATCGTTTGTGTAAAATTTTAAAAACCTAAGAGGTGCCCTTTTTAAAATGACCAATTCATATATAGTCAAAGCCGGTGAGATAAAGAACCCGTATTTAAAAGAAAGTCTTTTATCCGTACTTTTTGAGAAATATTTACCAAACTTACCCTTATGGACAAGTTTAACTTGGGAAAGCAGATTAAGCAACGCAACGGTAGAAAATTATTTTGGGCAATTAAAAAAAAACGTTCGAAACCAGAGTGAACACAGAGAAATTTCAAATGCACACAATTTCCAAAAAAAGTAATTCATATACACTTTGGCTTTGGCTTTTGAAAACTTACTTAAAGTACGTACTAAAAACGTCTTACGGAAAATAGAGTTGAAGAAAATTGGAATAGACGCTCGAAAGCGAAATTTTCACACTTTGAAAGACGATATTGAATGGAAAAAAAATTGATAATACAAGAATGTCATATTAGTAGAAGACGATGGCGAAATAACAAACTGTTTCTGCTGAGGACTTGGCTCTAACCAAGGAAACTTGATAACATCATGGGTTTAATGCGATATAAGATGCAAATGGATTCAACAAGCTTATGCCAACAGTGAAAAGGGCGAGAAAGAATTAATATTTGATTTTTGACGCTCTCTATGTTATAAGAATCTCCACGCCACAAAACAATTTATACTTGTTTTTACAATTTTTAGAATTGAAATTCTCACAAATTACGTATCACTATGATTTCTATAACTTAAAATAATAATAATAAAATAAAGTTTAAAATTGAAGGAGGTCCCCATACAAGAAACGTATTTTGTGCGACATTTTTGGTGACTGGTGGTTATCAGATCGTCGCTGAAAGTTGAAATTTTCACAAATTACGTATCACTATGATTTCTATATTTTAAAATAATAATAATAAAATAATGTTAAAAATTGAAGGAGGTCCCCATATAAGAAACGTATTTTGTGCGACATTTTTGGTGACTGATGGTTATGAGATCGTCGCTGAAAGTTGAAACTTTCACAAATTACGTATCACTATGATTTCTATAACTTGAAATAATAATAATAAAATAAAGTTTAAAATTGAAGGGGGTCCCCATAGAAGAAACGTATTTTGTGCGACGTTTTTAGTGATTGGTGGTTATTAAATCGTCGCTGAAAGTTAAAATTTTCACAAATTACGTATCACTATGATTTCTATAACTTGAAATAATAATAATAAAATAAAGTTTAAAATTGAAGGAGGTCCCCATACAAGAAACGTATTTTGTGCGACATTTTTAGTGATTGGTGGTTATTAAATCGTCGCTTACAATTGAAATTTTCACAAATTACGTATCACTATGATTTCTATAACTTTAAATAATAATAAAAAAATAAAATTTAAAATTGAAGGAGGTCCCCATATAAGAAACTTATTTTGTGCGACATTTTTAGTGGTTGGTGGTTATAAGATCATCGCTGAAAGTTGAAATTTTTACAAATAACGTATTACTATGATTTCTATAACTTGAAATAATAATAATAAAATAAAGTTTAAAATTGAAGGAGGTCCCCATACAAGACACGTATTTTGTGCGACGTTTTTGGTGACTGGTGGTTATGAGATCGTCGTTGAAAGTTAAAATTTTTACAAATTACGTAATATTATGGTTTCTATAATTTGAAAGAATAATAATAAATTAAAGTTTAAAATTAAAGGGGGTTCCCATACAAGAAACGTATTTTGTGCGACGTTTTTGGTGACTAGTGGTTATGAGATCGTCGTTGAAAGTTAAAATTTTTACAAATTACGTAATATTATGGTTTCTATAATTTGAAAGAATAATAATAAAATAAATTTTAAAATTGAAGGAGGTCCCCATACAAGAAACGTATTTTGTTCGACGTTTTTGGTGACTGGTGGTTATCAGATCGTCGCTTAAAGTTGAAATTTTCACTTATCATGTATTTATATGATTGCTATAACTACAAGTAATGAAAAGAAAATAAAATTTAAAATTAAAGGAAGTATCCACACAAGATTAAAATTTTTTTTTATTGTAGTGTTACGGAACCCTTCGTGTCCGAGTATCGCACTTAACTGGTTTTTGTAAGTTGCCATTCTTTACTACGACATACACCACTATCAAAATACCTTAGTGTTTTGTTGGATCACATTTTTATGAGAGCGTCGTGATCACAAAAACGTGGATCGCCACAAACGAAATAAAGGCGAACAAATAAAGATTCTGAAATTATTTTTCATGTGTCCATCCATATCGGCCCATCGTGCCCCACTGCAATAGCTTAGGATGAGAGTGCTTGAAGTTTAATCTACCACGCTGCTCCAATGGGGGATGTTAGTTTTAACGACAGCCATCCGATGATGGCAACAGGGACCGACGGCTTTACCTGCACTCCGAGACACCAACCAGTCATTGACAGTAAACGCATAACGTATACATGACAACAACGTCTATCAATATAGTGCAATGAAGGCAAAAATCAGCTACAACCTCCGATTTCGTTGAAAACTTTCAAAAATTTTCAAATTTTTTTTACCCCATATTGTAGATCTTGTTGATACGCATCTTTTGTTACCCAATCCGTTTACGTAGCTTTAGAATTGACAACACTAGAGTAGAATTTCACTATCGCTGAAAATGCCCCCTACTACACGATCGAAAAAACATTTCCAATGTTAAAAATATTTTAGGCTAGGCAAAAATCTATTTAACAACTCAACTACGAGTCCGCGGCCGAGTGAATATTTCGTTTCGTGCATATTGCACGGTAAACGATAAAGAATATATATAATTAATTAAAAACCTCATTACCATCTAAGTCCCTTTTCCCAGATTTTAATCGACTATTAAATACTATACCAAACTGTGTTTGAAGAACTAAGTTCTAATTTTTTTTTATAACAATAGGATAATTAATATATCCAGGGAAAAACTATTGATTTTGAATATTTGTCTAGTTTTATGGTATCCTAAAAAATGTCCTGACCCTTCACCATAATTATCATTCGACAACATGTTCAGTCTTCAATTTGGATAACCACGCAACGTTACGAAACCCGTTGCGCATCCATCGGTTGTCTGTAGTTGTCGCTTCTTATAAAGTGAATGAAATACATGCGTCAAAAGAGCGAATTTTGCGGCAAAAATTCAAAATAACTTCTCCAAAAAGCGACTTGGTTCGGAATATTTCTACGTACCGTTTGTGTTGAAAAAGGTTACTTAGGGTTACTTCATCATCATCATCATCATCAGCCCATTTTTACCCCACTGCAGGGGCTTAGGCCTCCCCCATAGGGTTACTTATCGCTAGTAAACTTGATTATTTTAAACCTTTTTTAAATAATGAGTAATTGATCACAATGTTTACAAATCTAATTACGGTTGATTCCTGTCCACACTATTTGCGAATGGTAATGAGCTGTTATGAATGGTAATTAGGCGTAATTTTTTTCAGACCATTATGGCTAGAAAAAGAAGAAGTAAAGAATAAATTCTGGAACAAGCATATGTCGTGAAGAAGATCTTGTGTCTCAGCCATCCTTAACAATTTATGATACCCTAAAACCTTTACACGGTAATTACAAAATGAATGCTAGTTCAAATGTACTCAATTATAATACTTGTAACTTGCGTAGATACTTTATGTCAAAGTTATATAAAAAATACATCAAAAAAAAAAAAACTGGAGCAGCTGCTGAGACAGCAGCTCGTAGGAAAACAGGCAAGCACATGGAACTTTTAAATCCCCTGGTTCCTGGTCCAAGGATACCAAATCACTTGTCCACGATTTGGATGTCGCGCTGTGTCTGTTGACAGGGGATCCTATGTGCAAGGAATACTTTGTTCAGAGGATCAGTGTCGCAATACAGCGCGGCAACGCGGCAAGCATCCTTGGTACCCTGAACCCATCGTCTCTTTAAAATTTTGTCATTTATCATAATTTACATAGTATTTTTTAATTTGTAAATACTTTTAGTTTTTATTTTTTAAATCTTAATTATCCATACAATGTTTAATGTATACTAACATTGAAAATGGTTTCAAAGATAAATACACAAAATGATTTATTGGTAAAACATCAGCTGCATAAAGTTTTACACGGGGAGGCAGAACCGAGATCATGCCGAAGTTTGGAGAAGGATGAGGACATCGTTAAGAATAGTTTTGAAGACAAATTTGTACTCCAATCATCACCACTAAAAAGTTAATCAGGAGCACTTTTAAAAACACAAAGGCGACTAAAATTACACGTAAGCGACGTTTGAGTGACACCGATTCTAAAAGCGTTTTAGATTTTTTTCCAGTGAAGAAAAACATTTTAATTGATAACACCAATTTTAATCTCAATTGAAAATTTTTCGTTTAGTCTAGACGCCACATAATTTCAGGAAAAGGACTACCTAACGTTTATAATGACGTTGCCGTCTCAATATATATTTGAAAACATAATGTACGAAAAACAAAAATATTGTATTACGTAAAAAAAATTGTGATCGGCATAATGTTAATACAAGAAAGAAAGATAAACTTGCTAATCATGTCAACCGCCTCAATAAAATCACAAAATCTTTTAAAGGGCAATGTATACGCTTTTACAATAAGATACCAGTTGACATGCAAGATCTACCCCTTAACAAGTTTAAAACTACAATAAAATGAAAGCTTTATGCAAAAGCTTATTATAAAGTATCGGACTACTTAGATGATAAAAATTCATGGGTATAAATCGCTCGCCTATCGGTTTGTTTCAATAAGCAATTATTGTAAAAAAAAACTGTTTATAACGTTGTTAAAAAAAGCGTCCTTCAGTTTTTTGCTTATTCCTCTCTGAGAAACCAGCACCTTTGTGATGACGTTTTTCAACAAAGCAATAAATTGTAATAAATTGTAATAAATTGTAATAAATTCACTCTTCTAATTCAAGATTATGTTACATAATTATAAAATAAAGATATTTGATTTGATTTATTTTAACATCTGAAATAATAGAATACTTAGGCTCATCAACCGATGTGATTGGTATTTTATAAGCAACTACATTGTCTAATATATGTTTCTGTTGAAGTTTCAATGCGAATTATATTTGTGACCCTTTGTATGACCCTTATTTGTGACCCTGTGACCCTTATTTTTACATTAAAGATTGTTTTGATCACTTAATGTCTTAATTATTTACAAATACATTATATAGATATTATTGGTGTAAATTTGTAATATGTTATTTTATAGGCAAGCAAGCCACCATGTTCAAGTTCTAGTTTTGAAAGCACTGTTTTTTGGTAGATTTTTTTTTATTAAATATATGTTTTTTATCAATGATTGTTTTAATATTAATGTGCGTTAATAATCAAAATAAATCAAATAAATTAACACATAAAAAGAAGATTAATAAATGTTTCCTTTTCTTCTTTATTATCATATGCGTAAAATCACATAACCATTCTTAGAAAAAATAAACAAATCAATATCTTGAAAATCAAATGTCTGATTACTGTCCCTTTGACACGTCTATAATATACTCATTACAAACTTTTCAAATTCATGCGAAAAACATAATTTTGCAATATTTTTTTAATGTTTTCCAAAACTTCCTAATATGTACTAAATTAAATACGCACCCGGCTCGTCTAAACACAACAAATACACAATTTTGGAATAATTCTATATCTTCGTTCCTTTTACTGTGACGACTACAGGCCGTTAAAAATTCGAGGCCAAAAATTTGATTAGGAGCATCGGTCACCGACTTAAATAGAGGGTTGTGACTCCCGCTCTGTGTCGTTTCTGGCACAGAGGCTCGCCATAGCGATACAACGCGGTAATGCCGCGAGCGTTATGGAGATTAGCTCTAATAGATAGATAGACGTTCAGTTAACAAACACAAAGCATTGTGTTATTTCTGACCACCTCTTTTTCATACCTGTGAAGTTTCATTAAAATCATATCAGCCGTTTCGGAGATTAGCTCGAATAGACAGATATACGTTCAGATAAACAGACACAGAGTAGTGAGTCATTTTTGACAACGTTCTCTTTATGTCTGAAAAGTTTCAATAAAATCAGATCACCCGTTTCAGAGATTAGCTCGAATAGACAGATAAACGTACAGATAAACAGAAACAAAATGGTGTGTCATTTCTGACCACTTCTTTTTCATACCTGTGAAGTTTCATTAAATTCTGCGTAAAAGATTTTTACATCAGAGTTATAAACCTCAAAAATACTAATAGAATCTATCCAGTGTTTTCCATGGTCTCTGCGGTACACGGTGTTCAATCAATTTTCAAATTGCTACATGATTTTAATTTTATTGTTAAGTAAATAAACACTGGCCAGCATTTTCTGGTGTTGAATGCTGTTTGTAAATCTTTTAATAATTGTAGTTTGTTAGATTGTTTGAATTTTCGTTTTGATTTGTTACTTCAATACTCGTAACCAAGAATCGAATTCTTTGCGCCATAAAACACTTAGGTATACTGTTGTGCCCTACCTATGTTGTGCTGATTTTGCCTAAATAATATGTGAAGACATTAATCGAAATACGAATCAAGAACAAAAAATTTTAAAAGATAAAATTGCTAACTTTATACTGTTGTCATAATTGGAATAAAAAAATGATTTTGTTGAAAACTTTATACGACCATTCATTGATTGTAAAGTTATTAATGCTAAAGAAACACTGAAAGCTTTATATAAAGAAAAATATTTATTCAAACGTCGATGACCATACATTGGAAAACATTCAAAATTGTTTCTAATTCTCCTATATATAAGTCGAATCTCTTTTACAGACATTTTATGAAAATTGTTAATAAAAGTTTCGAGTCGTTTATAGCTAAAGCCGGTGCGGTGCGATAAAGAACCCGCATTTTAAAGAAAGTTTTTTATCGGTAATTTTTTTTAATATTTGCCATTCTTACCATTATGGACAAGATTAACTAGGGAAGGCAAATCAAGCAACGCGACCGTAGAAAATTATTTTGGGCAATTAAAAAAACGTTCTATCGGAACAGAGAAATTCAGATATTTTCATAATTTAAAGCCAATTTACTTACCATTTTTCTTATTATCGTGCCTTACTTTTCGTGACAATTTTGTATATTTGAAATGTTGTCATAAAAGTATCTTTATTTTAATCGCCCATAATTATTTACTGTGTGACTTACAACTTTTCCAATTGAACTTGCCCATAACGACACATACCTAGTAACTGTTTTTCAAAAAAATATTGTAAAGAGACTTTCATAATCAAGGTCTTTTACTTAATAGACGTGGAAGAGTTTTACTTTTACAGCACTTAAAATAAAATCTGTATTATATATTCTTTAATAATTTTTCATCATTTATGAATGCTGGCCCCATCGGGCCATGGTTCAAATCTGGGCGTGTACCAATGAGTTTTTCTGTCTTAAGTACACAATATCACTGACACCGTGCTTCGGAGGGCACGTTAAGCAGTCGGTCCCGGACGCTGTCAATAGATGGCGGTCGTTACAGATCCCAACCCGCAGTGGAGCAGCGTGGTGGACTTAAGCTCCAAGCCCCCCCCTTCTCACCCTATGGGAGGCCTAAGCCCCTGTAGTGGGGTAAAAATGGGCTGATGATGATATTAAATAATAGGTATAATATAATATTTTTATTTTCGAGTATTAACTATTAGAATACTTAAAATTATCCGTATGTAGGTATGGGTTTAGATCTCAGAGATTGGTACCTTAATGGTAAGTTTGGTAACCATGACTGTCCAGCTCCTCTGCACGCCCCACCTAGAGCTTGGGTAATTAATTATTCGTGACATGGTTTTCCTCATGCCATGCCCCTATCTTACTTAGGCCGCCCGAAGGCACCACAGTGGTTTACGAGAAGTCATTGAATGGTTCTGTTATCCATCTTCCAGGTCCATAGTCGGTTCAGCTCGATGATACCATAATTATCGATTGTTATCTAAATTATACATTGTGAAATTCGAATTCGATTCGAATAACTGTGTTGGGAAGTGTTCTCGTGTGGAGAGAGTCCTGGCTATATCATGGTGCGTGGCAAAAATCATGATTAACTATTTGAATTCAACTCATATACAAAGTTTCAAGTCCGGTGTACTACAAGCTGAGGAGTTCGCTCGTGCGAGCAAATTATCCTAGGTGCATCATCAGTTTATGGTGAAAATAATGCTTAACCATTAGAACCATCTAACTTATATACAAAATTTTGTGCTCGTTTTACTAACTTTTGAGGAGTTCCCCTCATGAGGAGACAATTTTGATTGTAGCATCAGGTTATGTTTATCATTTTAGTGTATTATCATCGATGTTACACATTTTCAAAATTTCAGCCCGATAGCTTCAGTGGAAGTGAGTAAAATATTGATCGTCAAATTCCAGGTAGGTGATTTGTACTGGAGCAACTGTGAATTAGTAAAATAAATAAAAGTTATCTATTTTCAGTTACTTGCACCACCAGATTACCTATATTAGATTGGTTTTGATAATAAATGAGGTGGCGTAAATTAAAAGATGAAAATATAAATTTTAGAGTTCGGCCTTTGGGTAAAAAACGTTGCCGCCATTTCATTTTCTTCTCATAAGTCAAAGCCAAAGTGTTATATGAATTACTTTTCTTAGAAATTGTGTGCATTTCAAATTTATCTGTCCCGATCGTCCCGATAGAACGTTTTGTTAATTGCCCAAAATAATTTTCTACGGTTGCGTTGCTTAATCTTCCTTCCCTAGTTAAACTTGTCTATAAGGGTAAGTTTGGTAAATATTTTTTTTTAAATACCGATAAAAGACTTTCTTTAAAATACGGGTTCTTTATCGCACCGGCTTTGACTATATCTATTTTAGTAACAATTTTCATAAAATGTATGTAAAAGAGACTCGATTTATTTAAAGGAGAATTTGAATCATTTTGAATGTATTCCGATGTATTGTTTCTTTAAAATTAATAACTTTACGGCCTATATTAATAATAATAATAATAATAACACATACAATCACAACAATGTCTAGGTCCCAAACTAAGCATTTGCTTGTATTTTGGGTACCAAGCGAGGACACCACATACATATAACAACCAAGACCCGATGCCAGTATTATATTCATCATACAAATACTGACCCGACCTGGGATTCGAACCCGGGACCTCCAGCTTCGCAGGCAGGCTCGCTGCCCACTAGGCTAAGCGGTCGTCAATGGTGATTTACTATAGGGGAGCAAGAGGTAAAATAGGTATTGATATAACTCATTTTATTTATTAGGCTTTGTGCTATTCATTTCGAGTATAGTGATTTTCATGATTTGAAATAAACGGTTTGCTGTTATGTAAACGAATAAATGACGTGTCGTGATAGCCCAGAGCGCAACGAACCTGTCTCAAATTTATAAGGCCCCATAGGGCCATGGTTCGAATCCGGACGTGTACCAATGAGTTTTTCTGACTTAAGTACATAACTATCACTGACTCCGTGCTTCGGTGGGCACGTTAAGCAGTCGGTCCCGAACGCTGTCAATAGATGGCGGTCGTTACAGTCCCCAACCCGCAGTGGAGCAGCGTGGTGGACTTAAGCTCCGAGCCCCTCTCCTCACCCTGGGGGAGGCCTAAGCCCCTGCAGTGGGGTAAAAAATGGGCTGATGAAGTGAAGTGAAGAAACGAATAAAACGTTAATTTTTTTACAATTCGTTAAAATAAAAATTTTATTCTATAAATAAAATATTGTAATTTGAATAAAAACTTTTTATTTTATTAAAAGCAATGAGATCACAAGTAATCAGTCAACATAAAAATACGATACATTAAAATACGATTTTCGAAGGTTGTCCTCGATTTCTCTGGGATGCCATCATCAGATCCTGGTTTCTTTATCATGGTACCACTCTGGAGATATCTCCATTCCACAAAAAAAAATCATCCAATTCGGTTCATAAACAACGAAGTTATCCCTGAACACGCATAAAAAAAAACATATAAACGGTCGAATTGAGTAACCTCCTTCTTTTTTGAAGTCGCTTAAAAAATGAAATTATTAACTTCTATTGTTGACAAAAAAAAAACCAACGAAAACGCACTTTCTCAACTCTATCAAAACTTTCCTTTCCTACGTTTTTAAAACCATTCTTTTATGTCTTTCACTTCTTCACTCTTTTTTGGAAATCCTATTTTTCCATTTACGACCATCTCTAGTAACAATTTTATCGTCTCAAAAACAAAAACTTGGCAAACTGTAATTAGGTTAGGTTCCACGTGAAAGTTGGTTGAAGGATCTTCATTACTTCCAGAACTTTCAGGTACAAACTCACTCAAAGTGTTTCTCGTTCGTGGCATTCGTTCGCACGATCATATTCATCTGAATGTAAATGTCTGAATGTAAATGTCACTGCTAGACGAACCAAAATCTCCATCTTTCGCATGAAAAGACTGTGCGTACTCATTATAATGTTGTTCAGATATCATCATCAGCCCATTTTTACCCCACTGCAGGGGCTTAGGCCTCCCCCAGGGTGAGGAGGGGGGCTTGGAGCTTAAGTCCACCACGCTGCTCCACTGCGGGTTGGGAACTGTAACGACCGCCATCTATTGACAGCGTACGGGACCGACTGCTTAACGTGCCCTCCGAAGCACGGTGTCAGTGATATTGTGTACTTTAGTCAGAAAAACTCATTAGTACACCCCCGGATTTGAACCATGGACCTATGGGGCCTTATAAATTTGAGACAGGTTCGTTGCGCTCTGGGCTATCACGACGTTCAGATATGGGGTCACTTTATTATATATATCAGGCCAATTCATTAAGGGACCGCCTACGTATATACTATCTAAATAGCTAAAAATAACCATTGCCTGCCTCGAACCCGGCGTAAAGGTCCCCATAACAGCCACGGCATTACCGCGTTAGATCGCTATGGCGAGCTTCTGTGCCAGAAACGACACAAAGCAGGGGTCACACCCCTCTATCTATGTCGCCGACCGGTGCTCCTAATCAAATTTTCAGCCTCGAAACTCCAACAGCTGTCGTCTCCACAGCAAAGGGAACGAAGATGTAGGATTGTTACAAGATTGTGTATTTGCGGTGTTTAGACGGGCTCGTAGTTGATTTGCTAAATTAATTTTTAGTATTTAGTAATCTGATGGAGAGTAGCTGTCTTCAAAGATAGCCCGAGAGTCTGTGACCCAAGACGGTCACGAGTTACAAACATCTGAATTTTTTGGCATGTGATAGTATTGTAGTGACTTTGTTTTCGTTGCCACTATGGGCTCTATATAACTTCATCATCATCAGCCCATTTTTACCCCACTGCAGGGGCTTAGGCCTCCCCCAGGGTGAGGAGGGGGCTTGGAGCCTATGTCCACCACGCTGCTCCACTGCGGATTGGGAACTGTAACGACCGCCATCTATTGACAGCGTCCGGGACCGACTGCTTAGCGTGCCCTCCGAAGCACGGTGTCAGTGATATTGTGTACTTAAGTCAGAAAAACTCACTGGTACACGCCCGGCTTCGAACCATGGCCCTATGGGGCCTTATACATTTGAGACAGGTTTGTTGCGTTCTGGGCTGTTCGTTGCGCTATGTAACTTGGTGTACCTAAATTACATGTATACACTGAGGTCGTAGCTCTGAAAAGTAAAAGCTGAAAATATTTTTTCAAAGACTCATTCGAATCACAATGATATATATCTATACTATACTTATTATTTAAAACGCATCCGAATTGATAAGAGTGTACTTCCAACTAGAGCTCGTGATGATCTCAGCTCTCGACCGACTGCCGGAGATCCCTTCTAAAAACAAAACATTACATTACACTACTAGTACAGTCAATGAAGGCAAAAATCAGCTACAACCTCCGATTTCGTTGAACCTTCATAGATTTGGATGAAAATTTGGGATTGAGTATGTTTTACCCTCTACTTCTAAAGTGACATATGCTCGTCTTGCGCTTTTTGCATTTCAGGGGTAAATTCCCCCCTTTCTTATGAATGGGAAAAAATGCAGATTTAACCATTCTGGCTTAAGTAATTGTGTTTGATTAGATAAAATAAATGTTTTTTAATATTTATATGCGTGATTTATGATTTTAATTAATTTTTCAACACTTTTAGCAACCACGCCTTAAATCGAAAATCATGTAAAAATCATTTTTTATATGTCTGAGTTTTAAAATCGCATATTAACATTACATAAACAGTTTGTTTGATACTTATGATATAATTTTGGTTGATGGTGAAATTTCAACCCTTAAAAACTATCTCCCTATTGCAGAATCACTGTAAAAATCGGTTTCAAAAACTTTAACCTATTAAATAGTACATTACTGAAGTGAAATCTCATTTACAGAGTACATTACATTACATTTTCACCCTTAAAAACTACCCCTTGTCATAATAATAATGGAATAATTTTTTTATCAGCTTTAATTAGTTAGAATCTTTCTATTAGTTAAGATAAATTTAGTTAATATTATTCAATTCACATTCTTGAAACTACCCTTTGTACAAAAAATGATGAAAAAGCATACTTTAAAATTGGAAATAATTTATAATATTTTTGACTCGTGAAATATTTTTTGACATGTAAATTTAATTTATTAATTAAGAGAAAAATGTATTAAAATATATGAAACGTTTATTTATCTTTTATTTATCTTTTATTTAAATACATTTTTATTTTTGCTCATCACAGCTCTCTTCACCAACTTCTTCATTATTGTTGGAGGGCTATTTTGGCAATTATCACCGCTGCATGATCCGCAGATTGAATTACAAAATAGTCCTACCCTAAGACACCCACAAAAAGCACCGCAACTTTTTTTGCAACAGCAAAAAATCATTTTTAATAGCTCTGGAGCAAGTGGATGAGGGTTTTTGTTTGGAAACAAAGACTCTCCAGTTTGACATCATCCCCAGTCAATTGGACGAATGTCTTTGTTTCCTAGCCATATCTGGATTTGCGAAAACACTCTTTTGATGTGTTCGTCTAATGCAGCAACTGTTGGGACAAGAGTAGACAATTTTACCGCACTATTTTTTTAAACTACTAAAAAATACCACGTGTATTTTAGTCCATTTTGGAAATATACTAAAATATTCAATAGACACACATCATTCTAGAAAGCCCCACCACGTTTTCCAGCAGATGTTTATCGATCCTTTCGCTTTCTCTATAATAATATAACAATAGCTCCGTTACTTTTCAAGATATTAGGTTCATCTAAAAACCATTTGAAAGGTAATTTCAAAAGCTATAATATTGTTTTAAATAAGATTTTCTAAAGCTATAAAATAGTTATAAAAATAAATAAAAATAAAAAAAACGATAATCTTCATTAAAAAAAGAACTCATGTTTAGTTTTTTACCATTTTTTACGAATATCCAATATTTTTGAAGTTATTTTCAAAAGAAAATTAAATTTACGAAAATTTAAAAAATTTCGATATTATTAAATCATACTTTTTTTTTTTAAAATAAGCATTCTAAACAAGGCAAAATTTTTGATGTCATCACTTATGCTAAAAAAAGAAAGACCTTTAGGGATAACAGTAAATTTGAATTTTTGTGGAAATGGTCAAGGTTTTATTTTTCGTTTTGTCCAAAAAATTCGAAAGTGTCATCTTATTTTTATCATAACTAGCTCAATTTGGATGCTGTTAACTTTTTACAATGCTCATTAGAAAGGTATTTCTGAGTACTTTAAAAAGTGTCAAAAAAGTATTTGTCATAAAATGCATCGGTTTCCCGTTATTTAAGTTTGAATACTTAGATTTAAGTACTCGTCAAAAAAAAAATATACATACAATTACTTATAGCTCACTTTGAATTAATATTAGAAAGTTTTTCAAAGTAGAGATTTGTTTATTTTTTTGTTATCTTCAATTTTGATAATGACAAATTTTTTGTAAAAACTTATAGTTTTTGAATTATTTATGAAAAACCGCTTTAAAACATGTATTTTTATCACGAAAAATCACAATCTTTGATCTTTAATAACTCAGAAAGTATTGATTTATTCTAAGAACTTTACATAACAATATTTGCTTAAAATTTGTCTCTTTATCGATTCTTTTGGTTATTTTTAATAAAATAGTTTTCACCCCCGAGAAGGGGTGGCATCCATCTCCAGGGCAAAAGCGCAAGTTGACACTATGTCAGTTTTGTTTCTTAAGGTATCCCCCACCTACTCATCAATTTTCATGAAAATCGATGGAAATTCAACGAAATCGGAGGTGAAAACCTTCATTGATTTGACTATACACAGTATTCATTCACGTATTTGCTGGTGTGTTAGGGCGCGGTTCGCCTATGATTATAAGAAAATTCAAATTCTTGAAACATAGTTTTTTTGGCTAGTTTTACGTAAGCAAAAATATAGGACCAGTAAATCATACCTTGGAGTTGAACGCGATAGCAGCGATCGGCGGTCAGCGGTCGCTGATCCCAACTCGGCGACGACCCAAAAGGCCAATACCAATTATCATACATTTAAATTGGATAAGTTATAATTTTCCAAAACTTTTTAAATACTGAGGTTTAATACCAATTTTCAGGCATTTGACTTCAAAAATTATGGATTTACATACAAATTTACCCCCTGTATTTTAACCTTAGGGGTGAAATTTCGAAAAATCCTTTAGTGTGATTAAACAATTTTCAAAACTATATGCTCTGTATGTATGCTAACTCTTCGGCTGTAGAAAACAGTTTGTTTCATATAACCGTTAATTGTTTTTCCATTGTGGCGTCATTTTCAAAATTGCGTGTCTTCATCGCCATGGATTTGACTCTTGAATATTTTCGATGTAGGCTAACTAAAAAACAGTGCCTCGATCAGTTTATCACTGGTCCAGTGAGTTTAGTTGTAGGCGGTAATCGGCGGCATAAATATCGATCCTGTACGGGAATTAATAATGCAAGATCGTTACGTTACATATCGTGAGTTAAAGGCGTCCCTGGGCATAACTATGACGAGAATACATAAGATACTTCAAGAACATTTGGCTGTAAGAAAATATTTATTCCCTTCGATTTCACACAACTTGACATTTGATCAAAAAAGGTTCGTGTCGATTGGTACAAACAATTGTTATCAACAGAAAAAGATTCTAATCTTTTTGTAAATGGCCAGTTCCGGATTTATAAACAGCAGCCCACATAATATGATTTTAGTTATAGTTAAACGAATAGAAATGCTTAAATTAAAACACATCACATAACTTTATTATCTTATGTCATACGAGGGTAAATTTTTGAAGTATGATTTTTTCGTCATTTCGGTGGTACATTTTTTCACAAACTATCAAATTAGTTATTAAAAATAACGAAAGGCTCTGGAATGAGAAAAAATGGTGTATAAGGCATTTCTTTTGAAAAAATACTATAAGCTGCAATAGGTACCACTTTAAAAAGTTTTGTGCTACCGAATTTCGACCAAACCACTGAAATGACGAACGCACACCTTTTAATAAGTTAATTTTTTATTTTTATTTTATTTTGAAACAAACAGTCACAAACAAACAATATTAAATTTAACATGGCACTGAACTGACCTGGAATTTCCATTATACAAATTATTAACATTAAAGATGCTACAGAACATTACTTTTCTTTCATAATAGCAAGTAATACATATCTACAATACTTTCTAACAATAACGTCAGAGAAATATGAGAACTAACGAGTAGTAATATAATGTACATAAGAAAGAACAAAAAAAGAGAAATAAATCAACATAATTTATCTAGAATTTAACTTTTAATGAGGATACAATCAAGCATAACTAACCGAATTATACTCCTAAACATTAAGATTCTATTCCACTGCTTCTCAATAAAATTCTGCTGTCGATCAGCGGTCTATTGTAAAGTAGGTAGGATTTTTCAAAACAAATTCTGTATAGCCTTGAATATTTACATGGATGTTTCAAAAGCGATTGCTTTCGATTCATCGATGTTTTCACATAAATTAAATTTAATTAGATTTTGACAACTGAATTTAATTTATGAGCCTTCTGTTTTTAGTTCACGTTCCAAAATAAATAATACTTTGTGTGGGACACGATATAGATTTGGTTTGATTTACATTACAAGTGGAAAAAACTCCATCGAACTGATGAAAAAGCAGTTTCCATGTGGTCACTATTATTCTATAAAATATAAAATAAAAACAATAGTACAGCGAGATTTATTTGGCTGTTATTTTCAAATTTTGAAGCTTTCAAATAGTGTTTCTACAAACACAAGCAAGTCCCTCCGAACTGACGCAAAATGTGGACAAAAATATACCATCGTACGAAAAACTTAATCACAAGTGCCCGTAATACCTATAAACGCAGTTGCCTGACGACCGCTTGGCCTAGTGGGTAGCGACCCTGCCTACGAAGCTGGAGGTCTCGGGTTTGAATCCCAGGTCGGGTCAGTAGGTATTTATATGATGAATATTGATACTGGTAACGGGTCTTGGTTGTTATATGTATGTGGTGTCTTCGCTTGGTACCCAAAACACAAGCTAATCCTTAGTTTGGGGCCTAGACGTTGTTGTGATGTAGTCGTTATAAAAAAACCCGGTTTAAATGCCGTTTTCACATCAGTTTGGTCTTATGCAAATAGTAACATACATAACGTAAACATATGAAAAAGGTGCGGCCTCGGGTGTCGTGGAAAGGGATATCCCGCCGACGGACACAGTCGGGGGCCGTCTGTTGGATACCCCTTCTCGTAATGTTTGACTCTATTCATTATTAATATCTAGCAATTTGTAATGTTTTAAAATAAATTTGAAATAAAATATTATTAGTGTCGTGATGGTCGAGAGGTAGTGAGACCGCTTCTTGTTTAGAAAGTCGTCGTTTGAATCCCAGGGCTTGTACCAATGAGTTTTTTCTGACTTGAGTACATAGATCAGTGATTCCGTGCCTCAGAGAGCACGATAAGCTGTCGGTCCCGGTTACAATCATCAAACGGCAGTCGTTAAAATCCACCAACCAGCATTAGAGCAGCGTGGTGAATTAAGCTCCAAGCACTCTGATCCTGAGGATAGACCTGAACCTCTGCAGTGGAGCATTAATTGGCTGATATGGTATGGTAACTATTATTACTGTAACATGTTTTTAGAATCTATTATGTTAGAGAACTTAAGCGTCGTCAGCAGTCCGAATAACTTGGATTGCCTACTTAAAATGTACAAAATACATAATAATTAATAAACTTTGAATAAATATTGTAAATCGTGCGATTATTGTTTTTAAGAGCCACCTGTTCGTTGATTTACGAACAGCGATGCAAATATGCAATGCAAAATGCGTACTCTATAATTTATTAAAACTCCGCCGATGCGGCTGGTACTTTATAATTTTGTACGGTAGTTTGTCGTAACGTCGTCATTTTTCAATAAACACTTTGATAAGTTTTTCTTCTATTTCGTTTTTATATGGATATTATATTTTTTTTAGTAAAATAGTGAATACAAAGAAATTAGTTTTTCCTTGTGTTTTGTTGGCAGTTATTTCCTTTTCAAAGATTTATTTTAACAAAATATATTTACAACAATCAATGCCTTTTCTATTCTGGAACATATATTAAAAATCAATGACACAAAAACACTAACCCATAAATATCGTACTTTAAAGTAGTTATTTTGATATAAGGATTTATATTGATTTAAGACGCCTACCCTACCGACAGGCTTAGAAAATTACCTAGGTATTTACTCTCTTTGACACAAAATAACTTGCAATTAAAAATAAATCACTATTAATCCTGCTGCGTCCATTTACTGGAAGCTATTCTTTCATCACGTACGATTCTGTTTTCCTTCTGCACATTAGCACCTACACCAGTACAATTGTATTGGCACTCCTTTTGCATATAAACTTTTAACTATGCCAAATCTACATTATTCTATACCCGCAATATACTATAAAAGGGGTCAAAAGTTTTTTCTTGACGTATTAATATATAATTTTATCAAATCAAGTGTTTTGATTTCATTTTGAAGTAACAGATTTTTCAAAAATGTGAATATGTAGATTTCATTTTCTCAAAAATCAAGCTCATTGATGCCTTTGAACACTTTTCGCTATTTCTCATAATTTAGGATTTGGCTGTACAGTACCATCTCAAAAACTCACCCTGTATATAGATTTTAGCTTCCTGCACTGAATGTGTATGTATCTCATATACTACACTCATTACATTCTCATATATACAGCTGAGTGTCGTGATAGCCCGAGCGCAGCGAACCTGTTTCAAATTTACAAGGCCATGTGGCCGTGGTTTGAATCCGGGCATTTTTCTGACTTAAGTACATAATTTTTACTGACTCCGTGCCTCGGAGTGTACGTTAAGCAGTCGGTCCCGATTGCTGTCAATAGACGGTGATCGTTACAATCCGCGAACCCGCATTGGAGCAGAGTGGTAAATTTAAGCTCCAAGCCCCCTCAACCTGGAAGGTAGCCCTAAGTTCCTGCAGTGGGGAATAAAAAGGACTGAAGGAAAAATAGGAATAGGTAAATGAAGGTGAATTTGTATACCAGTAAGGTACTGTTTTTTTTATAAACATTACCTTCAAAACTTATATTCTTTAATTAAATATATTTATATTTTTGCATAAAAGTAAAAAACTTATAATCGGTGTTTCGCCAAACGTAGTTCAAACATATACAACACGTAGAGCTTACCGAACTAAACAAAAAGTTTTAAGTGAGCAGATGGCGTAAATTAATGGTTACCGAGGAAAACAAGTTTAAAAATTATTTTCTTTAAAGTTTTGGTTTAGTTCGGTAAGCTCCACATGCTATATTCAGCCGAAAACCAAGTATAAAATAGTCCTAAATGCGTGATTGAGTTAGTATCAACATGACCCGGCACTTTCCTCGCATCATTCGCCGTCGAGTCGTCGCCGCCTTGGCGCTGCGCTGCTAAAGCTCTCTGATACGCAGCCTGGACGCGAGTAGACAACGCTACAGGATTCATTTCTTCTGTTTCTCCGCTTACTACTTCTAAATCAAAATTTATAATACACACGCTTTTGCTTCCCGCTTCGTGTAGGTTTTGTAATATGTATCGTATTGTAATAGGATATTCTTGAATATATATGTATTTTACTTGATATACGAACATCGTAGAATTCCCTATGCCCCCATCCCCGCCCACTTTGCTTAATGAGAGTGGAACCGAAAACGGGACAGGACCGAGGTCAAGAACAAGAACTATAATGGTCTAACGAAAACGGGAAAGGGAAGGGCGGGTACAAAACTGAAATAAATAAGTGAATACCTTAAGAAACGGATAACCGGCGAGCGGAGCTACAACCGGATCGCTAGTACATAGATGATTTACACCCAGACAAGGAATAATCAGACATGTTCATGCACATAAATAAATATTTATCCCAGGCGGGAATCGAACCCGCTATCTTTGGCTCAGGTCAGTCGACTAGACAAATGAAACAAATAAAACGTGCTAAAATACATTTATTCCACTTACAAATAATCAAATCCATAATCACAATATATTAATTATAATACAAAGGCGTTGTTCATAACATTTTTACATGCTAAAGCTATAAAGTCATATTTCGAAAGATCATTCAACAATACATTATTGCCTAAACTGTGAAAATCCAACAACAAACATTTACTTATAAATTTTATTCACAATAATATAAACACGTTTATTGGCCAAAGTAGACGACATAGGTTATAATATACACAAGTATGCATATCGGTCGCTCATTCTACATTTTCTTCATCAAATTACTTCCATTGTAGTTATTTTCCCGCCAAAATTTCTATTTAGTCGGGCAGCCAGCGCTCCACTCTCCATACCAGCCAGTACATCCCACTGTATGTGTTCGACGAGGATGTCTGGAAGAAAAAAAATCCATATTAAAGCAAAAGTCAGTTTGCCTTCCTTCGTATCATAACCGAGCGATCATGATCTTTGACATAATGATGATTTAAGGATTGGAGGGTGATGTGGGCTACTATTACACCTGGTGGAGGATTACTGTAAGGCACCTGAGCCCTTTAAATATATCCAAGTGAGCCACAGATGAATGCTAATATCCATTTAACAAAACAAACGCCGTGTCGTGTAAATATCGTGATAGCCGAGTGGTAGCGAGTCCGCTTCATGTTTAGAAGGCCGTGGTTCGAATGCCAGGGCATGTACCAATGAGTTTTTTTTCAACTTATGTACATACCTCGGAGAGCACGTTCAGCCATCGGTACCAGTTAAAATTCAATAACCTGCAGTGGAACAGCATGGTGGGTTAAGCTCCAAGCCCCCTCATCCCGAGAGGAGTGAAAGTCACGTCGGCTACACAATAAATTAGGCGCCAGCGAACTTATTTTGAGTAAGATTGAATGACTTCCGCATTCCCTGTGTTGAATCGTGACCATACCTGTTCCTTAATGAATTGAATTGATTTTCATTTTCAGTCATTATTTGAAATCTTCGTCGCATATGAATAGGTACATAGCATTGGGTATATATAAAGTAGATGCGCTTTTAAGACGAACAAAATTGCAGCGTGTATACATAATGTGTTTGTTGTTAACACCGACCTGCGCGGGCGCATATCTGTGCAGTAAAGTGGGATAACCATGGCCGAGCGTGGCGACCGCCTCGTGCGCTGCTGCCATGCCAGTAGGATTATCGCTCGCACCTCGTACCTGTTATAAAAGCCATGTTAATAGGGTTAAAATCTAAAAACTAAATTAAAATCGACTGAAAAATGCAAAACTTTTAAGCTATCAAAAGTTTGCTTGTAACTCTTTCACGCTAAACGAGATTTAACATTGTTTTATACGGCCCGAAGACAGCGTGTATACAATTGTTAATTTATGAAAAAAAAAAGAAAAAAGTGAGCGATGTTATTTATATAAACATATGTATGTAAAATAATAAAATTGGCCAATTGGCCAACAAAGAGTTCCGACCTACGTACAATTTTAAATAACATGTTCCTTGTATGGGACCCCTTTCATTTTTAATTAAGTTTTTGGCTGACCTCGTTCTCGTAGGGCCGGAATTGATTGATTGGACGCAAAGTGGCCGCGTCCACCACCACGATGCAGCCCCACGC
Organism: Luffia ferchaultella; assembly: GCA_949709985.1. Classification (NCBI taxonomy): domain Eukaryota; kingdom Metazoa; phylum Arthropoda; class Insecta; order Lepidoptera; family Psychidae; genus Luffia; species Luffia ferchaultella. The sequence goes on along the minus strand of OX453240.1, from coordinate 14,739,256 downwards.
AGTGCCAGCATACAATTGGGACGTGGTTAAATTTTAATAATACGAAATAATGTGGTTGTTTATTTTCTAACTAGTTAGAGTCTGTATTATGGGTACTCGTGTTTGTTGGTGATTTAACCATCAAATGCTTCATGATCGCCGCATTTGCTTGGGGCGTCACTAGTACATTAAACGCTAACTTTCAGCCCGCGGCTTCGTCCACATATAGTATAATCTCAATAAGGTATACATATACGCCTTCGATGCCGCCGGGCAGTAGTTAGTGATGCGGGCAACGTGCCCTTACTACTGAGGACATAGCTGGAGGACACGCTGCTAATGTAGATACAATCTTCATGCTGCAGAAACGGCCTGTTCGAGCAATCTATTCCAATGTGTAACATACATGTCAGTTTTACGTACAATAGTTATCACTTACAACTGACCGTTCCCATATTTTTGAACTGAAGTTCGTTATAATTTTTTTTAAGAATAGGCAATTTTAAGAAACTACTTTGAATTTTTTCCTTTTTGGATCGGTATTTACGTAGATGTATTCATATTGAAAATTCTTTTAGTGACGTCACCGGGTGGAATTATAAGTTTAGCCAGTAGCCACTGCAGTTGCATATTTATAAAAAGAATGTCAGTCTCAGAATTGTCCATAGTACCTGTATAAAAAGGAAAATTTTTAAATTTGTTACTTAAAATTGCCTATTTCTTCAAAAAAACAAAATATAACGGACTTAAGTTAAAAAATTTGGGACAGGTCAATTATGCTCACACCCTCATCATACACCCCTATACCAACACACTCATGCACATACACCCTCCCATCCACACACCACACACAACGTACAGATCAAATCAATTATCGTTAATCCAAACCATTTTTATTTGCTATATTTTTCTCGCATGTATATAGTTAATGTGCACTGTACAAATTAATTTTAATACCACTATGCGTGAATATTCCTCAACACACAGGGAATCCTAGTGTGAGAGATATGGCGTCTTATAATAATTTATTCTTTTCTTTTTACGGTGTAGATAAACATTTCATTTTCAAACATCTTTCATCATTGTTCTCACGATGAGAGTTTTCTAGTTCAACTTCTAACATTAAATTAAATTAAATACGCCGTTCATAGTTTCGATAGTGATGCGACCAAACTCGCCTCGTAAGAACTTTGCCCACTGAGTCAAATCAATACCTGGCAATTGTCAGGGTGGTGTTCGTCAATCGCTATGGACTGCAGACTCTCGGAGAATGGCACCAGCTTGCTGCAGTCGAGGCGAGCTGTCACTTCGCGCGTACGCACCGATCACTGTTGGACCATGCAACCTGGATAAAATGTTTTAACAATAACCCCTGATCTTTACAAAAAAAAAAGCGCACTGAAGTCGGTTATTTCTTTGTAAAGCCACATCTGTTACAATGCCACAGACAGCCAAGAGTCTAAAAACCAAAACGAAGACATCAACTTTCAAATAATAAAAAAATGCTATACTAAAATGGTTCACCAGTTTAGGATTTACAATGCCACAGACAAACAGACAAGCAGATAAAAAGTACCAACGCGAGTACATACTCAGAAAATAATTATATCTCACAAATTACTCAATGTATCATAAATTTTTGTATTTGACGACCGCTTACCCTAGTGGGTAGGGACCCTGCCTATGAAGCTGGAAATCCCGGATTGGAATGCCAGGTCGGGTCAATATTAATATGATGAATATTGATACTGGTACCGGGTCTTGGTTGTTATATGTGTGTGGTGTCTTCGCAAAAATATTTATATGTATATATTATAAAGAATATTTAAGTATGTATATCAGTTGTCTAGTAACCCATAACACAAACATAATACTTGCTTACTTTGGGACTAGATGGCGCTGTGTGGGAAGTCCCATGTATTAGTATTTCATTATAGGATATTACTATTCTAACAAATTAAATAATACTTATGAAAATATCGGATTTATGTCAATAATTTACGTATAATCACCACTCACCACGCTGCGAATAGGTAAACACATAGGGCTCGTCGTTAGCGGCTGCAAGCAGCGCCACCCTTCCAGGCGAATATAGTTCTTCAGCGCCACAAGCGCTGCTGGCGTTCACAGCATAAGCGTACAGGCCTGCGCCACCAGTCCACACCTCCCAACTAAGGGTCATAACTTTAAATTTGTACACAAGCTGAAAGGGTATTGCTTCCCGAAGTTTATCACATTTGAGCCATAGGAAGAAAAAGGGTGAAGGGCAAGACGCGCGATTGGTTACCTAGATGAAGTCTTTGTGTATTACTCGTCGTAACTAGTCCACCATCATCATCATTTCAGCCTACATCTGTCAACTGCTGAACATAAGCCTCCTCCACAGCATACCAATTTACCATGGCCACCATGATCTTCCGCTCCGAGCATCCAGAGGGTAAAGTTGTCATAATTTATCGATTTTGAGTCGTTGAGTTTAGCAAGCGTGCGCCTTCCGACTTGCTGATTAGACTGACCGAACGATAGAGTGGTTAGAGACCCTAACTGCGGAGCCAAAGGTCGCGGGTTCGATTCCCGTCCGTGACAAATATTTGCGTGCGTGAACATGTCTATTTGTTCCGTGTCTAGGTGTAAAAGTGTCTATATATGTATATATTATAAAGAACATTTAAGTAGGTATATCAGTTGTCTGGTACCCATTATACAAGCTTTGCTTAGTTTGGGACTGGATGGCGCTGTGTAAGATGTCCCAGGTAGTATTATTATTCTAGTCTGCTACATTCTTTCGATAGGACTGCCAGTATTATACGAAATCTATTTATTACAAAACGATTTTTTTTAACACATTAAAAAAAATATATAAACTGTGAAATGGAAAGTATTAAAATGAATAAAAAATAGATAAAAGAAAGCTCCTCAGTTTCGATACGATTATGCCATATCTACCTCCTTTAATATACAAAATATCATTGACAAAAATAGATCAAGACTGTTTTAATGTCGGTGCGTACCCGTGCGGTCTTGGCACGGCGGCTGGGTACTGGGCACCGTAGCTCGCTGGCGGCGCCGAGCTCGCTCAACACGAAGCTGCCTTCCACGGCGGGGCGCGACGACTACACAAAGAACAGCCTGTCGGATATTAAGTCATCTTCATTAATACAAAAAATATATATACCTGGTGTTCGGCTGAACGTAGTAGAGCGTACCTACCTCAATAAAAACTTTAAACAAAGAAAATGAAAAATTCAAAATGTTTTTCTAGGTAACCGTTAGTTTGTACAATCTGCTTACTTGAAAGTTTTTGTTTAGTTCGGTGAGCTCTACACGCTCTAGAAGTTTGAACTACGTTTAGCCGAATACCCGGTATGTATATAAAAATAATGTTTTTTATAGACTTTAAGTATCATGATCAATTGGTTACACTATTTACTTAAAAGCGGATCAAGTGCGACTTGCCGTATAAGTTCCGTACTGGTATACTATAATTGACTGACCGGTTGGGCCAGTGGTTAGAGAACTTAACTGCGGAGCTAAGGGTTGCGAGTTCGATTCCCGCACGGGACAAATATTTGCGTGCATGAACATGTCTATTTGTTCCGTGTCGAGGTGTAAAAGTATCTATATATGTATAGTATATTATAAAGAATATTAAAGTATGTATATCAGTTGCCTGGTAACCCATAACACAAGCATAATACTTGCTTACTTTAGGACTAGATAGCGTTATGTGGGATGTCCCAGATATTATTATTATTACATATTTATCGCTACACGCCTCTCTATGGCACGACAACGCATGCACATTTACAAATACTAAATAATACAGAAAATAATATATTATAATCAGATCAGATCTTGCTTCTTGTCAAATTTCATAATTCTATGTTGTTTGTCTGGGAGTGCAAAATATGCTGCTTGGTTGACTGTGTGTTTTGATGGCGTTGACATAGTAGCTTGTTTTTCCTGAGTGTTTGATATTAATTTCAACTTGATACCTACACGCGTTCCTGAGAAAAAAGATATTGACGAAGACAAATAGGTAGACAGACAGACGACGAAATAATTCTAAAAAGGTTCCTTTTTCATTATGAACTACGGAATCCTAAAGCGTATGAAAGTATGATTAATTACATTTATTAGTTATAAATCTATCGCATATATGAACGTCCTGTTCAATTTATCAATAGCTTTACATCTTCAAGGATTTCTTGGAATTGGTGGAAGCTGTACCGGTGACGTAGAGTTACAAGATGGTTGCCATAGCCAAATTGATTGAATTGCGATTCAACTTTTCAATACATGGCACGCTGCCCTGTAATATTATTTACACGACTTGTTCGGCTTAATTTATCTGTATTCAGCTGCTCATGCGTTTCCTATGACTACAAGAACACTAATATTTCCTTTCATGATGGTCGAACTATACACATCGGAGCTCGGCTATAAAGACAACATGTAAATCTACATAGCGCGTATACCTCGGGGCGGTGCTTTTCATTCAACGATCCCGAGCCAGCTCGAAGAAGACATATCGTACATAGACACCGCCTAACTTGTGCATCTGCATGGATGAGGCTTCCATTCCATTCCATCAGCCCTTTTTATACCCCACTGCAGAGGCTTAGACCTCATCTCAAGATGAGAGGACTTGGAGCTTTAATCCACCACGCTGCTCCAATGCGTCCATCTATTGACAGCGACCGGCACCGACTGCTTAACGTGCTCTCCGAGACACGGAGTCAGTGATAGTTAATGTACTTAAATCAGAAAAAAGTCATTGGTACACGCCCGGATTCGAACCATGGCCTCACAGCTTTATAATTTGAAACAGGTTCACTGCGCTCGGACTATCACGACAATGCCTTACGACGACATTCACCTATATTACATCACAAATATATTTTCTTTGACCCACTTTTATGAGAGGGATATTCGAAAGTGTCGTAACATTATCAGACCTGAGTTACGTATTATAGGCATCTAATCCCGTTTTAAATCCCACCGCGAATACCAGCTCAGGGAAACTTTTAGCAATAAAAACCTTTCACCTTCCAGAATCGAGAACAAGAGCGACGGGAGCCTAGGACGAGGGCAGCGGCTGCATCGCTGCGACTGACGCTCGTGGTCCTCCACCTACAGACTCTTGCACGTAGCAGCCCCAGGCGTAAGCGCAGGTCGAAGCGCTGTAAGCGTAAAAGGAACGAAATTATTATTCGACGACAGAGCCACAGTCTAGGACACATATCTGAATAAAGTACACCTGTGTTTGTACACTTGGATAAAATACTTCCGTGTATACAAATCCTAAATAAATTGCATTCACAATCTTAGAGACCCTAACTGGGTGATTTCCGCTCGAAACAAATTTTCTGTGCATTCTTTTTTTTTGTTCCGTGTCTGGACGTAAACGTATCTATATATATATATATGTACCTATAAGTATTGCAAATAATATTTAAGTATATATATTGTCTAGTGCCCATAACACCAGCATAATATTTTGGGCCTAAATGGCGCTGTAAGGGATGTCTCAGGTATTATTATTATCTATATGGATATAGACAAAGATTTGTCTAAATATAGATTCAAGACAAAATGTCAGATTAAGCGCATAAATAGATACAAAGTTATTGCTTATACCTACTGCTCGTGGTTGAATTGTTTAGGCGAATTAAAGTGAGATGACCAAGATATAATTTTAACAAAATAATAACAATTGTGCATCAGTCCAGCCCTGGGCGTCGTGATAGCCCAGAGCGCAACGAACCTGTATCAAATTTATAAGGCCATGGTTCGAATCCGGGCGTGTACCAATAAGTTTTTCTGACTTAAGTACACAATATCACTGACACCGTGCTTCGGAGGGCACGTTAAGCAGTCGGTCCCGGACGCTGTCAATAGATGGCGGTCGTTACAGTTCCCAACCCGCAGTGGTGCAGCGTGGTGGACTTAAGCTCCAAGCCCCCCTCCTCACCCTACGGGAGGCCTAAGCCCCTGCAGTGGGGTAAAAATGGGCTGATGATGATGATCATACGAATTTAGTATTAATGATAATTAGTTCATTTCTAATATGATTCCACCACTGAAAATATTAAATCTGCTAATTAAAGATATGGAGATATTAATTTGTTATATACGGCATCAGAGTATCGAATGTAATGGATGTTCATCATCATCCATCATCATCAGCCGCTGTCTCTCCACTGCAGGATAAAGGCCTCTCCCAAAGCTCGCCACCACACACTGTCCTCCGTCTTTCGCATCCAACTACCCTGGTATGGTGCTTCAGGTCATCTGTCTACCTGGTCGTGGGGCGTCCAATGCTTCGCTTTTCGTTATGAAATCACCATAAAAAAATCCTAATTATATTTAGAATTATGTATGTTAAATATTGAACTCGAATTATTCGAATGGGCGCAGAAATTTTCACATCTTTACTAGCCAACAGTTGATGAATCTCTTTGCTTAGTATAGTCTCTGCCATATTGATGTTTTTATACGTATATCTATATCAGGCCATTATACCCCACTGCAAGGGCTTAGGCCTCTCCTGAGAGGGTGCTTGGTGCATAATCCACCACGCTGCTCCAGTGCAGGTTAGTAAATTTTAATAACAGGACCGACGGTTAACGTGCTCTCCAAGACACGGAGTCAGTGATAGTTATGTACCTACTTAGGTTAAACAATCTCATTGGTACATGCCCTGGGATTAGAACCACGGACTTTTCTCCGCCACGCGGCTATCACGACACACATGCAATAACTCATTTTATTTAATCACCTCAGGTTTCCAAAGCCTTCTTCGTCGACGATTTCTTCATCGTCACCTAGCGGCAATGAGGAGCCCAAGAGTTGATCATATCGTGACGTCACCTCCCTCACGACCAGTAGCACCAGCTCGCCGCATGCCAACTTCAAGCCCGTCTTCCACAACTTCCATGCTCAATTGAAGTCTAAAGCCTTTGACGTCATTTCGTCGATTTCGATCTGTCGGATGCGTTAAACTGTTAAAAATCTCGCCACACAATCAGATTTCGATCATACTGAACAGTGAACGAAACTGAACCGTCACGCGTCACGCTTGGGTCGGTGATGCTGAATCACGTATACTCATTATGTATTGTAATTTGAGTATTTTTCGTCCATAACATGTGTAATATTTCAAATATATATTATGTTTATAAGGTAAGTATTTAATACTATATTTGAGTGTAATTTAATACATCAATATGCGTATGTTATTGTATACTTTTTGTTACGTATTACTAATAAGTTTAATCATAAAAGTTGAACAAAAGAAGCTTGGCGATGTGTATTGTGGTGTCGTATGCTTTTAAGCTACTGAGTTATCGTTAACTTTATTCTAAACTTCATTACTTGCTGGCGGAATTTGTTCGGAATGAACCTCAAAGAAGACAACTCAAGATTCGGTTGGGGGTTCAAGGTCACCAGATTGGCATCTATAACAGCCAGGAGGCTTCTGCATGTTCTTCGGAGGCCGGGATCCTGTATAGATTCGTCTAAACATCGATTGAGGAAAGGCGAGAAACCATTAGGTGCATTAATTATTATTTTAATACATTCACTATTGATACGGTCTTTATTGCATCGAAACTTCACCGAAATATTGTATTATACAGTACTAGGTCTTTTTACTTTACACCGTACTCATTTTCAGCATAAACTGATTACGCCCTAAAGCGTTCATAGTTGTCGAACAAAGAATGAGGAGGAAAATTGAAAATTGCTTCCGCTAGGTGATGTTTCGTCCCTAGTACCCAAATATCTGTCTATATCGTAGCTTAATAGCTTTTTCCGGACTTTATCGGAAAATCTAACGACGAAATCCAATTTTTCAATAAGTCAACATAATACAGGTCCAACCTAGTGTGGGACTATGTGGTCGTATGTGAGATGTCCAGGTATTATTATAAGCGTCTAAGCTTTTATTTGTTGTGATTTCTTTTTATTTATTTTTATATGTTTAGTATTTTTTTAATTCGTCCGATTCCAATAACTACGCGATATGTTAGTGTTGAGAATGACCACTTTGCAAATAATGACAAGGTACCAGCAATTACAGTGCCACCTGAAAAAAGCTCTGCCTTCTGCGATCTATTGGAAATTCGGATTCGATGATTTTCAACCTATACATACAGCCATAACGTCCAGCGGAATACTTGATATTTAAGTTTTTAAAAATTAAAAAGTCATGGTGGGAATCGAATCCTCGACCTTTGTTTGTATGAAAGACGGGATGCTTAGCCAGACATCGTAACTTAGTTGTCAGGTTTTGCTGCGTGTCGCCTCTACTTGGATATTGCCTACTGTTATTATTCTCACCTCTTGCGAAGGCTTGTAAAATGACGAAGCGCATTCGACGACTGCCTCATCGGCTAGCACCCGCGCCTACGAACGAGGCCAAAACCCGCACGACACGTACGACAGAAGTAGCAGACGGCGAAATGCGCGCGCGCCGTTCCTCGCCGTTATCGTTATACCGTTGTACATATCACCTACGAATTAAATAAAAAATATTGAATGTCTTAAACCATAAATCAACGGAAAAGGCGCGGATGGGTCCCCAACCCTGCTACTGGATGGATACGGCCAACCAAAACAACGAAGTGTGTGTTGGAATGACATTCCGATGACAAGGGGTCTGTACCAATATTCTTAACATATCACATTATTTTTAAATAAAAAAAATTAGGTGCATTTTTTTTTTCAAAATTTGATTAATAAAATTGTTAATTCAATTAACAATAAGCCAATCATTTCATTCAAATCTCATGGTGTTAATCGGACCATAGGCTTCCATTTCCTTTAATTTCGCACCTTCAGTCATTCGTTCACTCACTTCTGGAACAATCTCAACTTCCGAGAATCCGCTCCCGGCATCATTCAACAAATCCATGGTTATCAACCGAATTAGTTCATAAAAGGTTCAATAAGAGTTCAACTCAAAATCAACAATGTTCCATTCCATTCCATCAGCCCTTTTTAACTCCCGACGAAAAAAGAGGGGTGTTATTATACCCCACAGTGGGCGCATAGGCCTCCCCTCAATATGAGGGGGCTTGGAGCTTAAACCCACCACGCTGCTCAAACGCGGGTTGGCGGATTGTAACGACCGCCATCTATTGAAAACAACCGGGACTGACTGCTTAACGTGCTCTCCGAGACACGGAGTCAGTGACAGTTAATGTACTTAAGTCAGAATAAACTTATTGGTACACGCCCGGATTCGAACCACGGCCACATGGCTTTATAGATTTGAAACAGGTTCACTGCGGCTCGGGTTATCACGACACAATGTAATTTAAGTCAATTAGCGTCATAGATTTTCTTCATTGCCACAACGCGTTGTGGTCGTATAACATAATAGCCTCGCTATATGTACGAACTTCGCTAAGTGGCCTTTCTGTGATTACCACAACCCATCGTGAGCGGTTCATGAGAACCATTACACGAATTTCGCGATGTGGATGTTTTACAGTGACCACTACGCGTTTTGAGCAATTTTTCGCTCGGTGAGCATCTTAGGACTTTGAGCGTAACATATACAAAAGAAAAGAAATAAGAATTGACAACCGCTTAGCCTAGTGGGCAGCGACTCTGCCTGCGAAGCTGGAGGTCCCGGGTTCGAATCCCAGGTCGGGTCAGTATTTATATGATGAATATTGATACTGATACCGGGTCTTGGTTGTTATATGTATGTGGTGTCTTCGCTTGGTACCTAAAATACAAGTTAATTCTTAGTTTGGGACCTAGACGTTGTTGTGATTGTGTGTGCTATTATTATTGTTATTGTTACAAGAATGTTCTTTCATTTAACTTTTGTTGATGAAACTAATTGAAAATTAAGTTTGACTCTATAACCACGGGGCACACCGAGACAGGTGTTTGTGTATCATTAGTTTGCAGGTGGGTGTACTCACTGACAAGTTTCGGGGAATATGTGCCGGACGAACTGGGCTCCGTTGGTGCTCATGATAAATTGGACGGAATCCAGGCGTGCTCGTTCCAGACCGTAGTTGCAGAACCAAAGGTCGTGGGTTCGACTTTCGCCTGAGACAAATATTTGTGTGCATGAACATGTCTATTTGTTCCGTGTCTGGATTTACTAGACAATTGATATACATATTTAAGTATTTATATCGGTTGTCTAGTACCCATAACACAAACATATAATTTGCTTACTTGCTTTGTCGTGATAGCCGAATGGTAGCTAACTCGTTTCTTGTTTAGTAGGCCGTAAGTCGAATTCCCCAGAGCATGTACCAATCAGCTTTTTCTAACTTATGTAACATAACTGTCACTGACTTTGTGCCTCGGAGAGCACTTTAATCCGTCGGTTCCGGTTGCCATCAATAGATGGCAGTCGTTATAATCCACCAACCCATACGAGAGCAGCGTGGTGGATTAAGCTCCAAGCCCCTCATCGCAAGGGGACGCCTAAGCCCCTGCACTAGGGTATTGATGGGATGGGACTAGATGGCCCTGTGTGGGATGTCCCAAGTCTTATTTTATTGCTACCTGCCCGCCACCCGTGACGCCTAGCCCCGCACATAAGACTATGCATGACTTGAGCGGTTTCTCTGTAAGGAGCATGAGAATGTATACACACCTGGGCATTGGACTCGCGGGCGGGTAACAAAGGAGGTACCAGTAACGCCCGGCCATCCCAAGCCAGCGCCAACTCGAATTTGTTCAACAGCTAGACACGGAGGGCGCGCGCCTCATCACCTCTCCTCAACAACGGACTTGCCTTGAAAACGTGAGCTAGGTCGTCTAGCTTCATTATACCTGTTGATGAAACCGTACTGTTAATTATGTTATGGACTAGTAGGTCCATATATTTAGGATGCACTAGAACAACGATTTAAGGTATAACGACGCCTGTCTAGTACGGCTATTTAATAATAGATGGAGCCACCACATAAAGAAATTATTTTTATTTTTTTATAATCACATGTATAGGTTTCAGTTGATAAAATATAACATGCGACCATAAAAAATATTTCTCTTTCATGTTTTTAACTGACTTTACTGATTGTTTTAACAGTTTCGAAGCATTTGTACAAAAACCTATTTTTTTTGGAAAATAAAGTTTTACGAGAAACGATTCGAAACCATTGAAAAAAATCATTATTTAAATCAGTCGAAAAAACCTTACTTTCCACGAATTTTAGGTTTTTGTACAAATGCTTCGAAACTGTTGAAAGAATCAATAATGTGAGTTAAAAACTTTAAAGTGAAATATTTTTGATAGTCACATGTTATGTTTTATCAACTGAAACCTAGGAATGTATTATTAAAAAATAAATCATTTATTTATTTATTAGCTCTTAGATTGAGGTTAGTTCCCAGCAGTTCTAACCGCAAGGGGGGAGTGGGGGGTACGCGAAGTTTGCATCCGCCGCGCTCCAAACAAAAAATTCTCACTGATGCAGTTTTACTATTAAGACGTTTTTGGTACCGTTTTCGTATAAAATAAGGACGTGGATTTCGTTTCTGATTACAATTTAGTATACATCCATATAAAAAATGATTTTATTTGCAATTAAGTAAAAATCTTGTCTGGCATTTTTTTTCTTAATTTTCTATTACTTTTTAAATTTTTCTAATAAAAAAAATTTTTTAGGTACCTTATTTATTCTAGTTTATAAAAATATATAATATGTTGACACTTAATTAACAAAAATTTGTAGGAAAAAAACTGAAATGTGACGCGACGTCTGGGTCCAGCGCGTCTTTGGCAGCGGTTTGTGGTGACACAGCTGAAATTTATTAGAATGATTTAAATATTTTTGGTGAATGTTCAACGACTGTAGATGTGAAATTAATACAATTTTAACAGACGGTAAATTTCTGCATTTTAGACTGGATTTCAACTCAAATTTGAAAAATAAATAAAAGTGGATTATTACGGTGAGATAAATCACTCAAACTTTGCGTGTGCCACTACATATGCACAAGTCAGTGCAATTCAGTCCTTGTTTGTTGCAACTGCACCGGTTGCCGCACTTTTGCTTACACTTGCATCTTATAAGTTCTAAGCATGCGTGTGCAGCAATGGCCACAGTTGTCCAGTTGTTAACCCATACATCTCCTTCTCTTTTCCAACCGTATTTCTGGGGATTGGGTAGATTTTGTTGTGGTGTCGTTAAATGGCCCTACACGTGTACGCTTTGATACACTGCACGCAATATATGTAGATGCAGCGCATTTTCAGTGAAGCTTTTTACATGTCACACTGGACCGAATTGGCTAATTTTGGCCTGTGTTTTTCTATCTGTCTGTTTGATTGTTGTAAATAAGGCATATTTGTTTAACGTGATGGGGTCGTGAATACTTTTATTGTTAGATTGTATTCTTTCCTCGCAGAAAGTTAAATACTGAATATCTCCGTTTATTTCTATAACAGGGTACTTTTACTAGGTACTTTTTGGGTGTTACTCCACAAGATCATTCGGCGCTGTAAAAATTGAAGTTAAAGTGCAAAAACTGATAAAAAAAACGTAATAAATACTTACATGAATTGACTTCAAAACATCAAATAAAATTACAGCCACAAAGACGAAAAAAAAAACCATTAAACCGCTTTTATTTAAACTTGATAAACGGTTATTTTGATAACAAACTTTGCGTCCAATCCATCCAAACACCCGGAAAACTAAACTGTTTACTGCATTGAGATTCGAATTCAAAGGCACTCCACCGCCGCACCGCCCGTGCGATCGCCTGTCAATGCATCGATTCTCCGCGTCACGTTCCAGAATTTTTTCCTAGTACTTATCGTCAATTAAGTGTGAACATTTTATATATTTTTATAAACTGGACTAAATAAGGTAACTAAAAAAAATTTTTCGTGACAAAATATTTACGATTTAAAAAGTTACAGAAAATTAAAGAAAAAAATTCCAGACAAGATTTTTACTTTATTGCAAATAAAATCATTTGCTGGGAACTGAACTCAATCTGATTGGTTTTATAGAGGGAACACATGTGCCAGGTTCCATGCTTGTGTCACAAAGTGTTCATGTCAATAGGCCCTTAGCTATATGTGCGTCGCCTGGAGCTGAACTCACACGCATTAGCCCTTATCACGCAGTAAAAAAGAAATTTTACATTACTCATACTCGGAAAGTACGCTTTTTAAGAAGTTACCTGATAAGAGGGATGAAAGTAGTACTTTTTGTCTCTGGGAAACGATTTTCCCTGCTGTCAAATTAATTTAAAAAAAAAACTATAAGAATATTATCAACAAGTTTGTAATATGACTTAATACTTACAATTTCATTTTTATGAGGAGTTTTGTACAAAAAATTTTGAAGAAATTTTGTACACCTTTTAAAGCATATCGCGAGTTCGGAGGAGTATGAAATTTGGCATTTTAGTTATAGTAGATGGTGAATATGCAGGCCGAGGCACACATCACAGAGTCCGATTATGTACAGTTGTGGCCAAGGCTTGTATAGAACTTTTCTCAAAGATTAACGTGGAATATAATACATACCTACCTACCCAAAATGTACATAGTTTCACTTTTGTAGCCATTTCACCAAAATAAGGTAAGAAAACGTTTTCAGACAACGATTTAGATTTCGTTTCGTTTTTCCATTGAAAAAAATTTTTATACATTTTCATGTATCTGTCCTTCGATTTCGGTGGTAAACAATTTTCAATATTAGCTTTTGCAGTTTCTTGTATTTCAGGTGGTGTTAAAATGTCTTCATCACTCGTAAAACTCATTTTGAATAATTTATAGTAGGTAAAGTTAACATAAACTAGTTATATTGACAACTGTATTATAATAATAAAAATAGTTTAAGTAATTTTGCCGCCAATTCGCCGCGTTCCAATGTCGATACCTCACTTTTACTTTTTTAAATTCATTTAATGGCGCATTCTTTTTGTCATGCCAGTTAGAAATTTAATTAAAACTTAGATGAATTATCTCTTCGGGTTTAAAAGAGTTCGTTCCATTTTCAAACCACATATTCGACCGCACGAGAATGTCTGCTAAATAAAACATTGTGGGACACTTTTTGGTCCGGTACTGCAAGTATGATTTACCTCAGGGAGGTTGTGCAAGATATATCGTAGCATCTTTGAGAAAAAGTAGTTAAAGTTTATATGGAAAAGGAGTGCCAAAAGTTGAAATCCTATAACAATAGTATAATAGTCTGTCGTTTAATGCCTAATTATTATAGGTGGTTATAAAAAAGTGAGTACGGTCAAATTTCGACCACAGGGCGACCATTATAAATATCATAGAGTGAAGAAATTTGACAGCAGAGTTTGATTTCAAATTTTAATAGGGTCAGAAATGACACTTCACAGTATCGATACGCAATTTTGCGGGGGTGACGGTTGACGCGCGGGGACGTCGCAGACTGAAATCGGAGTGACACTTGTCAAATACACACCTACTTAGTTAACTAGAAAAAGAGTGGTAAAACCTCAGAATAAACAGAAGGCGCCTGTAAGCGTGAAACTGAAGAAACAAAAACCACTCTTAAATAGAGTGGTTTCACTTTGTTGCGATTAGTCACTCCGTTGCACTTACCGCGTTATAATGTACAGCACAAGTGTCAATTTTAATTTTAAAATGTTGTCTTGTGTCGTTCCTACATGCAAAAATGCTGCTGGGCTTACGAAGAAATCGGATGGGATCACATTTCACTTGTAAGTAACGTATTCAAAAGTGGATTTATTTAATTATTGAATTTGTTTTACATACTGTGATTGACTTAAAAAATGGCGCGTTCATTTTGTGAGTGTTGCCAGTTCCATCGAAAATTTTATCTACTTTTTATTTAATACCTGTTTAGAATACTCTATTGTTTGAGTAATAAAGCACCTGTGTGAACAACAAAGAAAATTGAATTGGATGAAAGTCATACAAAGAACACGGCTAGATAAGTTTTTGAGACCATCAGAGCGGAACGTAATTTGTTCGATTCACCTTGACGAGCAATATTTTTGTGACACGAAATGTGGTTTAAAAAAACTAAAGAAATCAGCTATTCTGACTAAGGTAGAATTAGTCAAGATACATTAGTTAAATATTATTCATATTGCACCTTTCCTGTTCATTATGTAGGTCATAATTATATTATAAAATAATCCAATTTCATTCCATTCCATCATCCCTTTAATACCCCACTACAGGGGCTTAGGCCTCCCCTCGGGATGAGGAGGCTTGGAGCTTAATCCACCACGCTGAACCAATGCGGGTTGATGGCGGGTAGGTGGTTGGTGGGTAATCCAATACCGTACTGATAAATGCGGAACTCATTCACAACTAGTGACTGGAAATTCGGTATCTATTATACCAAAAATTTCATTTTTTCCTAGAAAATACAAAGAATCTTCTATGCATTCCGATTAAAATTAAATTTTGGTGAATGGAGTAATATATGAATTATCTAATAATGGCGTGCTATTTCGGCATTTGGTATTGACATCACAATTGTCTGAGTCACATATAGAAACATCTGAACCTTCGATTTCGGAAAATGTGCGTAGGCACTTACCTACCTAAAATTTTTATGTTTAATTGATTACATTTGATTTTCTGTTTTTGATTAAGCATTTTGCTTTTTCATTTTATGATAGACTTAAAGTTTTTCATTTCAGGATACACAGCCACAATCGCCTACACGATCAAACTCAGAAATTGGTGATATCCATATTTCTGATTTGGACTTTCTATGTGATACAACGAGAAAGCTACTCAATAATGATTTATAATAGTGAAAATAATGGTAGCATTGCAAAATTATTGTCTTAGAATTGCCTCAGCTTCATTATCTGTCAAAATATATCGTAGGTTATTATCGGGAACTGTTGCTTATTACCTGTCGAAATCAATAAAATGTTCGTTTCGTGTAGAAGCAATTGGCCTCAGGTGTGGTATGGATTGTGATATGGATTGAAAAATAAAGGCAGACTTTATTTCCCTTCCCAAAATCTTAATTAGGGGCCGTCCATTAATCACGTGATCTTTTTTTAAGCATGTTTTAACCCAGGGGGGGTTAAAAAATGCTTGAACCCCCTTGGTAATACATGGTGAGGTTTAAGACTACCCCCCACCCCCCACCCAACATCACGTGTATTATTAGTATCTACAAAAATTCTTAAATTTTTAGAATCTTTTAGAATATCATCTTAAATACGGGTATAAAGTATAATCTTATTTTATTCTGAAATTAAGCACTATGATAAAAATATGTAGACAGAAAAATTGCAGGTTGTTTTTGATTGGTATAAAAATAATAAACGAATGATGTACACTACACACCGCTTTTCGATTTAAAAATTGCGCGTTTAAAAAAATAAATACAAGTGATATCTTACTACACCCCCCTCCCCCTTGTGACATTTCGTGATTTTTGTCAAACCCCCCCCCCCCCCCTTTCAAGCCTCACGTGATTAATGGACGGCCCCTTACATGAATGTCGTATTATTATATTATTACTTACAAGAAGCACATGCCCGAAAAATTTCAAATGAAGATTTTGTTATAAGTTCAAATATCGAACGTTTAGCAATCGTTCTTTCAATTTTCAAGAAATTCATTGAAAAAAATAATATATTCCTTGTAAATGATGACCACATAAATGGTGAAAATCATAGAAACGGCGGTTATTGAAAAAGATTTAGATATGAAATTAGGTGCCTACATTATTTATTTAAACGTAAAATTCTGCAAATCAGTTCAAATTCTAAAAGAAAATATTATAAAAAGCTTACACAACAAAGGGGTACCTAATAAAAACTTTACTTACTTAACCTTACTTTTAAAAACTTACCTTATTGAAGCCGGGTTTTATTTATTGTAATAAGTATAAAAAAATTAATGTTTGTTTCCTTTATTCAACTAAAATGGTATGTATGAATTTCATGTTGTTGTGAGTAACTTTCTATTAAATGAAGAACACTTGTGTCAGAAGGTCATGCTACTTCCTTTCTATAATTATACTCGTATTGTATCTTATCCTTATCCTTATCTTATCCCAAAAACAGTAGAAAATTTATCCCGATCTAGCAACATTACGCGGGCGGGAAGTGAGGCAGGCGCGGGACGTACGTAAAGTTTTTGGACACAGTGCAGTATGTGTGATCATAATTGAGCGCTCCACCTGTGGGTAAAACGGTAAGCGGGAGAGTGCTTCTAGTAAATTCGTACTTTCATGATAAATATAAATGCATAAGCTACATTACTAACTAACGTAAGTATCATCATCATCATCAGCCCATTTTTACCCCACTGCAGGGGCTTAGGCCTCCCCAGGGTGAGGAGGGGGGCTTGGAGCTTAAGTCCACTACGCTGCTCCACTGCGGGTTGGGAACTGTAACGACCGCCATCTATTGATAGCGTCCGGGACCGACTGCTTAACATGCCCTCCGAAGCACGGTGTCAGTGATATTGTGTACTTAAGTCAGAAAAACTCATTGGTACACGCCCGGATTCGAACCATGGGCCTATGGGGCCTTATAAATTTGAGACAGGTTCGTTGCTGTCTGGGCTATCACGACACTAACGTAAGTATATAAATGATAACCTATTAATCAATTAATAAGGAATCGAGCGTGTGACACCCCTCTACCCTCACAGTGGTTTAGAGCGAAGATTTCCTAACTTGAAAGCGGATTTTTTTATTTTTTACTGTACTCTACGCGTATTGTAATGTAGTGTAGATGATTGTATTTTTAATATAAATATTAAATTTAATTTCTCGTATTCCTTGTTCACTGTTTTGACACATTTATAAATTCGGGGCACCTAAAAAACTAGTCTAAAAATTTACCTATCCATCGATTTTAATACCAAATAAATACCAAATATTTTTTTTTTAAATTAACGGCAATGTATTCCACTTTTATTTTATTAATAATTGAAATAAAATATCATTATTTTCTTCAGCTTCTATGGTTTCCATCAAAACAATGGCAGGGCAGCTGAACGCTAGAGGAAAACGAAACAAATCTGGAAAAACATTATCACCACGAATTTTTGAGTTTGTATGTACCATAGATGGCAAAACTAGATTTCTTGTATCTACTTTTCTCAAAATTGGTATAGTGTTACTTTTCATAAGAGTTAAAATGAAAGAAGGCTTATGGGAACGAAATCCTAGTAAAGTTAAATAAGTTGGCATAACAGGAATTTTAGTATGAAATAATCAAATGTGGGCATTGAAAGAAAAGTTGGCATCGACGGCGTAACTCTAGTAATAGGTACATACTCAGTGAAAATTTAAACTGTTTACCTATTATGGTTCTGACGATACCTTCCTGACGAACCCTGCGACAGACGGACGGACGAACAGCAGAGCCTTAGTGATGATGATGACCTTCTAAGTACGGAACCCTTAAAGGCTTTCCGTCAAGAACAGTTTTCTGAGCAACATCTTCAAGTAACAAGTTTAAATTAATATCAGATAAAGTCTATTAGAGCCACTTGGTATGAGTACTATAAAAATATCAAGTTTCTAACTTGATATAATAAAAAATCCACAGATCTTGCAGTCCCCGCAACCATCGGTTTCATTGAAAATGAACCTACGCAAACCCGATTTTCACAGATTATATTATTTTACTAGCGACCGCCCGCAGCTTCGCTTGCGTAGATTACACATTCCTGTTTTAGGTAGTATTAACATTCGAAATGGTTAATACGTAGGTACTTTTTACTAAAACTAATATTGGGGACACCCATTCAAACTTTCAATCTTCATTCTCCCCACTCCTTTAAGAAAATCGATACTCCCATACTTTTCACATCCCGTTTTCCACCCTTGATATCCAAAAACCCTGAAAGACGTCATTATTTATTTATGTTAAAATTTTTATGTTTCTAACTTTAAAGAACAAAGACTCTCATACGAAGCCCCTCCATCCCTCCCTCCTTCAATTTGAAATTTCAAAATATTCCTTTTTTGAAAAATTTATACTCACGTTATAAAATAAACCACTGTTCCAAATTTCGGCTTCCTAGATTTAGTAGTTTCGGCTTTATCTACGCTGATAGATCAGTGAGGACAATAAAATCTATTCAGCCGTTTTGGAGATAAGCTCGAATAGACACATAGACGTACAGACAGATAGACAAACAAAAAGTAGCGTATGTCACTTTTGACTACCTCCTTTTCATACCCGTGAAATTTCATTAAAATCGATTTAGCCGTTTTAGAGATTAGCTGGAATAGACAAATGGACGTACATACAGACATACAAAAAGTAGTGTATGTCATTTTTGACCACTTTCTATCCACATCTGTGCAGTTTCATCAAAATCGGTTTAGCTGTTTTGGAGATTTGCTCAGACAGACAGACAGACAGACAGATAGTATTATTTTATACATATAGCCTATAGCCTTCCTCAATAAATAGACTATCTAACACAAAAAAAAAAAATCAATTCGACCCAGTAGTTCCTAAGATTAGCGCGTTCAAACAAACAAGCAAACAAGCAAACAAGCAAACAAGCAAACAAGCAAACAAGCAAACAAACAAACAAACAAACAAACAAACAAACAAACAAAACAAACAAACGAACGAACGAACGAGCGAGCGAGCGAACGAACGAACGAACGAACGAACGAACGAACGAACGAGCGAGCGAGCGAGCGAGCGAACGAACGAACGAACGAACGAACGAACGAACGAACGAACGAACCAACAAACAAACAAACAAACAAACAAACAAACAAACAAACAAACAAACAAACAAACAAACAAACAAACAAACCAACAAACAAACAAATTAACTCTTCAGGTTTATAATATTAGTATATATTGCCACGAAAACGTGGCACTATTCTTTTCAACTCTTTAAACTCAGAAATAAATCAACGAAAAAATTCTCTGCTACCCGTGCGAAGCCGGGGCGGGTCGCTAGTTCAACATATTTGAAACATTTAGGTTTTAAACTGCAGCCTCTGATATCCTTAAACGTTCTGAACTCGATAATTAGGCATTCGAACGAATACAGGCCGAAAGGCGATGACCGTAATGTTAACAAGTTCCCGAACGTCCATAAAATCTAACATATGATGTCAAATTTCTTGTTCAATTTCCAACCGATTTCCAAAATTTTGGTCTTAAACTGTAGCTACCGACGCCTTCTAACCTTTGGTATAATACTTTGAAGCGATCCGACGAATACCCTCTGAAATATAGTAACTTATATCTACAAACACAAGCGATCGACCAAAAAATCTCATCTTTCGGAAATAATTTCTCTTACAATTACCAACCGATTTCCAAAACATGGTCTCAAATCGTAGCTACGTTAATGGCCGAGATACTATTTTTTTTGATTTTCGATATCGGTCCACGTTCTTGAAATATTGTGGATTTAGTAAAAAAAAAACCGAAAAAATCCCGATTTTTTTACATTTTCCAATTTTTTTCAAAAACTACTTAACCGATTTCCAAAATTTTGATGTCATACAATGCACAACTAAATTCTTAAACTTTTAAAACCTTAAAATCTTGGCTAGACCCCAAACCCTCGGAGTTATGGCCAAAAATGCGTCTTACGTGAAATGGATATGATAGTCATTTTCAATGACAAAAGATACAGCCGTTCAAAGCGTATCTTACCTTCTATACTATCATTGAAAAATGTTGCAAAAACGAGAAAATTATTCCTTAAGAGAGCTTCCGTTACGTTCACTGCGTTGATGTTAAGCAAAAATCATGTATGACGTAATTGTTCCCCTTTAAAAGTTCTAACCAAAAGTCTACGACAGTTTATGTGTATCTTTTAAGGTTGACTTACTAGGTACAACCTTTTTTATCGTAATGATATATGTTCTAATATAATGCTCTATTTGCGAAGATATTTTTTAAACAAGATATTAATCCTTATCAAATTAAATACGTTATTATGTTATCTTATATACAATGTCTTTTGTTCGTGTATCGTCAAACTTTAAGGATAGAAACTATTGCTAATATTATCGATAAAAATAATTAAAAAGCCAGGTCTAGTACACCGGTTTTTTTTTGGGGTTTCGAAATTTTATTTTGTACATTATCTCCATTCTGATTTGGTCCCGTATTACATTTGAACCAACGACTTTTATAAACTATAGTTTACTAGCTTTTCTAATAAAAATACGAAGATATTACAAACATGTAACTTTAATTAAAAATAAAAACAAATAATTTAATAAAACCTCAAAAAAAGCTCTTCATTTTTTATTTTTGTCCCATTTCTCGAAAACTAGGTCGTCACACTTATGTTGTTTTATTTTATTTTTCAATTTAGATATCATAGCTACAATTCATGAAATATTCCAAGACTTTTCAGTATTCGAAATTACTTACTAAAAAAGGCACCAAAAAAACTTCTTTGTTAGCTCCGCAAACGCTCTCATTGTTTGGATACATACTTACGCAAAGGAAAGGATCGACGAAAAAAAAACGGTGTACCTACTAGACCTCGCTTTTTAATTGTTTTTACCGATAATATTAGCCATAGTTTCTAGCCTTAAAGTTTGACGATACACGAACAAAAGACATTGTATACTAATATTATAAAGCTGAAGACTTTATTCGAGCCACATTCGAGCTGAACACACACAAAACAGCTGAATCAACTTTTATGAAACTTCACAGGTACGAAAAAGGTGGTCAAAACTTACATACGCTACTTTTTGTACACCTAAACCTACAAATCTAAGAAGCTGAAAATTGGAATATAGGTTTAATTTATAACGTGACCAGTAATTTGTTAAGAAAAGCTTATTTAGAAATTTCAAACTTAATGGCCGGGGGTGGAGGGGGGGGATGGCGGGATTTTGTATGAGGGTCATTGTTCTTTAAAGTTAGCGTAAATAATGACATTTTTATTATCTTAGGAAAACCAACAGCTACACAATACTTATAGTAAACATTAATAAAAACAGGAAGGCAATTAGAGGTTCTCACAGGTAGTGATGGAATTATAAGATTACCTATTCCAACGCCGCAACAGCAGCAATACTTTCGTAGCACATCACATGTCAGCTCACAATAGAATTTTAACTACTTAATTATAAATTACAAGGTGTACATAGATTCACCCGTGTAAAACTGTTAAATTCTCAAATTGGTCAATCCAACAAGAATTGACGTATTTCAGGATTTTTGGATATAAACATTTTAAGGGTGGGAAACGAGAAAAGGTGAAAATTTGTGCTCTCTGTGAGCCTCGTTCTGTGATCGTTGCGTTGCAGGCGTTGCAGCAGCGCCTCAACGAATAGACATTTTGTTATAAGTAGGTACTTACATGACGGCGCGGCGGCATCGTGGTCGACGGAAGGTGTCGTCGTTGCGTTCCGTGGGATCGGCAGGACGCAGACGCCTAGGCATTTTAGAGTTGACTATATTTATCTATACTATATAGATGTAGCACAGCTTGTATTACGGTGTAAAGGTGTCAATTGGCACGGTCCACGGGCTCTTACTTACTGTTGGGCAGCAGCCAGTTGTAGCGTGGGTTAGTTTTGGCGCAGAAATCAATTATAAAAACACTTGGATGGTCGTACTTTGTAAAACGTACTTTACTATGTTTACATATTAGATAAACACAAAATCAAGCTAATACACAATGATAATCAGATGTAAACCGTATAACACGTAATTAATACGGAGCGCGATCAATTTTGCGCGATGCCCAATATCTCACTGATTGTCACATTTGTCACTGATTCTAATTTCTAATTGGGTCAACGTGATTTTGGACGCGGGCGCAGGGGGGAAGACGAACGAAGCCGCGGCAGCGCCGCAGGGCGTTTCGTTTCGCGAGAATAACCGAAGATTTACGAATTTTAACAGCGTTTCATGAACGTTTCACATCTAAATAACAGGTGATGTGCCTCGATTTTGCATACGGGGCAATGACCTTGCGCATTTTGTTTTTATACTTATATACCTGTCAAAGCGTGGTATATAAGTATAAATTGTCAATTTTGAACGAGCCAATGAAAACTAGCCGACCTCTCCCCGCACCCCGCCACTTTTTGGCGATTTCGTTTTCGTACTGACGTTTATTAAAGCGTGGTCTATATATCATTCAAATAAATTAATTATGTATACCTATTTAATTAAAAGTACATTACGTAATAATTAAAATTTGAGTGAATTATATCCGGATCGGAAGACCAACTTAAGTAAAGTTTCAGAAGAAACTGACCTTCGATAGTTCAGGGCGGGGCAGATCGCTTGTTGCAAAACACCATTCAAATGGGACGACACATCACTTATATATGTATCACCCTTTAAAGATAGTTTATGTATAATTTGCGGTTTGCGTAATTTCTTCGTCTTCCTTCGTCGGAGAACGAGCGAGTAATTTTTTCATACTGCAACTAGGTATTCGCCAACCACTTGTCAGTAGGAGGAAAAGGGCAGGACGTATTAGAATAAATGAAATCGATGTATGCGTGTAAATGTAAATAAATATATATATATTAAAAAGAATATTTAAGTACGTACATCAGTTGTCTGGTAGGTACCCGTGATACAAGGATTGCTTAGTTTGGAACTAGATGGTGCTGTGTGGGATGTCTCGGGTATTATTATTATTATAAAATTAAATTTTTTTTTATTATTGTACATAAAATTTACTATTTAATGACACAAAAGTGGTCCCAGTACAACTGTGTAGTCCACGCGAGCGAGGCTACGGCTCTCTTTCGGCGGACGAAGCTCTTATTGTATTGACAGCAGATTATTCTTAATTATGGCGTTTTCTACTTTTAGACACCACATTCAATTTCAAAGAAATTGCGTGTCACAAAATATGATAGGCCTATTAGGTGAACTGGCGGTGTATATTGTAACTTACGAATCATGTTCATATTGTTTCCTTGAGCCGATGTTTCAGCTTCAGATGTCTGCTGTTGAAGTTAAAATGATACATGTTAAATGTCTGTTCTCGTTGCCACTACCACAATGTCTGAAGACCAAGGTCTTCAACCAATGCGTCCTGCCTAAAATGACATACGGTGCCGAAACATGGACTCTCACAGCAGGACTGGTCCACAAATTTAAAGTCGCTCAGCGCGCAATGGAGCGGGCTATGCTCGGTATTTCCTTGATGGACAAAATCAGGAATACTGAAATCCGTCGAAGAACTGAAGTTGTCGACATAACCGAACTGATTAGCAAGCTGAAGTGGCAATGGACTGGTCACATTTGCCGTAGAACCGACAACCGATGGGATAGACGAGTTCTCGAGTGGAGGCCACGTATTGGGAAGCGAAGCGTTGGACGCTCCCCGGTCAGGTGGACTGATGACCTGAAGCACCATACCGGGGGTAATTGGATGCGGAAGGCGGAGGACCGTGTGTGGTGGCGAGCCTTGGGAGAGGCCTATAAGAGGCAGTGGAGAGACACGGGCTGATGATGATGATGTTAAAAATATTCAAAATCATTTTATATTCAGTCATGTTATAGTGTCATTTTTCAGTTACTATGTGATAGGCTCGCAGCGATTCTCTCTAAACTAACTTTAATACGATAGTCATAGAATATCTTATTATCATTATATAAATCTTTGGGGGAATCTATAATTACCTATGGACACAGCAGCTACGGAAGATCCTATAAATCTCATCTTAATAGAATTCATTAAATCCGGCTGCGCATTCTAAAAAAGATTGTGCCTCGAATTCTCATATCGTAGGGTACTTCTTATTGAAGAATAAGTTAATTACTCTTTTTCAAGTAAACAATTTTTTAAGGAAAATATATTGACTCCCTGTAATGATAGTCGGGTACGCCGACAACATATTATAACAATTTGTATGGCAAAACACACTAAAATATAAAATACTTTCTTTGATTAATGAAATACCGAACGAAATCAAAGCCAGGTAGGTAATATTTTTGTTTCCATAATGGTTTCCTTTATACAGGTTTCTTCTATTCAATTCCTATCGCAAGAGACGAAGTCCGGTGTTGAAAGCCTAGGTTAGGTGTTCACACAAACCAGTCAACCTATAGACCACGCTTTAATAAACGTCAGTATGAAAACGAAATCGCCAAAAAGTGGCGGGGTGCGGGGAGAGATCGGCTAGTTTTCATTGGCTCGTTCAAAATTGACAATTTAATGGCTTCCGACCTGCTTCCAACTGACGGCTCACTAGTGACGTAGTTATGTAGTGTCACTGTAATGGTATAGCCTTGGCGAATGCTACTCATGTGCTACTCTCTGTCAAAGCGTGGTCTATAAGGTTGACTTGTCTGTGGGTGTTCACAAAAGGGATCACAGAATCCAAAAAAAAACGGCCCGAAACGTAAACATAAGCCACAAGGGCTACTTTGAATTTTTTTTAATTTCAATACAAAAGATTGAACGTGTTGATATTTGATAATATCAATAATACATGGACGTAATATTAGGTTCATTAACCTACGTAGTAGGTACTATTACGTCCATGTAATAATCTACACTAATATTATAATGAGGAAAGATTTGTGTTTGTGTGTGTGTGTATGTTTGTAATGAATAAACTCAAAAACTACTGTGCAGTTTAAAAAATTCTTTCACCATTAGAAAGCTACATTCACCCTGAGTAACATAGGCTATATTTATTGTTAAAAAAGATTACGGATCCTTACTAAAACTTTAGTACATCTTTCAACATCTTTCGTCGCATGCACTGCTGAAACTATTGATGATAGAACAAAAGTATGTTCTACAATATTAAAGAACATTATCAATAACTACAAAGCACTTCGTGATGTATGTTCAACTGTTATCGTTACCTATGTCACCACTTTTACATTTTAAAAATCCATCGAAATACCGATCAAAATTAGACCATGTTATTCATACTTCCGTTTAAATCCTTATCCAAAAAATCATATTGTTTTCAAGACTATTTCAATTCATGTAGATTACTTTTTGAATTGTTCAAATCGGCTATTCCATTCAATAGATGTTACGAATTTAATAAGTCATAGAAATAGAAAAAATAAACGCTGTCGCGTTGTGCATTTTGTTCATACCTTTTTATTAATCCTTACCCAAATAAATTATTTTGTATACAAAATTGTTCCAATACCTGTTGATTACTTTTGAATTTTTCAAATTGCATATTCCATTCAAACCATATTACGAATTTAAAATGTCATAGATACAGAAAAGGCGCTGCCGCGCCGCGTTTTGGCTAGCCAGGCATTGCAGCGGTGCGGGAGAGGGGCGAGCACATCTATGTAATAGGTAGCCGCGGATAAACACAAAATCTACCGAACGGATTGGCATATGGGTGAGCCTATTGGGCGGAGTGATTCAAGAGGAAGGTTTACGTGTATAGTTTATTAATGTGTTGTGCAAATTAGTTGAAATATGACGATTATTGTTGAAGAAGTCGGAAAAAAATCAACTCGGCTGGGAGCTTTCATCGAAAACGCTGCCTAATCCTTTTGAGATATAACAAAATAATGTATGGAGGAGTTGTGTCTCTTTTATACGACTAAAGAAAAGTCCGCGATAGCATATGTCTATCTTTCATGGATAGCTTACTATACCTATTTTTATGTTTAAAAAAATAGTGTCATAATATGTGGTAATTAGAAAGCAATGCGGATACAGCATTATTCATAGACTTATATGATTAATGCTGTATCCGCATTGCTTTGGCATTAATTCTTATCGAATTAAATACGTTATTTACCTTCAGCACTTCATACAGATTATAATTGCCCTGTACACTATACAATTTAAATGAATATCTTAGGAGTTATAGTTAAAACTATCGCGCGAAAAGCGCGTAAGCGGCCGGGCAGCTTGGTGACGACGCGCGCCGCGACACGACACGTGTAGGTAATGTAGGTAAATGTTAGGCAGAAGTTATCAATGTTGTATACAAAGAAATGTTTTACTTTGTTTTGTGTATATATTCTTCACTTTTTCAAATATTTACACAATTGGAAATAAAATACTTTAAAAATACTCCAAGCGGGATGAACATAATTATGTTACATTTAAATATTATGAAATCTAATCCACATGTTCGACGGAACAAGCTGATACGGCACTACAACACTACGAGTGCTACGACAGAAAAAACACTACGCCATATGGGCATATTAAAATATTGCTCTGCTATCCGTGCGAAGCCGGAGCGGGTCGCTAGTATGAAATATGATTAACAATGACTTTTCGTTCTTTTCCTGTCAATGGTCAATTCATTACGTTTTTAACATTTTTCTTCCGCATTGAATTTGAATGTACTGATGAAAATAAATGTAAAAATAATTTTAAAAGAAGGTTAATACAGTATTTCAAAAAAAAAATCAAAAAGAAAATATAATAAATTAGTTAACCAGCTTATCTAATATTAGATAGTGAATTATAGTGTCATCTTCAGTCAGATAGTGGAACTAATCATTTGAATAATCCACATTTAGCTTTATGAGGCTTTATCAGATCAAAGGACAGGGCTTATATTTTTTGTTTTTCATTTGTATGAGAATTTCATCACCATGCATGGCAGCCAATGGCAGCGATCGTTGTGGTAATTTCAATGTCTTTCCATTTTTTATTTATTGATTTGGTTACACTGCCTTAGTAAAAAAATATCAAAAAAAAAACAAAGAAATAATTCTAAACTTAATTATTAGAACTAATTACAGAGAATTGAAAATAAATAATGTAATGTTAATTGTAAAAATAATAAATAAACTGTTTTGTTACGTTGCACTCTGGTATCAAAACAAACTTTTAAAGTTTTTCAATTACTTTTGTGACCTAAAATAAATTGAACGTGTTAAATAATAATTATAAGTATTAAAAATATACTTTAGTATTTTAAGAGGTGTCAAATATTACAATTTAAAATAAAACATTTTTAAATGACACATTAACTTATTTGTTAGACAGCGCCATCTCTGTTAACTTAAATAAAACTAGATTAATCAGATATTAAGAAAGAGTTTTCATCGATGCCCGCGGCCGCGGCGCTCTCGTCCGCATCTGTCTTAGCGCGCTTCGCGCGCGTTGGTGCCATAGGTTGGTGCCTGGTTCATAGTTTAAGTGAGTTCAAGTTCAAGTATTGTTTACAATTGGATTGTATCATTATTATTGCTATAAACATTTCGGTGAATGTATAAATTTATTATTCCTTTGGTACGGCTTTCCAAAACTACTACCCTAGACATTATACTAATAATTTAGAGGGGGGTGAGACGAGCACACAAAACCAACTTTCAGAATTTTTAGAAATGCGGTAATACGAAAAAAAGACAAAAATAAAAAATAAAATACATACCCGTTACAAAGACATTTTTGTCATTCCTTGAACTTAGAACACTAACACAAAGTTATTTTTAAACTACGTATATACACTAAAAATTATCAAAAGTAAACAACACTATAATACATTATATACAGATTTAACGGCGTCCACAAGCGCAATAAACGGATCAAGTTTTTCACGTAACACTCTGCGTCGCCATAAGTATTCTAGTATACTGTCAGCGAAATTTTCTCGATGATTGTAATTGTCTTTTCCAAAAAATCGTTTAACAACTCGCCACTGAGATTCAATTCTTTGTGTATGCGTGCCATCAGTTGCAACAAACGGATTATCGGGATCACTATGATTTACTTTATTATGAGTATACCCGTAATCTGCTAAGCAATCGTATGCACGCCAACAATCAGTGTGAATGATTGAACCTTCAGCGACATGTTTTTTGATAAGTGGAACGAGAACGTCTGCACTGCGTACATTATCATCACATATCTCCAGCCTCAGATCTTCGCTACCATCCTCTATCATGCCGAGAATCCAATGGCCTTCAATTCGGCGACCTTTATTATATTTTCGTTTGCCGAACTTGGATTCGTCGATTTGCACAACCTTTCCGGGTCCACCAATTTTCCCTCGTCGTTCTTCTACTGTTAATTGGTACAATACAATGCACTCGCGACAGTAATTGTACCAATCACAAATTGTTCTGTCCGACAAACATTGTTCACTCGAACGATCAATGTCTTCACGTTTAACGTCATTGTAATTAAATTGATGAGCAAAACAATACATAGGTAAAATACTCGTGGCAATGAAATGTGCACTTCTTCAAACCACGTGCCGTAAGCTCTACTAATGCATCCACCTTTAGTTTTGCACTGTCCCTTAGTACATCTAAAATGCCCAACAATATTATTTTTTGTATAAATAACACGCATAGGTACTCGATGGTACCGGCACAACATAACAGTTTTAAGAAGTCCTTTTTCTTCTGCAAATGCCACACATTGTTCCCTGGTTCCTAATTCGCGCCCTAATTTTAAAATGTTCCACATTGATATTACTTCACAGGAATACAAGTTGCGCTTAGTGTATTGTTCATTATCTACATCAGACGCACTTGTAGACGTAGAAGCCATTTTATTAAAAACTTAATATTACTAATAAACTTGTTGAAAATGCAATCTAAGTATATACAAACTACCCTACACTAATGTTACTAAATTAAATACCTATATACAACCGAGAAAAATAGTAATTCAATCTTAAAAACAATTTGGTGGTTTTCATGCCGCAATTTCTTTTAAATTGGCGCGAAATGATCTGATTGAACTAAACGCAAAGATTGAATGAACTGAGTGAGACACTCGACTATAAT
The DNA here is from genome assembly GCA_949709985.1 of Luffia ferchaultella. NCBI lineage: Eukaryota > Metazoa > Arthropoda > Insecta > Lepidoptera > Psychidae > Luffia > Luffia ferchaultella. The sequence continues at coordinate 14,709,628 of OX453240.1, read as the reverse complement.
TGTAATGCTAGGCTTACACATTGACCAAAAGTCTATAACTGACAGTATGGCATGCTTCATAAACCTGTGTGATTAAAGTAAAATACTATGTCAATAATAACCTTTTTATTAATATGTGAACCTTTTTTCCATAATATTGTATTTTCTTTGATTAAAAAATATGTTTTTGTATAATAATTTTTGTGATTGATTTTTTAGTAATCTGATTGCCATTTTTGGTTTGTCAAATACTTCGATAATTTTTATTATTAAATATGTCATTCGCATAGCTTGTTATTGTATTCCCTTTCACCCTTCCCACTAACGTAAACGAACCTAAAGCTTAACCTATTGACTGAGAAATAGTGGATCATTAGCATTACTATATTATTATCAATTTATCTTGGCCGGATTTTAAAAGGATAGAATTTCTTCTTGGTGGCTCGTCGCTCCACTCCGCTTCGCTCCTCGCATTGACATAGACAAACATAACCTAACCTATTGAATTGAAAAATGATGGACATTTAATCCATCTTGGTCAAACTTTAAATAAATAGAAAAGCTTTTTAGTGGTTTGTCATTCCGCTTTGCTCCTCGCATTAACAAAGAGAAATCTAACTGGTTTAGCTTTTCAAAACAACAACCCTAGAAGTATTAATAATAATTTAGGTGATGGTGGGAAGAGGACACAAAACCAACTTCCAGAATTTTTAGAAATGCGGAAATGTAAAAAAAAACCGAAAATAAAAAAATACATACCAGTTACCACCAACATGAATTCGCTCTTTGCATTGACATAATCAAAGAGTTGACTATTGAAAGAGGGAATAGACTTCAAAATTAAAATCAATTGAAAACAATAAATATGTTAAGAACTTTTAAACCTAACTTTAGTAACAAGTAACAATTCGATTTGCGTGGCGCTCGGCGGCCACTGCCGTGGCACGCTCGCTTCGCTCGCTCGCCTCGCGCGTTTTTTATGTTCCTAGTGGGTTGGAACCATCGATTTTTTGCACAGTTAGCATCGTGCCCATATATTCGATTTTTACTATATTATTTTAACCTAACCACCTTCTTCTTAATTATGGCGTTTTCTGTTTGTACCCATTTCGCCAGTGTCGAGTTGATATTTTTATTACTTTGCTTTGGCTATTACTTTGATTTTTGATTCAGTGTCTAACAACGAAATATGCTGTTTGTATTTTTAATAAAAAATAACAAGAATAGGCAACGTAGTACGGTTAATATGGAGCTTTTTCAAAATATCGCCAGAAACCACGACGTTCTACGTGTGCCATTTTGAAAAAAAACTCCTAACCACATAACTATTGATTGAGAAATGGTACCTAGAAAAGCAACCTGCCTTGACTCAATTTCTTTTTAACATTTTTTTATGAACCAAACCTAAATAGTTGAAACGTATTAGTGACATATTATGACGTAATTTAAGATTATGTTACATAACTACGAAATAAAGATATTTTGATTTGATTTGATTTGAGTGGCTGGCCATTTAGTGTTAGTATCAAGTATTTTTACTGTGAAGGCTATAAAAAATGTCTTAGTAGCAGGTATGTATAACTCATTTTTAATTTCGTTTTTTTTTTCTTATTTCCGCATTACTATAAAATCTAAAAGTTTATTTAATTTCTTTATCTCGCCCCCCTCTTTCATAATGTTATTTCTTATAAGGTAGATACAATGACTAGACTTTGGCAAATGAATCGTGAACCGAATTAACTGTGTTTTGACTTTTTTTTTATGCAATAGAACTGCTGGAACATAAAGGGACAAAACAAATTAACGTCACAATTTATTAGCTAGACTCTAGAACTCTCCTATTGACAAAGTGCGACAATCTACTTGCATGCGTATCGAACTGTGGCATTCATATGCTTTGGGTCAAAATGTGAACCTGTCTTTATATTTGCTTTATGAAACTGAACTGAAGTTCACTCAATAGCAAAGTCAATCAATGTTGTTAATATTGTTCAATCAATTAACAAGCTAAGAATAATTACGTAAATCATTCTTTTTTTACATTTTTAGATTGCAACTTGCTTCGAAATATTAATAAAAATAATCAGTGCAATTAAACAATTAATTTATTAGAGTGAAACATACTTCGAAATAAAAAAAATAGTGCAACATTTCATCTACAAGTAATACTTGTTACCGGTGCTTATTACAGTAATTGTAAACGTATTGTTCGTGTTAGTAAACTCTAGCAGCATAAAAAAAACGTTTTATAATGGTTTATAGTTTTAAAATTATAATTTTTTAAACCTTAACAGTGAAGACTTAAAGAAAATTAAGTGTTTGAAGCTGGTTTCAAGTGTTTTGAGTTTAAAAGTTATTGAAAATGTCGTAATAGCAAGTATGTAATACTCATTTTTAATTTGTTTTTTTTCTTATTACCGCATTTCTAAAAATTCTAAAAGTTGGTTTATTGTGTTTACCTCGCCCCCCTCTTTCTTATTATTAACATCCCTAGGGTGGTAGTTTTGGAAAGCCAACCCATTCCTTTATTTAAAAGACTGAGTACTTTTATAACTTACAATTGACATAATTATTATACACAATTTGCCAAAACATAACCTTATTTTATTTAAATGTATTTCATTTCAATGTGTAAAAAATTACGATATTTTTGTTGGTTATAAATTGAAGGTATGTATGTTATAATATTAAGTTAATAACATACTTTCATGTAACTAACTATATTTTTTTTATTATTGCAGGTAGATTGTTATAAGCCTTACATTTGAATAACTTCATTTTATACACATATTTTGTAAACATCAATAATAAAAATTGTATGGTCCCCCTGTGCATAGCAACAACTAGTTTGTTTGTCTCCTGCAGGCGTGGATACAGGGCTAATTTTTGTGTGATTTTACTTATTGTCCAGAAAATTCATTCTAAATTTAGATAGCATATTCATCAAGATGAAGCGTCTCATATTTCAAAAAGATTGAAAACGTAAGTAAAATGGCAGATTCCATGATCAAACAAATTGTGCATCATTAAAATTCTTACCTGTAGCAAAAAATCAACTCTAGTAGTAGGTATGTCGCTACAGCAGAATGCCATAAGTCATTTAACAATGGAAATCACTGAAATATACTAATCTTATAGTCTCTATGTCTGAAAAGATGCAAATCTTTTTACAATGTAAACTGCAGGAATCTATTTAATGATATTAGGATTCCATTTCAATTTCATGCCTAGAGTTATTCCTAAGAATACAGTCAAATTGCGAGTGTCATGATAGCCAAGTGGTGGCGAACCCGCTTCTTGTTTAGAAGGTTGTGGTTAGAATCCCAGAAACCGGCATGTACTAATGAGTTTTTTTTGTAATAAGTACATAACTATTACTGACTTTATGCCTCAGAGAGCATGTTCAGCTATCGGTCCCGGTTGCCTTCATCAGTAGGCAGTCGTTAAGAACCACCAACCTGCACTGTAGCAGCATGGTGGATTAAGCTCCAAGCATCCTCATCCTGAGTGGGATATAATGGGCTGATATGGTACAGTCAGATTTACAATAGATATATAATATTTATACAATACATAAACAAAATAGATACATAGTGTCTATAATTAAATATGACTTCCTGTTCTTGATGCTGCAGCCATACCACTTTTTCTACTTCATTTCTTGAGTCATATCCCAATACTATTACATCTCACAATTTGAATAATAGTAATAATACCTGGGACATCCCACACAGTGCCATCTAATCCTAAACTAAGCAAAAGTTGTATCATAAGCACTAGACAATTGATATTGGCATTGATTATATTGGTATACATATTTAATTGACAGCTAATTGCTTCCAGCATGGAGTGCAGCTGTCGTTTCACAGTGGCAGAGGGGGGCCAGGCTGGCGTCTGCGGCTCGTTCCAGGAACACTTTGGCAGCTCCACATGCCGCTTTCATAGCAACGAGGCTGTTAAACAAAACCGCTTACATGATTAGAGGGTGAGTGATTAATTGGAATTTTGACGAAATGTATATGTATGCGTTTTATGAAGATTCCAATTGTTATGTAACAATATTTCGCTCAAAAAAGTAAATGTGGTTACCTATACAATCCAGAAATTTGACTACGGAATATAAGTCAATTGAGTCATCTTCGTATTTGTGATGAACAAGTCGTGATGATTTTTCTTTCAATGTGATAACCCTAAGAGAAACATGCTATGTTGTGTGTTTAACTATACATCGGCCGTCGAGAGAATACGTTTCTGACAGGTTGTCGCCATATCGCCATAGTAATTGGATGATTGATGTAAATTTGTACCATTGGATGATTCCCGTTTTCAAATATTGTTATCGTTTACCTGCACGAATGACACAAAATTTAATTAAAAATTATAATAATTATGTCAACTTACAACAAACATGATGTTATAGCTATAAATTCATGTGTCCGAAACGCATTCTCTGGACAGCTGATGTATAATGTTCGTAATAATGTAATTTAATAATATGGGCGTTTGACCCATTTTTTTATTACTAAATTAAGAACGCAACACATAAACATTATTACAGACATACATATAAGCTCCCACATTGACCCATGTATATGTTTTATTGTTAAAATTGCACAGTTTTTGTATATGTTAGTCTAACGCAGCTGTGTGCCAAATTTCAGAAGTGTGTGTATGTTTATTTGTATGTATGTTTGACATTTGAAATATATCTGAAAACTAACCAATTTAGTGTAAGTTTCATGAAAATTGGTTCATTAGTTTTTGAGATAGAGAGTTAAGTGTGTATCAGTCACTAGGAAAATGTGTCGTTGGCTTTACAGCATAATTCTAAAACATGTCATTATGCATGTAGTTTCAATGTTTGCATGCATTTTTCTGATAGTTGATTAAATTTGGCAGGTGAGATATTCACATTTTTACTTCATATTTACCTACATTGTTAGCATTGTCTATTCGCTGAAGTTTTCTTACTTGACTGACCGATTGTCCGAGTTCTTAGAGACCCTAACTGCTGAACCAAAGGTCGCAGGTTCGATTCCCGCCCGGGACAAATATTTGTTTGCATGAACATATTTATCTGTTCCATATGTAAAATATTCATATATGCATATCTTATAAAGAATATTTAAGTATGTATATTAGTTGTCTAGTACCCATAACACAAGCATGTCCCAAGTACTTTTTTAAAATATTTCACTTACCTAAATTGTCACTCTTGAAGAATAAGATCTAGCTCATAATTATTTTACATCTCTAGGTCCCTCTTCGACGGCCGGAAGCGTTCGGTCCACGTAACCCGTGCCACGTGCGTCACCTGCGTCGCCTACGACTTGGCGATATTGACCGACGTGACCATATGCTCGGCGAGGCATTATGAAGATGTCTACGATTGGTATGCTGAGGTTGACAAGAAAAAGGTGAATGTTTTTTACATTTTAACCCTTGTTATTATTATGATAAAATAAAATAGCCTTTATTTCAGAAATTAGAGTTTCTTAAAAATAGCCATATCAGCCATTATGCTCAACTGCAGGGGGTTAGGTTTCCCCTCAGGGTGAGGTACTTGGAACTTAAGCCACCACGCTGCTCCAGTGCGGGTCAGTGAATTTTAACAATTGCGATTTAATGATGGTAAACGGGACCGACGGCTTAACATGATCTACGAGGCACAGAGTCAGTGATAGTTATGTACTTAAATCAGGAGAAACTCATTGGTAAATGCCAGTTTCCAGCACTTAACGAAAATTAAAGTAAAATGTCAGAAACTCTGCCGACATTGTCACTTCCTCCTAACTCTTACAAGTCCAAAATATATATGAATGAAAAATAGAAAAACTATTAAAGTAGACAATTATTAGGTGTAAATAGGTATGTTACTTTACCTTTCTGTTAAATTATCTGGTTCCCTGACATGACAGCCAACTAGGGTTAACAAAATTTTTGGCTTTGATAATTAATTATATTTTTTACGGGGTATTTTGTAATACGTGTAAATATAAATAAAATAAAGTTGCGTACGTATAAGTTTTGCCCCGTTTTTTGTTAGCCTTGCATTCACGTGGCTCTGTCTAAGCATAAATAATCAAAGAAGTCATTATAACATTACAGAATGAACGCGCTTCTAATAGCTGATGAGATACGATGCTCGGTTGAGATCGATATCGGCCTCGGTATACCGAAAATCGACGACGCGACTTACCCGGTTTTTGAATGGCCACCTTTAGATTTTGGATGAAGTTTGGCCGAAGTGTTGAACGACAGTGAAAACGAAAAATCGGAAAAAAAGAAAGAGGTAGAAGACGTGAACAGACAAGTTGAGGTGAAAAATAAAACGTTAAATGATATAACGCAAGAGAAGGAAGATGCTGAAAGCGTAAGTGATATAGAAATTAAAATATATGTTAAAATTACGAACCGGTTGACTCAGCGATTGGCCTAGTGTTGGAGACGCTAACTAAGTGTCGGGGGTTCAATTCACGCCCGAGACAAATGTTTGGTGAAGGGCTTGTGGTTCCACCGATTTGACCTACTGGTAGGACCATGGTATACTACTATGTACTTGTGGTCCTACCGGACTAAGAACAAATAGTATCGATATTTTTCTGTATTATTATTGAGTAAAAATTAAAACTAACATTTTTCTTCGTTTCAAATAAAATTCAGTTTGAAATCAAACAGGTCCAGTAAGACCATGGGTACATATTTGTACACGACAACCGCTTCGCAGCACGCGCGGCCATGTAAATAGATAGATAATAGAATAGTAAATAGTAAATAATTATAATAGAAAAATAGATGTAAATTGTAAATATATAAAAATAAGGCCCGATAACGGCATGATAAATAGCTCCCCGGCAAATATAGGGTAGATAGAAACCCGCCGGGGAAGACTTTTTGTAATAGAAAGTAGGAAAATAAATTGTCGCCACCGTCCTTCGCTCCTCGTTCGCCTGGGGTCGGAGAAAGTATAAATTTCACGAGCGTCACACGCGCGGGTATTCTCTCGACAGCAGCGAACGGGCACACGAGGCACACCGATACAGTCCACATAGAAAAGCAAATTCAGGAAGCGAAGGGAAAGGAGGGCGAGGTGGCGTTGAACTGAATAAGGACTTTCATTTCGATACACCCCGTACTCCCAGCTACGACCACCCTAAGAAGGAAGGATGGCAACGAGCCACGCACAATATTGGTATATCAAGGTCTTATCAGTAGGTCAAATCGGTGGGACCAAGGGCCCTTCACGAAATATTTGTGTGCATGAACATGTCTATTTGTTTCCATTAAATACTCCATGAGAAAAGTGCAATCACGGGTGTAGAGGAAAAAATTATTTCGCCGGCGGCCGCTGATCGACGTAATTACCAGTCACCCGCGCATCTACACGGTAATTCGACAACTTTGTCGCCCTATATGTCAATACATTTGTACTATGTGACACTAAAACAAAAAACTCGTGTTTTATTATTTTTATTAAAGATTATTATGTTAAAATTTGGATGGTGATATAAATTTCAGCCTGTATATGTATATATTATAAAAGAATATTTAAATATGCATATCAGTTATCTAGTACCCCATAATACAAGCATAATACTTGCTTACTTTGGGACTATATGCCGCTGCGTGGGATGTCCCATGTATTACTAGTATTATTTCCGAAAAATGCGTCTTACTTTAAATGAAAACATTCGAATGCAACTGTGTAACGTACAAATATAGTGCCACATGTATATTTTTATGTATATCTCAAAACCTTCATTTTGTTGAAAATTTTTACATCTAGGGTCTCTAACCATTAGCCCACTTGGTCAGTCAATATGTCAAATAGATAAAATCATGGTTCAACAGTAAGATGAAAAGTAAACCACGCGGACCGAGTCGCTGGCTGTCGAAGTCGAAGGCTGGCACGAGATATTTTTTATATTTTTCCATAAATTAAGTAATGAAATATCTGTGTGACATCAACTAGATAGATCGGACTGGACAACTATTTGAATTATCTTAGACTAAATAAAGTCATTATATTATATAGTAGGTAATATTTTCGCTTTTGTTTTTTACTGTGGAAAGTAACGCAATAAGCCCTACCACCTAATGACGTCACAGAGATAATTTCAACGTCAAATAAATTTTCATAAATATCTAGCAAAAAAAATTATATAATGAGTGTTTATTTTAGAACATTATTCCTTTTAATTTTATTGAACGTCAGCGCAGCCCTTCAAATGAGCATATGAGACTCGTCATTTTGAATTTTTAATATTTTATTTTTTTTACATAAATTTTTCCATTTCAGTACCTAGAAAAGTTTCGGCGAGCGGTCGACGAGCATAGGTATAACATAATAGACAATGGTTTACTAGTGAAGAATGATGACGTCATCGCTGAAGTACTTCTCGATAAGGAGAAAGACTAGCAAGAGAAATTTACCAACCTGAAAATTGAAAAATCGCAAGAAAACGACCATAGGCACAGTACGTACGATGAGGTGTTACCCTACGCTACGGCGGATTCGCCTCAAATATTGAGAAACGGACAAATATCAATAGAGAACATAGAGTGGAGTAAAAGAGCGCTGCTGGCGGATTTAAAAAAAGCAACTGTCAAACGAACGAATCGGCAAGTCGAATCCACACTCCATGCTAGACGCCGACATTGATTCCCCCGGCTTATGTTAACGAGAAACTAACTAATGTAGGTTTTGATGGTAAAAAGTTTTATGTGGAAAAATTGAAAAATATGTTAGATAACAAAAAGGAAGGAGACTTTTCTGAGGATTGAATTGGAAAAGTGAACAAAAACAAGAAAGAATTCGATTTTCACTGTCAGCCTAAGTTGGAAGGGCATCCGGCGCCTAGCCCTAGCGTAATTTTGCAGGTAGCATTTTTTAAATAATCATTATAATACCTGGCACATTCCACACAGCGCCATCTAGTCCCGAAGTATGCGAGTATTGTTTGTCTTATGGGGTACTAGAAAACTGATACACATATACTTAAATATTCGTTATAATATATACTTTTTTACACCCAGAAAAGGAATAAATAGACATGTTCATGCACACTAATGTTTTCCCGGCCGGGCATCGAACCCGCGGCCCTTGGCTCCGCGGTTAGGGTCTCTAACCGCTCGGCCAAACTTTCAGTCAGTTTCTAACTAGTATTTTATTATTAAATTAGTGATTTACATGATTTCTAGAGTTTCCATAATTCAGAAAGTTTACGCTATAGAGTAAATAAACTTGACAGCAGTGTTTGGTTTTAATAGAGTCAGACATGTCACTTCACAGTATCGAAACTATCAAACGCAATTTCGGCGGTGTGAAGGCTGGCGCGCGGGGACATCGCAGACTGAATCCTGATTGAAACTCGCCATCTCGCAATGGGTACACACCAGCTAGCTAGAGTATGAGTGGTTAGAAGATGGCTTCTAGTCAATTCGTACTTTTATGGCTTACGCACAATTCCTAAATATTTCTAGAATTCAAAGAGTAAATGCTGCCGTTTCGGTGATTAACCTGGATAGACAAAACAGGAAAAATAGTTTATATTCACCCCCTGACAAACTCTTTTTCATGTCTGCGACGTTTCATTAAAATCGGCTCAGGCGTTCCGGAGATTAGCCCGAGCAGACTGACATACACTACATTTTATATATATATACAAGCGACCGCCCGCGGCTCCGACCGCATGGACTTCATGTTTTAATATATCATAATAGCAAAACCCAGCATATATCAAATTTCATGGTGATTGATTGAACGGCATAGACGTTAGTATACTGCAACGCAATCTGGTTGGTGGATTTTAGCGACTGCCATCTGATGACGGCAACCGGGATCGACGGATTAACGTATTTTTCGAGGCAAGGAGATTTTTCCATTTTAATCGATATTATCTCTATCATTATCTTATTATAAGATATTATTTTATTTTAAGTACTGAAGTGATAAAATCTATAATTCGTTTACAAAATCACTCGAAAAATCTTTATGAATAGCGTTGAATTTAACTTGTCGGTTGTACCGCAGCTGAACTGGCGCAAATAGTTCTTACCCCGTGGGCGGCGGCGGCGGCGCACGTGAACCCGTCGGTGAGAGGTCACGCACACATCGCCGCCGCGCTATGTGTGTTCACTACAGAGGGTTGCTTCTATGTATAGTTCCAATCAAACTTTATGGCGGATAGGAATACAACGCTATATGCGTGCTTGCGCAGGTTCAGTCATAAGCCCCTCGCTCCACTGCGTCCCGCTACACCTAAAACTGGTTACTGCGACGCGACATGTGCCTATGTTCACATCCGCCATAAAGTTTGATTGGAACTGTAGCTTGGCTTCAGTACGGGACGTTTATTCATATGCTTGTGCGGTGCGACGGGCTGTTGGTAAATATTTGTCTGCATTGTACACACTTACAAAGCAGATTTCGTTCTATAGGTACCACATTAACTTCGGTATCATTTTTTATTTTTATGACCCTTGTAATAAGAAAACCCATTTCAGTTTTATTATTTTTCCAGGCACTGACCATGTCGAACGCGAATGACGGTATAAACTTAAAGTGTTTGGAGACGATTGGAGACAGATTCTTGAAATTCGCCATCACTGCGTACCTTTACTGCGCTTCCCACCGTCCACGAGGGCAAGCTCAACCATATGAGAAGCAAATAGGTATGGGCTCCTGGCCGTATAAAACAATAAACGTAAAGTACCTGAGTTATCATTTTACAGTGGTGAGAAATGGACGGAGCTAATTACGCCTTGCCTGGTGCTGGAATACGAAATATCGGCTTTTATGCAATGCGGTATTGGGTCTTGTGTCATGTGATCATTTCCTCGCGAGGTGGTGGCCCACTATGGATAGAAACTGACATTTGCTGCTGCTGAGTGATTTTAGAGTTTGACATATAGCTGTCAAATACTTAAGGATTTTACGAGGCAAAATGTTTTATATATATATATAGTTTTAAAACGACTTGTGAGCGCTAAACTGACGTCTATCACGGAAGTTGCAAAATGATGTAGTTAATCGAAAGATGTAGGAATTCGTACCTTGATAACTTAGATCTGAGTTGAACTATGGCGGTGGCCTTGCGTCATTAACGTCGGCTGTGCTGGGTTGCTGACGTGGTTCCAAGCGGATTCGCTTAGTGATATTGTGTCTGGATGCACGCGGTGGAAATACTCACACCACCGATGTCTTGAGCTGATGAAACTATATGTATGTGCACTCGCGTTTTCGGTTATTTAATACGATGAGCACACGATATCTAGTCGAATATTTGTTTTATTTGTACTTTTATTTGTATTTGTTTCACTGTTGGTAAGATGGCCACGCGTGAGTTAGAGAATGCGGCCGGCGATCGCTGCTATGTTCATGCGGCCGAAGAATGGTTTAATCCGCCCATTTGTGCTCTTTTCTTTAAAGATATTATTTTTAAGTTTATCCTTTAAGTTTGTGCACACAGAGTTTTGAAGTCGATCTTTTAAATATTAGTCTGTGCCATCATCAGGTATCGAATCTCAACCTATACCACTTGCGACGGAACAAACGTCTGGTCGCCCGCGCCCCCATGATCGCTTCGATATTCGAACCACATGACAACTGGCTGCCTCCGTGTCGTCGATCACCGCCGACTCTCTTCAAACCCAGAAGCAGAAGAATTGCGCAGAAGAACGGAAATGATGAGAAAATTCAAGTATACGAGTACCCTCTTTAATTTCGTTTCGACGTCACGGGTCCAAATTTCACGTGTAAGTTTGGATCACTACATGCCAACCACCGTTTTTGACACAATCGACGATTCAGATGCTTCGCCTGAAGCTTCGGTTGCTACATTCGTTGCCAGAACGGTGCCTTCAAATTTAACTAACTGTGATTTGTTTTTTTTTTATAGAATTTAATTTGATAATTTGTTAATTTTGTTTATACTATGTAATCATACATTATTTACATTGCCATGTTAATTTGATTGACATTAGACTCAGCTTGTGTCGTAGGATGGGGTAGTTGGAAGCAGTGGGAAAAGGGAGGTTGAATAAGTAACACGTGTTGTTGCGTCAAAGACTGTATTTTTTTCATTTCTTCAGCCCATTTTGCCCAAATACGGGGGCTTAGGCCTCTCCCCAGGATGAGGGCTTAGAGCTTAAATCCACTACGCTACCCCAATGCGGGTTGGCGGATTGTAACGACCGGCATCTATTGACAGCAACAGGGACCGACTGCTTAACGTGCTCTCCGAGTGAGCCAGTGGTATTTATGTATTTGTCAGAAAAACTTATTGGTACACGCCCGGATTTGAACCACGGTCCCACGGTCTTATAAATTTGAAATAGGTTCGCTGCGCTCGGGCCATCCCGACACTGTATTATCATCTGTATTATCAAGGAGTGTATTACGACTAACTTACTACTCTAACATGCATACATCATACTTTATTACATCTACGTACCTACATCTCTACAAGGAGATCGTCGTAGAGATATGGCCTAAATTTAGGGATGGTAAAATAAGTTAGTGACGAGAAACATTGAAAATCGATATCGAGGGCATGCACATATCAGCATTTTATTTTATAGACAAAAAGTCAAGAGAAGCCCAAACGGAGACAGACGTGAGACGTTGATTCCGATTGCTCCACTTCAGACGACGAGGGCTATGACCAAGTGAGTAAACTTCTTCCGACTGGGTTCTAAAAGTCTAGGATAATTTAAATTGAAGCGACGCCTGTCTAGTACGGCTATCTAATAATAGATGGAGCCACCATATAATGAAATTTTTATTTTTTTCATAATCACATTTCTAGGTTTCAGTTGGTGAAACATAACATGCGACTATAAAAAATATTTCTCTTTAAAGTTTTTAACTGACATTATTGATTGTTTCAATATTTCGAAGCATTTGTACAAAAACCTAAAATTTGTGGAAAATAAGGTTTTTTCAATAGTTTCGAAGCATTTGTCGACAAACCTTATTTACCACATTAATTGCAGTATGTATACAAACTTAGGATATAATTTTTTTTAGCTATTATCTCTTAAACTTTTGATGGGATCAGTTAAGTCGATTTATTTTATGGTACTGGATAATTTGGTATTAATATTGTTTAATTAAATTTGTTAAATAATAACCACCAAACCGCACTGGAGCAATCCACCAACCCGCATTGGAGCAGCGTGGTAGATTAAGCTTCAAGCCCCCTCACCCTGAAGGGAGGTCTAACCCCCGTAGTGGGGCATAATGGGCTGGTGGAATGGAATTGTTTACTTTGTATAAATTCTGAAGAATGGGTTGTAGTGCATGACATCACCTTTAGTATAAGCATAGATATAGGTATAGATACATGTATGCATGTTAGTACGTAAGAAACAGTCTGAATACAACCATTGAACAACTCACTCGTGTATCATTTTAGTTAACCTTCAGAGGGTGGTGGAGAACCAAATTAATTGTAGAACTTGGTATGGTGAATGTTTTGGTAAGCAGGTGCCAGGGGTTGATATTGTTAATTATTAAGATACATAAACTACTAGGTTTACTTCTGTTTCAAAGTGTTAATTTTGTTTTAAATATTATTTGATATGAACAACAAGTCAAGGGGTAATCATATTTATTTTTATATCTTTAATTTTCAGAGGAGAACAGGCTAGAAACAAGCATTGGAACGATTGGAAGCTCAAGCGGCGCAACAAGCGGCTATGTCGGCCATCGAAGCTGAAAATAAAAAGGTACGTAATATGGATGTTCATAAAGACAGCGCGTTGTGACAACGAAAATATACGCCATCGTCAAATATACACCAGTTAATGTTTTGAAATATTAACTGTGACGTGAACTATGATTTTGTGTGACACGTGAAATTAGTACTGGAATAGAAAATGAAGATTCTGAAATTACAGTTCATAAGTAATTTAACAGAACGTTTTAATGATAATATCTAACTTCTGACTTTTTCCATCTTGATTATCCTTTTTTTATTTTTATTTATTTATTTCTTGGAGAATAAACAGCATTAGATTTAAAGTACGTTTAGTGCCCATAAGATAATAATATAAACACGCTAACGCCCGCCGCGTCACGAGCCGCGCGCGAATGGTGGTGTTTAAAATCTATGCAGTCGTACCTGAACTCTGAATTGGTATAAGTGTAGGTTTGTTCCTTTAAGGACAGATTCCGTTTAGGACAGATTCCCTTTAAGACAGATTTTGTACAGGCAAGAGAAAAGGTTTCGATTTGTCCCGTTAATGACAGGAATGTTTTTAACCAACGTCCTCTAAATACGCGTTTACGAATAAGAGACTTATTTATGAGCTATTATTATTAAATTGTAAAAACTCCTTTCAATTTCTGCTGACATGGTACTATGCTCATGCTATGCAGAATTTTGTTACCTATGCGTATTAATAGAGCGTTGGTTGGTAGTTGCTGCATATTTCATTGATAGATAGTAAGTACCTAGTCAAAACAGGAAAATGACCACCTTCTTCCTGTTGTCCTAAATTAATTTGAACCCAGTGAGTCATACTGAGCCAGTAGAACGATTTGGATTTTTGTTCATATTGTTCTACAGTAAAACAAACTTCCTATTCGTAAGCACGTATTCATGGGACGTTGGTTAAAAACGTTTTCGTCCTTAACGGGACAAATCGAAACCTTTTCTCTTGCCTGTACAAAATCTGTCTTAAAGGGAATCTGTCCTAAACGGAATCTGTCCTTAAAGGAACAAACCTACGTGTATACGTGCGGGCCGTACAAGTGGCCTAGGTAGCCGAGACACGTTTTTCGAATGACAGTGGCACGAGTTTGCCTTTAGTAGGTACTAATTCTTTCGGGACCGTTCACCAGTCGGACGTAGGTACGGCTCGTGTGAACAGATGTAGACAGGTGTCGACCAATATCAATGTGTTCATCAGTGCAGTGTCGTGAACGAGTGCGAGTTCTAGCATGTGCGCCGGGCGTAATGATCGTCCGACGCTCGTCCACATGGACTACATGTTTATATTATATCGTAATTGAAAATTACTCCTTAATAGGATGACAGGAGATCCATTTCCTTTCGTTCTCCCTTCTACTTATTACTTTCTTCATTTCAGAACTGAACTGAGAATCCTGCGATAAAAAAATTATATTAAGAAAAAGACTATGTCGAAATACAGTCAGACATTTCTATTTTATTTATAATGTATATAAAGTTTTGTCATGAAGATATTTGAAGGAATAAAGTTACATATAGGGTACTGTTTATCTCCGTTAAATATTTCCATGAGATACAAAATTAATGAAATATTTGATATGAATGACGAGCAACTTATCTGTGGAGGAATAATGATATAATATCTGGGACATCCCACACAGCGCCATCTAGTCCCAAAGTAAGCAAGTATTATGCTTGTATTATGGGGTACTAGACAACTGATATATATATATATACTTAAATATTCTTTTTTTATAATGTATACATATATAGATACTTTTACACCCAGACACGGAACAAATAGACATGTTCATGCACACAAATATTTGTCCCGAGCGGCGATTGAACTCGCAACCGTCGGCTCCGCAGTTAGGGTCTCTAACCACTCGGCCAACCGGTCAGTCAAAATGTTTCGTATAGAAAGAGACGCTTCGATTTTCTTTCATCTTTTAATGATCAATGTCATACCATACCATCAGCCCATTAATGCTCCACTGCAGAGGCTTATGCCTCCCCTCGGGACGAGGAGGCTTGGAGCTATGTCCACCACGCAGCTTCAGTCTTAGTTGGTGCATTTTAACGACTGCCATCTATTGATGGCAACCGGGACCGATAGTTTAACGTGCTCTTCGAGGCGCAGAGTCAGTGATAGTTATGTACATAAGTCAGAAAAAACTCATTAGTACATGCCCTGGGATTTGACCTGCGGCTTTCTCATCATACGCTGAGTAAAATTTTGGACATTGGATAAGTCGTGAGGGACGTTCCTCAGGAGAGATAACGACAGAAGTGAGTCACGTAAAACGCGAAATATTTGTCAAAACATCAACAAAACGTGCGAAAAATGAGAACGTTAATAAAATTCGTGGAATATAACACGCCGTGAAGCGTCAATGGAATGCGCTTATGTGGAAATCGTATAATATATATATTTTTTATTTCTAACATTATATCCCATTTATGTTAACGCAGCCTTCGAGTTTCAGGAAATACTCATATTTAAATAAGGTATACATTAATTAATTATTTAAGTATAGGTTATAATTATATATATATATTTATAATTCCAACTATATGTATCAGTTGTTTAGTACCCATAATACAGATACTGCATAGTTCAGCACTAGATAGCCGTGTGTCATATGTCTCAAGTATAATTATTTATTGTTTCAGCAAGCGGTACAGGGTCCAGCGCAATCGGCTGCATCTCAAGTGGATTTGTCACAATACAGCGCAGCGCCGCCGTCTCGTTTTTGGCGAGGAACTTCTACAACCTTTAATACGACGCTCTCGTTCTGGCCTTTTGCATAAACTTCGTATTACTGTTCTATAAGGTGTGTATCGAGATGTTGACCGCTTAGCCTTAGGGTAGCGACTTTGCCTACTAACCTGGAGGTCCTGGGTTCGAATCCCAGGTCGGGTCAGTATTTATATGATGAACATGATACTGGTACCGGGCCTTGGTTGTTATACATATGTGGTGTCTTCGCTTGGTACCCAAAACACAAGCTAATGCTTAGTTTGGGGCCTAGACGTTGTTGTGATGTATACGTTATTATTATTATTTTTCATAAAAAGAAAGTACTTCGCGTGAAAATTTCACCGGTACAGATGCCGTACCATACGCGCCCTAGAGTTTGAGCAATCATTCACAACATTTTAGCAAAAAAATCTGATTTAGACTTAATAGAGTGTTCCTATTAGTGGCTGTTTGTTTGTGAAAATGGGAAATAAAAATAAAAAAAATAATTTGCGCGAGCTGTACTTTCTATCTGTTATCGAGTTAGCAAATGAATTAGTGGACTTACTAATTGCAAGTAGAAATAGTGTCAGATGTAAATTTTTATATCATTTATGGTCGTATTTTTCCTTTACCGTTTGACGTTTTTCTTAACAGTCTTCGATATTATAAGAAGGTCCACTTCATAACACACCAATGTTTTAGGGTTAATAATCGTTGGTGTTCGGTGAGCTCGTGACCAGTTGGAGTCCGTCAAAGAAGACATGGAGTCCAACTGCTTTGTATGCGGCACTGGCATACAAGACTTAAATAAGGTGCTTGATAATTTCGAAATTATAACGTAAAACGCCTTTAATTTTCCCGTTACTTGTGTCGTTACACAACCTCAAAAGCAAGTGTAGAGACACGTTATTGTGGTAATTTGAAATGACGTGCAACGTTAGTGTGGCCCTGCCCAAACATGACTTATTCTTAGTGATATTTGTGATTGAATTGTGATATTTTGTATTCGTTAATCCATCATTTCTTTTTCATTCTAGTGGTAGCCAGCCCCAATATTTGGTAGAATTTGATTAAAAAATATTTGTATAATAATAATAATAATACATGGTACTTCCCACACAGCATCATCTAGTCCCAAAGTAAGCAAGTATTATGCTTGTGTTATGGGTTACTAGACAACTGATATACATACTTAAATATTCTTTATAGTATATACATATATAAATATTTTTGCAAAGACACCACACACATATAACAACCAAGACCCGGTACCAGTATCAATATTCGTCATATAAATACTGACCCGACCTGGGATTCGAACCCGGGACCTCCAGCTTCGTAGGCAGGGTCGCTACCCACTAGGCTAAGCGGTCGTCAATTATAAAAAGTAATAAATTAGTAAAAGTATAAAAAACCATGCTAGTTTGTTGAAATTGAAAGGGATGGCGAGTGGCTGGAATTATACTTCCATTCCATCAGCCCATTATACCACACTGCAGGGTTTAGGCCTCATCCCAGGGCGAGAGGGGGCTGGGAGCTTAATCCACCTCGCTTCTCCAGTTCGGGTTGGTAGACGATTGGTGAATATACTTATCGGTGCCAGGAAATAGGACTGCTGCTCTTGGAATTGATTCGGCGAATAAAAGCGGCGAAAACTGTGCCACTGTAAGTGAGCTAATTGGTCTAGATAGTCTATGCCATCTTTTTGCTGGTCTTGTCTCTTTATAAGGTTCCGTAATAACTAACTAGAAACCCTTATAGTTTCATAGTTTCTCCAAGTCTGTCTGTCCATCCGTCTATCAGCGATTTAACTCAGAGACTCCATATTAGGAGTTTTTATTTCAAAATGGCGCACGTGGAATGTCGTGGTTTCTGGCGGTATTTTGAAAAAGCTCCATAATAACCGTACTACGCTGCCTATTCTTGTTATTTTTTTTTTAAATACGAACAGAATACTGGACTCTGGCGAAATTGCTTTAAATGCAGAGAACGCCAATAACTAAGAAGAATATTCCATATTATATTAATCAAGCCTACGAAATTGTGAAGAAAATAATTGAAAACAATATGTATTTGTTTTTGGGTACCACACCTAAAGCGGGAATGTCCTTTTTACTTGCCTATTAACATTTTTTTTGATTCAAGGGTTCATTATAAAGTGATCATTTTTGTTAGTCATGTGCTCCTCCCCTCCTCCGAAAAGCTAATCTTTTTTCGTTTAAAATCTACTTTAATAAGCATTCGTCGTTATTAAACGTTATATCGTGAACTCAATATGAGTATAGTATCAAAAAGTCTTTTTCTAAGTATGCCTATAGTGACGCTGACGATCAGCCACTGGACCTTATACTGTGCGTGGTTCGACTAGCATTTGGTTGGTTTTTTATTTATGTTTTGTTTTTTATTATTATATCTGACACGTGTGTGTTACAATCATGAGGAACACCTTCATCAGTCGATTTGTTCTGAGATTACATGTCTATATTATAAATATTGTCAGTTGAGAGCACGTTAAGCTGTCGGTCCCAGTTGGTGATGGCAGTCGTTAAACTCCACCAAAGCGCACTGGAGCAGCGTGCTGGATTAAGCTCTAAGCACCCTTATTCCTTACCCTCTGCAGTGGGGCACAATAGTCTGATATAATTTGCTGTTTAGATTTTTTTGCCAGCTATCTCAATGATCCTGCTTCGGCAGGAAAGCGCCGCTGAGTTATTAAAATAAAATTAAACTATTCTTGTTTAATTTCCACGTTCCACACGGTTTCGACACGCATGTCCAGAGAGAACATAATTTAGCCACCTACATGTTCTTCTTGATGCATCTGAGCAATAAACTTGACACTGAATATACTAGTAATTGGTAATATGAAATATACTAAAAACCTATCGGTTAGTGAACATGTTTTAAATTAGCTAATTTGAAGGATGCTGATTGGCCGATAATAACCCTCCTTGCTCTATATAATGAAACGTATCCATACTATGTGACCCAGTTTTAACCCCTCCCCTCCTCGGTAACCTCCCGTAGTATATGCCAAGATCCCTTCTCCCCCCTCGTATTTTTCACTTAGTAATTCATCAATATGGTTTTAAATCATTTTTTGCAAACATATAGTTTAAAAAATCAATTAGCCTATACTTGCCTTTATTAATACGGCACTTGTCACGTGACGCCAAGAGTGCGTGCATGCCTTTAACTACAAGTGAAAAATATATGTGAGAA
This sequence comes from Luffia ferchaultella, assembly GCA_949709985.1. Classification (NCBI taxonomy): domain Eukaryota; kingdom Metazoa; phylum Arthropoda; class Insecta; order Lepidoptera; family Psychidae; genus Luffia; species Luffia ferchaultella. The sequence continues at coordinate 14,689,987 of OX453240.1, read as the reverse complement.
CATATTCTAACACTAGCTTTATTTACCAAACAAGTCTTTTTGTCTTTTCTTAAAGGATATTGACTACGTGACGAAGACCTAAACCTCCCCCCCCCCCCCCCCCCAAAAGGGTCACGTAGTATGGGTACTTCAAATACATCTTAATGTTTAATATTGAGTTGACTTTCAGACGAATATTAAAATGAAAAAATCTGATTAAAAATACAATTGTATACATAACAAGGATTCTAAATAATAAATGTAAGACAGTAATAAAATTGAAATAAAAGATAAATATACAATTAAAAGATTTAAAATAACCATTCTCGGTCTAACCCAGCTGAAAGGTCTCCATAATGCTCGCGACATTACCGCGTCGGATCGCTATGGCGAGCCTCTGCGCCAGAAACGACCCAGAGTTAGGGTCACAACCCCTCTTTCCCAAGCCGAAAACAGGCGATGAGGAAAGTGCTGATAGTTATCAGAAAAATAAAAAATAAATCTTAGTCATGCACTTTTATTTTTTTATTTTATTCTTATTTTTTTATTTTACTATTTTATTATAAATATTATATTTGTTTTTGTTTTTTTGGGATGTAACCCTGAATATCCCTTCCGTAAATTACAGTTTAAAATTAAAACGTAACCGCCTCAAATCATCTTTTCTTTTTTTTTTAGTGAGGGCCAAATCTGCATACAGACACCTGCGTGCCCGACCTACCGCGCAGATAGTGCCGGGTTGGGATTTCTACACAGAAGATGCAGCCCGACCGGCTAAACGACATCCTCAACCTATATTCCGGAGAGTGTATAGGGTTTGACATGAACAACGACCGGACGCATTGAGGATGCAACATCAAATCATCAGTGTCAGTTTTCTCGTTTTTTTTGTGTCTATAAATTTAAAAGCGCTTGACTAAGATTTTATTTTATATTTTTCTGATAACTGTCATCACTTGCCTCATTACTTGTTTCCGGCTTGACGTTGATTTTGGGACACCCGATAGAATTTATTATTACTTTACAAGTATTGATATTTATAATAGTAATAGAAAGTCAATTAAATTTATATTTCCAAAAGTAGCAGCACCGAAAATTCTGAAGTGTGAATAATGTACAAAACTAATTAGCTTTGTTTATAATTTTTTAGGTCAAGAAACATACGTGTAGAACATGTACACACAAAGATGTTGGGATTTCTTCCCGGTCGGTGATCACTTCGGGAAACAATATGAAGACATGATGGGAGAATAAATAAAGATATTCATGAAAGCCGCTTGATTATCGCAACATTACTATGCTCAAAGGCAACACCAAAGTTAACGACCTAATTTTCTTTCACTCAAGATATAAATATTATACTTCAATAATAGAATATTAGCTAAGAAAATTTTTTTATCGCTTACTTGATACTTGATACTTGAAGACGGGCTCTTTTTCCGCAACTCGACGTCAAAGCGCCTATTTTGCGTAGGTGGGCAGCGTCATTCTCGCCACCCCAGCTCCACCAGAAAGCCCAGCAGACTCTTCACGTTGCCGATGGCTTCCGGGAGCGACCTCACTGAATTGAGGTGTTTGGCCCGGTAGGTGGCCACTCCTTCGCACTCAACGAGCACGTGAGCGGCCGTTTCCTCCGCCTCCATGCAGACCCTGCATAAAGGACTGTCTGTAATACCCATGTTAAACAGGTGTTTGTTAAAAGGACCATGACCAGTCAGAGCTCCGACCACCAAGCGTAGTTGGTCTCTTTTTAGTCGTAGCAACTTACGTGCCAGATTATTATTAAGTTTTGGCATGGCTGCCCTGGCCTGTCTGCACTCTAAATGGTTCATCCAAACCCGTTCATGCTGTAGTCTCGTGAATTGACGCAGCGTTGACCGAATCCAGCTATATGGCAATGGCAAAATGGGTTCAGGGCCCATCGCCACTGCCTCTGAACCTTCTCTCGCCAGTCGGTCCGCCGCGTCATTTCCACGAGAGCCGCTATGTCCCTTTATCCACTGAAGTGTAACAGTGTTCTGGTTACATACCTTTGTCAGTGCTCGGTGACAGTCATATATTAACCCCGATGTAATGGTGTTACTTTCCAGGGCTTGTAGTACCGCTCTGCTATCCGAGAGTATGCGAATGCTAAATTCATTTACCTCCCTAGCGGCGATTGCTTGTGCTGCCAGTATAATGCCTGTGCATTCCGCCTGGAATACGGAATTACAGGTTCCCAGCGGCTCAGATATATTGATGTTTAAGTCCTCGGATGATACACCGGTTCCAGTACCTGACCTTGTTTTGGAGCCATCCGTGTAGATCGTAAGCTCTTTTGAGTCACAACCTTCATCATAAGGGTGCAGCTCTATCTTATATTTTTTGTCGAAGACAAATTGTTTGGGGATCCTATCATTTACAGCCATGAGCATTGGCTGTGACTCGATGTATTCATCGAGTATTTTAGAATGTGGAACCCTGTTGTCAATCCATAGATTCAGTGCTTTTAATCGCATTGCTGCAGCGGCCGCTTCTTGTTTTATAAAAAGGTGAAGCGGCAGCAGGTCCAGCATGACTTCAAGGGCCGCCGTAGGGGTAGTTCTCATGCACCCTGTGGTCGCCATGCAGGCCAGTCTTTGGAATGTTTGTAGTCTGGCTATTGCCGTGGTCAGGTTGACTCTAGTCCACCAGACCACAGCACCGTAACTTAATGCTGGTCGTATCACCGTCTTGTACAGCCACAACGTAATATATGGAGATAATCCCCATTTTTTACCTACCATGTTGCGGCATTGCCAGAAGGTTATACATGCTTTGTTCAGTTTTTTGTCTAAATGACTACTCCAGTTCAACTTGCTGTCAAGGATCACCCCCAGATACTTGACTTCTGTAGAAAGATGGAGGTCTGTGTTGAAGAATTTAGGTAGTCGGTAATTACCCAATTTTCTTTTGTTTGTGAACATTACCAGTTCCGTTTTCACTGGGTTCACAGTTAGTTCAAACTCTGAGCACCACCTTTCCACTATTCGCAATTTATCGCTTGTTTTTCTATTATTTTTAGAAAATTAAAAATAATAGAAACAAATTAAGGTGGCCTTTAAACTTTTGATATAGTTTATGTAAGGTTTAAACTCATTATTGAAAACGTTTGAATAAATTTAATTATTGTATGTGTGTGTTTTATTTGGCCTTGTACAAAGATTTTTAAATATTATACAAGGGCGGTCACTGGCCGAGGAAACGATTTGTTTACTTTCTAAGTGTTGTCATCTAACATTCATGAGATACAACAGTTGTCACGTAGTACAGTTACAATCAAACTTTATGGTGGATCCAAAAGTAAGTACAAGTCGCGTCGCAATAACCAGTTTTAGGTCTTAGCGGGACGCAGTGGAGCGAGGGGTATATGACTGTACCTTCGCAAGCACGCTTATAGCGTTTTATTCAGATCCGCCATAAAGTTTGACGCGATCTATATATACTACAATTGAACAACAGAGCGTAACTCAAATGTGTATTTTTGGTAAAATATATAGATATTGACTATATTGCGACGAGTAATATTTATTTATTATTAGTGAAATATAAAACATACTTTTATTAATTAATTATACATGAACGGCAGAACAAGTTAAGCAGTCGGTCCCGTTTGCTGTGAATAGATGGCGGTCGTTACAATCCGCAAACCCGCATTGGAGCAGTGTGGTGGATTTAAGCTCTAAGCCATCGCATCTTGAGGGGAGGCCTAAGCCCCTGCAGTGGAGTATAAAAAAAAGCTGATGGAATGGAAAGTCGAGCATTTCAATCACTGTAAATTAATATGGTTGAAACTTTTGTAGTCGTAAATCAGTCTATTTCAAACATCGATGCCTGAACGGGTCTACTTTTCTTAGATATACACAAAAAAATGGTATGACATTAAAATGCTCTCGAAGTGTTTAGAAAAGGAAGGCATTTCATTACGTAATAAGTAGCTAACCGTCTATACATTGAATATAGGTGTGTTGCTTGATCACGTCTTGTCCTAGAGATGGCAGGGCGAAAAGAAATGCCCACGGTACTGTTGGGAAAGGCTTATGGTCATATGAGTTCTAAAATTTGTTGTACCACGAGCAACCAAATCAATTTTATTAAGGGTCAAAATTGGTGTTAAAATTTCTAACGTACTATAAATAACGTACGTATCAACTTAATACTTTACAGGTCCAAGAAAGGAAAATGAGAGTCTATAGAAGAAATAATTCAAGTAAAATTGCTAGCGATCACTATAAAGCATTGCCGGGGGCAAATGGTAGAATAAATCAAACGGCGTATATTTATTCCGTAGCGTATATTTACTTTGTGGCGTGTATTTAAGTTGTGGCGTATATTTTGTTGCTTACAATTTTGGGGCCACGTTGCGGTATCTCTATGAACAGTTTTATTTAAGTAACAGAAGACGCCAACGCCGTTGAGAACGAGATCATCGAGATTACGAAACCGCTAAGTTTAACGGCATTTTCGTTTAGTTAATACATTGCCCAGACACGTAGATGTACCACCAACCGAAAATATAACGAACAGTATACGATATACTTACCCGGTAGTCAACCGATTAAAGTTAAATTCATAGACCATCATCCAGTCAAATTATTCATATATAGATAAATTTACAAAAAATAGTAGGAACACGCATATAGACCGTCGGACGCTAGCATTTTTCCAATTTTGTGGAATAACATAATTTACCACAAGTATAGGTACGTGCAACAATATCGACGCGTAACTACTTGTATGATAATGTAATAAAAGGACTTTATAACTTGACAAGAAGGTGTATTACGATTTCAAGTACATGTGTATGTTACGGAGTGCTATTTGCTACAACACAGAGCACACGTCAAATGCACTTAGCGACTGCTGGCGCCATCTGACTTGAAGTATGCGCGAGCGCAGACATAGCCGGGCCCATTGAAGATGTAGCTTCAATTGTTTGTTCTTCAGGAGGAGTTTTTCTTTCGTCAGGCAGCAACGGGCAAATGTTGTTCAAGGCCCTTCGGATCGTTCCCTTTACAGTGCGAATATCGTACACGCGGCTCACGCCGTCGGAGCCTGGATGACCTTTGGTGATGCGTCCCATTCGCCAGAAGAGTGGAGGTGCGTTGGGTTCTTTTATGAGAACCATGTCGTCGCTGAACTCGCTGATATATTCATTTTGCCAGCGACGCCAAAAATGGTGTCGCAGGTATTCCAATCGTTCGAATCGGTCAAGTCGATTGAAGTTGCAGTCCTCGACGTTGTGCGTTGGCAAACCTCGTAGCGGTCTGCCTATAAGGAAGTGGCCTGGAGTTAAGGGTGAATAATCATCGGGAGATGAGGATAGAGGGCATAAAGAATGACTATTCAGTATAGCTTCTACTTGACAAAATAGAGAAGATAATTCTTCGAAAGTTAAATGCGTGATTCCAAATATACGTTTTATATGAAATTTCGCTGATTCAATTCCCGCTTCCCATATACCTCCGAAGTGAGGAGAGTATGCCGGTATGAACGTGAACTTAATTCCTTCGTCCGAAGCAATTTCGATAATGGAGTCAGACTGCAATTTTAAAAAATCACCTATTTCCTTAGCAGCGGCTGTAAAATTACGACCATTGTCACAAAAAATCTCCGATGGTTTTCCCCTGCGTGATATAAACCGTCGCAGAGATAATAAATAAGAATTTTTGCTTAGCTCACTCACAGCTTCTAAATGAACGCATCTGTATTTCAAACAAATAAATAAACATAAATAGCATTTGGTGATTTTACATCCGCGACCACGTCTATCTGTGATCATGAACGGACCTGCAAAATCGACTGCAACACATTGAAATGGAAAGCCAGGTTCTACTCTCTGAGTAGGTAAATTACCCATGATCGTACTCATAGTTTGAGCTTTCATACGCCTACACTTGACGCAGCTTCGAGCAGTCTGGCGTGCTAAATACCGGCCGCCTATAGGCCAAAAAGATTCACGAATAGAAGCCAGAAGCAACTGTGGACCTGCGTGCAGGAGGCGAAGGTGCTCTTGGTCGAATATTAACTTGGTAAGCTGATGTTCGCGATGCAATAAAATCGGATGTTTTTTATCATAGGGATAACTAGACGAGTTAATTCGCCCGCCGACCCTCAATATGCCCTTCGAATCAATGAATGGGGACAATGAAATAATAGATAATTTATGCGGAAGAGAAATTTTGTTTTTTAAAAGATGTAATTCATTAGAGAAAGAATCAAGTTGTGCAAATTTTATTAACATTTCAAAAGAGTTATTTAATTCTTCTGACTGTAAACTACCTGTATATTTGTAGTTAGGATTCCTACAATTATGTATAAAGCGTAGGACATAAGCATATGTTCGCTTAATAAAGTTCAACTTAGAAAATCTATTAAAATTTATAAAGGAGGGTGTGGCGCTTATAGTAAGAGAAATGATTTTCATTTCAGGCAAGTCAGTGACCATTTTGTCAACATGTGAGACAGGCCACTGGGATTCATCTTGTGATAGGAATGGTGGTCCGTGCCACCAAAGATCGCAGCTTTGTAAAAGGTGCGGATCGATGCCGCGTGAAGCTATGTCAGCTGGATTGTATGCAGTAGAAACGTGACGCCACAAACTGGGATCACGGAACTCCGTTATAGCTGCAATTCTATTAGCCACAAATGTTTTAGCCTTATGCGAAGAAGTGTTTATCCAGCCTAAGACCACACTTGAGTCTGTCCAATACGTAACCTTTGCTATATGACAACGTAACGCCTTAAGAACACTAGAGACTAATCTTGCGGCTAGTAAAGCTCCGCAAAGCTCTAAACGAGGTATAGTAGTCGCCTTAATAGGTGCTACCTTAGCCTTAGCGCATAATAATCTTGTGTGAACGTTATGAGACTGGTCTATACTTCTGATATAGACGCACGTGCCATAAGCCACCTGAGACGCGTCACAAAAACAATGAAGTTGAGTAGAAGACGGTGCGTCGCATGTAATGTGTCTGGCTAATTTAATTGATTTTATGAAATGTATATTGTCTATGAACTGACACCAAAGTGAATTTAAATTGCCTGTTACGGGCTGATCCCAATCAGTTTTGTCGAGCCATAACTGTTGAATCAATATTTTAGCTTTGATAGTGCATGGTGATAATAAACCTAGTGGGTCAAAAATTTTAGATGTTTCGGACAATATAGATCGTTTAGTGACCTTCTTATGTTTATTAATTTTATTGCAATCAAATAAAAAATGTAATGTATCTGTTGTGGGCTGCCAGCCTAGGCCAAGAGTGTGCGTTGTATCACTAATAGTTAAATTATCGTGTAAATTAACAGAATCAGAATTTAATAAAAATGGTAAGTTTGACCTGTATTTTCTGAGATTAAAATGACCTGCTGCGAGAGCTGCGGACACAGCTGACTGAATATATCGCAGCTGATCTTCAGTGTCAGCACCTGTAAGAAGGTCGTCGACATAAAAGTCATTTTGTATGATTGTTTTAATAAAAGTGTCTGTACACTCTTCGCCCAGCTGCCACAAACATCTAGTACTAAGAAAGCTCGCACTTGCAAAACCATACGTCACTGTATTTAGTTGAAGTGTTTGTATAGGTTTATTTTCGTTCTCACGCCATAATATAAGTTGCAAATTTCGATCTGATTTATTCACAAGAATTTGTCTGTACATTTTTTCTACGTCACCTGATATAACATATTTATGTTGACGAAATCTGATAAGTATATTAAATAAAGAATCTTGAATCGTTGGCCCTATCATTTGAATATCATTGACTGATAGGCCAGAAGTAGATCGAGCTGATGCATCGAAGACGACGCGTAATTTAGTTGACTCGCTCTTTTCTTTGATGACAGGATGATGCGGTAGGAAGAAAGCTAAATCTGGTCTATGGACTGCAGATTCAGAAAGATGACCTAGCTCGCGATATTCGTTTATGAATTCAGTATAGGACTTTCTCAACTTCGTATTTTTCATAAGGCGTCTTTCCAAATTTAAAAATCGTCTTCTAGCTAGCTCGTAAGTATCACCTAAACAATCTGGAGTGGATATGAGTGGGAGACGAACGCAAAATCTACCATTTGGCAGACGTATAGTATTTTGAACGAAATGTTCTTCACAAGATTTTTCGTCTTTCGTCATGACCACTATATGTGGTAATTCTTCAAGCTCCCAGAATCTGGTTAGAGTTTTATTTAGGTGAGCGGCAGATACAAAATTGCAATGTATTTTCGATTTGATATGTGCAGGCATAGGCCCTGCCACAATCCAACCTAATTTAGTATTTTGTAGAAGAGGCCTTTTAGGTCCGAGCGATTGTTGCTCTGAAGACAATAAGTCCCAAAATAAATCGGCACCAATAAGCATATCAATAGGCCCAGATTGGTGAAAAGTGGGATCTGCGAGGCTGAGTGGTGGCAAATTTAAACGATTGAAGTCAAAGCTGAAGCTAGGCATTTTGTTTGTTATCTTTGGCAAAACTAGGCAAGATAATATAGATGTAGTATAGCTCGTAGCTATGGATTTTATTTGTAGGTTGCACCGCTGCACAGGTATATTTAAAGAAACATTACCTATGCCTATGATGTTAGTTGTAGCTGATGGCTGAGGAGTCAGGTTCACCTTGTGCATTATTGACTCGGTGATGAATGAAGACTGGCTCCCGCTGTCGAGCAAGGCTCGAGCTACTGTAGCGATATTTGTGGCTGGATTGACAACCTGTACTAAAGCTGTGGAAAGAAGAATCTCGTTACTATTTGAAATCGCTGACATAATCACTGGATTTGCGATAGGGTCAGCTGCTGGTGGAATTGAGTCCTCATGGCGGGACTTATGAAGCATTGTATTATGTTTCTTTTTACAAATACGGCATGCGCCTAATCTACAATGTTGTATGTCGTGGCCGCGACGTAAGCAATTGAGACAAAGACCCAGATCAGTAGCCTGCTTGATTCTGTCCTCTGTTGACTTCGATTTAAAAATAGAACAATCGAAAATACGATGATCACCTTTACATACAATGCATGTACGTGAAATATTTTCTTGTGTCGTGGCCACTATGAACGACTTGTTTTTATTATTATTTAATGATGTACTTACAAATTTATTGCCTCCGTCTCGTTTAGAAGAGTTTTCTAAAATATTTGCGCGATTTTTTAAGAAGGTATTGAAATCGTCAAGTGTAGGTAGCTCTTTCAACGTATTGCTATATTCTTCCCATTTCAAAATAGTGCTTTGATCTAACTTGGTTGATACCATAAAAATGATGAGTGTATCCCAATGTGCAGTGGGCTGGCCAAGCGTGTTTAACGCTCGCAAATTCTTTGTGACATGATCTACTAAGAATCTCAAAGGTTTTTCAGATTCACATTGTATACATTCTATATTGAAAAGAGACATGAGGTGTTTTTTAATAAGTTGTTTTTTGTTCTCATACCGCTCGCAAAGTAGTTTCCATGCCTCAGGATAGTTGGCCTCGGTGACCTCCAAATTGCTGATGACTCTGGCTGCTTCACCCGCTAGATATGAATTTAAATAGTGATATTTATGAATAATTTTAATTCTGTCATTATGATGAATCAATGAATTGAAAGTGTCACGGAATTCCAACCATGTATGATATGAGCCGTCGAAATTAGGTATTTTAATTAATGGGAGTCGAAAACCCATATCATGATCATGGTCACAGTGAGAGACATGAGCATCAGATGAAAGAGAATTTGTTTTTTCACCACTGTTAATTTTCAACCTAGTAGGATGATGGTCTATGATATCCTGAGCCATGGAAATTGCAACATAAAATGAACTTTCTATGTTTTCACGTTCGTCTAATTCGTCTTGCAAACTGTCTCCATTTAGAATTTCGATACGATCTTGAAGTTCATCGAACTTTGAAAGCATTTCTTGAAATCTACTTAATCTTAAATTGAAAGCATTGATAACCAATGAAGATATTGGCGCTGATTTTTGTAACGAATCAATATAATTACGAAATTTCGTTATCTGACCCTTAACTGAGCTTCTTTTTATAAATAAATCTTGTAATTCTTCCATAATGTATGAATTAAATTGACACGTAAAATGTAAACAAAAACCTGAATCGTTTAGATTACTGTTCGGCAAGTCGGTATCGACGTCTCACTCACGCGAGGCAGCCATGTAATAAGCGTGTCCTGCTTACTCGGCAAAAATGTTGACGTGCGACATCGACTGATAGGTATTTGTTACTGAAAACGTTTTACAATAATAATTAGCTTATTTTGGCTTAAATCATTTGAAAAGATGTCAATAGCGAGTGATTACTGGTGTAGATAAATTATTTTTTTTGTAATTTAATTTCATATAAAAATAAAATTGACTAAAATATTTTGGGGGTAGGTATCTAAGCAAATAAAAATATTTTATTTTGTGAAATAATTAAATTAATATCGTAAAAGATGTAGCAAATACTGAATAAGTCGGATATAGGACAAAGGTAATGAATTGGATTAGACCACTTTCCTCAGACTTCCATGATAAACCTTGGCTGCGGCGCTGCTTGGCTGACCGGCCGGTCTTGTACCATAATCCGTCCGAGATTCTTGATGATCTATTTTGATGATGATATTTTGTATGTCCTGTCACGGTCGCCAGTTCTTTTATGTATGATAATGTAATAAAAGGACTTTATAACTTAACAAGAAGGTGTATTACGATTTCAAGTACATGTGTATGTTACGGAGTGCTATTTGCTACAACACAGAGCACACGTCAAATGCACTTAGCGACTGCTGGCGCCATCTGACTTGAAGTATGCGCGAGCGCAGACACTACTTTATATACGTCTTACACTTTATATATACTTACATACACATATACTTGCGAACCGATTACAAACCAATTCATAATATACCTTATCCCCTATAGTTTAATTTCAACTTCAAAAAATCTTTGATAATGACACCAACGGCATAGAAGGTTAGTTCAACGAAATATCAGTGGACGAGCGTATGCGAAGCACACCTTTAGAGCTCCTCATTATAGGATCGCTCACGTACAGGGACAATAGTTTCCCGCCCTCTTCGTTTTTTTTTTTTTGGAACAATAGCTTTCCACTCTGACTAGGAACGCGCAATATAGTAAGCCCGTTACCACCAGTCATCTTTTATTTGTGCAAATACCAGCGTACCGCTATTATCCCTGTATCGTGTTCAAAAACACCTTAGATTTTGGAACCATCACACCAGTCGCGGCCCGAAACTATAGTAGTAGAGGACCACACGATTAAGTAAGGTTACCCATAACACACCGTCAACGTCAAAGACAACCACTACATCAATATAGGTCATTCACATTTCCATTCCATATCACACTATATTTTACTCTGATAAATAGGAGGTCATTTTTAGGCATTATTATAACAACTTTATACAAACACAAACCCACACACGACCCAATATATTAAATATAAGTATGATATATACATCCCATTTTTAACGCCAATATGTGGAAGGATGAAGACGGCCGCCGAAAGAGAAGTATGAATGTGAACGGATGAAAGTGGGCATATAAACATTCACACAACACACACACATACACACACACAACCTCACATATATACCACCTCAGAGAATTTATAGAATCAATGATCTTTACATAGCCTTATATACATATGTACCTACATGTACATCCAACCTACCGAAAATACGACAGCCAACACCTCAGCACAAACAGGATACGGAGTTTCAACCTGGAGTGAGAGGGCTGCTCGGTAACTGCGTACCGCAGTTTCTATTTTAGGTAGGCCGATATATTGTTACATAAAATTCATGGCTCGGCAAAAATAGGTCGCGGGCGCCACCTGTTGGCAAACCACAATCGCAAGGCAGAACGCAGAGGCGCACCGAAACGCAGCGACGTGGAATGTCGACAGATGGCGTCCTCGCGAACGATGAGCCAGCGACACGCTCGGCCATAGGGTGAGCTGATTTTTGATCGGGACACTTGGGATCCGACATTCGAAGTAGAAGGTCGATTTTATAAAGCAGTAAGAAAGTAGGCGGAATCAAGATGGCGGGCGATGTAGATGATCGCCCCACGAACATCTCCCACGGGAAGAAAGGAAAGATAGGTTCCCGACACGCTTTACACCGCCAGCGAAGCGGCGGTCGACCTACTCGTAATATAGTACAGTAAATTTAGTATTTCACACCGCGCCCCAAGTACCCGACCATCCTTCAGGATGGACGGGAATATCTCGTTCTCGACGTCGCGGTCGTCTGCTGAAGAGGCTTCCTGTTCATTCGACATTTGTATCTTCGGTAACTATTTTATCCAAATACCCACGGCCCGGGAGGAGGGTCGAAAGAAAATCGCCGCCTGAAGACCAGGAGGAGACGGAGCAGCCCAGGAGTGGGACACCGCGGCCGGCCTGCACCGGACAGAACGCCAGCCCCCGCCGCCCCTGCGGCGAGACCGAGCTCGACACCGGACGGCACGAGCGAAACGTACCTCCGACCCTTCACGTCGAAACGTAAAAGGCCTGTTTCTTTTTTGTTTTATATGCGCATATAACGTAGATTCTATCTCAAAGTAAAGTAATTGAATTAATGTAAATTTGCATAACTCGAACGCCCGCGCAAACAGACTGACGACGAGACCATCGAAGGCGCGGCGTATCTTTGTAATTAGATTTATTCCCATATCTGATCTAGATGTAGTAAACGTTCTTTTATTGTATCGTGGTGTTTCATTTGCGACGGCGAGATACCTTCCCGACAGCACGGTCCTTGAACTAAAGGTCCGAGCTCCGCTGCTGATACCTATCCGAGCAAACAACGAGGTTAGCATCGCCTTACAACGACTAGAGCTCACATTTTATTGTTACGCTATGCTTACATCGCATATAAAGTCAACTTTATCCTTTTTAACGTAACAGTAGGTTTACGACCATCAATTTTCACAACGTAACACCGTATCAAAGTCTATTGGTTTGGAAGTAAAAAGTTAACGAACAGAGGCAGACAGCGAATTTATTTTCTCCCGCTATAGTTTTTAAATTTCAATAAAAACTCTTAAGATATTAATTTAAATTGTATGATGTAAAGGGCAATTATAATATGCATGAAATGCTTAAGACAACTAACGTATTTAATTTGATAAGGATTAATATCACGTTTAAAAAACATCTTCGCAAATAGTACATTATGTTGAACAAATTTGATTATCATAAAAAAGGTTATAGTAAGTTAACCTTAAAAGATACACATATGCTGTCGCGGACTTTTGGTTAGAACTTTTAAAGGGAAACAATTCCGTAATACATTATTATTAGTTAACATCAACCGTTTACGCAGCGCGCGCGACGAAAGCACTCAAAAGGAATAATTTTTCCCGTTTTTGCAACATTTTTCTTTGATGCTCCACTTCTATTGGTCGTAGCGTAATGTAGTATAGCCTATAGCCTTCCTCGATAAATGGACTATCCAACAAAAAAATAATTTTTTATTTCGAACCAGTAGTTCCTGAGATTTGCGCGTTCAAACAAACAAACAAACAAACAAACAAACAAACAAACAAACAAACAAACAAACAAACAAACAAACAAACAAACAAACAAACTCTTCAGCTTTATAATATTAGTATAGATACAGTATTTTTTTATAGATTCTGTTTTTAAATATATATTGAGACGGCAATTTCATTGTGTAAATTTCCTTAAATTCGTCTCTAAGTGATACTTTACGCCTTTGTTTATAAATTGTTCAAACAGCTACTGCAGCATGAAGTTTGTATTTACACTATCAGCGTATTCTCACAGCAGAATACCGTAAATCATCAAGAATTTCTTGACTTTGGTCTCAGCATCTAGTCCCAAATTTCGACATTCACATTCTAACAAATAAAATCTCATATACTGTATACAGACCACTCGCTCTACTATATTTTAGCACCTTTTTAAGAGTCCTTCTATAGTTTTAATACATGTCATAATTTCCGACTTGTTTTAACGTAAGTATCTCATCATCATCATCATCAGCCCATGTTACCCCACTGCAGGGGCTTAGGCCTTCCCCAGGGTAAGGAGGGAGTTTGGAGCTTAAATCCACCACGCTACTCCACTGCGGGTTGGGGATTGTAACGACCGCCGTCTATTGACAGCGTCCGGGACCGACTGCTTAACGTGCTCTCCGAGGCACGGAGTCAGTGATAGTTAACGTACTTAAGTCAGAATAACTCATTGGTACACGTCCGGATTCGAATGGCCGTACGTAAGTATCTAAATAAACTTTATACCGCCAAAACCCAAAAAAAATTACTCTTCTTCGATGACTTAACACATAAACATAAACAATAAAATCATATATTACTAGCGACCCGCCCCAGTTTCTAAAGGACAGACCGATGGAAAAACAAATTAGTATTTTAAATTTGTACTTTATTTAGACAAATAGAAGATAACAACAATTCCTTGTTAACAGTTTCAATTTTCATACCCATCGTAACTTCTAAACGAACTATTTAGTTGGTTATGGATAAATTAATATGATACGAATGCCATCTTTAGATTCTACTCGTGTTTTGATTTACTAATTTGAACAAAAAGCTATAAGTAGTATAATATAGTATAATTAAAAAAAAACAGCTCATGTCATCTACTTGGTGATAATGTAGCTCTTTATAGGTGAAAGAGTTTTATCCGTTACAAACAAACATACGAAAAATCTAAACTATTCTTTTTATTATGTGAGTTTAATATAATAAAATTTTAATTTGACACCTTAATATTGTAATAATAATAATAATAATAACGTATACATCACAACAACGTCTAGGCCCCCAACCAAGCATTAGCTTGTATTTTGGGTACCTAGCGAGGACACCACATACATATAACAACCAAGACCCGGTACCAGTATCGATATTCATCATATAAATACTGACCCGACCTGGGATTCGAACCCTGGGTAATGGTCAGGTCTCTCTAAACAAATTGTAATGATTTCAAGTTTCTATATACAAATACTTACAAGAAAAAGCCTACCCTGGCCGAACTCGCGGTGCCCCAAAATGTCAATTGTAGCGATCTTCGGTCTGTTGATGACAATGATCTCAGGGTTTCGGGTTCGAGAGCTGACCGAGTACGGTCGCCTACAATCAATATAGATATAGTTGCTAAGCTATCTGAGGATGTTTTCTTGGGTTCGTCAAAATTAAACAACGTACGTAGGTACACATAAAAACTATATATTATCATGACCACACACATAGGTTTAAACAAAGATTATGATTTACTAAAAACTATGGTACATTGTAAATTCAGCAAATACAAAAAGATAATGAGTTCAGTTTTATTCTAAGATATTCTATACTAAATAAAATTCAACTATAATAACCAGACTACTTAGCATATGAAGCCTTCTTCATCTTCACTTCATCAGCCCATTTTTACCACACTGCAGGAGCTTAGGCCTCCCCCAGGGTGAGGAGGGGGGCTTGGAGCTTAACTCCACCACGCTGCTCCACTGCGGGTTGGGGACTGTAACGACCGCCATCTATTGAGAGCGTCCGGGACCGACTGCTTAACGTGCCCTCCGAAGCACGGAGTCAGTGATAGTTATGTACTTAAGTCAGAAAAACTCATTGGTACACGCCCGTATTCGAACCATGGCCCTATGGGGCCTTATAAATTTGCGACAGGTTCGTTGCACTTTGGGCTAACCAGGGCTAATAAATTGTACAACCAACCAAAACATCTTTTTTTATTTATTTATACTACCAGAATTCATCCTAACTAAAAGTTTACTTACTATAAAAGAGATAATAGTAATTTAAAATATTATTATTAATACTAAATTAAGTTTACATATAAGTCTATCTACTTTAAAATTTATACCTAATACTAATTATTTCCCAAGAAACGACCTTTTAAAATACGCGCAGTTAGAACTAATTCTACATATAATTCTTAAATAAATAAAAATAATAACGATTAATTAATTAATATAAGAAACATTTCACCTATCCTACTGAAGTAATACACAATAATAATAATAATAATAAAAAATGAAACTAATCCAATAATCCACCCCTCGTCGCCCCCGACGCAAATGTGCCCATGACGCTCATCGCATTGCCGCGCTGAATTGCAATGGCAATTTATTTTAAATTATTATTATTACGTGTTCTAATTATTGTTGATGTTAAAACTAAATGGCTGAAAAAAATTTGTAATTTTGCATAATTTTAGCACTCTTTGAAGGAGATACTGAAATGACTTTGTTGACTATAGGGCACATTTTGAAACTTACCCTTACATGCATTAATAGCATTTGTTACGAATAGATAGAAATAAATAAATAAATAAAAAGATACTAAAATAACTTTTATTATTTACTAAACTAATATTTGAAATTTAATCTAATTAATAATACTCGCGATAAGAGGGGGTACTGAAATGTCTTTTGTTCGTTTGTCTAAACTAAAAGAAATTTACAAGTTTTTTTTTGTACTCTTGTATAGAGATACTAAAAATTGTTCTAGTAAGGTTTCAACATGTAGCTCACTCAAATTTATAAAGTTACGGTTAAGTTTTACCGCTTATTATATTTACAGAGATTACGCGATCTACACTCGACTATAGAGCTGTAGTTGGCGATTTTAGATTGTTTCATAACGTAACGGCATAGTTCTTATTAACGCGCTCCGTACCTAATTTTCCGAAGGTACAGTAGCTTGTCAGTTTGTTTTTTTAAACAGGTTCTTTATCCGGACGATCGAAGTATTTCATCGACAAAACGCACCAGATTCCTTTAGAATCCACATCCTTTAGGTTTTAGTGCCGCGAAGCGTAGCTTTATTTCATCTCGCCGCGTTAAAGATGTTTGCGAACGAACCTATAGGCCGCTGTGGATAAGCAACACGGAATGCGAAGCATACATAATAAGCTGTTAGCGTTCACCCTCTTAACAATCTATTTTATTATTTTTATATTTATAGATAGTGCGTGTGTGTACGTGTGTGTGTGTGTGTGTGTGTAAGTGTGTAAGTGTGTGCAAGTGTGTGTGTGTGTAAGTGTGTGTGTGCGTGCGTGTAATTGTGTGTGTGTAAGTGTGTGCGTGCGTGTAAGTGTGTGTGTGTAAGTGTGTGCGTGCGTGTAAGTGTGTGTGTGTAAGTGTGTGCGTGTGTGTAAGTGTGTGTGTATAAGTGTGTGCGTGCGTGTAAGTATGTGTGTGTAAGTGTGTGTGTAAGTGTGTGTGTAAGTGTGTGTGTAAGTGTGTGTGTATGTGTAAGTGTGTGTGTAAGTGTATGTGTAAGTGTGTGTGTGTGTGTGTGTGTGTGTGTAAGTGTGTGTGTAAGTGTGTGTGTGTGTGTGTGTGTGTGTGTGTGCGTGTGTGCGTGCGTGCGGTACGAAATAAAATCTACACTAATAACCATAAAGTGCTACACAACAAAATAAAAATTATGACTTTGCAATTTATTACGTTAATGTAATAAAGACTTTATACATAAGTTATATAAAAATAGTTTATAACCAAGTTACTAGATCCGCCTTTTACGAATCACCTGTTATGTTACAGTGTCGAACTATTCTAATCCCTGACCCCACACGGGGTTATTTCTATATCCGCCCCTCACGGATCACCTGGAAGCCTCGGTGGTCGAACTATTCTTTGGACCCGGCCCGACACGGGGTTTGAACAAGTTTACTATTCACATATTTTTATAATTAGGTGGTGCTCCGAGACACCATTAGAAAATTTATAGTAGTACCTACCCTATGATACTATATGTCGTTAAATGTGATTCCCTATTGGTATAAATTTTTGACAAAGTGGACAGATCCGATTAGATTTATTAACTAGCACAAATATATATTTAAGTTTTAATTATATGACGTTATTAAAAATAAAGTCACGACGCCCCTAAAGAGCAATAAGTTTTCAGAATAAGAATTAAATACTAAAGGAAGTACGAAATTACTATACCTTGAGATTTAACTAGCCTGACATACACCAAAAATATTCTAAAATCTAGAGACCTAGCCTCACTAAGAAATCTCTAAGACAAGTATATCGATAAACCTAACCACTACTTTAAAAAATTGCCTATAAATATATTTATAAAACTCCTAATATTATTAAATGTTTATGAGAAAAAAATTTATAAACCTAAATACAAAATAAATAAATTTAATAAAAGGTATATTTATAAAGGTATTGACCGCTTATACTAAAGTCCAAATCAGTGACCCCAATGTCGCAACATTTTCCGATCATTTTTCACTGTCATTTATTTTTATTGAAAAACAATATTTCTGCTAGCTCAGTACACGTGTCATCGCACGGCCCAAATACTTTGGACTCTCGGATGACTGCAAACGTTTTCTGATTGGCTAAAATACAAAATACAAAACGTATAAAATACCTAGCAACAATATGAATTGTTACCAGTAGAAAGACCACTGCACTGCACTGCACTGCACTGCACTGCACTGCACTGCAGAAAGACCAATACAAGTCCTTGTCCAGACTTGTGTTCTATAATATAATAAATATGTTTTGTATAAAGTTTATTAAATTTATTTTATTAGTAAATTCATTTTTTGTTTTACTACAACATCTACTGGCCGGCGAGGCGCGCCTTCCCTTCTTTCTACAAGTATTAGAGTCAGACAGACGTAAATTTTCCTAGGAAGTACAACCCCATCTAAATTTACCCTTATATAATTTTAACGTTTCTAAAATACTTAACACGTATCTAAAACTATTGCGATTAAAGAGAAATTAAATAGGTACGAATTTTACAAGATCCAAATAGGTACCTAAAGACGCAAAAAGTTACAGCATGCGAACGCCTTAACAGCTATTATTAACAAAAATTATAGTTTAAAAAAACTAAAAACCACGCTTTAAAAGCAAATTGAACTAAAATTAAGGAAATAATCAAGAAAGCAAGCAAGCAAGCAAGCGAGCAAACAAGCGAGCCAGCCAGCAAGCAAGCAAGCGAGCTAGCGAGTCAGCCAGCAAGCAAGCAAGCGAGCGAGCAAGCGAGCCAGCCAGCAAGCAAGCGAGCGAGCGAGCAAGCAAGCAAGCGAGCGAGCAAGCGAGCCAGCCAGCAAGCAAGCGAGCGAGCGAGCAAGCGAGCCAGCCAGCAAGCAAGCAAGCGAGCGAGCGAGCAAGCAAGCAAGCGAGCCAGCAAGCAAGCAAGCGAGCGAGCGAGCCAGCCAGCAAGCAAGCGAGCGAGCAAGCGAGCCAGCCAGCAAGCAAGCAAGCGAGCGAGCCAGCAAGCAAGCAAGCGAGCGAGCAAGCGAGCCAGCGAGCGAGCCAGCGAGCCAGCGAGCCAGCCAGCAAGCAAGCAAGCGAGCGAGCGAGCGAGCGAGCAAGCGAGCCAGCCAACAAGCAAGCAAGTGAGCAAACGAGCAAGCGAGCCAGCCAGCAAGCGAGCGAGCGAGCAAGCGAGCCAACCAGCAAGCGAGCGAGCGAGCAAGCGAGTCAGCCAACAAGCAAGCAAGTGAGCAAACGAGCAAGCGAGCCAGCCAGCAAGCAAGCGTGCAAGCGAGCGAGCGAGCAAGCCAGCGAGCAAGCGAGCAAGCGAGCCAGCCAGCAAGCAAGCAAGCAAACGAGCGAGCGAGCAAGCGAGCGAGCCAGCCTGCAGCAAGCAAGCGTGCGAGCGAGCGAGCGAGCGAGCTAGCGCGCCAGCGAGCAAGCGAGCAAGCGAGCCAGTCAGCAAGCAAGCAAGCGAGCAAGCGAGCAAGCGAGCCAGCAAGTAAGCAAGCGAGCAAGCGAGCCAGCCAACAAGCAAGCAAGCGTGCAAGCAAGCAAGCGAGCCAGCCAGCAAGCAAGCAAGCGAGCCAGCCAGCAAGCAAGCGAGCCAGCAAGTAAGCAAGCGAGCAAGTAAGCGAGCCAGCAAGCAAGCAAGCAAGCAAGCAAGCAAGCCAGCGAGCAAGCGAGCCAGCAAGCAAGCAAGCAAGCGAGCCAGTCAGCAAGCGAGCCAGCCAGCAAGCAAGCAAGCGAGCGAGCAAGCGAGCCAGCCAGCAAGCGAGCGAGCGAGCAAGCCAGCGAGCGAGCAAGCGAGCCAGCAAGCAAGCAAGCGAGTGAGCGAGCGACCAAGCGAGTGAGCGAGCGAGCAAGCCAGCAAGCGAGCAAGCGAGCCAGCAAGCAAGCAAGCGAGCGAGCGAGCAAGCCAGCGAGCGAGTAAGCGAGCCAGCAAGCAAGCAAGCAAGCAAGCGAGCGAGCAAGACAGCAAGCGAGCAAGCGAGCCAGCAAGCAAGCAAGCGAGCCAGCCAGCAAGCAAGCAAGCGAGCGAGCGAGCAAGCGAACCAGCCAGCAAGCGAGCCAGCCAGCAAGCAAGTAAGCGAGCGAGCAAGCCCGCGAGCGAGTAAGCGAGCCAGCAAGCAAGCAAGCAAGCAAGCGAGCGAGCGAGCAAGCCAGCCAGCAAGCGAGCCAGCCAGTAAGCGAGCGAGCAAGCGAGCAAGCCAGCGAGCGAGCAAGCGAGCCAGCAAGCAAGCAAGCGAGCGAGCGAGCAAGCGAGCAAGCAAGTGAAGCTAATAAAAGCGTGTTAATAAGTTTGTACGGTCGTTGGAAAAAGTAGATAGGGTATGTTTGCGCATAAAAAAGTGCACGATCACACCCAAAATACTTTCAAGAATCTAGTGTGCTTATTACTCAAGTTTACAAGTGTGCCTTAGCACCAAGTTTAACTAATCGCACGAAAATAATTTCCAGAAATTTTGTGTGCCTAAGCACCGAGTGAGCTAACACTTTTCGAAAAATTCGATACACCAAACAAAGCTATACCGCATTAATAAAAAACATATTTTATACCTAAACACTAATTTTTAAACCTCTAGTGTTTTACCGGACGTTACGCAAAAACGGATTTCACGAAAAACTGGCCGAGTGACCTATAGTATGTTACAACTTCATACGCTTCGCGATTTGCAAATTATTACAAAGACGCACCCATTTCTATACTGCAAATAACGCAAAAATCTTTTTAGAATCATTTCAATTTTAGATATATACCTACTTATTATAGAAGGGACTCCATACCACTGAACCACACTCCAGGATGCTACGCACATAACTAAAGTGAATATTTTCAAGATTTTAATTTTGGTAAAAATTTTACAACATATAATGAATCCCAGTGTTTTAGCGGCTTTCTTAACTATAGTATTAATACTAATCGACGATTAGTTTAGAGGTCACATACTCCAAGATCCTTACTTGACAACACTCTTTAACAGGATTATAGAATCTGAACAGATACCAGAAAAATGGGGCTTATCACAAGTAATATTGTTATACAAGAAAGGAAATCCACAAGAAGTAGGCAACTACAGACCAATTAGCCTATTACCTTCTGCATATAAGCTGTTTTCTTCGATCTTGCTCGGCAGAATAGCACCAATAATTAATAAAAACCAACCAACCGAACAAGCAGGGTTCCGACCAAATTATTCAACGATCGACCATATCTACACTGTTGACCAGCTACTTGAAAAATATCAAGAATTCAAAAAACCACTTTACGTAGCTTTTGTCGACTATTAGAAAGCTTTCGACAGTATTTCACACTCATCGAAATACTGTCGAAAGCTTTCTAATAGTCGACACTAATAAATAATAACGTACACGAAAAATACATAAACATAGTAAAAAATGTGTACTCAAAAAGTATGAGTAGAATTAAATTGGAAAAGAAAGGAGAAGAGTTTCCTATAGAAAGAGGCGTAAAGCAGGAAGATCCACTCTCACCAACACTGTTCATAGCAGTTCTTCAAGACATCTTCCAAAAGGTAGACTGGACAAACAGGAGTGTGGATATCCAATAGACGTCTAACACATCTAAGATTTGCAGACGATATAGCTCTTTTTAGCGAAACTTCCAAAGAACTAGAAGAAACGCTTCAAAATCTCGCCATAGAAAGCATAAAAGTAGGACTGCAAATTAATACCAATAAAACTAAAATAATTACCAACAGTAATCAAAACCCAATTAAAATAGAAGGAAAAATAATAAAATATGTCAACGAATACGTATACCTCGGAAAATTAATGTCATTCGACACCAACAGACACGAAAACGAAGTAGATAGACGAATAAACATAACCTGGAAAAAGTATTGGGCACAGAAAGAAACCTTCAAAGGTAATTACAGTCTGAAGCTAAAAAAGATAATAATGGATTCACGTATCTTGCCTTCGTTAACATACGCAAGTCAGACCTGGATATTTACTAACAAGATCAAGAACAAAATCCTGTCTTGCCAGCATGCCATGGAAAGAAGTATCCTGAAACTCAGACGAATAGATAAAACACGGAATGCAGATATACGCAATAAAACAAAATTCAAGGATGCACTACAGCACGCCATGGCATTGAAATGGAAGTGGGCAGGCCACCTAGCCAGATACCAGGAAAACAGATGGACACTACAAACAACGAAGTGGCTTGGTCCTACTGGGAAAAGGCAGAAAGGACGGCAAAGGAAAAGATGGGTCGACGATATTGTAAAAACAGCTGGAAATAACTGGATGATCACAGCTCAAGATAGACAAACGTGGATAAAGATGGAGGAGGCTTTCTACCCTATAGGGGCATGCAATAAAATATGTACTTACTACTATAAATATTTAAAAATGTAATTTGTTAAATGTATGGTTAAATAAAAAGCTAATAATAATAATACTCCAAGATCCCTCAGACAACCAACTTTCACCAAGAGATGGTCTTTCAAAAAATTATTTCTATACACTACTTTAGTTTTGCGGGTAAATGTAATAGAGTAACATTTCGAAACGTTAAGATCGGGTCTATTCAAGTCACAGTACCTACTCTTCGAATTGTTTCAAATCATTCTGCAGAAGTAGAGCCGTAATCGCAACCATTTGCATCTGCGTATAATAAGAATTCCGAGTGACGAAAGTAGCTAATTATATAATTTATAAACATAGTAAAAGCAGCGGCCCTAATAAAGACCCTTGAGGTACACCTTGAGGCATTAACCTAGTTATCGCAGTGATCGAATTGCCGCATTATCGCAGTCATCACATCATCGCACTTATCGTAGTTATCGCAGTTATCGCATATTAGTATTAGCGTTGTTATCGCAGTTTTTGCATTTATCGCAAATATCGCAGTTGTATTATCGCACAACATCAACATTTACATCATCAACATCAAAAGCAACACGAACACGACACGAACACGACTCGAACATATTAATACGATAATCTTCAGTGCGTGATTACATGTAAGCAACGGCAAACCCTAAACAGTCAAAGTATTTGATGTTACCATTTAAAAATATATATATATTATAACTAATACCCATACCCTCAATACAATTTATAATGCTTCTTAGTATTAAAAGCTTTGGTTAGCACATCATTAGGCATAGCAGTTGTAGGCAAATAATGCAAATTAATGATTTTATCATTGACAGCATCTTTTATAAACAGATACTTAATATCTATATGTATTCACTTTTTACAGACATAATTTGCCACCAACTTCTGCGCATTTTGATTGTCATTAAATAGACTCATAGCACTTACATAAATTACTTGTAAGCACACAAAATAAACATTTCACAAGATTTTTTCTTTACATATTTCAAACAATAATTTTATGTTTTTTTAGATATCTAAGTACCAAACTATTCTTTTTGCATAATTCCAGTGAACATTTGTGTCATAATTATTGAAATGACTAATAAAACTTACACAAAAAGATATATCAAGTGAAGTAAGTACAGATTAATACATGAGGCTTCCAATCAATTATTAATATGAAATTTCATCATTATTTTCAGCTTTACTATTGCCTAATTTACATTTCATAGGAGCGCTAGCGACTTTACAATTTACCATATTAAACTTTTTAAGCAACTGCTCTACATATTGCTCCTGATCCAAGGTATTATATTTTTTACAATTACATTATATTCTTTTATCAATTTTAATTCTCTTGCTTAATATTATTGAATCTGTCCTAAATTCTTAAACTTAAAACTCAATGCAGATATCAATTTCTGAGTCTCTTATCTGTTATTATTATAGTTCGCCTCAAACTTTATGGCGGATCGGAATACAACATTATAAACGTGCATGCGCAGGTACAGTCATATACCCCTCGCTCCATTGTGTCCCTCTACACCTAAAACTGGTTACTGCGACGCGACTTGTGCCTATGTTCACAGGCGCTATAAAGTTTGATTGGAACTGTACTAGAGTATACACAGAAATCATCGACGTATAAGGTAATAATAATCTTAAAATTATCATTTATTTTTGTGAAAACGCATGGCTCTAAGAGGCTCCTTTCGAATCCTAATTCACATAGACATTGCTGTACTTTCTCATACCGAGACCTAGAAGACTGCTTTAACCCATATATTGCTTTGTATAGTTTAAAAATTACCTTTTTCTTATTGACATCACAATTTATGTTTGGTTGAGTCATGTAAACGTCCTCTTTGAGATAGCCATTTAAGAAATCGGTTTTCACGTCTAAATGAGTAATATCTGAATTTAATTGTGCAGATAAAACATAACAGTTTGAGCGTAGAATGTCTTACAACAGGTAAGTATCTTCATAATCAATACCTGGCCTCTGCGTGAAACCTTTAGCCACTAAACGCGCTCTGTACCGCACACTGTTAAAATAAACACCCACTTGTATTGCACTTTATCTGAAGATAATTTTTCTACGGGACTATCCTCGGCTTCTCGGTCACCGATTGGGATCGGTCGTCGCATCAGGACTCAACTTGGTGCATCTGTTCAAGTAACCATAACGCTCTGGCTGCCTCCTTACTCGTTTGTTCGGAATATCTGGTACTTTATGAAGTTCACTGCAAGAAATATTAAGATCAGCGTCAGAAGAGATTAAAGTGATATCGCTATCTTCACTTTCTGGATCTGTCTATACTTAAGTTAGAGATTTATTTGCTGTGATATCCCCCAACGAATCTCTGCAATCATTATCGCAGTTCAGTGATTTATTTGGAGAACAAACAGCATTAGATTTAAAGTAGGTACGTTTAGCCGTACAGATGTTAGTGGCACATAGAATCTAACACTTCAGCATTATCTCTGTGAACATAGTTTGTGACCATAGTACTTATTTCTAATGAATACAAGCAATGGTGCTTGATAAAATGAAAAAACTAGTATGTCTTACTTAAAAAGACAAAAACTAGTATGTCTTATCCTTTTCTAAGCTGGCAGATAAATATAATTTAATTTAAAGAAAAAAAGGAGAGTAAAAAAAAACTCTAAATACTATGTCTTGTTACAATTAGCTGTCGTGTAAGTCCATCGATTTCAATATTTTGTCTTTAAATACGGTACGAGAATTGCAAAAGATTTTAACCGAAACATGGCTACTGTCGTACGAATGACAAATTCTGTACAAGGGAGCACGAAACCCTGCGTTGGTACGGATTTTAGGCAGCGCAAAAAGAGGGCTCGAGCTTGTGCAGGGACCAGGTACACGGAAGTTGATCTGCTCCAAAAGTTCAGGACAATTATATGTGCTGGTACAAATATTGTAAAAGACTGTCGAATCGTGCAAGGCCCGTCTGTACGTCGAGGATGTGATTTTGTACTGAAAATTTTCGTAAGACATCGACGAACCGGCAAGTTTATAACGCACGGCTCTTAGAAACGTCTTTTGTATCATCGCCACCTTATCCTTGTACACATCATAGTGTGGATTCTATACATAATATTAAATTCCATGTAATATTATTAGACATCTGTTTTAGCTATATTTGAAATATTCCCGGACTCCAAGGCAATCCTTAGATTAATCTATTATACCTAAACAAACCTTTATTGTGTCGTGATAGCCCAGAGCGCAACGAACCTGTCTCAAATTTATTAAGGCCCCATAGGGCCATGGTTCGAATCCGGGCGTGTACCATAGAGTTTTTCGGACTTAAGTACACAAACAATATCACTGACACCGTGCTTCGGAGGGCACGTTAAGCAGTCGGTCCCGGACGACGTCAATAGATGGCGGTCGTTACAGTTCCCAACCCGCAGTGGAGCAGCGTGGTAGACTTAAGCTCCACGCCCCCCTCCTCACCCTAGGGGAGGCCTAAGCCCCTGCAGTGGGGTAAAAAATGGACTGATGATGAAACCTTTACGAGTGTTGATTACTGTATATTTTCGCGACTCTTCATGTAATATACTAATTGGCATAAGTTTGTGATAAGTCGATTTTACTTTTAAATCGTCTACTCGAGGGTATCGGAAAACGGTCAATCTCTAAACTTTTATTTAATGTCAATTTAAAATTGCCGCAAATTCGAATAGTACCATCTGCTTTGATTACCGATACAATCGGCGTGGCCCAGTCCGACGAATCGACCGGTGTGATAACTCCGTTGCATACCGGTGCCTCAACAGTGCGCTCCCCCGGCTCGCTCGCGCAACACTTACGCGCAGAGGGCGCGTCCACAGGAATACCGGCGTGGCACCAAGTCGTACGCGCAGGCCGACCGTGCCACCGGCGTACTGTCCCAAGCCATCGCTGAACACGTCACTGAATCTGAAAGTGAGATCGTCCACATTGAATAACGATATATTCCTAATATTATAACAATTAAAAACAGGTGGTGGTACTGTAACGTATTAAAAATGAATGAGTTTAAAAAAACGAGGTAAAGGTCAATACAAAACGAATGGGACGGTTGAAGACCGCTCGCTGTCCTATGTGAAGTGCTAAAATTGGAAAAAAAAAAGTTACATTGCGTTTTAGTAATAAAGCAATACAAAGTATGCCGGATGGGCTCAGCAGCGGCGGTCGGAGCTTCAGTTCAAGGACCGTTCCGAATATTTACCTAGTACAAGGTGTGTGCTACTATGGTCGTCCTTAGCAATGTACTTAAACGTAATGAATAAATCTTATCACTTAAGGTTCGTATGGAACCGGCGGGGTTTATCGCGCGATCTGATGGTATTACAGCATTACGCGAGGTCTATGGTTTCACACTAATCGACGAAAGATCGTACCGTTTCTCGTGTTTGATCTGGTGGTGATGTTGACTCGCGGGCGCTGGCGGGCGGCGAGAAGAACGGGCGGCAGACAGATTAGCGGACGTCGAGCTGGCTGCGCCCGGCAGTGGCCGGCCGAAGTGGAGGACGCTCCAGGACGCGTCTGTCTTCGACCCCTCGGCGTTGTGTGGATGTAAAGATAAATATATTAATAATAAAGACGAACTTCGTTGAATATTTTAGATATGCTCGGTGTCTAGGGTGGCTATTTCAGTTGCAGTGGGTCGTGGCTTGCGACTGGGACTACTAGTCTGTGGCAATCTATCTGCTGTTCGGACACTGTTATTTCTGCCAATTAAAATAGTGAATTCTAAAACGATTTTATGATACCAACAAAACGAAAAATTTAAACAGACTTGCACTGATTTAAAGTTTCGGAATTCGAATCAAATCACGTAGCCGGGACCGCCCATTGGCTAAACCATTTCGAGCACAAACAGAATGCAGTTAGTTCAATCGCGCACGTTTCTTTAAATGAAACGATGATAATTCTCTCTTGTGGGTGGACTACAACGCGAAAAGAGCCCTCCCTAACACCAGATGTGAGGGTGTTACGTGTGTTGAATGTCCTGCCCTCTGAGCCACGTGGTTACTAAGGTTGTGTTGGCCGGGGTGTGTGATGTTGAAACAAAAATGATATTACAATAAATCGGATATTCAAATGGACAAAATATAACATTATAAAAAGATAAAAGGGTAGGTAACCATGGTCATAGCCATAGTCGGTGGATCTGACATTGACGATCTCATTCAGATAAACCTTCGTTCAAAAATTCCTATTTCGTTCGCTTTCATTCCTTCTTCACCAAAACTAGTATAACCTATCATACCTTTTGAAAATTAATCGAGCTTAGTCCCTGGATCCTTCCCACATCATACCTCGCTTTACGTGATCGCCATGTCAGACTACAGACCGTTTTGTGGTTCCTATTCTAGCTAATGAGCTATGGAGAGACATCACTCGATACTATAGTAATAACGCTGCGTTTTAAAAGATTTTTTTTAACCCGCGAGATCGGTGTTTGATGTTCGATTGTAGCGAAAAGAAATGTAGCTACAAAGTAGGAAATTTTCATTATTTCTATAACAATGAAATGCTAAAAATAATAGATCGTAGGGTTGTGTTAAATACAGACACGCTTGTGATCGCGTGTGTTTATACTGTGGATTGGTCGCTATATGACGCAATGGTGTTAAGTGGTTTTAATTATGTCCTTAACATGGTATTTCCCTACACTGCCGTTAGCCTCGTCCTTCAATTGATATACAACGTCGTAGAGTTTATTGACAACCAAAAACAAACAAACCAAAACAAACCCAAACAAATGATTTACGGAGTCGATTACTGCAAACAGTTCGCGCTCGGTCGTGCTATAGTTCTTCTCAGTTTTCGACAGAAGTCTGGAGTGAATAGTACATTATGTACAAATGAGTACATTACCGATGCCCACTGATGAAGCGTCGCAATGAAGTGTGAAGGGAAGCGAGAAATCGGGACAAGCCAAGACCGGTGCGGATGCCAATGCTTCCTTCAAGGTGTTGAATGCTGCGTCGGCGTCTTCGGGCCATTCGATCGGGTCTTTGCCCTTTCTCTTCCTTAATAGTGGACTCATCAAGCCTTTAATTATAGAGAAATTGTTTATTATAATGTAAGTGCGAGTATGTTAAAATATAATGCTTAATTTTAATAAATTAAATAATCTCGCTATGAGTGGATCGATAAATAAAAGAAATTTAACGATACGGCTTGTGGTTGTTGATCTAAGAAGCCGGAAGATGTCGCTTGCATCGTTCTACCGCCGATCTGCTTACAATCTCTCCAGAAGTTACAGGCATTATCTTAGTCGGTGTTTGCAGACGGTATGCCCCCTCGATGTACAGATATTTCACTGAAAAGTTTTTTGCACGTGTATTAGTGAAATGAAAGAAAAAATATTTATTAACAGATTATATAAATTAACAAAACAAAAATTAGCAAATATTTAAAAAAAAAACATTACAAAAACAAAATGTATAAACTGCTTGTTATTGTAATTATCTGAGCAAAACTATGTGACTACAGAATGTCTGTTAATCGATAAAAAAGAATTATATATCGAAACAATATCGGGGGGCTAACAAAATAAAAATATCTGTAATAACTATACTGCCTTCTGGTTAAAATTGAAAAAATTATACAAAATGTTTATTTCGTATAAATATTATAAATAAATTTTGAAAAGTACTATAAAAAGAAAATACGCTCTCTTGTTTTAACGAATAAGAAATTAAATACGTCAATATGTAACAACTGAATATTAACGAATAAATAAGTAAGAAAATGTACTAACAACACAGGGTAGGTAGGTTGTGCCAGTCTGTATAAATTTAGTTTGTGATCAATTTAAAAATTAATACGAGTATATTAATGAACACATATCACAAAATTAAATAGTGTGAAGAAAGTTATAAAAGATTAAAATTTTCTAATTAATGAAAAAACGATATATAAATTGAAATATTTAGGATTAAAAGCTGAAAAGTTTAAAGAAAGATGAAGTTCAACATGTGATAAAAAATTACGTCTACTATTAAATTTAGGTTATATTTCATCTCTCTAACTGACCTAAGAGCACAGATAGGTTTATATTTTCAGGTGCCAGAGGTAACGTATTAAAAAGAAATGTGTTTAAAAAAAACGAGGTAATTGTCGATGCACAATGAAGGGGACGGTTGAAGACTGCTCGCACTCCACATAGGAATGTGGAGTGCTAAAAATGGAAAAAAATAGTTACATTGAGTTTTAGTAATAAAGAAATATATAGTGTGCCAGATGGGCTCAACAGCGGAGGTCGGACCTTTGGTTCGGGGACGGTTCCGTATAATTACCTAGTACAAGGTGTGCGCTACGAAGGTCGTCCTTAACAATGTTCTTAACGTAATGACTAAATCTTATCACTTAAGGTTCGTATGGAACCGGCGGGGTTTATCGCGTGATCTGATGGTATTACGGCATTCCGCGAGGTCTTTGGTTTCACACTTATCGACGAAAGATCGTACCGTTTCTCGTGTTAGATCCGGTGGTGATGCTGGTTCGCGGGCGCTGCCGGGCGGCGAGCTGGCTGCGCCCGGCGGTGGCCGCCCGAAGTGGAGGACGCTCCAGGACGCTGCGGTGGACCGCACGGCTGTCTTCGACCCCTCGGCGTTGTGTGGATGTAAAGATAAATATTTAATAGAGCTCTTGATATGGCATATAAACAGTTAGGTTTCATATTTCATATTGCGAATTGGGAAGGTATTTAAAAACCCTTCCACTTATAAATTGTTATATAACAGTTATGTTCGAAGTCGTCTAGAGTTCGGTTGTTCAGTTTGGTGCCCACAGTATAATATTCACATAGATAGAATAGAAAATCTTCAGAAAAAAATTGTTATGCAATTAGATAACATGTGGAAATACATACACAGATTATCAGTCTAGCGCTGAGCGGTACAGAATAGAATTGCTTTCAGATCGACGCGTCTTTGTTGATGTAAATTTACTATACAAGATTTTAAACAATCACATTGATGCTCCAGCACTTTTATTCAGAATTTCTTTTAGAGTACCTCGTAAGCGAGAAAGAAGTTGTCGAAAGATGAACCTATTCTCTATAAATACATCAAAAAGTAGACATACCCGAAATTCATTTGTTAGACGTGCGTGTGAAGTTTACAATCATAGGTTTGGCAATGTTGATATATTTAGTAATTCCTTAGCTGTCTTTAAAAATGTATTAAGTCGGCATTTACTGAAGGAGATAAAGATTAAGGTCAGTTTATTTATTTTTTGTTTTTCTGTCGAGTAGGTGGACCACGGCTAAGTTATTTATATTAATTATATAGGAAACTCTAGGTCTACATTAAGTTATTTTTGTATGAACATTTCACACATCACACCGAACGCTCACTTATGTTCAATTTATGTTTGGGTTAGTGGTTAGCCCTGACACAGGCCTTGGCCTTTTTGGGCTGCTACTGCAACACAATATTGGTTTAATGCGAGCGCTTACCGGATCTCATAGAGTAATTATTTCTTACCTATC
The DNA here is from genome assembly GCA_949709985.1 of Luffia ferchaultella. Taxonomy (NCBI): domain Eukaryota; kingdom Metazoa; phylum Arthropoda; class Insecta; order Lepidoptera; family Psychidae; genus Luffia; species Luffia ferchaultella. Next base: position 14,658,887 of record OX453240.1, on the reverse strand, counting down.
CGTAGACATAGAATCTGCATGTGTTAAATAATGTAACAAAATTTTGTATTGAAACAAATAAAAAATAAAACCGACGAAAAATAAAGGGACTACAACGCAAAACGAGCCCTCCCTAACACTAGATGTGAGGGTGTTATGTGTGTTGAATGTCCTACTTCTGGGCCACGTGGTTGCTAGGTGGTGTTGGCCGGGGTGTGTGATGTTGAAACAAAAATGATATTACAATAAATCGGCTATTCAAATGGACAAAATTTTACATTATAAAAAGATAAAAGGGTAACCATAAGCAGTCGGTGGATCTGACATTGACGATCTCATTCAGATAAACCTTCGTTCAGAAATTCCTATTTCGTTCGCTTTCATTCCTTCTTCACCAAAACTAGTATAACCTATCATACCTTTTGAAAATTAATCGAGCTTAGTCCCTGGATCCTTCCCACATCATACCTCGCTTTACGTGATCGCCATGTCAGACTACGGACCGTTTAGTGGTGCCTATTCTAGCTAATAGAGCTATGGAGAGACGTCTCTCGATACTATGGTAATAACGCTGCGTTTTAAAAGATTTTTTTTAACCCGCGAGATCGGTGTTTGATGTTCGATTGTAGCGAAAAGAAATGTACCTACAAAGTGGGAAATTTTCAATATTTCCATAAAAATGTAATGCTAAAAATAATAGATCGTAGATCGCTTGTGTTTATACTGTGGATTGGTCGCTATATAACACGATGGTGTCAAGTGTTTTTAATTATGTCCTTAACATGGTATTTCCTTATACTGCCTTTAGCCTCGTCCTTCAATTCATATACAACGTCAGAGAGTTTATTGACGACCAAACACTTTACAAACCTCGGTGCAAGTTTGACCGAGAAGAATTTACACCCTCGGTGTCTGTAGATACTGGTGACGGAAGTGCCCTACTTATGGCTGCTATTAGTATGTGGAGGTAGAAAATGTGACCGAGTTATTAGTTGTGAGGACGAATATGCGCCTGGTGTTAACTGTGTCGATCGGTACGTAATGTTCCGGACCTAATGTAATGTTTGAGGCATTGTCTGAATCTGTATTCACTAAGCGCTGTGATTTGGTTGGCCAATGAGTTGTGTTCGAAAGTGTGTGAAAAAGAAAATAGGGAGAGAAAATAAATGAAAAAAAATTAAAAATTGAATCAGTATAAAAAGAATGAAATTGTATCGGGTGGACTAGCAGTAACGACTGGCTTAGCACTATATACCAGTTCAATAGGAAACTGTACCTCATGAACAAAATATGGAGACGACTGTTGCTTTTCTTCTTAAGGTACCTTATGTGTACCCATACTGTAATTGTCCACGTAAAAAGTTCAAGTTGAGACTCGGAAAAAAAAATTGAATCTATATGTCGCAACGCATAAGTTCCCGATATGTGACATTGAGTGTAGATGAGGTTCTAATAACAAAATCATGTGTATAAGTAAGTGTATGTGTATGTATGTATTAAAAAAAAAAATTAAGTTTTTTAAGACTCGAAAAAAAATTTTTTTTATCAGTATGTCACAACGTTTAAGTCCCCGATAGCGGAAAACGAATGAATGAAGATCTGGTTCGTATAAAAAAAAAATTTTTTAAATGTTGGCAAAATCTTAAAACTCGAAGCTGTAAAATCAAAGTCCCCATCATCATCATCATCATCATCATCAGCCCGTGTCTCTCCACTGCAGGATATAGGCCTCTCCCAAGGCTCGCCACCACACACGGTCCTCCGCCTTTCGCATCCAACTACCCCCGGTATGGCGCTTCAGGTCATCTATCCACCTGGCAAAGTCCCCGATAAATGAAAATTATTGAATGATAATCAAATTCGTACCTATCTAATATAATAATTTCTATTACGAATATTACGAATCCTAACAAGTCGAAACTTATTCCATAAACTAATGAAATTAATTTTGATAGATAACGAGAAAATAAAATTATTATGTTGGGTGGGGTAATAAATAAGTATTAGTATTAAGTATTATTCCCAACGAATTGTAATGAAATAGCTGCCAGCGAACACGTTACCAAGTTAAAAAAAAGTTCAAAAGAAAAAACAAATATTGCCTCGTAAACTAAGATTTGATCTAAAAATCTAAAAAGAAATTGTTGAGAGGTACTTCATTTGTTCTATTATTGAGCTCAACCGACTAATCATTATGCTTTCAATGGTGAAATTTTGGTTAGATTTAAGAAGCAAATGTTAACTTAAGACTTGTAGGTCAAAGGTTCTCAACACTTAACTCATTAGTGACTGTTCAACGATTACTTATGTAAAGGAAATAAAATGGTTCCAATGAAAGCCTATTACATGCTTATTACTATCACTGTAAGCGTTGTGAAATTTAAAAATATTAACAAATAAATAAGCAAGGAAAAACATTAACAACAGAGGCTACATAGGTTGTGCGAGTCTGTAAAGTTCTGAGAAATTTCGTTAATGCTTAAAATTGATACAAATAGATATTAATGAACACATATCATAAATAGTGTAAAGAAAATTATCATCATCATCATCATCATCATCAGCCCATTTTTACCCCACTGCAGGGGCTTAGGCCTCCCCCCTAGGTTGAGGAGGGGGGGCTTGGAGCTTAAGTCTACCACGCTACTCCACTGCGGGTTGGGAACTGTAACGACCGCTATCTATTGACAGCGTCCGGGACCGACTGCTTAACGTGCCCTCCGAAATTGTAAAACCCGAAAACTCCGAAAGAAAATTATAAAACATTAAAATTTTCAAATTAATGACATAATATATAAATTTAAATATTTAGGATTAAAAGCTGGAAAGTTTAAGAAAAAATGAAAGTTTAAGAAAACATGTTCTTCGACCGAACATTTGGTCAGTTTATGTCATCCATTAACATGCAACTAGTTCTTAATTCTGTATCAAATCCAGCCACTTATCGTATTATTTTTTAGGTTACATCTAAACATCCTTGAAAGACGATTAGGTACTGAATAATGCAACCGAATATTATTTGGTCAGTTTTTATGTTATTCGTTAACGTGCAACTAGTTCTTAATTCTGTATCAAATTCAGCCACTTTGGTTATCGTTTTTATGGTTCACAATTGATTGCGAAAATAAATTTAAAATAATATTATTTAAAATAAAATAAAGTACGTATTGTATAGAAAATTAAAAAAACGAGCAAACAATGAATTTGACCGAACAATCAAGAACAAACGAATTAGAAAAGAAAAAAAAAATTAAAAATGGAACGTCAATTACTTAAGAGAATTTTTTAATATTGTTTATGAAAAATTGAAAAACGAACGAATAATGAATTCGATCGAACAATCAAGAACAAACGACGAACAAACGAATAAGTAAAAAAAAAAAATAAACATTTTTTGACTGCCAAAAGAGAGCCATTGTGGCCACTTGAGTCATGGACCCGTGTCAACTTCATACCAAACTGTCAACCACTTTAATAACCAACTTCATTTCTTAACACACGTGTAAAACGTAAAAATAATATACCTACCAAAAATTACTATGATACAACACGACAACCTTGGTTGGTTTCACATCGTTGTAAAATTGTATAATCGTCATTTTTTTGATCGGTCATAATATGTATGAACCGTTCTGACGATACGATGTTTCAGAGTTTATATTTGCCCAAAACTGTGTACCTACACGTGGTCATTAACCCATTTTACCCCACTGCAGGGGCTTAGGCCTCCCCCAGGGTGAGGGGTGGGGGTGGGGGGGGTTCGGAGCTTAAATTTACCACGCTACTCCACTGCGGGTTGGGGATTGTAACGACCGCCGTCAATTGACCGCGTCCGGGACCGACTGCTTAACGTGCTCTCCGAGGCACGGAGTCAGTGATAGTTAATGTACTTAAGTCAGAAAAATTCATTGGTACACGCCCGGATTCAAACCATGGCCTTATAAATTTGAGACAGGTTCGTTGCGCTCTGGGCTATCACGACACGTGGTACGATAATTTAAATATAAGAGATAAGTAGGTATTTAATAAAATACCTACTTATCTCTGAACTCTTGAATATTACGTTACATTGCGCGAACAGCATTTTCTCTTTGCACACGACATACACATGTTCTAATATTACTACGCAATAGCACAAGATAGATATATTTAAATGTATGATAATCAGAACACAGTTTCATAAATTTTGGGCAAATATTTCGTTTAGATTGCTTAGACGTAATAATTTATTATTCACAACAAAATAGGTTTCTTTCTACCCACTAATTTTTAATTATATTTTTACAAATTTATTGTTCCCTTTGTTCACTCCAAATATTATGATTTATAAGGAACTGGGACCTCCTTGCGCACTGAAAATCCCAGCTTATTTCTCCACCATGCCACGAAGTGTGTTATGGGGTGTTTGTAATTATAATGAAATTCTTTAACATCACTTCTGTGATTTGCTACTATTACAGCTACTTTAAGGGAACTATAAATATGCTTACCGATGTCCAGGTTAGGTATTTGAATTATCATATACCTAATATCTATTTCATGATAAGGAAGTTTTCTGGATTACTACTGCTTCGCATTCGCATAAGTACACCAGTCATATTGGGTGATAGTATTGGCATACCTAAGATGAAATAATAAACCGGGCAAACACTGTCATAAGACAATGTCTGCAGGCGACCGCAAGTACAACCAAAATTTATAATTAATATAGAAACATCAGCTACTCTACCTTTAATATTCTTTCTTTAGCGAATTCTAATACTCTGTATTAACATAAGGATAAAATATATATCTATATTCCTCCTTACACTTAGAATGACCGACATGATCCGGCGATGAGCAATTCATGTTCTTCGCATTAACACTAGCATTACTACAGTGACCCATCGTAACATATATAACAACAACCCGGGTTCGAATCCCAGGTCGGGTCAGTATTTATGTGATGAATATTGATACTGGTACCGGGTCTTGGTTGTTATATGTGTGTGGTGTCTTTGCAAAAAAAAAATATTTATACATGTATATATTATAGGGAATATTTAAGTATGTATATCAGTTGTCTAGTAACCCATAATACAAGCATAATACTTGCTTACTTTGGGACTAGATGACGCTGTGTGGGAAGTCCCATGTTTTATTATTATTATTATATATGAATAGAAATTACCTAATCTACCTAAGCTGAAGCGCTTATCCGAAGTTTACCGGAAACTAAGCATTAAATTCGTCACCTAATTTCATAATTATACTCGACACGCGATTTTATTGCTTTAATTATATTTTCTATTCCATTCTATGTTAACAAAGAGTCATATTATTCAATTAATGAACTTAACATGTGATTCTATAACAATAAACCCAACACATAGTTTTATAACCTTTAGGTATAATTTCCATTTCTATTTACTTAATATTGAAGATCATATTATTCAATCATGAATATGATTCAAAGATATCATTAGAAAATAACATGGAATTAAGGACGTACGTTATAAATTACTCCACTCCACTCACCTCTAAGTTACGGCACGACAATCCTTTATGCGGGGTCTGCATGGAGGCGGAGGAAACAGCCGCTCACGTGCTTATTGAGTGCGAAGAAGTGGCCGCCTCGGATCAGTGTGGTCGTTCCCAGAAGCCATCGGCAACGTGAAGAGTCTGCTGGGTTTTCTGGTGGAGCTGGGGTGTCAGGAATGATGCTGCCCACCTACGCAAAATAGACGCTTTGACGTCGAGTTGCGGAAAAAAAGCCCGTCCTTAAGTATTAAGTATCATTAAAAAATCACACGGAATTAAAGACACGTTATAAATTACTAAGACTTACTTACTTAACCTACTTGTTCCTCAGGTCTGTACCCAATGAGATGTGACGCAAAAGTGAAAGTAGCTTCCATTTTGAGCCTCTTTTATAAACCTTGATTTACTACCAATTTAACCATACCATATCAACTTCCTGTGACCAATGAGAAGTAGGCGGAAGCGGCGCGACGCCACGTAAGTACAACCTGCGGAAATTGAATTGACTTACGGAGGTGGTGTTCTCACTTATTGGATTCCAGACGTTCCTGTACGGAACACATAATATTTATGGTATCATGAAGTATTGAATTTTCTGAAGTTCTCTCCATTTATGTTTACATTTTCTATCTCTCAAAATATCCTTATAAAACTTTTCAAACAAATAGTTTATTATTACTTACTGTTTAATAAATAATTTTGTTACAATAACAGTTTTTTTTTTAATACTTTTGCTATCATAATAAAGCTTCCAATAATATTCAGGGGCTCGCAAAACCGTAACCATAAGCGGTTAGAAAATAATTATAAGATTGTTTATAAAATTTTTATGAAGCTTGTGAAAAGTACTTTACATATTAATCAGAATTTTTTTTTCTAATTTGGCCTGTGGCCTGATTTCAATATGTGAGGGTCATGCTCGAACTGAACGAAAAATTGTACGTGACGATGGCAAGAGACCCGTCAGCATGACCGTCGTTTCCATGTAACAGGGGAGGTCGCTGATGTGGGACGCCACTTGTTTTGATACGCTTCCTAGCTGCGCCCTGCATCCGAGAGACCTCAGCACTAACATAGACCGTCGCTAGGTACAGTTCCAATCAAACTTTATGGCGAATGTGAACATAGGCACAAGTCGCGTCGCAGTAACCAGTTTTAGGTGTAGCGGGACTCAGTGGAGCGAAGGGTATATGACTGTAGCTGCGCAAGCACGCTTGCAGCGTTGTATTTCGATCCGCCATTAAGTTTGAGGCGAACTATAGCGTGGTGTAAAACGAAACGCTCGCACGCGTAGTGTGACCATAAAATCCGTTAACATATGGAAAGATTTGATCGAAATTAATTGCGATTTTGTACCTACCTAAAAAATATACTGTAACGCAAGGAAAAGAGTTTCGCGAACAAATAAAACCGTCAATAATCAATCGAGAAATAATATTATTTCATTCAAAATCCATACCGGGGGTAGTTGGATGCGAAAGGCGGAGGACCGTGTGTGGTGGCGAGCGTTGGGAGAGGCCTATATCCTGCAGTGGAAAGACACGGGCTGATGATGATGATTCAAAATTAAAATATATCATTCACTAGTTCACTTCAATGATTTTACGAATCCATCTGAGGTATTTCGAGACTCTGATGTTAATAGTCAGATATTTCTTCCTAGCGAGGTCGCGATGATAGTATGCCAACCACTCTGTCGTTTAGGGACAGAGTTGTGCCAATAATCCTCTTAAATAAAACGTACAACTGTACATAGAGATACCGCAACGTGGCCCCAAAATTGTAAGCAACAAAATATACGCCACAAAGTAAATATACGCCACAACATAAATATACGCCACAACGTAAATATAGCCACAAAGTAAATATACGCCACTACGTAAATATACGCCACAGAATAAATATACGCCGTTTGATTTACTCTACCATTTCCCCGGGGCATTGCTTTATGGGGATCGCTCGCAATTTTGCTTGAATTATTACTTCTATAAACTCTCATTTTCCTTTCTTGGACCTGTCTAAAGTATTCAGTTGATACATACGTTATTTATAGACTTTTCTATAGAAATTTCAACACCACTTTTCACCCTTAGTTCATTTGGTTGCTCGTGGTACAAGAAATTTTAGAACGAACTCATAAGACCATAGGCATTTCAAAATAGTACCATAAACATTTTTTTTCGTCCTGCCATCTCTAGAACAAGCCGTGATCAAGAAACACATCTATATTCAATCTATAGACGTATTGCTACTTCTTACGTAATGAAATGCCTTCCTTTTCTAAACACTTCGAGAGCATTTTAATGTCATACCATTTTTTTGTGTATGCCTAAGTAGACCCGTCCAGGCGTCGATGTTTGAAATAGACTGATTTACGACCACAAAAGTTTCAACCATATTAATTTATAGTGATTGCAATGTTCGACTTTCCATTCCATTCCATCGGCCCTCTTTTATACCACACTGCAGGGGCTTGGGCCTCCCCTCAAGATGTGATGGCTTAGAGCTTAAATCCACCACGCTGCTCCAATGCGGGTTGGCGGATTGTAACGACCGCCATCTATTGACAGCAAACGGGACCGACTGCTTAACTTGTTCTCCGAGACACGGAGTCAGTCGTAGTTAATGTAGATTACTTAAGTTAGAAAAAACTCATGGGATTTGAACCGCGGCCACATGGCCTTATAGATTTGAAACAGGTTCCCTGCGCTCGGGCTATCACGACACAATTACATGATCACACTAATATCAAAGTCGGGGTATCACGGTTCGAGCTGTGTGATAGCTCGACTTAGATATTATTCTATTACGAATGATTCCGTCATTCTTATTATCCTTCAAGGAACAATTTTTAAACTTTGGCATCACGGACGACGGCATTGGGAAACAGTAAAACGAATGTAAATTGTTTTCATACGTTACAAATGCATCGGCTGTTTCATGGTGACTTTTATTTTGAGTGACTGTATCTTGTGACGAATCGGCACAAGAATTAGCGGACCATGCCCAACTACCGTGACACCGCAATCCATGTAATATATCTATGGTGTAATATTATTATATATTAGACGACCGCTTAGCCTAGTGGGTAGCGACCCTGCCTACGAAGCTGGAGGTCCCGGGTTCGAATCGCAGGTCGGGTCAGTATTAATATGATGAATATCGATACTAGTACCGGGTCTTGGTTGTTATATGTGTGTGGTGTCTTCGCAAAAATATTTATTTATGTATATATTATAAAGAATATTTAAGTATGTATATCAGTTGTCTAGTAACCCATAACACAAGCATAATGCTTACTTTGGGACTAGATGACGCTGTGTGGGAAGTCCCATGTATTATTATTAATTTATTATATGTAATGTAATATTATTGGTATTAAAATAAATAAATATTAGATTGGAATTAAATTGGATTATTCATATAATATATATTATTATATGAATAATCAATTAAACTTTTATTTTGAAATACATTCCTGGCAATTTCTATGTATAATTAAATTAATAAAAGTAGGTTTTAAATATCACTCATAAATAAATATTACTCGTCGCAATATAATCAATATCTATATATTTTACAAAAAAATACACATTTTCAGCAGAACTATGTAATGAGTTACGCTCTGTTGTTCAATTGTAGTATATATATAGACCGCGTCAAACTTTATGGCGGATCTGAATAAAACGTTATAAGCGTGCTTGCGCAGGTAGTCATATACCCGTCGCTCTACTGCGTCCCGCTAAGACCTAAAACTGATTATTGCGATGCGACTTGTACTTACTTTCTGATCCACCGTAAAATTTGATTGTAACTGTACTACGTGACAACTGTTGTATCTCATGAATGTTAGATAACACGCAGAAAATAAACAAATCGTTTCCTTAGCCAGTGACCGCCCTTGTATAATATTTAAAAATCTTTGTATAAGGCCAAATAAAACACACACAAATACAATAAGTTAATTTATTTAAACGTTTTCATTAACGAGTTTAAACCTTACTTAAACTTTATCGAAAGTTTAAGGGCCACCTTAATTTGTTTCTATAATTTTTAACTTTTTAAAAATAATAGAAACAAGCGATAAAAAAATGTTTTTAGCTAATATTCTATTACTGAAGTATAATATTTATATCTTGAGTAAAAAAAAATTAGGTAAAAATTAGGTAGGCCTTTGAGCATAGTATTGTTGCGATAATCTAGTGACTTTAATAAATATCTTTATTTATTCTCCCATCATGTCTTCATATTGTTTCTTGAAGTGATCACCGACCAGGAAGAAATCCCATCTTTGGGTGTAAATGTTCCACGCGTATGTTTCTTGACCTAAAAAATTATAAATAAAGCTAATTGGTTTTGTACATTATTTCCACTTCAGAATTTTCGGCGCTGCAACTTTTGGTAATATAGATTTAATTAACTTTCTATTACTATAATAAATCTCAATACTTTTAAAGTAATAATAAATTCTATCGGGTGTCCCAAAATCGATGTCAAGCCGGAAACAAGTAACGAGGCAGGTGGTGCCAGTTATCAGAAAAATATTTAAAAAATCTTAGTCATACGCTTTTGAAATTATAGACACCAAAAAAACCGGCCAAGTGCGAGTCGGACTCGCGCACCGTGGGTTCCGTACAAACCTCCGGGTATATAAGTAAAAGTTATGGTATTTTTATCGAAGGTGTTATAGACCTGAGTATTTGATATGAATTTCAATTTAATACCTCTACGCGTTAATGAGGAAAAGGGTAGTAAGTTTAAAATTATTAAAAATACTTTTATTATATATGATGTAACTAAAAATGTATGCTTTTCGCAATTTTTCCTTTATCTGTGCTATAAGACGTTGCTTCGTACCAAATTTCAAGATTCTGAGTTTACGGGAAGTACCCTGTAGGTTTTTGATTTCCTTGCGAGTGTAAAAAATTTGCAGCATAAACGGCTGTATCGTTTGATTGCGTTGGCTTAGAAATTTGATTTTTTCACAGCTCCAAGGGACAAAAGACCCGAGTATTTGATATGAATTTCAGCTTGATACCTCCACGCGTTCCTGAGAAAAAGAGTCTTGACAGACAGACAGATGGACAACAAAGCGATCTTATAAGGGTTCCGTTTTTATTTTTAAGATTCGAAACCCTACAAATGAGAAAACTGACACTCTGTAATGATTTCAGGCAGTTATGTTTTATTTAGGGAAGGGATATTCAGGGTTACATCGCCAAAAAAAAAAACGAATAAAAAGTAAAAGATTTGCAGTCATAGTTTTATAAAAATCATTACAGTTTCAGTTTTATCGATTTTTTTCGGTGCCCACAATTTTAAAAGTGCATGACTAAGGTTTATTTTTAATTTTTCTGATAACTGTCACCACTTTCCTCATCGCTTGTTTTCGGCTTGACGTTGATTTCTGCGACAACCTGCATAAAAAGAAATAATAATAATAACACACACAATCACAACAACACAAACAACTAAGACCCGGTGCCAGTATTAATATTCATCATATAAATACTGACCCAACCTGGGATTCGAACCCGGGACCTCCAGCTTAGCAGGCAGGGTCGCTGCCTATTATTGCCTGCCAGAAATAATTTAAACAATCCTATATCTTTGTTCCCTTTGCTGTGAGACGACGGGCCCCCGACTTGGGGAAGAGGGGTTGTGACCCTAGCTCTGGGTCGTTTCTGGCGCAGAGGCTCGGTAGCAATCCGACGCGGTAATGCCGCGAGCGTTATGGAGACCTTTCAGCTGGGTTCGTCAGAGAATGGTTATTTTAAATCTTTTAATTGTATATATATCTTTTATTTCAATTTTATTACTGTCTTACATTTATTATTTATAATACTTGCTAAATGTACAATTTTATTTTTAGTCAGATTTTTTCTTTTTAATATTCGTCTGATACTCCACTCAATATTAAACATTAAGATGTATTTGAAGTACCCATACTACGTAACCCTTTAGGCAAGTATAAGCTAATTGATTTTTTTAAACTATATGTTTGCAAAAAATGATTTAAAACCATATTGATGAATTACTAAGTGAAAAATACAAGGGAGGGGGGGGGAAGGGATCTTGGCATATACTATGGCAGGTCACCGAGGGGGGGGAGGGGTTAAAATTGTTAAAAATGGGTCACATGGTATGGGTACGTTTCCTTACATAGAACAAGGAGGGTTATTATTGACGACCGCTTAGCCTAGTGGGCAGCGACCCTGCCTGCGAAGCTGGAGGTCCCGGGTTCGAATCCCAGGTCGGGTCAGTATTTATATGATGAATATTAATACTGGCACCGGGTCTTGGTTGTTATATGTATGTGGTGTCTTCGCTTGGTACCCAAAATACAAGCTTATGCTTAGTTTGGGACCTAGACGTTGTTGTGATTGTGTGTGTTATTATTATTATTATCGGCCAATCAACATCCTTCAAATTAGCTAATTTAAAACATGTTCACTAGCCGATAGGTTTTTAGTATATTTCATATATATTTAAATTACCAGTATATTCAGTGTCCAGTTTATTGATCAGATGCGTCAAGAAGAACATGTAGGTGGCTAAATTATGTTCTCTCTGGACGTGCGTGTCGAAACCGTGTGGAACCTGGAAATTAAACAAGTAGGTATAGTTTAATTTTATTTTAATAACTCAGCGGCGCTTTCCTGGCAGGATCATTGAGATAGTTGGCAAAAAATCTAAACAGCAAATTATATCAGGCTGTTGTGCCCCATTGTAGAGGGTAAGGAATAAGGGTGCTTAAAGCTTAATCCAGCACGCTGCTCCAGTGCGCTTTGGTGGAATTTAACGACTGCCATCACGTGTTTAAGATAAACGATCACTATAAAGCTTGATAATTCGCAAATGGATCCCGTAATCGAAAAAAATGTTACACAAGTAGGTAAGGTACCCAAAAATAAATATTGTTTTCAATATTCTCTTCACAACTTCGTAGGCGTGATTAATATAATATGAAATTTCTGAGTTGAATCGCGGACAGACGGATGGACAGACAGACTCGGAGAAACTATAAGGGTTTCTAGTTAGTCACTATGGAACCTTATAAAGAGACAAGAATAGCAAAAAGATGCCATAGACTACTATCTAGACCAATTAGCTAATTTCCAGTGGCACAGTTTTCGCCGCTTTATACACATTCTACGCATTATAAGAATTTATTCCAAGAGCAGCAGTCCTATTTTCTGGCATCGATAAGTATAATTCACCAACCATCCACCAACCCGCACTGGAGAAGCGAGGTGGATTAAGCTCCAAGCCCCCTCTCGCCCTGGGATGAGGCCTAAACCCTGCAGTGTGATATAATGGGCTGATGGAATGGAAGTATAATTCCAGTTTGCCATCCTTTTCAATTTCAACAAATTGATGTGGTTTTATATAATTTTTATTAAAATTTCACCAAAAACAGGGGCTTCCTACCATTAAATTGAAAAAGAAATGATGGATTAACTAATCCAAAATATGACAAATACATCACAAAATATAGCTATCACTAAGAATACGTCATGTTTGGGCAGGGCCACACTAACGTTGCACGTCATTTTAAATTACCACAACAACGCGTCGCTACACTTACTTTTGAGATTGTGTAACGACATAAGTAACGGGAAAATTAAAGGCGCTATACATACGTTAATATAACGAAATTATCAAGCACCTTATTTAAGTCTTTTATGCCAGTGCCGCATACAAAGCAGTTGGACTCCATGTCTTGTTTGACGGACTCCAACTGGTCACGAGCTCACCGAACACCAACGATGATCAAACCTAAAACATTGGTGTGTTATGAACTGAACCTTCTTATCATATCGAAGATTGTTAAGAAAAACGTCAAGTGGTAAAGGAAAGAATACGACCACGACTTTCCAATAACATAAAAATTTACATCTGACGCTATTTCTACTTGCAAATAGTAAGTTCACAAATTCATTTCTTAACTCGATAACAGATAGAAAGTACAACTCGCGCCAAACTTCTTGTATTATTTTTTATTTTCACAAACAGTCACTATTAAGTGACACTCTATTAAGTCTAAATCAGATTTCTTGCTAAGATCGTGTGAACGATTGTTCAACCTCTAGGGCGCGTATGGTACGGCATCTGTACCGGTGAAATTTTCACGCCAAGTACTTTCTTTTTATGAAAATAATAATAATAACGTATACATCACAATAACACCTAGGCCACAAACTAAGCTTTAGCTTGTGTTTTGGGTACCAAGCGAAGACACCACACACATATAACAACCAAGACCCGGTATCAGTATCAATATTCATCATATAAATACTGACCTGACCTGGGATTCGAACCCGGGGCCTCCGGCTTAGTAGGCAGGGTCGCTACCCACTAGACTGAGCGGTCGTCGTAAAATATTATTTAGAACATAGTTAACAGCTAAGTGTCTACGAAAATATCACAATTTCATTGTTATATTGAAAAAACTTAGGATGGACGTGCTTTCGATTTCGACAAAACGGAAGCTCTAATAATGCAATTACGCGCTAGACAGGTTGATCCCATTGCATTGGAAAAATAGAACTTCGGCGTTAAACTCTATCCATTAGCCATCGTATATCCAACTCACCCAACAAGATAGCCAGTATGATGACGATGATGATGAAGAAGAAGGATATATCGAAGATGATCCTGTACACTTCGGAATCATCTCCGTCGGGAGGCTCAAACTCGTCTCCTATCCCACCGCCGGCTTTCAGCCTTTATACAATTTGAACACGAAACACTGTAAAAGAAAAAAAAAAGATGAAAGACAAGCGAGTTAAATAATAATAATACCTGGCACATCTCACACAGAGTCATATAGTCCGAAAGTATACAAAGCTTGTATTATGGGCACTAGACAACCGCTTTACATACTTAAATACTTTTTATAATATACACATATATAAATATTTTACACCCAGACACAGAACAAATAGACATGTTCATGCACACAAATATTTGTCCCGAGCGGGGATCGAACCCGCGAACCATGACTCCGCAATTAGGTTCGTGACAGGCTTATTCAGATGTAGCCGACGAGGAGACGCTTATTGTCTGCCAATGCGACGTCATCAGACAGTAAGCTACTAAGTTGCAGGTAAGTCTGAAATGCCCTTGACTCCATCTGATGTTGTATAATATGTGATTGCTATCTCCGGGTGTGCAACACGCGTGCTCCATAGCGTGGGACTTGCCGGTCAACAACTCCGAGCGGGCCCGTGCAAGCCTCGGTAACGTGTAGGTCTGGACATTTTAGACTCAATTTTGAGCAAACCGTCTACCTGATATAGATTGTTACACTCTGTACGGTTAAACTGGAGAAAATAAAAACAGTTCCTATGTACTAAAACCCAAAAGCACCTCGTTTATTGCACATCACGTAAACTCGAGTGAGCAACCACGTCATCTACAGCCGGCTTCCATCAATCATTTTTTTTCTCAATCCACACAAGCCACAGGTTTGCGCGGAGGCAGTTATATACGGAGGACGAACGCTTGGCCTAGTGGGTAGTGACCCTGCCTACGAAGCTGGAAGTCCCGGGTTCGAATCCCAGGTCGAGTCTGTATTTATATGATTAATAGTGATACTGGCACCGGGTCTTGGTTGTTATATGTATGTGGTATCTTCGCTTGGCGCCCAAAACACAAGCTAATGCTTAGTTTGGGGCCTAGACGTTGTTATGATGTATTCGTCATTATATTGTTGACCCGTGTCACATCAAAATCACTACATGTTTGTATATATCGTAATTAAACTTAAACGGTTCTTTAACGGTAAAGGGAGATCCATTTTTTGTCGTCCTTTCTTATGATTATCACTTTCCACTATTCGGTTGTCATTTCAAAACTGGAGTGAGAATCACGTGATAAAAAGGCCCATATTTTAAAAAATCCTTTATTTTGAAATCACAAACAATTATATTTAATTTATATATACAGCTGCCTAACCCAGAATAGGGTAAACTAGGTTGCTCTCCTGAAAGTCCTCTATCTGCCAGTAAAAGTCCTATCAAAACCGGTTCATCCGTTCCGGAGATTAGCTCGGACAAATAAACAAACAGACACGATAATATAATAGCCTACGTTTATCTTGAAGGTCTACTATTATTGTATAGAGAACTTTTGATAATGGATTACTAATTTCAGAGATTACCTTCAACACCCAAATAAAAATAGACTACCTCTTTATAATTATAGTACAGATAAATTTGTATACAAAAATTTTAGATTATGGCTAGATTAGACACAACAACTGGCTATCATAGTTCAAGTCATCTTCATTTTTCGTTTTGACTCGACAAAACGACTGGCCGATTGACCGAGTGGTTAAAGACCCTAACTGCGGAGCCGAGGATCGCGGGTTCGATTCCCGACCGGAACAAATAATTATGTGCATGAATATGTCTATTTGTTCCGTGTTTGGGTATTAAAAAAGTATCTATATGTGTATATATTACAAAAAATAATATTTAAGTACGTATACCAGTTGACTAGTACCTAATAATACAAGCATAATATTTACATACTTTGGGATCAGATGGCGCTGTGTGGGATGTCCCAGGTATTATTAATCACAACAAACATACGTTTTTATAGAAACATAGTTAAGATATCTCTTCATACACAGGTAGTTAAGAATCGTGTAGTTTCTTACCGTTAGCATGTCGCGACAATTCTTATTGACTTCATCATCTTCTTCTTGTACTAGAACTTGTGGAAGAAGTTGGACGCCATCATTGTGTAAATATAGAAAATGATTGTCAGCAACTTCACTGTCCAGACGAGCTGAAAAAGCATAAGAACCTCTGCATTATGTTGTTGAATGTGTGTCGCTGTTTGGATACTATTACGAAATGGGAACGTTATTACTAAGCCTTCGCTGTCCGTCCGTTAGTTACAGTGCTGTATCATCTGAACCGTAATAGTTAGACACTTGAAATTTACATAGAGTATGTATTAGTAGTAGCAGCAATAAAAACAAGTAATTAACATAACATAATTAACTGCAAAATTTACAGATTATTTGTCAAGCCTAGATTACGCACAAACAGAGGATATTCTACACACATACAAATAACACTCAAATCATTCTCTATTCCCATCTTGCAAGCACACGTACCCTTCTCACACCCTCATCATACACCCCCATACCATCACACACGCAAAGGCCAACGCACACCCACACACCACATACACACAAACATCCACACACCACACACGGCACACAGGTCAAATCAATTATCGTTAATCCAAAACATTTTTTATTTGCTATATCTTTCTTTTATGTATATTTAGATAAAGTGCATTGTAAAAAATTCTCACAAAACCTGGAATCTTAGTGTGAGAGATACTCCTAATAATAAATTATTATTAGTGTGCACACATTTTTTTTTTATGGTTAATAAATAAATTTCAAATTTCACATAAAAAGAAGTTAAAAATTAAAGGCGGTCCCCCATAAAGTGTACAATTTCAATATGTAAATTGTTGGTGATTCTATTCGAAATAAATAAATAAAAGTGTTTTTTTTTTTTTGACGTTTTTGGTAATTAATGGTTGTAAGATCATTCCTTACATTTGAAACTGTCATAAAGTATATGTACTACTATGGTCACTATCAAAAAACAATGAAAATAAAATACAGTTTAACATTAAGGGGGGTCTCCATACAAAAATGTTTAAATATTGTAAGGTGGTACGTAATTCTTCGTGTGCAAGCTCGACTCGCGCTTGGCCGAATTTTAAGGTTTAGGATCCCTTCGGTATCCGTCTGTCTGTGAAGACACTTTTTCTCAGAAACGCGTGGAGTGAGGTATCAAGTTGAAATTAATATCTAGTAGGTACTTAGATCTACGGTCCCTTGGGAGTGTTGGGACTGTAAAAAAATTAAGCTTCCAAATTAACCCAATGTACATTAATTATCACTGACTGCGTGCCTCGGAGAGCACGTTAAGCATTCGGTCCCGGACGCTGTCAATAGATGGCGGTCGTTACAATCCCCAAGTAGCGTGGTGGATTTAAGCTCCAAACCCCTTCCTCAACCTGGGGTAGGCCTAAGCCCCTGCAGTGGAGTAAAATGGGCTGATGATGATAATGATGATGATGATTAACTTAATAAAAAGATATGGTCATTTATGCTGCATATTTTAACACTCGTAAGGAAATAAAATTGAAATATTTATATCAGACATAGTCCGTACATACGGTTAGCGACATTTCGAAGTTGAAAAAGCGCGGCGAGCACAAGCCCCTTTTGTCGCACCCCACACCTCAACCTATAAATATATGAGTATGACCCTCACCATCTTACACTATTGGTTTGGTTGCCATACCAAAATCTGAACAATTTAGTGATTTCAGACGGCAGGGTGGTCTCACACTGTAGTTTACGCCACAATATCTCGTAGGTAGGCACAGACCAGTCAACCTATAGACCACGCTTTAATAAACGTCAGTACGAAAACGAAATCGCCAAAAAGTGGCGGGGTGCGGGGAGAGGCCGGCTAGTTTTCATTGGCTCGTTCAAAATTGACAATTTAATGGCTTCCGACGTGCTTCCAACTGACCGCTCACAAGAGACATAGTTATGTAGTGTCACTACATAGCCTTGGCGAATGCTACTCCCTGTCAAAGCGTGGTCTATAAGGTTGACTTGTCTGTGCTCGTAGGACACCAAGTCGAGCGCCTTTGACAGATCCAAAAAACAGGCGAACAGGGCGTTTTTCTTGATGTATAGTACTTCGCAGCCTGCTTAAGGCATAAGATAGCACTCTCTGTAGATAACCCAGGCCTGAAATCGAAATGGGCATCATGCAGTTTGATGTGTTCAGCCAGATGTCGTGATAGACCGAACGCAGCGAACCTGGTTTTAAATCTATAAAGCCATGTGGCCGTGGTTCGAATCCGGGCGTGTACCAATGAGTTTTTTCTGACTTAAGTACATTAACCATCACTGACTCCGTGTCTCGGAGAGCACGTTATGCAGTCGGTCTCGGTTGCTGTCAATAGATGGTGGTCGTTACAATCCGCCAACCCGCATTGGAGTAGCGTGGTGGATTTAAGCTCCAAGCCCCCTCATCTTGAGGTGAGGCCTAAGCTTCTGCAGTGGGGTATAAAAAGGGCTGATGGAATGGAAAGGAGCCAGGTGTCCATCCAACAAGCTGTAAGTTGTTGCAGACCGGCAACAACTCCTTCAGTCACTCGCCTATGCTCATCGCGACCGCGTGCCAAAAACGTGATTAAACAACAATTCAAAAATGCCGTCGTGGATGTTAAAAACGTGTAAAAATCGATCAACTGCGAAGAAAAAAGAAAGTGGCATAACTTATCGTCGATAATTAAACAAGACAAAAAAAAAACATCCAAAACTAATTTTTGTACCTACATTATTTTCTACCGTTGCCGCCGTAACTTGGCACCCTACTTGTCTTAACTACAAGTAATATCAAGACATGTATAATACCTACTTAAGACTTGTATAATACCTGCAATTCTTTGCATTCTAATGGAAATGAACATAAAGGTATATATACTAGCGTAAGAGAGGAACACAGTGTGCGAATGACATCCAGCTCTTTGCGGAAATCCTACATGCGAGAAAGAAATGCAAGAAAATCTGACATAAAACCTCTTTGAACACATTTAGTCTTCTTTACTCACTTGTCAAAATAAGGTCCAGCTTTGTTTTCTATTTTGTGTTATAATCGTTTTGAATTCTACAAAAATTAATTCTTGTGATAAAAATGGTGTAGTGTTCAGTTTTAAATTGCACTGTAACATATGTTAATAATCCAAATAAAGAGACATTTCACCGGTAAGTACTGCCAATAACATACTGTTATCTTAATGCTTATTTTTATAAAAAGCAATCCTAAATTTACTTGGTTATACATCAGTAGTATACGGTAAATACTTTATTTTGTAAATAATTTGTTATTTTAAACAATTATGTGTACGATACAAAAATATTGTGTAAAATTACAATCAAACAATGAAGCATAGGGATTGCACAAAATGTATCGATATGTCGATATTTTCAAATATAAATATTTTGTAAATTTGATATTACCTAATTGCACCTGTTCCACTGGAATGATGTCGTTAACTGTTTTTAAACATATTGTGAGGTTTATTTAGCCTAGCAGCACATTGTAAGGGAAAGTATGACATCTATACATATATACTACACATAGGGTATATATGTAAATACAAGACTTTTTCAAATGAAAATATAAGATATATACACAATTAATTTTAATCGTTATTTATTTATGATTTAAAATCTGATGCTCTATTTAATTTTAATCGTTATTTATTTATGATTTAAAGTCTGACGTTCTATCTGTTCTCTGATTATGAACGTCGTAAATACTTAAACTTTGAATGACAAAACTACTGTATACAATAGTTTAACCTCATTTTCCTCCAAGAAACTGCGGTGTTAAAAAATGCTTCCTGATAATGATGACTATTTCATAATATCCAGGTTTCCTGTAAACACGGTTAGCATAGAACAATGGAAAAAAATGTTAAATAGAACAGGTGGGACTCCTCGAAAACATTCTTTGGTTTGCAGTAGACATTTTACGGATAACTGTTTTGTCTAACTAAATCACCGACGACTTTTGAAGAAAGGATCTATACCTACTGAATTTGTGCCGTTAGGTGTTTCTTTTTTTTTCATATGTGCTTACTAAGTATATTAAGTAATATACTAATAATACTTAATATCTAAAGTCAGAGCATTTATGCCAACTGTAATTTCTGTACAGGTCAATCTGAAGACCAAGCGATCGGTGTCAGCGTACGTTTACCGGGATATGTCACCAGGACCTTCAACTTTAGAGCCTAAACCTTTATTTCAGCACTAATATAAAATGGATTTGAAGAAAAGTCCATCACAGTGAAAATATCAATTTTAGGCAAATTATCACTATGTCTTTTACAAAAACTTGTTCCTTTATATTCAAATAAAACTTAATTACCTATTACACAAAGAAACAAAAGATATTATAGACTAGTCCAAGGCATCCAAGGCATAATTTGTGGTGTAGTGAGACGACGCGACACTCAATCGAGTAGACAATGTGACGTCATGGGCAGTAAGAATCCACCAGTCAAACCGCACGAAAATACATAATAATAATAATAATAACGTGCACATTACAACGTCGTGGCCCCAAACTAAGCATTAGCTTGTGTTTTGCGTACCAAGCGAAGACATCACATACATATAACAACCAAGACCCGGTACCAGTATCGATATTCATCATATAAATACTGACCCGACCTGGGATTCGAACCCGGGACCTCCAGCTTCGTAGGCAGGGTCGCTACCCACTAGGCTAAGCGGTCGTCAAATTAATAAATACCAATAATTTATTTCTCAGTCATTTATTGACGAATTTGAAAAAAACTTTCACTGTTTTATTAGTTTTGGTTTATCTTTCAATTCTATCGAGTTAAATTGTATATTTTGAACATCATGAACTTCTCTATTGTAAATGTTTTTGTTTTGTACATTCTCATTTTTTTGTTTACAAAGAGTTAAAATTTTGTTGTTATGCGTTGCAACGTGACGTATTGTAATTAAAAATAAAAATCGTTTATTTATATTGTTTTATTTATTACTTGGCTTGTATTCAACTAAATATTAACATTTCCATAATGATGTTAACGCTTTCTTTACTTCTGCAAATTTTTTATTATCAACTGTTAACAAAAAAAAAAATTTATTGTAGTAAAGGAAATGGCATTTGAATTGACTGATTGATGATTTGTCATTTTAAAAAACTAAAAGTTAGGAAAAGTAACTCAAAACAAAAATTATGTAGTATAGCAGATTCAAAATAATAAATAGGATTGCCGATTTCGACTTATGATATCGCGGTAATTTCAACGACACATTATCATGAAAGTACTACGTGCTATCGATAATATAAAAAACACCCATGTACATCACTAAAACTGGCTCAACCACATGTGAATTTTGCACACATACTCATTTCCGTTTCGGTCATGCGATGTTTAGATGTCAGTTGGTCTCCTACGCTAGTATATATATGTCTATGGAAATGAATCAAGCTTAACATGTATGATACATGTATAATACAGTGTATTATACTTGGTAGAAAAATCAATGTAGTAGAAACAAGGTGACAGTGCCGCGCGCATAGATTTTGTTCGTGCCGTCTGTTCTGCTAGTATTCAGTTCAGTGAAGAAGATGGCTATTTTTTTTTAACTCATGAGATAGATGTAATCCCTATATCTAAAAGGTTTCGTAATCTATTAAACAAATGTGGACGACATTTTTATTTAATAAGTTACGGAACTTAATATAAACAATAACAACAACAATAACATAAATAATACAATAACAGTATCAGAACGTGCCACCTTGTTACATTGAAAATAATTTTTTATTTCACATAAATACTAAAATTACAAAAACTACATGATTTTCCATATGGCATGCCCCTACCTTACTTAGCCTGGCCGAGGGCACCACAGTGGGTTTACAAGAAGTCACCGAGGGGTTCTGTGTTCTATCTTCCAGCTCCATCATCAGACCGTCACCGACGTGTGTTATGAAAAGTGCTTGTGAAGACAAATCGAATAAGCCCGAACTCAGTGGTACCATAATTATCGATTGTCATCCAAATTATACATAATTGTAATTTTAGAATTCGATTAAATTAAACGCTGAGGAGTTCCCTCGTGAGGAGACTATTCTAGCTGCATCATCAGCTTACGATGAAAATTATGGTTGACTATGTAAATGCAATGTACCTATATACGAAGTTTCGTGTCCATGCTACCAATCGTTGAAGAGTTCCCTCGTGAGAAGAAAATTCTGACTACAGCATCAGGTCATGCTTATCATTTTAATGTATTGGCATAAAAGTTTTAATACATACGTGTTCCAAATTTCAGCTCGATCGGAAACCGAGAAGGTGGTCTTAACTTGCAAGTTTTGATTACATACAGATAGACACCGGGACAGGGTAGGTAAAAGCAAATAAAAGCTTATAAAAGATCGTGAACTACGACTCGTTTCGATGTGGTAACCTAGGCTGGCAGCACTGCCATGCCGCTTAGGGGTCTTGTAAAAACGTGCGTCTATGTGTACGTGTTTCCTAACTACTTTAGAGTTATATATTAGTAGGATGCAATCTCTCGCAATGTGTTCGCTATCAGACCCGTCCATCTTACGAAACAATAAATACATTTTTAACCATTCATAGTAATTTTTCTAGTGTCGTGATAGCCCAGAGCACAACGAACCTGTCTTAAATTTATAAGGCCCCACAGGGCCATGGTTCGAATCCGGGCGTGTACCAATGAGTTTTTCTGACTTAAGTACACAATATCACTGACACCGTGCTTCGGAGGACACGTTAAGCAGTCGGTCCCGGACGCTGTCAATAGATTGCGGTCGTTACAGTTCCCAACCCGCAGTGGAGCAGCGTGGTGGACTTAAGCTCCAAGCCCCCCTCCTCACCCTGGGGGAGGCCTAAGCCCCTGCAGTGGGGTAAAAAAGGGCTGATGATGATGATGATGAGTAATTTTTCTCATTCACTCCAAAAAGTGTTAGTGCACCCCACGTATGAAACTCGTTCAGAATGGAAACATTAGCCCTGCGCGTTATCCAAACGATCCTTAGCATTCGTCTCCAGCATCATATTTGAAGAGCGTTATTTTTGCGTCTGCCCTTTAGCTTTTGTGGTATACCACTTTGGTTAAAATATCCCTAAACAATGTTGATATGTGTATAAGGATTACCTAGACAAATATGAGCAATCGCTGTCAGCAACCGAGAAAGTGCGCATCGGGTTGAAATTGTTCACGGGCCTTGGTACCGGGTCACACCAATTGGTTCCTCCTAAAAAAAAGTGTAAAATTATAAAATTACATTATAACTACGTAGAGGCGACACTCACGTCACATACCCGAACGCCCAATAGTATTTAAATTACGGCTAAATCAGTAATGCTGTCGCGCTTGACACTTTTGTTTAATGTTCTCGTGACGCGCTGTCATGATGACGTGCGCAATAGAATATGTGACTAATATTGACAGTATTGTATAGTTCCAATCAAACTTTATAGCGGATCGGAATACAACGCTTTATGCATGCTTGCGCGGGTTCAGTCATATGCCCCTCGCTCCACTGCGTCCCGCTGCACCTAAAACTGGTTACTGCGACGCGACTTGTGCCTATGTTCACAAGTTGATTGGAACTGTATTTATCAAGAGAATATAAAATAAACTTTACACGATAACAAAATTTATAAACAAATTTATATTCGGTTGAAGAATATGGAAATTTTAAGCTATTAAAACTATATCTCTGTCTCTTTTTAGCAAAATGTAATTAAACATTATTTTAATTAGTCTGATGTCACAGGTAAGTATGCCATAATATAGTATTGCTTTTTATATCTAATAGGACATTTTAAACATTCATGACTTTGTTACATTTGATGTTTTTTTTTTAAATTATTTTATGCTATGATAAAATTATTATCCTCCCTCCCTCCTCACCCTGGGGGAGGCCTAAGCCCCTGCAGTGGGGTAAAAATGGGCTGATGATGATGATGATATAATTAGAAAACTTTCATATAAAATAATAAAATGAAAATTGTCATCTACCTACTTTATTAGTGAAACCGACAGACATGGAAACTTTGATTTATCCAAAAACACTTAAAAAAAAATTGTATCAAGGGTTTTTCAAATACCTACTTATTTCAAGCTTTTTGCATACATTTTAACAAACCAATCGAAAATAAACCGGTGACATATGTTTCAATACAATCTCATATTCCATACAGCGTTATTTTCATAAAAGTACGAATTGACTAGAAGCCCTCTTCTGCGTTTACCGTCTAACCACTCATACTCTAGCTAGCTGGTGTAAGATGACGAGTTTTTGTACTGACATGTATGACTCTATTAAAACCAAACGCAGCTGTCAAATTAATTTACTCAATGGTTATTTTAAACGATTTTAAAATGAAAAAAAAAGTTATCAGAAGCCGAAGTGCAAAACATAAGATTAGGCGGCAGTGGTTCGGTATATTCATCATACTCTACAGCAGTGGGTAAAGACGACGCTATGTCGTTGCTCCACGTGTCAATCTCAAAACCCTGGAATAAAGAAATAGTTAATACTAGTTTCCGACCGCGACTTGATCCGCGTGGTGTACTTTTCGCTTTGCTATTGAACCATGCACGATTTTATCTATTTAACAGGTTGACTGACCGATTGGGCGAGTGGTTAGAGACCCTAGCTATAGAAATTTATAGCAAAATTTTGAGATATACATCAAAAATATACATGTGGCGCCATCTTTATATGTTACACAGTTGCATTCGGATGTTTTCATTACGATTAACACAAGTTTTTCGGAAATAATACACGGGACATCCCACACAGCGCCATCTAATCCCAAAGAGAGCAAGTATTATGATTGTATTAGGGGGTACTAGATAACTGACATACATACTTACATATTCTTTTATAATATATACATATGCAGGCGGAATTTTTGTCATCCTCCAAATTTTAATATATGAACTTTAATATGGCGAATTACTTTCTTATTCATATTTAAATTAGTAACCACGCTGTATCGATATTTTTAATGTGGAAGAATTTTACCTACTTTTTTTTTAAATGGAGTGTTAAGATGCTACCTAAAGCCTAGAAAGTTTTTAATTGGTGACAAAAAAATCACTTGATACACTTTTTTTACACCCAGGCACGAAACGAATAGACATGTTCATGCACACAAATATTTGTCTCGGGCGGGAATTGAACCCGCGACCCTTGGTTCCGCAGTTAGAGTCTCCAACCACTAGGCCAATCGCTGAGTCAACCGATTCGTAATTTATGTCGTATCTTTTAATTTTTTTCACTTACGCTTTTAGCATCTCCCTTCTCTTGCAGTTTATCATTTAACGTTTTATTCTTCACCTCAACTGGCTCGATGTTTTCTTATTTTTTCAAATTTTCAACCTCTTTCTCTTTTATCGCTTGTCTGTCTTCTACCTCTTTCTTCTTCTCCGATTTCTCGCTTTCATTGACGTTCAACACTTCGGCCAAACTCCATCCGAAATCTAAATGTGGCCATTCGAAACCCGGGCAAGTCACGTCGTCGATTTTCGGTATACCGAGGCCGATATCGATCTCAACCGAGCATCGTATCTTATTAGCTATTAGAAGCGCGTTCATTCTGTAATGTTATAATGACATCTTTGATTATTTATGCCTAGACAGAGCCACGCGAATGCAAGGCCAACAGAAAATGGGGGCAAATCTTATACGTGCGTAACTTTATTTATTTATATTAAAGAGAACCAACAGCTATTACAAATTAAAATAATTAGCAGTGAGTGGTTGACAGCCAACCATTTATAGGTTCCCACTGATATAAATAACACGGAAAACCTCCCCCCCTCACACACACACACACACACACACACACACTCACACACACACACACACACACACAAATTACATATGTGCTATACATACGCTTAAACCTCCAATCAATAATTTTCATCCACAAAGAATCCATTGCTGAGCAAACGCCTCATAACCCATAGAATTAGCGAAGTTCCGCCCGCCGCCGCCTCCCCGCTAGATACACGGTAAGACATTTACTGTATGAGATGAAGAGTTCCCTTCAGCGGGGGCGTGAGACACGTTTGCCGGGGGGAAGCGTCCACATAATGTCATACACCTGAAAAGTTACATCACTTAACAATGTTTCTGAACGGTCACCTGTTTTTTTGGTAGAAATGGACATGTGGCTACAATGCCACCATAGAATCGTAAAGCGATTAATTCGGAATAGTACACGACCACGTGTTAGCCAGAAGTCTTTAAAGCAAGACGAAGGAACAACCGATAACGCGGAATAGTTCTTCATCATGACAATGCTAGCTGTCATATATCGGCCGAAACGACTCAGTTTATGGAAGGTCAAAACATTGAATTGACGGGTCATCCACAGTACAGCCTCGATTCGGCACCCAACGATTTCTATTCCAAGCATGAAGAATAAACTACGTGGTCATTGATTTTCGTGCTGTGAATTCGTTCAAAATGCACGTTTTGGAGATACCCCAATCAGAATGAAAAATGTGTTATGAAAAGTGCGTCGATCATCAAGGCGAATATTTTAAAAAGCAATTAAACCATATTAAATGACAGATGTATGTTTCTTATTGTTATTCCGGATCAATAAATAGCAGCTCTCATATAAGCATCAAATACTGATTAATTTGGTAATTGGCGAAATCGTGTAATGCAGGAAATGTCACCAAACAAGAAGAATGTCGAAAACTATGTGAAATGACAAGTGGATAATTGTCGAGTGTCAAAATGACGTGCGGATTTCAAGTCGGGGTCAGTGATTTAATTTCGTTGTTAACTGTTGGAAAGCGAAATAAACAATTTCGGTAGTGAAACTAGTTTAGTCTGCGTCCTTTATTTATTTAATATCTGGATGGAACATTGCAATACAAAGTTAAAAAAATGACGGGCAAACTTTTACATACATACTTGTGTGTGTGGCTCAACAGACTACAAACACTCGCTACGCCATACTAACCATGTACTAACCGTATACAGACGCCTGCGCTCTAATCTGAACACTTTGTATTTTGGTCATTTTCAAATATCAGCTAAAATTACGAAAAAGACATAAATCGCGCGTGCGGACCCCTACAGTTGGTTGAGGGACTCAGTCTGCTACAACTAGCGTGCATGGCGGGACTGTTGGTGAGATGCACTTCTCAGTTCACCCGTCGACCGTTTTGAACGGTGCTTAAATATAAGAGCAGACGTCTATACAATCTCTGCATACGTAAATTATAACCGAACAGTTAGGCAATAATTTTAGCTACGTCGTTTTGACGCCGACTTCCTATTCAGACGTTATACCTGATGTTTGGCTGAACATAGTCCAAACTTATAGAGCGTATAGAACTTACCGAACTAAACAAAGATATTTAAAAAAAATTATCATGTTTTCTCGGTAACCGTTAGTTTGCACCATCTGCTCACTTGAAACTTTTTGTTTAGTTCGGTAAGCTCTACCCTATAAGTTTGAAATACGTCATATGCTCATAATCAAACTACCTGTATAATACACACGGCAAACCAACCGTAGAGAACTATAACGGCGCCGCGAAAGGATGCACACGGCACAGCTCAGGCACTTTAAATAGTATTTGCTTTTGGTCGAGGCGATCGCGTTTCGCTCGGCGCGTGCGCTCAGACGAAACCGGCAGCGCTACGCCTTTACGGTTCACGTATCTGTAACAGGTATCACATATAACTTTGTTAATAATGATTTATTTTTTTAAATTATTTCACTGTTTTGATATATTTAGAAAACTCTTTCATAAGAATTTTTTTTTCCTTAAGTTATCAACTAATAGCCTAGTGTTAGTCACGAGGTTAGTCACTTATTGGTGTCGTAATAGCCGTGGGGTGGCGAGCCAGATTCTTGTTTAGAAGGTTGTGGTTCAAATCCCAGATACCGACATCTACCAATGAGTTTTATGTGACATAAGTTAATACTAACTGCGACGACGACCGCTTAGCCTAGCAGGGCAGCGACCCTGCCTGCGAAGCTGGAGGTCCCGGGTTCGAATCCCAGGTCGGGTCAGTATTTATATGATGAATATTAATACTGGCACCGGGTCTTGGTTGTTATATGTATGTGGTGTCTTCGCTTGGTACCCAAAATACAAGCTAATGCTTAGTTTGGGACCTAGACGTTGTTGTGATTGTGTGTGTTATTATTATTATTACTAATCTGTACAGACAGACATGTGTTGTTTACTTGATAGTGTAATATATGGCAACATCAACCATATGCGTAAATAACTGTTTTTGTATCATGTGTATGCGCATGTATGTATATGTATGTATATATCAATATGTATGCATTGTGTGTATTGTATGTGACTGAATATGTATTTTGGATCTGGTAGTCATATAGTATAATAATTATTAATTTAAAAAGTTCGACTAATTGTCATTAGGTAAGTTATATTGATATACCATATTAGGTCCTCACGATACAGGCATGCCGCCTAGTGTGAGGACTATAGATACATACTTTCTGTTGTTAAATTAACTTTTCTGCTATTAGCGAACCTATGGCTGATGTATTTTACTGCTCTTTTAAATAATTGTAGATCGTTAATCTGCTGTAAAATAAACTTTTTTCATTTTTTTTTTAATAAATAAACTGCTAATAGTAAACTTTTAATTTAAAACTTTAGTACAAAAATATTTTAGCTGTAAAGCGCTTATTGCACAGTAGATGATTGTTTAAGTGATCTAGAGGTCTGGACGTCAACCTAAGCAGTTGGTATGTTTTGATTCATTTTACTTTATGTATTTCTTCTTAATTTGTCAAAGTGTTATAGTTATTTTTATATCCTTATTGCTGATACTTATAATATTTTGAAAAGAGTAATTGCTGAGTTTGTTGTCGGTTCTTCTGTTACATTCTGAACCCCTAGTAACTACAAAATAAAATGACTGACTGATTGGCCAAATGGTTAGTGACCTTAAATTTTTTTTTTTTAAAAGTCAGAGGTCCTTACGAAAATTACAGTAATGTAACCCAGCGTATTAAAAATTTGCCAATAAAAACTATTATTTTCATGTCCAGTGAAAATTATTGACGAGACATAAAATAATATACTGCATATTTGTAGTACATGTTTAACTATATTAAGCCACACTAACAGTTTATTTTATTTTTTTTAAATTAGTCAATAGAATCGAAAGATAACATTCGTAACATAATATCAATCCTTATCCAACTACATAGGTTCGACATCAAGGTTGAATAATTTACATGCAAATCCCTCTTTAAATTATTCGAATCGGAGCTTTTTTCTAAAAGTTACGACGGGTATAAATATGCTAGAAGTAAGAAAAATACCGTGTGAAAAACAAAGTGTCGTGATAGCCCAGAGCGCAACGAACCTGTCTCAAATTTATAAGGCCCCATAGGGCCATGGTTTGAATCCGGGCGTGTACCAATGAGTTTTTCTGACTTAAGTACACAACATCACTGACACCGTGCTTCGGAGGGCACGTTAAGCAGTCGGTCCCGGACGCTGTCAATAGATGGCGGTCGTTACAGTTCCCAACCCGCAGTGGAGCAGCGTGGTGGACTTAAGCTCCAAGCCCCCCTCCGCACCCTGGGGGAGGCCTAAGCCCCTGCAGTGGGGTAAAAAAAAATTAAAAAAAAATGATGAAGAAAAATACCGCTGTATGAGCATAGTCTATTAGTTACCTCAACATTTTATAATTTTGTAATCTAAAAGCAATTGAATACCAGTTTGTAATTTTAATGATTCCACTAGCATTACTACACTTTCCTATACGGGTCCGCTCGCGTAGATTACACAGTTGTACCGGAACCTCTTTTCCCGGGATAAAAAGTAGCCTGCATCACTAGTTGACAAGCTAGCTTTCTATACGTGAAAGAATTTTTAAAATCGGTGTACAACTGTCCACGCGTACGGAACTGCGGGCGGAAGCTTGTTGAAAATAAAAATTGCTCTAGTTGAATACGCCGCTCACACGTTTCGATAGTGATGCAACAAAACGCGCCTCATAAGAACTTTGTCTACAGACTCAAGTCAATACCTGGCAATTGTCAGGGTGGTTTTTGTTAATCGCTATGGACTGCAGACTCGGAGCATGACACCAGTTTGCTGCAGTCGAGGCGAGCTGTCACTTCGCGCGTACGCACCGACCACTGTTGGACCACACAACGTGGATAAAAAACAAAACTAAAGTAGAACAATTAAATAAATGTTATAACAATAATCCCTGATCTTTACAAAAAAAAAACGCACTGAAATCGACTATTCCGTTGTAAAGCCACATTTGTTACAATACCACAGACAGACAAGAGTCTAAAAACCAAAACGAAGACACCAGCTTTCAAATAAAAAAAAACTATACTAAAATGATTCACCAGTTTAGGATTTACAATGCCACAGACAAACAGACAAGCAGATTAATCACTCAATGTATCATAAATTTTTGTATTTATAATTTTATTACAGGATATTACTATTCTAACAAATTAAATAATGAAAATATCGGATTTATGTCAATAATTTAAGTATGATCGCCACGCAGTCACGCAGTCGGATTTCGATCACGCTTGGGTCGGTGACGCTGAATCATTATGTATTGTAATTTGAATATTTTTTGTCCATTATCAGTGTAATATTCCAAGTATATATAATGTGTGTATACAGTAAGTATTTACTACTCTATTTGAAAATAATTTGATATATCAATATGCGTATGTTATTGTATATTTTTTGTTGCGTATCACTAATAAGTTTAATCATAAAAGTTGAACAAAAGAAGCTTGGCAATGTGTATTGTGGTGTCGTATGCTTTTAAGCTATTTATGTTATCGTTAACTTTATTCTAAACTTCATCACTTGCTGGCGGAATGTGTTCGGAATGAACCTCAAAGAAGACAACTCAAGATTCAGTTGAGGGTTAAAGATCACCAGATTGGCATCTATAACAGCATCTTGGCTTCTCCGTATTCTTCGGAAGCCGGGATGCTGTATAGATTCGTCAAAACATCGATTGAGGAAACAATTTAGTGGGTAGCGACCCTGCCTACGAAGCTAGAGGTCCCGGGTTCGAATCCCAGGTCGGGTCAGTATTAATATGATGAATATTGATACTGGTACCGGGTCTTGGTTGTTATATATATAAAAAAAAATATTTATATATGTATATATTATAAAGAATATTTAAGTATGTATATCAGTTGTCTAGTAACCCATAACACAAGCATAATACTTGCTTACTTTGGGACTAGATGGCGCTGTGTGGGAAGTCCCATGTATTATTATATATTATTATTATTATATAATTTAGGTAATCTATTTGGTATTTTGTTTTATTACTAAATTAGGCTAATTATATCTTTTGCGTAATAAATAAGGCTTATATTGTCACAAAAAACCTTGAACAAAATACATTTTAAAAAAAAATTTAGTTGATATCCAAAACAGATTTTTATTTCACCATAAGCGGATAGTTTAGTAAGCAAACCGCTTAGTGTTTGTGCAATCAAATGTATATTTATGCGTTGGTCTAACGCCAGCAGAAAGGAGACAAATTGACAGCTAGATCTGATTAGGCCCTAAAGAGTTCATAGCTGTCGAAAATCGAATGGGGAGGAAAACTGCAAATCGCTCCCGCTAGGTGGCGTTTCGTTGCTGGTGCCTAATTATCTGTCTATGTCGTAGCTTATTAGCTTTTTCCGGATTTGATCGCAAAATGTAACGACGAAATCCAATTTTTCAATAAGTTAACATAATACAGGCCCAACCTAGTGTGGGACTATGTGGTCGTATGTGAGATGTATCATTAGTTATTATTATAAAGTCTAAGCTTTTATTTGTTGTGATTTCTTTTTATTTATTTTTAAATATTTAGTATTTATTTAATTTGTGCAATTTCAATACGCAATATGTTAGTGTTGAGAATGACCACTTTGCAAATAATGACAAGGTACAGTTCCAATCAACCTTTATGGCGGATGTGAACATAGGCACAAGTCGCGGCGTAGTAACCAGTTTTAGGTGTAGCGGGACGTAGTGGAGCGAGGGGCATATGACTGAACCGGCGCAAGCATGCATAAAGCGTTGTATTCTGATCCGCCATAAATTTTGATTGTTGGAACTATACCAGCAATTACAGTGCCACATGAAAAAAGCTCTGCCTTCTCCGATCTATTGGAAATTCGGATTCGATTTTTGAATTCGTCATCGGGCTACGATTAACGCTTGGACGCATTTGATCGAAAGATTATCAAACCTATACATGCAGCCATAACGTCCAGCGGAATACTTAATACTGGCGGGATGGCGGGAACCGAATCCTCGACCTTTGTTTGTATGAAAGACGGGATCGTTAGCCAGTCATCGTAGCTTAGTTGTCAGGTTTTGCTGCGTGTCGTCTCTACTTGGATATTGCCTACTGTTACAATTCTCACCTCTTGCGGAGACTTGTAAAATGGCGGAACGCATTCGGCGACGTCCTCGTCGGCTAGCACTAGCGCGCATAAGCGAGCTCAAAACCCGCACGACACGTACGACAAAAGTAGCAGACGGCGTATAGCGGCGACACGGCGACAGCGCATAGCGCGCGCCGTTCCTCGCCGTTACCGTTATACCGTTGTGCATATCACCTGCGAATTAAATAAAAAATATTGAATGTCTTAAACCATAAATCAACGAAAAAGGCGCAGATGGGTCCCCAAACCTGCTACTGCATACGGCAAACCAAAACAACGAAGTGTGTGTTGGAATGACATTCCGATAACAATGGGTCTGTACCTAAATTCTTAACATATCACGTGATTTTTAAATAAAAAAAATTAGGCGTATTTTTTTTAGGTGTATTTTTATTCTTGCATAGTCTTAGGTGCGGGGCTAGGCGCCACCCTTGACGCCTAGCCCCGCACATAAGACCATGCATGACTTGAGCGGTTTCTCTGTAAGGAGTATGAATATGTATACACACCTGGGCATTGGACTCGCGGGCGGGTAACAAAGGAGGTACCAGTAACGCCCGGCCTTCCCAAGCCAGTGCCAACTCGAATTTGTTCAACAGCGAGACACAGAGGGCGCGCGCCTCTTCACCTCTCCTCAACAACGGACTCGCCTTGAAAACGTGAGCTAGGTCGTCTAGCTTCATTATACCTGTTGATGTAACCGTGCTGTTAATGTTATGGGCTAGTATGATAATAGGTCCATATATTTAGGATGTACTAGAACACCGATTTAAGGTAGGACGACTCCTGTCTAGTACAGTTATTTATTAATAGATGGAGCCACCGTACAAAGGAATGATTTTTATTTTTTTGTAATTACATTTATAGGTTTCAGTGAATAAAATATAACATGCGACCATAAAAAATATTTCTCTTTACTGTTTTTAACTGACTTTACTGATTGTTTTAACAGTTTCAAAACGTTTGTACAAAAACCTAAAATTTTTGGAAAATAAGGTTTTTCGCTAAAAGCTTCGAAACCATTGAAAAAACCATAACTTAAATCAATCGAAAAAACCTTATTTTCCACGAATTTTAGGTTTTTGTACAAATGCTTGGAAACTGTTGAAACAATGAATAATGTCAGTTAAAAACTTTAAAGAGAAATACTTTTGATAGTCGCATGTTATGTTTTATCAACTGAAACCTAGAAATGTATTATGAAAAAATAAAAATTATTTATATATTAGGAAAACCAACAGCTGTATTATTTTAGAGTAACAATGGATTAAAATATCAGATTGCCAATAAAAGGTTCTTACATGTAAGAAACTCTATAGAAATTTCATTTCTTTATATGGTGGCTCCATCTATTATTAAATAGTCGTACTAGACAGGCGTCGTCTCACCTTAAGTTGTACTTATATTTTATTACGAAACAAAATGTCAAAACTGTTATCACACTTGTGTCGCACTTTGCAGTTATGTTCGCTATTGACTCTTCCAAAAACTGACTCGTTGGCAGCGTACTAGCTTTGTTATATATGCACCGAAATCATCATCGCCACATCTCGAAGTTTCCATCATCGAACATTCCATTTTGAAATTTTAATTACAATTTATCCTGGGAATCCGAGCAGCGCAAACTTTTTGATTTGCGCCGCTTCTAAAATAGAATATCATTTATAATTTCTGTACTTAGTCGACATGTTTGTGAAAGCGCGTGACAATTCGAGTACATTCCACAATGCTTCTAAGCATAGACGTCACTATACGATAGGAGGCTAATATTGAAAATATATTTCTCAAGGAATAAAATTGAAGTGTCTGTCTACAGTTACGAGATAAAGACTTTTCTTGTGTTCATATATTTTTGTACATAACCAAAACCAAAACACGCGTTTTTTAAATGTTTGTCTGTCTGTTTGTTCGAGCTAATCTAAAACGGTTGAATTAATTTTGAAGGGATCGCTGATTCACATTGGCCGCAAGAGTGTACATGCCTTACTCTACTGTTGCCGCGCAGACTCTAACATCTGTGTCTCGAAATGTAAGTACATTATAAGTAACACATACCTCTGCTAGCAAAGGGGTTGATCTCTCTGACTGTGACCACGTGGGTTAACATGTCGCACAACCATTGCGGTCTTAATAAGAACAACTCCTTCAGGGTGGCATCGTCATAATGAAGAAGGACGCCTAGAATGATAACATAATTTTTAGGGTTGGAATAATTCTTTATACATAAAAATGACAATTTGCTCAACATTTAGGAACATGGTCTAAATTTTTATGTAAAAAGACAGTTATATTTTTGGAGGTCTAATAACAGAAATTTATAATGACGTACGTGTACCTATCAATAATATTACAATACTAACTATCGGTGATTTAAAGTTATGCAAAATAATGTCAGGTATCAAACATCGAAGCTATAAACCGTAGTTGTTACGTCATAGGTATTTCAGTTTTAAAATCAATTATTTAAGCTACCGATTTCTGATTGAATTAAGTCTTTAAGTACTTTTGAGCAACTTTTATCTCGCAATATCCTTATTAGCCGAGGGCCTATTAACACCTCTTGTATGGGAACCCTTAAATTGCGACACAAGCATGGATCTTGGCACATGTGTTCCCTGTATAAAACAAATCAGATTGAACTTAGTTCGCAGCAGTTCCACCCCCAGGGGGCGTGGGGGGGTACACAAAGTTTGCATCCGCCGTGCTCCAAACAAAAAATTCTCACTGATGCAGTTTTACTATTAAGACGTTTTTGGTATAGTTGTCGTATAAAATAAGGACGTGGATTTCATTTCTGATGACAATTTAGTATACACCCATACAAAAAATGATTTTATTTGCAATAAAGTAAAAATCATGTCTGGCATTTTTTTCTTTAATTTTCTATAACTTTTTAAATTGTAAATAATTTGTAACAAAATAAATTTGTTTAGTTACCTTATTTATTACTCTAATTTATAAAAAATATAATATGTTTACACTTAATTAACAAAAATTCGTAGGAAAAAAACTGAAACGTGACGCGACGTCGGGTCGAGCGCGTCTCTGGCAGCGGTTTGAGGTGACACAGCTGAAATTTATTTGAATGATTTAAATATTTTTGGTTAATATTCGACGACTGTAGATGTGAAATCAAAACTATTTTAACAAACGGTAAATTTCTGCATTTTAGACTGAATTTCAACTCAAATTTGAAAAATAAATAAAAGTAGATTATTACGGTGAGATGAATCATTTAAACTTTGCGTGTGCCATTACATATGCACAAGTCAGTGCAATTCAGTCCTTGTTTGTTGCCACTGCACCTGTTACCGCACTTTTGCTTACACTTGCATCTTATAAGTTCTAAGCATGCGCGTGCAGCAATAGCCACAGTTGTCCAGTTGGGAACCCATACAACTCCTCTTTTCCGACCGTATTTCTGGGGATTGGGTAGATTTTGTTGTGGTGTCGTTAACTGGCTCTATACATGTACGCCTTGATACACTGCACGCAATATATGTAGATGCAGCGCATTTTCTCTCGGCGGAACATTCTCTTAATTTTTGTAATGTTAATGAAGCTTTTTACATGTCACACTGGACCTAAGTGGCTAATTTTGGCCTGTGTTTTTCTATGTGTCTGTTTGATTGTTGTAAATAGAGCATACTTGTTTAACGCGATGTGATCGTGAATAATTTTATTGTTATATGGTATTCTTTGCTCGCAGAAAGTTTAATACTGAGCGTCTCCGTTTATTTCTAAAACAGGGCACTTTTACTAGGTGCTTTTTGGGTGTTACTCCACAAGATCATTCGGGGCTGTAAAAATTGAAGTTAAAGTTCAAAAACTGATTAAAAAAACGTAATAAATACTTACATGAATTGACTTCAAAACATCAAATAAAATTGCAGCCACAAAGACAAAAAAAAAACAATTAAACCGCTTTTATTTAAACTTGATAAACGGTTATTTTGATAACAAACTTTGCGTCCAATCCCTCCACCTACACTCGGGAAACTAAACTGTTTACTGGCATTTACTGCACGCACTGAGATTCGAATTCAAAGGCGCCCGCACTAAGCTTGGAACATTTCACAAGTAGCATGTGAAAAATCACATGAAATGCGTAATCATACGTCGCACCTGCTACTTTCTTTCACATGGTCTGCTACGTGCTACTTCTGCTACAAATAATACTCAACGAAATCGCAGACCACGCGCATTTCATCGTTTTGAATGAAATTTAACTTTTTCACAGTTTCATTGTGATTTCACTCTTTCACAGTTTCAATATTTTCAATGTGATTTCACTTGTAGCTCGGGAGTCGTGAAGGGCGATTGTGTCGCAATTACGTAGTTTAAGTATTGTATGTGTGCTGCGATTTATGTAAAATTATCGTTGGATGTTTAGTCTTAGTGTAAATAAATATAGATCCCATCAAAAACAATACTTGTCAAAAAAACCAAATCTCCCAACTCAGTTGTTCTGCGGTAAAAAGTTGTGAGATCCATGTAATACCAAGTCGGTTATTAATTTATTCAGTCTCTACTTAAGCGACTTTCTGTCTTAATACGTCCAGTCTCTAAGACCACGATCGTGGTCCATAACAATTGAAAATCAATTGTGTCTGGAATTTCCGTACTCGAAGCATTAAGTTGTTACGTAATAATTAACAGCATCTTATAGTGACGCATATCAATATTAAAATTCTTTAATGTTTTATATAAATATATTGAGACTTGACCATCGCACTAAATAATTGAATTTACACGTGTTTTCAGGCGATTGAATGTACACGTGTTTTCTAGTTTTATCCACAACGAAGTTACAGGGGGTCGAAAATGGTCTGAATTGGTTCGAGAAAAGGATGGTACGGCCGTGACGCTTTTTTGCTCGACTTGGTGGGGGCACGGCCGTGCCCCCAGATTAGTTTAGTACTTGTTAGTCTATTTGAATATAAGTTTCCTATTTTTTTAAAATGTCCGTTATGACTTGTGTAAATGTGACTGTTTTAGTCACTAAAAATTGCTTTCAAAATCGATATCTAAAAATGTGCATGGACTCCGATCTAGAATCTGTTGTCAAAATTGAAAAAAATTGGCCGTTATTTGGTCATAATCATATCACTACATAGTATAAAACAAAGTCGCTTTCTCTGTCCCTATGTCCCTTTGTATGCTCAAATCTTTGAAACTACGCAACGGATTTCGATGCGGTTTTTTTAATAGATAGAGTGATTCAAGAGGAAGGTTTATATGTATAATAACATCCATTAAATAGTGGAGAAGTACTGTTATTTTTGAGGTTTCTAATGTGATGTCGTAAATAATTACATTTTTTCCGCTTACATTGCAAACGCAGGCTGAACCCTAAGAGTTTTATCAACATAATGTACTAAGTATTGTACACATTGAAAAGGTCTACAGAAAAGTCCGTGATGGTATATGTCTATCTCTTATGGATAACCCACAATAACTTTTTTTAGCCGGAGCGGGCCGCTATGTTTTTATATACAACGTTCACAGTTTTTCTGTAGTGTATTTAGTATCAGCATTGCACCCGTGCGAAGCCGGGGCGGGTCGCTAGTCACTCATATTTAAAATTTAATTTTTAATAGCAAATGGTAGACATTTTGTAATATTGATATGATTGATCGATGTTGATTGAGTGATTGATGTTGATTGATTGATAGTTTATTATGAGCGTTATAAGCTCGTGGAGTTTGAAAATCACTGTCTGTGCAATTTCACAGGTGAAATCACTGTGAAAAAAATTAGTCATTTCATCAAATGAAAATGAATTAAAAGTAGCAATCATTTCCATGCTTAGCCCGCACTCCACCGCCGCACCGCCCGCGCGGTCGCCTGTTAATGCATCGATTCGCCGCGTCATCTTCCGGAATTTTTTCTTAGTACATATTTTTATAAACTAGAGTAAATAAGGTAACTAAACAAGTTTTTTTTACAAAATATTTACGATTTAAAAAGTTATAGAAAATTAAAGAAGAAAAATGCCAAACAAGATTGTTACTTTATTGCAAATAAAATAA
The DNA here is from genome assembly GCA_949709985.1 of Luffia ferchaultella. Classification (NCBI taxonomy): domain Eukaryota; kingdom Metazoa; phylum Arthropoda; class Insecta; order Lepidoptera; family Psychidae; genus Luffia; species Luffia ferchaultella. Next base: position 14,620,245 of record OX453240.1, on the reverse strand, counting down.
TTTTTTGTATAGCTGTATACTAAATCGCCATTAGAAATTAAATCCACGTCCTTATTTTATACGAAAACGATACCAAAAACGTCTTAATAGTAAAACTGGATCAGTGAGAATTTTTGGTTTGGAGCGCGTCGGATGCAAACTTCGCGTACCCCCCACTCCCCCCTGCGGGTGGAATTGCTGGGAACTGAGCTCAATTTGATTTGTTTTATACAGGAAACACATGTGACAAGTTTCATGCTTGTGTCATAAAGTGAAGGGTTCATGTCAATAGGCCCTCAGCTATATGTGCGCCGCCTGGAGGTGAACTCACACGCATCAGCCCTTATCACGCAGTAAAAATAAATTTTTCATTACTCATACTCGTAAAGTACGCTTGAAGTTACCTGATCAGAGGGATGAAAGTAGTACTTTTCGTCCCTGGGAAACGATTTTCCCTGCTGTTCAATAAATTTAAAAAAAAAACTATACAAACCATGTCTCAACTTTTATACAACTCTGTTGAATCGCGGAGTAAAAATTTGTAATATGACTTAATACTTACAATTTACTTTGAAATAAATTACTATTTAATTTACATAGATTTGAGCTAAATATTAACCATCATCAGCGAAAAAAGATACTGGCTGGTAGAATGCCACAGTAAAAGAAACATAAATAAGGCGAGAAAGTGGCAATTAGATCTTCAGTTGTTTTGACGAGGGCTAATTATTTACATATACAGTTATTTATATAAAATGAGTTTGTCAGATTCAGATATAGATTTTACGCGTTTTTTTTTACTTTCCTCATATTCGTAATGAAAAGCAAAATGTTTACCTCAGGTGAAAAACCTATTTAGGAACTGAACTAGTTTTCGTGTAGGAACATTGTCGCTCGGTGCAATTCCGCCGCGTCTCGGAACATACGATGATTTTTCTGCTGCATATATTGCGTCACCTGCATATTAAAAAATCGAATTTCAGACTGATATTACACCATTTTTCAAAAAATAAAAAACATTTTTTTTGTCATCTAAAGAACAAAGCTGGAATATTTACGTTTTCAAATTTTAAAATATTTATTTAATGGTTTTTTTTTCACTTGCGAAGGAAGGCCTTAAGCGACGCAGGGGGACGGACAAAGTATGAATTAAAAAGCTTATGAAAACCTCAAAATGCTATTCTTTATTTGACTGATCGGTTAGCTGGGTTGGCCGAGTGGTTAGAGATGTTAACTGCGGAGCCAAAGGTCTCGGGTATGATTCCCGCAGGGGACAAATATTTGTACGCATGAACATGTCTAATAGTTCCGTATCTGTGTGTAAAATTATCTGTCTCCATAATACAAACATAATACTTGCTTATTTTCGGACTAGGTGGCGGATGTCCCGATACTATTATTATTATTAAATGCGGTAGAAAATACATCGCTTACCAATTTTTAAGCTATTTATATTCATCATGTCTCAGAACTGGTTCTTTCAACTCGACGGCGAGGTGTATCGCGCATTCTTCTAAAGCCAAGTACGTAGCAGGCAGGCACTCTTTGTTCCAGCAATGGTTCTTTGCTACCTGTAAAAAAGCAAAAAGTTTCAGTAAAAAAATAATACCATGATCCCATAAACATATAGGCGGAAAAACAAGCGACACAGACTATCGTGTTCTATATAGGCATTTTCGGATAGGTGAAACGAAATCGTGTTGTTCCCTTTTAGTTGTCTGTTCGTATGACACTGAAGATTGTCTAAGTTTTAATGTTTTTATTTTGCACATCAAAATGAGAAAAAAACTGGCCAAGTGCGAGTCGCCACCCACACGAAGCGCCATACCACCATACAGTATAAAAAAACGTTTCTTGAATGGGGACCCCCTTTAATTTTAACTTTATTTTATTTTTATTACTTTTATTATTATAGCGACCAGAGTAATAGAGTCAGGCCGTCGATGCCAACTTTTCTTTCAATGTCCACTTTTGATTATTTCATACTAAAATTCGTGCCAAGCCGACTTATTTAACTTTACTAGGATTTAGTTTTTCTAAATTTACTTTCTTACGATGTCTCCTTTTTTCAACATTCAATTTGTGTAGTTTATGTCGCCAACTGTTATAAAAATGTTTTTCGCCTGTTTCATAATCAATTAGTACCCTAAGTATTTGACAATTGTTTTTATCCATTGGGAAATATTGATGCAACAACCTCTACCAATAAAAACAAACTGTGCATTAAACTACCTATGCGAGCCGTAGAAGATAATCTGTGTATTAATACATGGAGGAAAAGCTTTCAATCCCTTTATAAGCATAAATAGATAATACGCTTACGGAGGATTGTGAGATTTGGCATAGTTAAAGTTTATGAAGAGCAGAAGTGCAGAAAGTCAAAATCTACATAGTTGAGCTTTTAAGGTGGGAGTGCATGGCCAAATATTAAACTATGAGAAATAGGGAAAAGTGTGCCAAGGGGTCATGAGCTCGATTTTTGAGAAAACAAAAACGGCATACGTGTTTACATTTTTTTTAAAATCTGTTACTTTAACAGGGTATCAAACCACTTAATTTGATAATCTAAGTATATGTTAATACGTGAAGAAAAAATTTTGTACACATTTCAAAGCATATCGCGAGTACGGAGGAGTATGAGATTTGGCATTTTAGTTATATATAATAAATAGTACATAGTAGATTACTGCCGCGGCCCGTAAGTGCAGCTTAAGCGAACGATCGTGAGTCCTGTTATGCACAGTTGTGGCCAAGGCTTGTATAGTACTTTTCTCCATGATGCATGTATTAAAACAATAACATAAATTTTTATTTAAAAACACAATTAGTAAAGGTACAGTTTTTGAAACTTGAAAGTGGATCTCCCAGGAATGGTATTAGTTTGTGACATTTCCAGGGATTTTTATATTATATTTCATTAGTATCGTATATTTTAACATGGAATGTAATACACGTACATACCCAAAATCTACATGGTTTTACTTTTGTAGCCATTTCACAAGAATAAGCTAAGATAACGTTTTCAGACAACGATTTAGATTTCGTTTCGTTTTTCTATTGAATAAAATTTTCATACGTTTTCATGTATCTGTCCTTCGATTTAGGTGGTAAGCAATTTTCAACAATAGCTTTTGCAGCTTCTTGTATTTCAGGTGGTGTTAAAATGTCTTCATCACTCGTAAAACTCATTTTGAATAATTTATAGTAGATAAAGTTAACATAAACTAATTATATTGACAACTGTATTATAATAATAAAAATAGTTCAAGTAATTTTGCCGCCAATTCGCCACGTTCCATTGTCGATACCTTACTTTTACTTTTTTAAATTCATTTAATGGCGCATTCTTTTTGTCATGCCAGTTCGAAATTTAATTGAAACTTAGATGAGTTATCTCTTCGGGTTTAAAAGAGTTCATTCCATTTTCAAATTATATATTCGACCGCACGAGCATGTCTACTAAAACATTGTGGGACCCTTTTTGGTCCGGTACTGCAAGTATATATGATTTATCCCAAAGAAGGTTGTGCAAGATATATATCGTAGCATCTTTGACAAAAAGTAGTTAAAGTTTAAATGGAAAAGGAGTGCCAAAAGTTGAAATCCTATAACAATAGTATAATAGACTGTTGTTCGATGCCTAATTATTATAGGTGGTTATAAAAAAGTGAGTACGGTCGAATTTCGACCACTGAGCGACCATTATAAATATCATAGAGTGAAAAAATTTGACAGCAGCGTTTCATTTAAGCAAGTTTTAATAGGGTCAGAAATGTCACTTTACAGTATCGAAACGCAATTTTGCGGGGTGACGGCTGGCGCGCGGGTACCTCGCGGAATTTAAATCGGGCTGAAACTTGTCAAATACACACCCAGCTAACTAGAAAAAGAGTGGTAAAACGGTAAGCGGGAGAGTGCTTCTAGTAAATTCGTACTTTTAAGCTACATTACTAACTAACGTAAGTATATATGAATGATAATAACCTATTAATTAATTAATTAACTAATAAGGAATCGAGCGTATAACACCCCTCTACCTTCACAGTAGTTTAGAGTGAAGATTTCGTAACTTAAAAGCCTATTTTTTATTTTTTACTGTACTCTACGTGTATTGTAATGTAGTGTAGTTGATTGTATTTTTACTATAACTATTAAATTGAATTTCTTATATTTCTTGTTCAGTATTTTGACATAGTTTTATATATTTTATATAAATTTAATCACCATTCTTTGTTTTTATTATATAATTAATAATATAAAATAATATTATTAAAATATCTATATATTATTAAAAGAAGAATAATTAAGGTCTATATATACAATAATATAAGCTAAAAATAACCAGTGCCTGGCGAACCTGATGCAAAGGTACCCATAACGCTCGCGGCATTACCGCGCTGGATCGCTATGGCGAGCCTCTGCATCAGAAACGACCCCGAGCGAGGGTCACACCCCCTCTCCTTAAATCGGAATATATCGCAGTTCAAATGTTTCCACATATAAATGACTAAGAGCTAGTTTGTAAACGTATTTTGTTGTTATAAATATTACAAACGTGTATTGACGTGTTAATCGCTTCACATTGCCAGAATATCACATGAGTGCGTATTTCACATCAAACCAAATATTATCTTAATACTCGTACCTATACCGTAGTTATGTAACATAATCTTGAAATACGTCACAAAAGTGAATTTATCTCTTTATGGAAGAACGTCCTCACAAAGGCGCATTCAAAAAGTGCTGGTTCCTCTCAGAAGAGTACACAACAAACTGAGAAACGGCCTTTTTTAAAAGAAAAACACATAAACAATAAAATTAGCACACTTTTAACAACACCTAAGTCGTAAATATTATTGAAATAAACTGATAGGCGAACGATCTACACCCATGGATTTTTATCATCTAAGTAATCCTTTACTTCATAATAAGCTTTTGCATTAAGCTTTCGTTTTTCGATTTTTCGAATGTCAACTGGGATCTTATTGTAAAAACGTATGCATTGTATTTAAAACATTTTGTGACTTTACTAAGGCGGCTAACGTGGTCAGCAAGTTGAACTTTGCGTATTAACATGATGCCGATCACTATTTTTTTTAAATATCACAGTATTTTTAACTTCCCACTATCCTAGGGAAGTTATTGATTTGGGTCCGATTTTCGAAAATCGAGTTTTCATCAGATGCCCACGTTTTGAGGTCCTCGGAAGCCATTTTGACCATTTTCGGCTGGACGTCCGTATGTGTGTGTATGTAACTTTTTTATTGTTATACGATATCTTGAGAACGGATTGACCGATTAAGATCCATGATACAGCGTTTGAAAGGGTTCATGGAGACTTAGATCTGATTAGGTTTTGAAGTCAATCGGTCAAGCTGTTTTTTAAATAACTAAGATTTTCAAATCGATCTAATTGAAATCTTATATACGTTTTTTGTACATAAAAAACTACGTCGAGTGCCGCCCAAACTATCAAAATCGAACGATGCGTTTAAAAGATATCGCAGTTCACAAATTTCCACTGCATTAAAATCAAACGAAGCGTTCAAAAGATATCGCAGTTCAAATATTTCCAAAATAACATTTTCTTTGATAGGTATGTCCCAGGTTTCTGAGCTTGAAGAACTCTAACAGCGAGTTGCACCAAAAGAAATAACATATACGTTTAACGCATAAAATAATAACTGACTGCTATACTTTAATTGGAACGGTGATGCCTTTCATGTCTGGTACAACCAAGTACGATCATAAAAGACATTATGGCTCTGATCAAAGTACTCGTATATCTGTCAATTTTTACTTTATGCGATATACGTGGTCGTAATCTCTTTTGGTACAACTCGCTGTAAATGTATAGAAATTCTGTTTTTGGGCTTGGAGAGCTCGGAAAATGCAATATCATAAGCTCGAAGAGCTCAAAAACTACGAAAATCGATATTTTGAGTTCGAAGAGCTAAATAGCTTTCTAATTTTCGAGCGCTTTGAACTCGAAAATAGCGGAAAGTTTCAGAGATGGCCTGCAGGGTCAACCGATTTTTTTTATAGATAATGTTTTCAAATATATATTGAGACGACAATTTCATTGTATTAATTTCCTTGAATTTGTCTATAAGTGATACTTTACGCCTTTGTTTATAAATTGTTCGAACTGCAGCACGAAGATTGTATTTACACTAGCAGCGTATCCTCACAGCAGAATACCTACCATAAGTCATCAAGATTTTATACGTGCAGAATTTTACGACTTTGGTCGAATTTTGGTTTTCGCATCTAGTCCCAAATTGAAACATTTACATTCTAACAAATAAAATCTCATTTAAACAAACCACTCGCGTTACTATATTTTAGAACCTTTATAAGAGTCCGTCTATAGTTTTAATACATGTCATAATTTCTGAGTTGTTTTAACTTAAGTACATAAAACTTTATACCGCCAAAACCCAAAAAAAAATTCGTCTTCGATGACTTAACACATAAATAAAATTATATATCACTAGTGACCCGCCCCGGTTTCGAAAGGACAGATAGATAGGAAAACAAATAAAATTAGTATTATGAATTAGGACTTTATTTAGACAAATAGATGATAACAACAATTCCTTGTTAACAATTTCAATTTTCATACCCATCGTAACTTCGAACTATTTACTTGGTTATGGATAAAGTAATATCCAATCCAATGATTAATAAGTAGCTTTTTATAGGTGAAAGAGTTTTTAAAATCAGTTAAGTAGTTTTTAGTGTATCCGTTACAAACAAACTAACGAAAAATCAAATCTTTTCTTTTTATAATGTGAGTTTAAATATAACAATAACATTTAAATTTGACACGAGAATATTGTAACGGTTTCAAGTGCCTTTATATAAATACCTACTTACATGAAAAAGCTTACCCTGGCTGAACTCGCGGTGCCTCGAAGTGAGTGTCAATTGTAGCGACCTTCAGTCCGATGATGACTCTACGATCTCAGGGTTTTGGGTTCGAGAGCTGACCGAGTACGGTCGCGTACAATCAAACCAGTCTATATACCTAGGTATAGTTGCTAAGCTCTCTAAGGATGTTTCTTCGGTTCGTCAAAATCATAAACAACGTACCTACGTAAGTATACACAAAGACTATATATTATCATGACTACACATAAGTGTAGACAAAGATTATGATTTATTAAAAACTATGGTAGATTGTAAATTCAACAAATACAAAAAATAATGAGTTCAGAGTTATTCAAGATATTTATACTAAATAAATTTTAACTTTAATAGCCAGACTACTTGGCATATGAAATCTAATTATAATGTATACTGTAAGGTGGGTAGCCTTTTGAGCAAATATTGATAAAACGAATTGCCTACAAGCATCGACTTATATGTACCCTCTAGGGTACTAGACTTGAAGATCGCTTGCAATGTACGGCGGACGGAAGGTAAACGAGAATGTCCGAACGGGTCCGAAGATAGTCGATTGCACTGTTGTTGCTGTTCACCAGGGCCGTATTGTATCAGTCATTTAAATTAAGGTTTTTTTTGTTAGGGAGTAAAATAATTTATTATTGCAATATCAATTCTTTTTTAAGTTACAAGTAAAGTACAATCACTGTTAGTATAAAAGTATTTATTAAGAATAAGAATAATCAAATGACAAATACAAGGGTCCTACCTACACTTAAATAATTACATTTTTTTAAAAATCAAATAGATTTTAACTAAGAAAATTAAGAAATTAACAGTCAAAATTTGTTATATAGTGTCGTGATAGCCCAGAGCGCAACGAATCTGTCTCAAATTTATAAGGCCCCATAGGGCCATGGTTCGAATCCGGGCGTGTACCAATGAGTTTTTTTGACTTAAGTACACAATATCACTGACACCGTGCTTCGGAGGGCACGTTAAGCAGTCGGTCCCGGACGCTGTCAATAGATGGTGGTCGTTACAGTTCCGACCCGCAGTGGAGCAGCGTGGTGGACTTAAGCTCCAAGCCCCCCCTCCTCACCCTGGGGGAGGCCTAAGCCCCTGCAGTAAGGTAAAAATGGGCTGATGAAGTGAAATGAAGTCAAAATTTGACAAATATTTAAAAAAAAACCTAATCATAACTTAAATTACATTACTGTAGATGATGACAATCTATAATAGTTAAACAACTCGACTACTGTATCGTTGCAGGAACAAGGGGGTTATTTTTGGCCAATCTTAACGTTTTTAATTAGTCATCTGTTAATAGAAAACACGCCCATTAGTCGACAGTAACCCCTCTCGGTCCTCGTAACAACATTGGACTCGCCAGCTTAAATTTGTCGGACTATAAAGTACCTATTTCTTATTTTTTATGGCGATGACACATAATCTAATTAAAAATGTTAGTGCTTTGGCCATAGAAATGCACTTGTTTTATGATAAAGTATTAATAAAGTTGTGTTACCAGTGCGCCTTGTAAACTGACCACGTTGAGGAATAAACGGAAATGCTATTGTTTCTTTTTGTTTAGTTTTTAATGTTACATATAATCTATGTCAATAAATGTTTATTAATATTAAATGTATAATTATAGCTACTTTTTCTTGAAATGGTGAATTAGTTTTAATTATGTTGAGCTACTTTCTTTAAATGTCAAATAACATCATATATTTGTTCTATTATTTTTATAATTTTACATATGCTTTGTTAACGTTATATTATTTAGCTCGGTATTTTTTCCGAGCCGTTTCAGAGGTACGCGAAATAAATTTATACAAGAATTACTTATATTGTAGCATAAAATTTATAGACAGTCAAAGGAAAATTGGCCCAAGAGATTTACTAACACATATGCTTTTACATGTGTATACGTAAAACGAAAAATGTCATTTGTTATTTTTATACGCACATGTAAATGCATATGTGTTAGTGAATGGCTTGTGCCAGCTTCCTATCTTCAATACTGGTAATTCCGTAGGTATTTTTCTATAATTACTTTCCTTCAAATATAGAAAGTTTGTTACGTTTTTGTCGCTTGCTTAATGTACGTGTAAAAGGCTCAGTTTTGGTTTCGTGATGTAACCTCACTTTAGCATAAGTTTGCAAAACCACTCGAATTAAATGTACTCGATAATTGTACGTAGCCGGGGTATCCATAGAATGTTCAGACAGTTCGGCGAAAATGTCTGAACCCAAAAACATCTTCAACCCTTTAGCTGTTAAATATTTCATAGTTAATATTGATGGCAAAGTTTGGCCATTATTTTCTGCGATCAACTTGCGCAAGAGTTTTTCAACACTCAAACACACCTTGAAAACGCTTTCAGTTGGGTAACATAAGCCACCCATGTCCTTCATTACAATCAATTGATGGAAATTAGCATTTCCAAAAACCTACAAAATGAGTACCTACCATGGCAATTTTATAGTTTTATTGCGTACCATTCGTACATGTCCATTTTCTGATATTTTTTACCATTTCTACTAATAACAAGAACTTTCTGCCATTGTCTCCCATTTCTATTTTTTTTTTTATTTTTTTTTTGTAATTTTAGACGATTTTTTATCATTGCCACCATATATGATTTCAAAACAAATAATTTCACCCAAACGTACCTAAAGTGGATAACTAATTCAAAACAATATTTCATATCCTGATTTATTTTTATGATTAATTAATTGTTTCGAATGCGGCCCTGGTTCCTGATCTTTCAAAATTTGTGTCAGAACCGTTGAACAAAATTGCGAAAGAGAAAGGTGATGCGGAAGGTGTATAGCTATCTAATAGATTGAAAAGAGATGAAAAGACTATCATCGTTGTGCTTACCGAATAATTAAATTTATGTGCAACTGTCAAATTGTAATTGTCAAAAATTAAATTATTAAAAACTAAATTAATAAAATATTATAAGCGTACGTGTGATAAGTGATCCCATCTGCCTTTTTGGAGTTCCGGATATTGTTTTTGCACTGTTTGAAAACACAGCTCGGCATTTTCTTTCTATAATTTTATGTGATACGTGGAAGATACAAATTGATTATAATCGACGAAACCAACTAAACTGACACAAGGTCTACAAGCGACTATTTTGTCTTTAGTCCCCGCACCGCGATTGGACTAAGTTTCATATGCAGTTTCATTCTGTGACACTTACAGTCTAGTGATAACCTATAAGTCGGTGCCTACAAGTTACACAATTTAGTTTCCCCTGATAATGTCTTCTTTGGTACCATTTTTTAGGCCAGTCTCTTCAGCTAACTATTAGATTACTCGCCGTAATTCCAAAGTTCCTTAGCTTTATAACCAAAGGTAGGTATTTTCCGATTCCATACGAATTGATGAATGTAAAAATTCATACCTCCAAAAGTAAATTTAGGTATGCGCCGCATCGAGGATTACGTCCTGGCGGAGACTTGGCAACAGGCCAAGCTAAACTTTGTTTCGAGGTGTACGAACACTGTTACACTGGTTCACTATATCACTTTATGACGCCACCCACACTTCACACTTAACTTGTTTATGACAAGAAATGTATATCTTCAAAGCGTACCCAGTTGTAACGAATATGGCTAGTTACAAATATTGACGGTAACCGATAACACGGCAATCCTCGACCTTCGAAATACGGTTGTGTGTGACTGTGTGACAGTGTGTGTTGTAAGCTTGGAACATTTCACAAGTAGCATGTGAAAAATCACATGAAATGCGTAATCATACGTCGCACCTGCTACTTTCTTTCACATGGTCTGCTACGTGCTACTTCTGCTACAAATAATACTTAACGAAATCGCCGACCACGCGCATTTCATCGTTTTGGATGAAATTTAACTTTTTCACAGTTTCATTGTGATTTCACTCTTTCACAGTTTCAATATTTTCAATGTGATTTCACTTGTAGCTCGGGAGTCGTGAAGGGCGATTGTGTCGCAATTACGTAGTATACGTATTGTATGTGTTCTGCGATTTATGTAAAATTATCGTTGGATGTTAAGTCTTAGTGTAAATAAATATAGATTAGTTTAGTACTTGTTAGTCTATTTGAATATAAGTTTCTTATTTTTTTTAAACGTCTGCTATGACTTGTGTAAGTGTGACTGTTTAGTCACTAAAAATGGCTTTTAAAATCGATATCTAAAAATGTGCATGGACTCCGATCACGAATCTGTAGTCAAAATTGAAAAAAATTGGCCGTTATTTGGTCATAATCATATAACTCATATTTCAAATTTAATTTTTAATAGCAAATGGTATATTTTGTAATATTGATATGATTGATTTATATTGAGTGATTGATATAAATTGAGTGATTGATAGTATATTACGAGCGTTAAAAGCTCATGGAGTTTAAAAATCACTGTCTGTGCAATTTCACAGGTGAAATCACTGTGAAAAAAATTAGTCATTTCATCAAATGAAAATGAATTAAAAGGAGCAATCATTTCCATGCTTAGTGTGTTGTATGGTTGTGTATTATTACCACCGGGAATCGGCGCGCTCCTCGCGGCTCAGCCAATGAGCGGGCAGCGTTTGAATTCTTTCGTGAATGCACTTTTAGTAAGAATAATTCTAGAACTTTCGATTTTGAACATTTTATACGACAAAGGTACTTACCTCTAAACTTATAGAGGTCACATTTCTCTCAAAGTACTTCGAGGTATGTTACATTCATAACGTCGCGCCGGCAAGTCGGCAAGAGGTACGATATTCAAAGTTAATTGTGAGCTTTATTTTGAAATATATTATTTAATTTGTATGAGCTAAACATAGGAGCTAAACCAATTTTGTTAATTGTTAAAGTTTATTGTTTTGAAGATGTAAAGATGGTTCAATAAGCATGTAAAATAATAGTGAGTCGGAGACAAGAGCAGTGCGTCAAGTGCGAGCTCAGTTTTATAAATACATAGTACATAGGTATATTGTACAAATAATTTATTGATTTTAACTAAATTATGACGGTGTCATTTTATGTTTAAAGTTTCGAAACCATGAAACTAAAAGTGTGTGGTGTATTATACGATAATACCACTACAATACACGCATTTTCTTATTTTTAAGGAAGTTTGTATTGTATTTACGATGTTTAATTCACGTGTTTATTTCTAATTACCTATGTGTTAATATTATACTACAATTATGTTGGTTTAAGCATTTCTCGCAAGTCGATGTCAATGACCGCACTTTTTGCAATCACGCACGTTTTGGTATTGTTATTATGTTATGACCTCATTACTCATATATTATTTTGTATACTTCACAATATGTTATGCTACAGCCAATTGTAAATTTTAGACAGTTTAAATATTGACAAAAAAATTTTTTTACAAAATTTTTTTTTACAAAGCCAAGGGGAATACTATAAGGGTATTGACCGCTTATACTAAAGTCCAAATCAGTGACCCCAATGTGATTTCAATATTTCTTTTTTAAATATATTTTTATACTCGGTATTTGATAGGTGAAACCTTATCATTTGTATCAATTAGATCCAATATGAGAAATACGCCGGGTATCTCTCATGTTGGTATTTTCATTAAAAAGGGAATCACATTCAAACCTTCAGGCAGATAAGGGATGTACATCACAGGCAAGTTCCAGATGTCAATATTTGACAGATGTCAATATCTGACAGATTTCAATATCTGACAGATTTCAATATCTGACAGATGTCAATGTCTGACACATGTCGATATCTGACACTCTTATATTATAAAAAGTTGCCATGTAAAAGAAATAACTTAAGGATATAATCAGGGCTTCATAAATGGCGGGAACTATTAAACAAGATCGTCATTAATTAAGAGACACACGCTGCCGAAACGAGAACGGCGGCCATCAATGTGCACGCTCATGAGTCAACTGAAGATCCCATAGCATAGGAGGTTATTCAGCATATCAAAGTTTACGTATTTTATTTTTATTATTATTCACTAACATTTTCGCATACGAAAATTATATGCTTATTAGTTTTTTCGTCACTTTCTAAATTTTATAAGGTCAAATTTTAATATTTAAATTTATTTTTTTTCGATAGAATACAGCGTGATTACTAATCATACATAAATATACGCACGAAAAAGGGGTGACCGCGGGGGTAGCGGGATGGATATCCCGCCGGCGACCGCCGACCGACGCGATTGTTAGTTGTCCACTCATCCACGCGGCAAGCCTTTGTGATCATGTTTCCTGAAGACACCCGAATATTTTCGATGGCAAAGGTGTTCGTGAAACGTATTACATTGTTCTTTTGAAAGTATCAATCGTTTAGCGCCGCCGTCGGGCACCAAAGGTTTTGGCGGCACTGAAGGCTTCATGGCTCCGGAGATCATGAGGTACAATGGTGAAGAAGAATATAATGAAAAGGTATTCATACAAGATCTATAAGCCACTTAGAGTAATAATTACTGGCTTATAGATACGCTTTTGCCGGAAGTGAAGACGATTTGAATTCTAAACCGACGAAATACGAAAAATACAGAGAGAGGTAGATAAAGTACGTTAAAGAAACTAAATACATGTTCGTCGATTTATCAATTTTTATGTCGTTTATATCAGAGACCGCTTGAGAAGGAAATTTCAAACTTAAAATATTATTTTAAATTTGAATATATTGTCCAAAAATGTTTCTGGATACAGCTCGGTAGGGCCTACCGTTTAAAGTGTCAAATAAAAATTATTGACTGTCGAATTTTCGTACGTTTCTTTTAACATCGTTTTGAATACAATAACACACCAGTTATATAAATATTCATAAAATTTTCTCAATGGCATTGACTACTAAATTTTTTTCAGAATATCACTGATACGATATAGTAGTTACAATCAAACTTTATGGCGGATCCGAACATAGGCACAAGTCGCGTCGCAGTAACCAGTTTTAGGTGTAACGGGAGGCAGTGGAGCGAGGGGCATATAACTGTACTTGCGCAATCACGCCTATAGCGTTGTATTCCGATCTACCATAAAGTTTGAGGCGAACTATACTTTGCCATTACTTGGAAAATTGACATTCTCAATACCAACAACATGCGTATTTATTGTGATCGGACAAATTATATAAATGCTGTTTCAAAAATTTATTTCTTACTTTTCTTTGATAATTAAAAACTTTCTAAAAGGAAAAAATGTTATTTAATCGCACGGTAAGTAAAACACATGCGGTGATCTAGTCCCAAACTAAGTCGAGCCTGTATTGTGGTAATTAGTTGATAAATTGTATCTTGTCGGTACATTTTACTATGAACTCCGCAATAAGCTACAAAATAGACAGATAAGTAGATACCAGCGACGAAACGCCACCTTGTGGAAGCAACTTACAGTTTTCCTCCCCATTTAAAAAATTTCACTATTGACTACAGTAGGGCCTCGCTAATCCGGAAATGCAAAAAACACACCCTTGGCGGATTATCAAGGTGTCTGGATTGTCGTCTGCAAAATTTTAATAGCTATAAAACTTGAATAAATGAAAAATTTAAATGTTTAGGTATGTGTAGTTAGTTACATACTTTAATTATTCAAAGATACATGTCAGACAGACAAGATACATTATTGAAAAACTAATATGTAAGAAGTCTAAACGTGAGGTTAAAAATACAGAAGTTAATGTAGTAGTAAAAGAACCCACGAACGCCCTCGCAGCCGCCCCTCCCGCATCATCCTTCCCACAGGATTGTCCGTCCGGATTACCGCGATCACCGAATAAATGGGGGTCCGTACTAGCGAGGCTCTACTGTATTACATTCGACCTGAAAGTAAGAGGTCGTTATTCTACTTCGACCAGTGGCAGATTCATCAGCAGGTTGAGTAGGCTGGAGCCCTGCTGGAGCCATATTTATACAGTATTTTTTCTTCAATTTCCGTAGTCACGTTATGAATAGCCTACTGGTGGCAAATGTGTAAATTCAGCACTTGTTTTCAACCACGCTCGGTGTGTTCGGGAATGTTATGTCGATTGAATACAAGATTCGGGGACCAAGTGAGACTACGTGGCAACGAATCTATACGCCAGTAATTATTATTCTAAGTATTCATAGTCAATGTAAAAAAAAATCGTGTCAAACATTTATGACCAAACGCTGCTGTCAATTTTATTTACTGTATGTTAGCGCCAAACAGGAAACCACTATATGGGATACCTGCACAAAAATACCTACACATGTCGAAGGTTTATCATGCGATGAAACCGCGTGGTGGAGAACCGTACAAATGTTAGAGAATGTACATTAAAAATTAAAAACGCTTATCTTGTTTGATATTTTAATTACAGGTGGATTGTTTTTCGTACGGGATGTTGCTCTATCAAATAATGTCTTTGAGACAACCGTTCGAGGGGCACGGGGCCGTGAAGGAAGGTGTGTTAGACGTTTGCAGGCCTACTTTGTCGCCTAGGGTAAGTATCCAGCTTAAGTATAACGCCTTGTAAGATAAGTGTCAATTTATTATATAAAGGTCAACATCCTTCATAGTGTTATCTAGTCCTAAATGAAGCAAGTATTATGCTTGTATTATGAATTAATAGACAACTGATATACATACTTAAATATTCTTTATAATATAGTACTAGCTTTTAAATTATAGCCTATGTGTTATTCTGATGTATAAGCTATATTATTGTAAAGATTCATTAAAATCCATTCAGTAGTTTTTGCGTGAAATAGTAACAAACATCCATACATACAAACTTTCGCGTTTATAATATTAGTAATATATAAATTCTGAGTGAACCAATAATAGTGCGTCAACTAGCAAAAGGCGCAGAAGAAAAATTGATCCGTCCCTTACCCTATTAAAAAGTTTTTAAGTTTGATTACTGTATATACAAACACGAGTCCACGCGGGCGAAGCAGCGGGCGGTCGATAGTTTCTTAATGAAATTTATTATCTGGACAGACGATGGTTGTGGCGGCTGGGAAGTGTGGTGCGGCAGGGAAGGGGAGCGTGTGCACACGCTGCTGGCCACACCCACTGCCTTCATCTACCAACACTCGTTCAAAATACCATCAGGTGAGTACAACTATAAGGATAGAAGGTTCTTTAAGGTTTTTCTGCTCAATCGTACACTCCTGGTGGAGTGGTCGTGGTCATGGATTGTCTGATAGATTGGTTGCGACTTTAGCGAGATTTCTCCATCTTTTCTATCCGTGGCTTTGCGTGTACACTCAGTAAGGGAACACTTCGTAGATGAATTAATGAGGTCAACGCCACAGACCGTATGATAGTAAACGCCGACGTGTACAGCCAATGAGCATAAATAAGTTTTGTATTTTTAGTACGTCCGATAAAACTTCTCTACTTACTACATACGCCGCGTGTGCTCAGTGTAAGCTCGCGTATGATACGCGAGCCTCGAGAACTGATCACGGAAAACTATGTCATATCATTAGAATTTGTTTTATTTGTGTATTTTGTTAAAATAATATCTTGGCCATCTCACTTTAATTCACCCACACAATTCAACCACGAGAATAACTATCTATCTACGCGCTTAATCTGATATTTTTTTCTTGAATCTATATTTAGTCAAATCTTTGTCTATATTTATATAGATAATAATAATATCTGAGACATCCCTTAAAAATATTATGCTTGTGTTATGGGCACGAGACAATTGATATATATATACATAAATATTATTCGCAATTCCTATAGGTATATACATATATATATATATATATACTTTTACATCCAGATACGGAACAAAAGGAATGAATGCACAGAAATATTTGTCCCGAGCGGAAATCGAACCCGCGAACCTTTACTCCGCAGTTAGGATCTCTAAGATTGTGAATGCAATTTAGTTAGGATTTATGTACACGGAAGTATTTCATCCAAGTGTACAAGCACAGGTATACTACGGATATATGTCCTAGACTGTGGCTCTGTCGTCGAAACATAATTTCGTTCCTTTTACGCTTGCAGGCCTTCGACCTGCACTTACGCCTGGGGCTACTGCGAGCAAGAGTCTGTGGGTGGAGGACCGAGAGCATCAGTTGCGGCGGGCGATACAGCCGCTGCCGTCGTTGACTCGCGTCGCTCTTGCTCTCGATTGTGGATGGTAAAAGGTTTTCATTGCCAGAAGGTTCCCAAAGTTTTTGTTCGCGGTGGGATTTAAAACAGGATTAATTAATTATGAAATTTGGCAAGAAGCATGATCTGAAAAAAAGACGAAAATTGTAATATTTTTTTTTTTATTATTTAGTATTTTTTAATTTGCATGCGTTGTCGTACTATAGAGAGGCGTGTAGCGATAAATATCACAATTGATCAGCTTTAGAGTAAATAGTGTAATCAATTGATCATGACACTTAAAGTCTATAAAAAAATTCTTTTTATACCAGGTGTTTGGCTGAACGTAGTGCAAACTTAATAGAGCATGAAGAGCTTACCGAACTAAGCAAAAAGTTTCAAGTGAGCAGATAGCGTAAACTAACGGTTATATAGAAAAACATGTTGAAAATTTCATTTTCTATGTTTAAATTTTTTGTTGAGGTGAGTACGCTATACTACGTTCAGCCGAACATCAGGTATATAAATATTAGGTTTTAACGTATGAAGTTGCCGTTCTTTTGCTTTTGATATTAGCATCAAAACAATATAGGACCATTTGCCACTAATTAGAAAAGTAAAAAAGCTTGATAGATGGGTTCTCCACGAACTTAACGATCGCCAGCGCAACGTACGCGTCGAGACCTGCGTTGCGTCGCTTAACAGGCACAGAAATAAAGGAATTTTGAACCGGATTGTTACCTGTGATGAAAAATGGATCCTGTTCGACAATCAAAAGCGCTCAGAAAGTTGGTTAGATCCTGGTTCAGCACCAAAGCAATTTGTTAACGAAAAATAGCTCCTAAAAAGGTAATTGTAACTGTTTGGTGGTCTAGTGCCGGTGTGATTCATCACAGCTTTTTACAAAAGGCCTGAGCATTACTGCAGATGTATACTGTGAAGAACTGAAGACAATGATGGAGAAGCTCGCACGTCTGCGACCAGGTTTGCTAAATCGGTCGTCCCCGCTGCTCCTTCACGACAACGCGCGACCCCATATTCCACAACAGACAGTCTCCAAGCTGCTAGAGTTGGGGTTGGAAGTTCTCCCTCATCCGCCATACTCACCAGACCTTGCACTTACCGGCTATAACTTTTTTCAAAATTTGGACAACTTTTAACGGGAAAAAAAGTCAATTCCCGAGAGACAATGCCTTTGAAGAGTTTGTTGCCTCTCGTCCAGTAGATTTTTACAAGAAGGGCATCAATAAACTGCCACTGCGTTGGCAAAGATGCATTGATTGCACGGGTGATTACTTGGAATTACAGAAATAAAGATGTTTGAAAAAAAAAAGTACTTTTAAAATAATTTCATTCAAAACGGCAACTTCATAGGTTAAGACCTAATATTTTATATATTTTTGTATTAATAAAGATAACTTGTCCGACAGGCTGTTTTGGTGTCGTCGTCGCGGCCCGCCGCAGAAGGCAGCTTCGTGTTGAGCGAGCTCGGCGCCGCCAGCGAGCTAAGGTGTCTAGCCGCCGTGCCAAGACCGCACGAGTACGCACCGACATAAAAACAATCTTGATCTATTGATGTCAATGACATTTCATGTACTAAACACAGCGAATATGACATTATCGCATCGAAACTGAGGAGCTTTTTTTATCTGTTTTTTATTCATTTTCATATTTTCCATTTCACAGTTTAAACATAATTTTTTTGTCATGTGTTAAAAAAATAGTATTGTAATGTTAAGTAGATTTCGTATAATACTGGCAGTCCCACCGAAAGAATGTAGCAGACTAGAATAATAATACCTGGGACAACAGCGCCATCCAGTGTCAAACTAAGCAAAGCTTGTATTATGGGTACCAGACAACTGATATACCTACTTAAATTTTCTTTATAATATACATATATAGATACTTTTACACCTAGACACGAAACAAATAGACATGTTCACGCACGCAAATATTTGTCCCGGGCGAGAAGCGAACCCGCGACTCTTGGCAAGTGGGAAGGCGCACGCTTGCTAAACTCAATGACTCAAAATCGATAAATTATAGCAACTTTATTTTTTTTTTAAATCGGCATTCGTCTTTTCAGCATTCGTGTCGTGGTAACCTAGAGCGCAACGAACCTGTCTCAAATTTATAAGGCCCCATAGGGCCATGGTTCGAATCCGGGCGTGTACCAATGAGTTTTTCTGACTTAAGTACACGATATCGCTGACACCGTGCTTCGGAGGGCACGTTAAGCAGTCGGTCCCGGACGCTGTCAATAGATGGCGGTCGTTACAGTTCCCAAACCGCAGTGGAGCAGCGTGGTGGACTTAAGCTCCAAGCCCCCCTCCTCACCCTGGGGGAGGCCTAAGCCCCTGCAGTGGGGTAAAAATGGGCTGATGATGATGATGATGATGATGATGATGATTCGTCTTTTATTCAATCGTATGTAACTAGTTGTGACGGGAAAGCGTCGCGTCGGGTGCCCCCCCCGGCTAGATACACCGATGATTTAAAGAAGGCGGCAGGTCGCCTCTGGACGCTCAGAGCTGGGGATCACGTCACGTGACGTGCTGTGGAGGAGGCTTATGTTCAAGCAGTTGACAGATATTGACTGAAATGATGATGATGATGATGTTGAACTAGTTATGACGAATAATCACAAAGACCTAGACCCAACAGTAACATCTAGGTAACCAATCTTGCTCAGACTCTTGTCTGTCTGTGGCATTGTAGCAAATGTGGCATTACAACGGAATAACCGATTTCAGTGCTTTTTTTTGTAAATATCAGGAATTATTGTTAAAACATTTTTTTTATTGTTCTACTTTAGTTTTGCTTTTTATCCAGGTTGCGCGTTCCAACAGTGGAAGTGGCAGCTCGCCTCAACTGCAGCAAACTGGTGTCATGCTCCGAGTCTGCAGTCCATAGCGATAGACGAATACCACCCCGACAATTGCCAGGTATTGACTTGAGTCTGTAGACAAAGTTCTTATGAGGCGAGTTTTGTTGCATCACTATCGAAACGTGTGAACGGCGTATTCAACTAGAGCAATTTTTATTTTCAATTAGCTTTCCGCCCGTGGCTCCACTCGCGTGGACTACACAGTTGTACCGGGACCGCTGTAATTTATTACATAGATATAGTTCATAAGTTGAAGAGTGATATAGGCAACTTTTTATTTCGGAAAAAGGGATCCCTGTACAACTGTGTAGTCCACGCGAGCGTAGCTGTATAGTAAAGGGTTAGTGATGCTAGTGGGATCATTAAAATTATAAATTACTGTTCAATGCTTTCAGCTTACAAATTATAAAATGTGTATGTAACTAATGGACTGAGCTCACACAGCGGCATTTTTCTTACTTCTAGCATTTTTATACCCGCCGTAACTTAAAAAAAAGGGATTTACATATAAACTATTCAACCTTGATTACGAAACTATTTAGTAGGATAAGGATTAATTTTATGATATGAATGTCATCATCTATCGATTGTATTGACTAATTTTAAAAAAGAAACCGTTATTGTGGCTTAACTATCATAGTCAAACATATATTTACTATAAATATGCAGTAAGAACATTATTTTATGTCTTATCAATAATTTTCACTGCGCACCCCAAATCTACAAATTTTTTTGTAAATTAAATATAGCCCATGTTACTTGTTGGTAATGTAACTTTTCTATAATAAAAAGAATTTAAAAATAACAGTTTAGGAGTTTCTGAGGTTATCCATAACGAACATACAGAAAATCAAATCTTTTCTCTTTATAATAATACCTAAGATTTATATTTAAATATCGAAAATCCTCAGAAATGCAAGTACGTACAACTTCCGACGTCGTCATTTTGAAATTGTGATTTTTTTCAATTCGTATTGACGGCCGCTTAGCCTAGTAGGTAGCGATTCTGCCTACGAAGCTGGAGGTCCGGGGTTCGAATCCCAGGTCGGGTCAGTATTTATATGATGAATATTGATACTGGTACCGGACCTTGGTTCTTACATGTAGGTATGTGGCGTCTTCGCTTGGTACCCAAAACACAAGCTAATGCTTAGTTTAAGGCCGTAGACGTTGTTGTAATGTATATGTTATTATCATTATTTTTATTATTAATATCATTATTATTATTGTTATTATTATTATTATTATTATTATTATTATTATTATTATTATTATTATTGTATTCGAAGGTATGAACAAAAGATCAAGTCGTTAAATGTTAGAAGTTGAACTAGAAAACTCGCATTGTGAGAACAATGTCTGAAAGGTGTTTGAAAATGAAATGTTTATCTACACCGTAAAAAGAAAAGAACAAATTATTAGAAGACGCCATATCTCTCACGCTAGGATTCCCTGTGTTTATATATATATACCTTCCTCTTGAATCAGTCTATCCATTGGTGTCAATAATATGCTAATCCGTTCGGTAGTTTTTGAGTTTATTGCGTTCAGACAGACAGACAGACAGTCAGACAGACAGACGCGGCGGGGGACTTTATTTTATAATATGTAGTGATGGATTTTTTTCTTCCAGGCAACCACGTCGAACACATACAGTGGGATGTACTGTCTGTTAAGGAGAGTGGACCGTTGCGTTGGCTGCCCGACTAAAAAGAATTTTTGGCGGGAAATAACTACAATGGAAGTAATCCGATGAAGAAAATGTAGAGTGACAGGCCGATATGCATACTTGTGTATATTATAGTATTTCATAGACGCCCTCTCTGATTATTTGTATGCAATGGTGGATTTACACAATTGCCACCAGTAAGCTATTAAAATTTTGCCGCCTCTACTGACCTCTGCAATTCGATATCCTAGTTCACAAATATATTTATTACAATTTTTTTTATCAATAATATTGTAATTTTATGATTTGTGCACAATCGATCGTCCTGATTACACTTCTTTTTCTCGTAATTAGTATGAATGTGTACTAAAGGCTCGGTGTGTCTGTTCCTAGATTATTTTAACAATCCAATGATTTAGTTGACATTGCACAAGAAATACTTAGTTTTTGGGTTTCAGCTAGTAAAAGCTCAATCGTGTATTACTAAAAAGGCGGGGTAAGGTATGCCTTAGTACTACTTACACAATAACGTACATTTGGTAAACGTAATTCAATAGTTTTTATTACGCTTACTTACAGTGTAAAACAAAAAAATATTTTGGTCCCAGATTTGCCGCCCTAGACTCCAACCTATTTAGCCTGTTAGTAAATCCACCACTGTTTGTATGTTATTTTAAGTATAAAAGTCTGATGCAGTATTGTTTCGAATAAGCGTTGTGTTATTCCTGGACGTTACAAGTTGGCGATAACTTCGACGCGACCAAAGCGCCGTTCTCGTTGTGGTGAATTGTGAAACTACCGTGTTGGACTACACAGTTGTGCCGGAACTCCTTTATCCATAATAAAAAGCAGCCTATGTCACTCTTCAGCTTATATACTATATCTATGCAAACAATTATAGCGGTCCCGGTACAACTGTGTAGTCGTGGGCGGAAAGCTGTTTAAAAATAAAACATGACCCATGTTACTCGCTGTTAATGTAGCTTTCTATAGGGAAGGAATTTTTAAAATTAGTATACAGCTGTGTAGTGTCCACGCGACCGGAGTTTCCACGCGGCGAAAATCTCACCTTGTATAATGTCTGAATGGACCCTGGCAATACGATGTCGAGAAAAACTTTTACATACTTGTGTGCGTGACTCAACAGACCACATATACATACATTCGCTACATCATACTAACCATGTACAAACCTTTTCTGTGTGCGTGAATTTTAACCGAACGGTGGGGGATATTTTTATCTACGTTTTTTGACGCCGACTCTCTCTACCCAGACATTATATATAATCAAAGGTAGTTCTGTACACTCACAGCATAAAGGAATCAAAATTGATAACAGCGTCCATTTCAGCACAGTCCAACCACCTAAACACTAGTTTACTGGTGTATATGTTGCCAGTTCGTAAGCGAAACAGCTTGACGACGACCACCCGCGAACACGCGCGCAACCGTTTTCGCATCAGCCATGTCGGGTCGAGTCGGGGAAAGCCGCTCATCTTTGAAGGGTTTTCTTAAATTTCAAATGTATTTCGCCGTTTTAGGATGAACTTGTTAAACGTATTAAATCAGAGATATTCCTATCCGACACTATCTGCGCAGTAGATCGGGTGCAGTTGTTTGTACGCAGATGCGGCCATCATTACAAAAAAAAGGCACGCATTAACTAGATGTTATGTTAGCCGATGTGAGAATGACGACACCGATTTTGGCTAAAATACGTTGAAACTCTTCCAACTTTACCTAATAGGTAACTTGTTCCATGGTTTAGCCACTGCCATTAGCAACAACAATAAAATTGTTATAATTTGGGGTTCGGGAATACAAGCGATTCCGATGCGCCTAATCAACGTCGTTCAAATAGGTATAACTATTATGAAATCTCATTTAACGTTTACAATTTTAAGATTACATATCGTCCCCGTATTTTGAAAACTCGATATGTTTCTGTCGACGATAAAGATGAAATACAAAAAAGAAATTACCTACACTAGGAACCAGAATCCTTCAGTTTTAGAGAAAAATTACAAAAAATAAGATTATTTTTTTCTCAAATTTAAGAAAAATGAACTTGTAGACAAACACTGTCAGCTATTGTGTTATATTTTGTACCTATGTCGTCTACTTTGGCTAATAAACGGGTTCACACACATGTTATTGTGAATGAAATTTTAAAAATAAATCGTAATTCACACTTCAGTTTGAAATATAAACAAAAAATAAAATAAGATATGTTATTATGTATTAAGTATGTCAAAAACTTTATAATTTGTATGTAATTAACATAATTTCTATATATACAATGTTAAAAACTAAAAATAACCAGTTCCTGCCGAACCTGATGCAAAGGTACCCATAACGCTCGCGGCATTACCGCGCTGGATCGCCATGGCGAGCCTCTGCATCAGAAACGACCCCGAGCGAGGGTCACACCCTCTCTCCTTAAGTCGGCGACCGATGCTCTTAATTAAATTTATGGCCTCGAGGCTCCAACAGCCCGTGGTCTCCACAGCAAAAGGAACAAAGATATAGGATATTTCTAAGTTTGAGTATTTATTGTGTTTCAGACGGGCCGCGGACTCAGCGGCCGCCCCTGCCACACGCATTGTTGAGTTGAGGTGGGAGAGATATGTTTGTTGTTGTTATTTTCACAATGGAGGCAATAATTTGTTGTTGAATGATCTCTCGCAATATGACTTTATAGCTTTAGCATGTAAAAATGTTATGAACAACGCCTTTGTATTATAGTTAATAAATTGTGTTTAAGGATTTGATTATTTGTAAGTGGAATAAATGTATTTTAGCACGTTTTATGTATTTTATTTGTCTTGTCGACTGACCTGTTCATCTAGTGGTCAGAGACGCCGACTATAGGACCAAAGGTAGCGAATATAATTTTTAAAGGTAATATTTACAAAAACCATTACCTTACTGTAATACAAATTTTCACCCTCATTTACTCCTATTTTTCCTTTAGCCCTTTTTATACCCCACTGCAGGGACTTAGGCCTCGCCTCAAGATGAGGGCTTGAAGCTTAAATTCACCACGCTGCTCCAATGCGGGTTGGCGATTTGTAACGACCACCATCTATTGACAGCAATCGGGATCGACTGCTTAACGTACATTCCGACGCACAAAGGCAGTGAAAGTTATGTACTTAAGTCAGAAAAACGCCCGGATACACATGGCTTTGTTTTGAAACAGATTTGCTGCGCTCGGGCTGTCACAACACTCAGATGTGTATATGAGAATGTAATAATTGTAGTATATGAGATACATATTCATACATACACATTCAGTGCAGAAAGCTAAAATCTATGAGTTTTTGAGATGAGACTGTATGGCCAAATCCTCAACTATGAGAAATAGCGAAAATGTTCAAAGGCATCATGAGCTTGATTTTTGAGAAAACGAAAACTACATATTCACATTTTTGAAAAGTCTCTCTACTTCAAAATGAAATTAAACCACTTGATTTGATAATTATATATTAAATACGTTAAGAAAAAACTTTTGACCCCTTTTAAAATATATTGCGGGTATGGAAGAATGTTAAAAGTTTATATGCAAAAGGAGTGTGCTGGTGTAGGTGCTAATGTGCAATAGGAAAACAGAATCGTACGTGATGAAAGAATAGCTTCCAGTAAATGGACGTAGCAGGACTGTTAGTGATTTATTTATAATTTTCAAGTTATTATTGTTTTAAAGAGAATAGGTAATTTTCTAAGACTGTCGCGTCAGTAGCGTGGGATTCTTAAACAATATAAATCTTTATATCAAAATAACAATTTCAAAGTATGATATTTATTTATGTGTTAGTGTTTTTTGCGTCATTGATTTTCAATATATGTTCCAGAAAAGAAATTGTTGCAAATTTTCGATTTTGTTAAAATAAATCTTTGAAAAGGAAATAACTATTAACATAACACAAGGGAAAACTAATTTCTTTGTATTCACTATTTTACTAAAAAAATTATTGTATCCCTATAATAACTAAATAGAAGAAAAACTTTTCAAAGTGTTAACCATAAAAAATTATGTTAGGAACTACTAACATAAAAAACATCCATTGAAAAATGACGACGTTACGACAAACTACTGTACTAAAATTATGAAGTACCAGCCGCATCGGCGAAGTTTTAATAAATTATAGAGTAGGCATTTTGCATTGCATATTTGCATCGCTGTTCGCAAATCAACAAACAGGTGGCTCGTGAAAACAATAATCACACGATTTACAATATTTATTCAAAATTTATTATTTACTAGCTGACCCGGCGAACTTCGTACTGCCTCGGAACTCTGAACAGTTTGAAACGTATATGTATTGTAGCGCCCATAACCACAATCCTCATCTAAGAACTTGCTTTTACGTGATTTCTATGTAAAACGAAAAACCACGGCAAAATCTTCCCAACCGTTTCAAAGTAACATATCTAGCGCAGTGCGCCCTGGCAGCTCATGACCGCAAACCTTATCTAAGTATAACCTCATAGGTGACATGTTTATAACGCAAAATGCAGCGTAGAAATCCTCCCAACAGTTTTAGAGAAATGTATGTATAGCAGCGCCCCCTAGTGGCTCACAGCCGCAATCCTTATCTAAGAACCTGCTCTTACGTGATATATATGTAACACAAAAAACCGCATCAAGATCCTCAGGGCTGTTTTATAAAAATTTGCTATCGCAATGCCCTGGTGGCACATGACCGCAAATTTTTATCTAAGTTGTTGAAAATGAAGTTTTTGTTTTTACTATATTGTTGTTTTCCTTGCAATTTTTTCACATTTTCTCACTCTTCCTCCTTTTCAATCTTCTTTGGACTTTCAGAAATATTTCAAAACTAAAATTAGCCAAACCGGTCCAGCCGTTTTTGAGTTTTAGCATAAAAAGCTTCATTTCATTTTTATCTATAAGATTATATATTTTGTACATTATAAGTAATCTAAGATTTTGGGATTGCTGACGATGCTTAAGTTCTCTAACAGCGGACTGTTAATCACGTTACAGTAATAATAGTTACCATACCATATCAGCCCATTAATGCCCCACTGCAGAGGGTCAGGCCTATCCTCGGGATCTGAGTGCTTGGAGATTATCCATCACGCTGCTCTAATGCAGGTTGGTGGATTTTAACGAGTGCTGTTTGATGATGGTAACCGGGACCGCCAGCTTATCGTGCTCTCTGAGGCACGGAGTCAGTGATCTTACTTAAGTCAGAAAAAAACTCATTGGTACAAGCCCTGGGATTCAAATTACAACTTTTTTAACAAGAAGCGATCTCGCTACCATTCGACCATCACGACACTAATAATATTTTATTTCAATTTTAGTTAAAACTTTACGAGTTGTTAGATTCATTATTCATATCGAAAAAATCATTCGATATTAATAATGAGTAGAGTCAAACAATACGAGAAGGGGTATCCAACAGACGGCCCCCGACTGTGCCCGTCGGCGGGATATTCCTTTCCACGACAAATTTCATAATAATATGTTTGCGTTTTTACTTAGTTACCAAATATTACCGATAATTCATAAACCTAATGCTTAGTATAAGTTTGAAAAATCTAAGATCAGATCCCACTACTAAAATCATAATATTTTGTTTTAGTCCATTTGCATATGACCAGACTCATGTAAAAACGGCATGTAAATGTAATTAAACTCGCACGTACGGATGTCGGCGCTGGGCTTTTGGCAGGCAACTGCTTTTAAGGTACTTATTACGGGCACTCGTGATTAAGTTTTTCGTGCGATGGTATATTTTGTTCATATTTTGCTTAAGTCGGGAGGGACGTGCTTGTGTTTGTAGAGACACTATTTGAAAGCGTCGGAATTTGAAAATAACAGCCAACTATAGAACATGATCTTACTGTATTGTTTTCATTTTATATTTTATAGCATAATAGTGAGCACACGAAAACTACTTTTTCATCAATTCAGTAGAGTTTTTTTTCCACTTGTAATGTAAATCAAACCAAACCTACACCGTGTCGCACACAAAGTATATTTATTTCGGAACGTGAACTAAAAACAGAAGGCCCATAAATAAAATTCAGTTCTCAAAATCTAATTAAATTTAATTTATGTGAAAACATCGATGGATCAAAAGCAATCGCTTTTGGGACACCCATGTAAATATTCAAGGCTATATAGAATTTGTTTTGAAAAATCATACTTAACAATAGACCGCTGATCGACAGCTGAATTTTATTGAAAAGCATGGTGGAATAGACTCTCAATGTTTGGGAGTATATTTCGGTTAGTTATGCTTGATTGTATCCTCATTAAAAGTTTTAGATATATGGATACATTAGCTTATTAAAAGGTGTGCATTTGTCATTTCAGTGGTTCGATCGAAATTCGGTACCAAAAAACTTTTTAAAAAGTGGTATTGCAACTTAAAGTATTTGTTCAAAAGAAATGCCTTAGGCACCATTTTTTCTTATTCCAGAGCCTTTCGTTATTTTTAATAATTCATTTAATAGTTTGTTTTAATAATGTGCCACCGAAATGACGAAAAAATCATACTTAAAAATTTACCTTCGCATGACGTAAGACGATAAAATTATGTGTTATGTTTTAATTTAAGTATTTCTATTCGTTTAACTAAAACTAAAATCATGTTATGTGGCCTGCTATTTATAAATCTGGAACTGGCCTTTATATCTGGAGCTTTTTTTACTGTTGAAAATATTATTTTTTTTTGCGTCAATCGATACGAGATTGTTTTTAATCTATTATCAAGTTGTGCAAATTCCAAGGGAAACAAATTTTTTTCACAGTCAAATGTCCTTGTACTTTCTTATGTATTCTCGTCATACTTAAGCCCAGGGACGCCTCTATCTCACGATATGTAACACGACGATCTTGCAGTATTAATTCCCGTACAGCATCGATATTTATACCGCCGATTACCGCCTACAATTAAACTCACTGAACCCGTGATACACAGTGGCATTCGATGGTATTTCATTCTCAAAACTCGAAGTCAGTTGATCGATGCACTGTTTTTGAGTTAGCTTACGTCAAAACCGTAATAAATTATCGCACGAAAATGTTCACGAGTCAAATCCATGGTGATGGAGACACGCAATTTTCAAAATGAAGCCACAATGAAATAAAAATTGTCAAAACAAACTATATTCTACAGCCAAAGAGTTAGATGTTGTAATAATTTTTGAATAATTTTTGAAAATGGCTAGAATTAGTAGCCCTTGTATGATGGAAACATTCATTCACAGACATACAGAGCATATTTTATTAGTGTTGAAAATGGTTTAATCTGACTAAAGGATTTTTCGAAATTTTACCCCTAAGATATTGAAATACAGCGGGTAAGTTTGTATTGCACCCCTAAGGTGGTAAATACAGAGGGCAAAGTATAAAAATCTGTAATTTTGAAGTTAAATGCCTGAAAATCAGTAATAAACGTCAGTGTTTAAAATGTTTTGAACAATTAAACTTTAAGAGAGTAAATTAAAGCATGAACGTATGGGAGTTCTGTTAATTTTCAATTTAAATACGATAATTGGTATTTGCCTTTTGGGTCGTCGCCGAGTTGAGATCGGCGACCGCTGACCACTGTTCGCTTCTATCGCGCTTAACTTCAAGGTATGAAAGACTGACTTGTACCTTTATATATATACCTTTTGCTTACATAAAACTAGCCAAAAAAATGGACTAGAATCGCATCGCGCCTTGGCACACCAGCTGAGTGGACGCTAATACGTGAATAAATACTGTGTAGCGCTGATCGCTTAGAATGCGATCACCAGTGTGTTCGGAACCATAAATACATATACCTACGCTCCGAATTTGGTTTGAAAATTCGGAGATACGTTTTGTTTTTAGAACGTTTGTTTTTTGTTTTACTCTTGGGAATGGGAAGCCTTGTGTGGTTGTCTGTCTGTCTTTTTGTTCCGGCTAATCTCCAAAACGACTAAACCATTTCTATGAATCTTCGCAGACATAAAAAGGAGGTTATCAGGAGTGACATAAGTTGGTTTTTGTCTGTGTGTTTGTTACGACTAATTGTCGAAACGGCTGATCCAATTTTACTGAAATTTTGCAAACATAAAGAAGGCGTTGTCAGGAGTGAAAAACATTTTTTTTATATACATATAAAAAATCGTTGTGTCTGTTAGTCTGTCTGTCTGTTCCGGTTAATCTCCAAAACGGCTGACTGATTTTGGGAGCGACTTGTGGGATAGCTATTCTTCATGCTAAAATGGCTAAATGGATTTTTATGTAATTAAGTATTGAGATTTCTTAGGTAGTTAATTTTCAAAATGTTCTAGAAAGTGTTACAATTTTCTGGAGCGTCGCCTTCCTTTAACTGTCCCGGTACAATTGTGTAGTCCACGTGAGTGAAGCCGCGGGCGGAAAACTAGTTATATAATAATATGTAACGTAAATCACATTAAGTTATATTGCATACGTCTGCTTTGTGAACTCATTTTGTAATCGGTTTGACTCTGACGTTTTTAAGGTGTCTTAAAGTAGGCCTTGGTTATACCTACTTTTATTTTTATGGCGTTGACTGAGTGGTTGGTTGAGTTTCTTGTGTCACAAGATTTCTATGTCGTGTTTGGCTTGTAACTGCAGCCGTTGGGTTTTTCAGTTTGGATACAAGTCTCCAGTTCATACGAATAATCCGAACCAATATTATTTAAATGCGAATGCGAGTGTGTTTGTTTGTTACGCTTTCACGCCTAAACCGATTTTAATGGAATTCAGTACAGGTATAGATTAGACATTGGAAAAGAACATAGGTCACTTCTTGTCTTTGTTTGTTTGTCTGTCCGGACTGATCTCTGAAATGGCTGAACTGATTTCAATAAAACTTTGCAGACATAAAAAGGACGTTGTCAGGAGTGAGCTTTTTAACAATGAAAATGTTTATCTGTTCGTTTTCGTGGGGGAGTGTAATTCGGTTATATTTCAGAAATTTAGGATGATAGAAAATAGGCAGTGGTATCAAAAGATGCAAGGGTTTGTGAGGCATCGTATGACATCAATTTTTTTGAAATTGGTTTGTAATTTTTTTCGGAAAATCGAAAATGGTGAAATTAAAGACCAAAATTGTCTAATGTTTCATACAAAAAGTTAATTAATATTTCAAAAACAAAAACTAATATCGAAAAATTTAATGAGTTCCCGATTTTTACCGTTTGGGAAAAGGACATAGGATTTTGGAATCGGTCAAAAACTGTGGGCTGGGAGATTAACCTTTTCATTGAATAACTATCAGATCAGTTACCCCGGAGAGTGAGATTCGGCTATATTTCAGAATAGAGGTTGACGAAAGGTAGTAGTGTCAAAAGATGCAGGAGGTCGCAGGGCATCGTATGGTACCAAATTTTTTAAATTAGTTCATAACAAAATTATTTGACAAAAATGTGTTTTAAGCTTTTTTTTATATGTTCATTTTCAATGTCCTCCGATAATTGCAAGAAGGGTGAAATCTGTAGATTTGTTTCTATGTATAAAAAATCGTCGCATCTGTCTGTTCCGGCTAATCTCCGAAACGACTAGGCTCTAAAATCCAAGTATAAAGATTTAGAAGAAGATAATTAAACAAGCAACCTAGATTGCCCACTGCCCATTTAATCTTTTGAAAAGCGTATAATAAATTCTGACATCTGTATATGTAATAATTACCTCCAAACTCCTGGGTAATGAAAATCGTATATTAAGGTTCGGTTTTCTCTCGAAAACTTGGTAGAAATTTGAGGAAATAACGTAGATTAACATAGTTTAAATTTAATACTGTACCAGCTTGTGTTATTTTCCCGATTTCAATTATTCGATTTAAACTGTATAGATAGCACTAAATATTTCTTGCAAAGGAAAAGCTTTTAATTCCTTTTTTAAACACACGCGTATTCCGCATAGTTACAGTTTATGTGAACTAAGAGTGCAGGAAGCTAAAATATATAGTGATAGTGAAAAAAAAGGTTGAATTTTTGAAATTGGACTGTATGGCCAAATCCTAAATTGTGAGAAAAGGCGTAAAGTGTTCAAATGAATAGTGATCTTGAGAACAAAAACTGCATAAGTATTCACGTTTTTAAAAATCTGTTACTTTAACATGGGAATAAACCACTTTATTTGATAATCTTCTTTAAGTTAACACGTAAAGAGAAAACTTTGTACTCAAACATATTGCGGGTACGGAGATTTGGCATAGTTAAAGTTTGTTTAAAATTATAACTACTGTCAACCACATGGGTATAATAATCTGTCGTTTGATGCAATTTGAATTGACGTACTCTTCCAACAGCTCGGCGACCACTGACTAGTATCTGATAAACACGCAAAGAAAATAATTAAGAATAGAAGAAATTTGGTTCAGGGTTGACTAGTTAGTCTATTACAATACATTTTCCAACAATAGTTTCGGTGAAGCGACACAGTAGTGCTTCGTAGCACATCACGTATCACTTTATAAGTTGGAATAGACGCCCGAAAGCTCAATTTTCACACTTTGAAGGACGATATTTAATTCATTACAAATGTTTGCTCTCTCACAAATACCTATTAAAGGAATATCACTAGAAAATAAAATAAAATAAAGTGCCTGTGATTCGTGTTCAATGCATCACAAACACACAAATACTCATTAAAACTATTTCTTGATCTCTAGAGAGAAGAAACCCATTATAAAATTTGCAAAGTATGGAAAAAATATAACAGAGGTTGTTCTTTATCGATTTCATTAACTAATGTTTTCTAACAGAAACTCGAAAATTTTAGATAAATTTTTGCCCGATATAGTAAGAATTTTGAAAAATTAAAAAAAAAATTATACGAAACACAAAATCTTTATTTACCGCCCATATAAAATAAAAAGATGCAATAGCATTTGAGGCAGTGTATATAAATTTCGTAAAGGTTTTGTGTAAATTGTCATAATTTAAAAGCTTACTTTACCTGCAACTTTTCTTGGCATTTTTTTATATTTGAAACGTTGCCTTAAAAGTATCTTTATTGCGACTATGATTTAGTGTGACTTACAACTTTTCCAATTGAACTTGCCCATAACGACGTATAATAAATGTTTTTCAAAAAAGATTGTAAAGAGATTTTTATAATCAAGATCCTTTACGTAACTGACGTGGACGAGTTAGAATAAAATTTATATTATATATTCTTTAATCATTTTTCATCATTTATGAATGCTCGAAGTTCTTGAGTAAAAGTTTTTAAGGGAGACATTTTTGATGTTGGCTGTAGTGGACCCCAAAGAAACGTGGCCTTGGCACTATTTAGAGCAATTAAATAAAAAACTTATAAAATTACTTTATTATTTTTTATTATAATTTCCATGTTGTTTAAAATAAAAAATGATGGGCATTTTACTATGAAGCTGGGCGTAAAACCAACAGAAACATATGTTGTAATGTATTCCAAGTCTAAATAACGTCTACATATATTTTATGTTCAATATAGATGGGGTGGTGATGAACCAAGGCATAAAAAAGGATAGACTAAAACACTTAAAATACTTATAAAAAGTTTTTAATCTATATATAAATGAGTGAAGGAAAAGCTTTAGACCCCTTTTTAAGCATACTACGCGCACGGAAGAGTATGAGATTTGGCATTGTAAAGAAGCATAATTTTTCCGACGTTTTTGGTGATTATCGGTTGTAAGATCATTATTTACACTTGAAATTTTTATGAAAGATGTATCACTAAGATCGCTATAATAACAAATAATAATAATAAAATAAAGTTAAAAATTAAAGAATTCCCATAAAAGAATCGTAATTTTTCAGACGTTTTTGGTGATTGGTGGTTGTAAGATCATTACTTACATTTGAAATTTTCATGAAAGATGTGAAACTGTACTTGTCAATATTCAAAATAATAAAACATGAATAAAGTTAAAAATTAAAGGGGTTCCCATACAAGGAACGTAATTTTTCCGACGTTTTTGGTGATTGGTGGTTGTAAGATAATGATCTTACACTTGAAATTTTAAAGAAAGATGTACCGCTTTGATTGCTGTAATAACAAATAAAAATAATAAAATAAAGTTCAAAATTAAAGGGGGTTCCCATACATGAAACGTAATTTTTCCGACGTTTTTGGTGATTGGTAGTTGTAGAATCATTTCTTACACTTGAAATTTTCATGAAAGATGTATCACTATGATCGCTATAATAACAAATAATAATAATAAAATAAAGTTAAAAATTAAAAAATTCCCATAAAAGAATCGTAATTTTTCAGACGTTTTTGGTGATTGGTAGTTGTAGAATTATTTCTTACACTTGAAATTTTCATGAAAGATGTATCACTAAGATCGCTATAATAACAAATAATAATAATAAAATAAAGTTAAAAATTAATGAATTCCCATTAAGAATCGTTATTTTTCAGACGTTTTAGGTGATTGGTGGATGTAAGATCATTACTTACACTTAAAATTTTTATGAAAGATGTATCACTAAGGTCGCTATAATAACAAGTAATAATAATAAAATAAAGTTAAAAATTAAAGGGGTTCCCATACAAGGAACGTAATTTTTCCGAGGTTTTTGGTGATTGGTGGTTGTAAGATAATGATCTTACACTTGAAATTTCAAAGAAAGATGTACCGCTTTGATTGCTGTAATAACAAATAATAATAATAAAATAAAGTTCAAAATTAAAGGGGGTTCCCATACATGAAACGTAATTTTTCCGACGTTTTTGGTGATTGGTAGTTGTAGAATCATTTCTTACACTTGAAATTTTCATGACAGTTGTATCACTAAGATCGCTATAATAATAAATAATAATAATAAAATAAAGCTAAAAATTAAAAAAATCCCATAAAAGAAGCATAATTTTTCCGACGTTTTTGGTGACTGGCGGTTGTAAGATCATTATTTACACTTGAAATTTTCATGACAGATGTATCACTAAGATCGCTATAATAATAAATAATGATAATAAAATAAAGTTTAAAATTAAAGGGGGTTCCCATACATGAAACGTAATTTAACCGACGTTTTTGGTGATTGGTAGTTGTAGAATCATTTCTTACACTTGAAATTTTCATGACAGATGTATCACTAAGATCGCTATAATAATAAATAATAATAATAAAATAAAGTTAAAAATTAAAAAAATCCCATAAAAAAAGCATAATTTTTCCGACGTTTTTGGTGATTGGTAGTTGTAGAATCATTTCTTACACTTGAAATTTTCATGAAAGATGTATCACTAAGATCGCTATAATAACAAATAATAATAATAAAATAAAGTTAAAAATTAAAAAAATCCCATAAAAGAATCGTTATTTTTCAGACGTTTTAGGTGATTGGTGGTTGTAAGGTCATTACTTACACTTAAAATTTTTATGACAGATGTATCACTAAGATCGCTATAATAATAAATAATAATAATAAAATAAAGCTAAAAATTAAAAAAATCCCATAAAAGAAGCATAATTTTTCCGACGTTTTTGGTGATTGGCGGTTGTAAGATCATTATTTACACTTGAAATTTTCATGACAGATGTATCACTAAGATCGCTATAATAATAAATAATAATAATAAAATAAAGCTAAAAATTAAAAAAATCCCATAAAAGAAGCATAATTTTTCCGACGTTTTTGGTGATTGGCGGTTGTAAGATCATTATTTACACTTGAAATTTTCATGACAGATGTATCACTAAGATCGCTATAATAACAAATAATTATAATAAAATAAAGTTAAAAATTAAAGAATTCCCATAAAAGAATCGTTATTTTTCAGACGTTTTAGGTGATTGGTGGTTGTAAGATCATTACTTACACTTAAAATTTTTATGACAGATGTATCACTAAGATCGCTATAATAATAAATAATAATAATAAAATAAAGCTAAAAATTAAAAAAATCCCATAAAAGAAGCATAGTTTTTCCGACGTTTTTGGTGATTGGCGGTTGTAAGATCATTATTTACACTTGAAATTTTCATGACAGATGTATCACTAAGATCGCTATAATAATAAATAATAATAATAAAATAAAGCTAAAAATTAAAAAATTCCCATAAAAGAAGCATGATTTTTCCGACGTTTTTGGTGATTGGCGGTTGTAAGATCATTATTTACACTTGAAATTTTCATGACAGATGTATCACTAAGATCGCTATAATAACAAATAATTATAATAAAATAAAGTTAAAAATTAAAGAATTCCCATAAAAGAATCGTTATTTTTCAGACGTTTTAGGTGATTGGTGGTTGTAAGATCATTACTTACACTTAAAATTTTTATGACAGATGTATCACTAAGATCGCTATAATAATAAATAATAATAATAAAATAAAGCTAAAAATTAAAAAAATCCCATAAAAGAAGCATAATTTTTCCGACGTTTTTGGTGACTGGCGGTTGTAAGATCATTATTTACACTTGAAATTTTCATGACAGATGTATCACTAAGATCGCTATAATAATAATTAATAATAATAAAATAAAGTTAAAATTTAAAGGGGGTTCCCATACATGAAACGTAATTTTTCCGACGTTTTTGGTGATTGGTAGTTGTAGAATCGTTTCTTACACTTGAAATTTTCATGACAGATGTATCACTAAGATCGCTATAATAATAAATAATAATAATAAAATAAAGTTAAAAATTAAAAAAATCCCATAAAAGAAGCATAATTTTTTAATACCTGTTAAATACCTGTTTTATACCTGTTTAATACCTTTTTAATACCTGTTTAATACCTGTTTAATACATGTTTAATAATTGTTTAATACATCTTTAATACCTGTTTAATACCTGTTTAATACCTGTTTAATACCTGTTTAATACCTGTTTAATACCTGTTTAGTACCTGTTTAATACCTGTTTAATACCTGTTTAATACCTGTTAAATACCTGTTTAATATTCGTCGTTCTTGCTCGTCATTATTCCTCGTCGTGATTGCTCGTCATTCTTGCTAGTCGTTCCTGCTCGTCGTTCTTGCTCGTCGTTCTTGGTCGTCGTCTTTGCTCGTCACAATTGTTCGCCATTCTTGCTCGTCGTTCTTGCTCGTCGTTCTTGGTCGTCGTCTTTGCTCGTCATAATTGCTCGCCAATCTTTCTTGTCGTTCTTGCTCGTCGTTCTTGCTCGTCGTTCTTGCTCATCGTTCTAGCTCGTTGTACTTGCTTGTCGTTCTTGATTGTCGTTTTCGCTCGTCATTATTGCTGGGCATGCTGGCTCATCATTCTTGCTAGTCGTTCTTGCTCGTCGTTCCTGCTCGTCGTTCTTGCTCGTCATTATTGCTCGTCATTCTTGATCATCGTTCTTGCTCGTCATTATTCTTCGTCATGCTTGCTTGTCAATCTTGTTCGTCGTTCTTGCTCGTCGTCTTTGCTCGTCATAAAATTTTTTGCCATTCTTGCTCGTCGTTCTTGCTCGTTGTACTTGCTCATTGTACTTGCTCGTCGTTCTTGCTCGTCATTATTTCTCGTCATGCTTGCTCGTCATTTCTCTTTATCTATTAATACCTGTTTAATAGCTGTTTAATACCTGTTTAATACCTGTTTAATACATGTTTAATACCTGTTTAATACATGTTTAATACCTGATTAATACATGTTTAAAATCTGTTTAATACATATTTAATACCTGTTTAATACCTGTTTAATACCTGTTTAATACATGTATAATACATGTTTAATACCTGTTTAATACCTGTTTAATACCTTTTTAATACCTGTTTGATACCTGTTTAATACCTGTTTAATACCTGTTTAATACCTGTTTAAAACCTGTTTAATACCTGTTTAATACCTGTTTATTACCTGTTTAATACATGTTTAATACCTGTTTAATACATGTTTAATACATGTTTAATACCTGTTTAATACATGTTTAATACCTGTTTAATACATGTTAAATAGCTGTTTAATACCTGTTTAAACCATAATTAATACATGTTTAATACACGTTTAATACATGTTTAATACACTTTTAATACATGTTTAATACATGTTTAATACACGTTTAATACCTGTTTAATACCTGTTTAATACTTGTTTAATACCTGTTTAATACCTGTTTAATACCTGTTTAATACCTGTTTAATACATGTTTAATACCTGTTTAATACATGTTTAATACATATTTAATACCTGTTTAATACCTGTTTAATACCTGTAAAATACCTGTTTAATACCTGTTTAATACCTGTTTAATACATGTTTAATAGCTGTTTAATACCTATTTAATAAATGTTTAATACCTGTTTAATACATGTTTAAAACCTGTTTAATACATGTTAAATACATGTTTAATACCTGTTTAATACATGTTTAATACCTGTTTCAAACCTTTTTAATACCTGTTTAATACCTGTTTTATACCTGTTAATACCTGTTTAATACCTGTTTAATACATGTTTAATAATTGTTTTATACATCTTTAATACCTGTTTAATACCTGTTTAATACCTGTTTAGTACCTGTTTAATACCTGTTTAATACCTGTTTAATACATGTTTAATTTAAGTTTAATACCTGTTTAATACCTGTTTAATACCTGTTTAATACTCGTCGTTCTTGCTTGTCATTATTTTTCGTCATGATTGCTCGTCATTCTTGCTAGTCGTTCCTGCTCATCGTTTTTGCTCGTCGTTCTTGCTCGTCGTTCTTGCTCGTCGTTCTTGCTCGTTGTACTTGCTCGTTGTACTTGCTCGTTGTTCTTGATTGTCGTTTTTGCTCGTCATTATTGCTCGGCATGCTGGCTCGTCATTCTTGCAAGTCGTTCTTGCTTTACGTTCTTGCTCGTCATTATTGCTCTTTATTCTTGATCATCGTTCTTGCTCGTCTTTATTCCTCGTCATGTTTGCTCACCATTCTTGCTCATCGTTCTTGCTCGTCGTTCTTGCTCGTCGTTCTTGCTCGTTGTACTTGCTCGTTGTACTTGCTCGTCGTTCTTGCTCGTCATTATTCCTCGTCATGCTTGCTCGTCATTTCTCTTTCTCTTTCTCTATTAATACTTGTTTAATACCTGTTAAATAGCTGTTTAATAGCTATTTAATACCTGTTTAATACATGTTTAATACATGTTTTATACATGTTTAATACCTGTTTTATACCTGTTTAATACCTATTTAATACCTTTTTAATACCTGTTTAATACATGTTTAATACATGTTTAATACCTGTTTAATACCTGTTTAATACATGTTTAATACCTGTTTAATACCTGTTTAATACCTGTTTAATACCTGTTTAATACCTGTTTAATACCTGTTTAATACCTGTTTAATACCTGTTTAATACATGTTTAATTCAAGTTTAATACCTGTTTAATACCTGTTTAATACCTGTTTAATACCTGTTTAATACCTGTTTAATACCTGTTTAATACCTGTTTAATACCTGTTAAATACCTGTTTATTACTAGTCGTTCTTGCTTGTCATTATTCTTCGTCATGATTGCTCGTCATTCTTGCTAGTCGTTCCTGCTTATCGTTTTTGCTCGTCGTTCTTGGTCGTCGTCTTTGCTTGTCATAATTGCTCGCCATTCTTGCTCGTCGTTCTTACTCGTCATTCTTGCTCGTCGTTCTTGCTTGTCGTTCCTTTTCTTCGTTCTTGCTCGTCGTTCTTGCTCGTTGTACTTGCTCGTCGTTATTGCTCGTTGTTCTTGATTGTCGTTTTTGCTCGTCATTATTGCTCGGCATGCTGGCTCGTCATTTTTGCTAGTCGTTCTTGCTTGTCGTTCTTGCTCGTCATTATTGCTCTTTATTTTTGATCATCGTTCTTGCTCGTCATTATTCTTCTTCATGCTCGCTCGCCATTCTTGCTTGTCGTTCTTGTTCGTCGTTCTTGCTCGTCATTATTCCTCGTCATGCTTGCTCGTCATTTCTCTTTCTCTTTCTTTATTAATACCTGTTTAATAGCTGTTTAATAGCTGTTTAATACCTGTTTAATACATGTTTAATACCTGTTTAATACATGTTTAAAATCTGTTTAATA
This sequence comes from Luffia ferchaultella, assembly GCA_949709985.1. Taxonomy (NCBI): domain Eukaryota; kingdom Metazoa; phylum Arthropoda; class Insecta; order Lepidoptera; family Psychidae; genus Luffia; species Luffia ferchaultella. The sequence goes on along the minus strand of OX453240.1, from coordinate 14,580,790 downwards.
TATGTTTAATACCTGTTTAATACATGTTTAATACCTGTTTAATACCTGTTAAATACCTGTTTAATAGCTGTTTAAAAGCTGTTTAATACCTGTTTAATACATGTTTAATACCTGTTTAATACATGTTTAAAATCTGTTTAATACATATTTTATATCTGTTTAATACCTGTTTAATACATGTTTTATACATGTTTGATACATGTTTGATACATGTTTTATACATGTTTTATACATGTTTAATACCTGTTTAATACCTGTTTAATACCTTATTAATACCTGTTTAATACCTGTTTAATACCTGTTTAATACCTGTTTAATACATGTTTAAAACCTGTTTAATACATGTTTAATACATGTTTAATACCTGTTTAATACATGTTTAATACCTGTTTAATACATGTTTAATACCTGTTTAATACATGTTTAATACCTGTTTAATACCTGTTTAATACCTGTTTAATACCTGTTTAATACCTGATTAATACCTGTTTAATAGCTGTTTAATACCTGTTTAATACCTGTTTAATACCTGTTTAATACCTGTTTAATACCTGTTTAATACCTGTTTAATACCTGTTTAATATCTGTTTAATACCCGTTTGAAACCTGTTTAATACATGTTTAAAACCTGTTTAATACATGTTTAATACATGTTTTATACCTGTTTAGTACCTGTTTAATACCTGTTTAATACCTGTTTAATACTTGTTTAATACCTGTTTAATACATGTTTAATACAAGTTTAATATCTGTTTAAATACCTGTTTAATACTCGTCGATCTTGCTCGTCATAATTCCTCGTCATGATTGCTCGTCATTCTTGCTAGTCGTTCCAGCTCGTCGTTCTTGCTCGTCGTTCTTGGTCGTCGTCTTTGCTCGTCATAATTGCTCGCCATTCTTTCTTGTCGTTCTTGCTCGTCGTTCTTGCTCATCGTTCTTGCTCGTTGTACTTGCTCGTCGTTCTTTTTTTGTCGTTTTCGCTCGTCATTATTGCTCGGCATGCTGGCTCGTCATTCTTGCTAGTCGTTCTTTCTCGTCGTTCCTGCTCGTCGTTCTTGCTCGTCATTATTGCTCGTCATTCTTGATCATCGTTCTTGCTCGTCATTATTCCTCGTCATGCTTGCTTCTCATTCTTGCTCGTCGTTCTTGCTCGTCGTCTTTGCTCGTCATAAAATTTTTTGCCATTCTTGCTCGTCGTTCTTGCTCGTTGTACTTGTTCGTTGTACTTGCTCGTCGTTCTTGCTCGTTGTTCTTGATTGTAGTTTTCGCTCGTCATTATTGCTCGGCATGCTAACTCGTCATTCTTGCTAGTCGTTCTTGCTTGTCGTTCCTACTCGTCGTTTTTGCTCGTTGTTTTTGATCGTCGTTTTTGCTCGTCATTATTGCTCGTTGTACTTGCTCGTCATAATTGCTCGCCATTCCTGCTCGTCATAATTGCTCGCCATTCCTGCTCATCCTTCTTGCTCGTCGTTCTTGTTCGTCGTTTTTGCTCGTTGTATTTGCTCGTTGTACTTGCTCGCCATTCTTGCTCGTCGTTCTTGCTCGTCGTTCTTGCTCGTCGTTTTTGCTCGTTGTACTTGCTCGTCGTTCTTGCTCGTCATTATTCCTCGTCATGCTTGCTCGTCGTCCTTGCTCGTCGTTCTTGGTCATCGTTCTTGCATGTCGTTATTGCTCGTTGTCCTTGCTCGTTGTTTTTGATCGTCGTTTTTGCTCGTCATTATCGCTCGGCATGCTTGCTTGTTACTCTTGGTCCTCGTTCTTGCTCGTCATTATTCCTCCTTCTATGGTATAAAATTATTAATAATTAAAAACAAAACCATTAGAAAAAACTATACATTCTACATTTTTTGATGTAAATAAAAAACAATTGTTTTTTATGAAAATAAAAAAATATTCCCTAACACTACATAAAATTGTCTATTAGAATTTTATACAAAAATTATATGTTTACATACAAAAAAAATTTAAAAATAATTCACGAACACTTACAAATTTCAATACAAAGACAATAGGACATGATAGGCCATAGTATGGATATGCCAAATAATTATTTAACATATTAATTTGAATTTGAATTTTGTTTGCACTTGACTTATGTAACAAAGAGTAATGTACCATTTTTGGAATTTTTACTTTTTTTAAAAAAAATCAATGCAGATGATTGCTATTTGTAGAAATCTTTGTATTTTGGAAGTTAACCGACTTCTGCAAAAAAAGGGTAATGTACTTTACACAACTATTTTTGGAATTTTTACACTTTAAAAAAAAATCAATACGGATGATTGCTATTTGTAAAAATCTTTGTATTTTGGAAGTTAACCAAATTCTGCAAAAAAATGGTAATGTACTTTACACAACTATTTTTGAAATTTTTACTTTAAAAAAAAAATCAATGCAGATGATTGCTATTTGTAGAAATCTTTGTATTTTGGAAGTTAACCGACTTCTGCAAAAAAGGGTAATGTACTTTACACAACTATTTTTGGAATTTTTACACTTTTTAAAAAAAATCAATGCGATGATGGCTATTTGTAAAAATCTTTGTATTTTGGAATCTAACCGACTTCTGCAAAAAAATGGTAATGTACTTTACACAATTTTTTTTTAATTTTTACACTTTAAAAAAAAATCAATGCAAATGATTGCTTTCTGTAAAAATCTTTGCATTTTGGAGGTTAAGCGACTTCTGCAAAAGGAAGATAATGTACACTGCCACGGCGAAAAGGCATCTGGCTAAACTAGCCTTGAGAGAAACCGTCTGGACCGAAGTACTGCTTAGGTGTCGGCCTTCCACAATATAGACGTCAATATAAAAAAAAAATATATATGAGAAAACAATAATACATATAGACAATTTTGGCTGCAGCATCAGGGTCATGGTGTAAACCATGGTTGACTATGTCATTCCAACGTATGCACAAAGTTTCATGTCCATGCTACCAACCATTGAGGAGTACCCTCATGAGAAGACAATTATGGCTGCAGCATCAACATCATGTTTGTAATTTTAATATATTGTCATCGAAGTTATTACATGTGTATTCCAAATTTCAACTCAATCGGATACCGGGAAGTCGGTAAAATTAACTAGCAAAATTTATTATAAACAGACAGACAAACGACAAAATAACAAATATTATATATTAACAAAGCAAATAATTAAATATAATATATAATAAAATAACAAAATTTATATAATCAAAGAAAATATGAAAAAAAAATAATGGTCATATCTAGTATATGCCACGAAGTCGTAATTGTGTACGATAACGGCCTTTTGATCAATGCAATTAACGGCTTTTTTAACATTTTCGCTAATTTAGAAAAAGTTTTAGGGAAATTCGATTAAATTACATTATTATTATATTATTTGATTAATAATTACGTAAAATAATTAAGATTCATGTAATTGTGCCCAATTTAACCCAAAAAAATCAGTGGAAAATATAACAACAAATTGTATCATCGAACAATAAAATTCGTTTTTATAAAAAATATACAAAAAAATCCTAAAATAATAATCACAAATTAAAAAACACTTACCGAGACGTCTTAATTAGTGAAAAAAGTAACAGAAATCGTTAATTTAACGTTAATTTAATATAATAAAATATTTTTTACATATCACTCGCAAAAACTGTGCAAAAACCACAGAAAGTACAAAATGGCAATTGCTACTATAAATTCAAGACAAGGCGAAATTGATATTTTTTTTTAAATTTTTTTAAATGTAGTATTGCCTTTCGTCTTACCGATGGAACACATTCTAAATTTATTCAACAGCTTTGGATGCGTTCACAGTCTCTTAAAAAAGTGGTTGACGAATCGTCCCCAACGGGGACGCGGAGCAGCCGGCGTACGGAAACGCAACGTCCCAAAAGGGGACGAAGTGCAGTCGCCGGGGCTTATTTAGTCATGACACTATTCTTCCCCACTGTTCAAAATGAAAAATGCCGGATGAAAATATGAAAGCAATATAAATATATAAAATATAGTCACTATGCGCGCCAACAAACTAAAAGGCTCTCAAGTTAGCACCAGATACTTGCGCAAACACCAAAAATATGGGCAAGGGGCGGTGAGGGCAGTTGGCGCGGCGAGACGGGTCAGCCGCGAGAACAGTGGTCCTACTCTGATTTTTCACGACACCGAAGTAGCGCCGAATACGTTCGTTCCGTTTCAAAAATCCGGTCGCTAGGACTATAGGCGAGAGTACGAATTTTTGAAATGGCGCGTATTCGGCGTTAACTCGGTGCTGCGTTAATTTACCAGAGTATAGCCGCAAGTAGCGTCCCTCGCACCCCGCGCTTGTCTATGTACAGTCTTCTTCTTCTTAGTTATGGCGTTCTCTGCATTTAAAGCAATTTCGCCAGAGTCGAGTACTCTGTTCGTATTTTTAATAGAAAATAAGAATAGGCAGCGTAGTACGGTTAATAGGGAGCTTTTTCAAAATATCGCCAGAAGCCTCGACGTTCCACGTGCGCCATTTTGAAAAAAAAACTCCAGTATACAGTCGACATCCGCGCCGCGTCAGTTGTTATTAATTATATTTTGTTACCGTTGTTTTTGTGAATTTATTATTATCGTTATTTAGTATTGTTAATTGTTTTGTTACATTGTGTTAGATATAGGTAGGTACATTGAATACAGGCCCTTGTAAAAAACTGTATATGTGACATTGTCAGAATTACGAATAGTGAAATAAAACTAATACAAAATATTATAATTGAATTATTTAATTATTAAAAAAGACAACAGAATGGCGACGAGGATAAAAATCAAAAACCATTAAAAATATAGAATATAAAGAACACCGGTCACGTCCCATACTTGATTGGACCTAATTTTTAGGGTATTCGTATAAATATAATAAATAGTACATTTGATAAATATCTATAGGTGTGTTAAAAACAATATATTAATATTATCGATATGAAGTCAGAAATAATAAATATCAAAAAAAATACTCCAAACATGGCTGTATAGACATATGAGCACTTCCCCGTGGTCCCATTGAGTTGACTCATTAATGGGACCAGAGGGAAAAAAATCCCCATGATCCCATTAGCTAGTGATGTAATTAAAATCATATTTTTGTCGAAAGTTTCTATTCATTTTTGTATTGATTTCGCCGTCATGAACAACAGAAATAATAGAGTCAGCGGAATTCATATTATAAAGATTTAGGCTTAAATATGGAGGTCTCTTACTATACATATTTATTTTTTTAATTGCACAGACTAGCAAATGCGTTATGATTAATGTGCATTATAATATTTTTTAATTACTACGTACTACTAAATAGAATGAATTTTATGGTAACAAGCAGTATAATATTTATTTACATTTTACAGATGCCACCGAAAACGACATTTATTAGGTCTATAAAACCGATATGCTTTGTTTTTCGCACTTCCAAAAACAATGTGTCTGAGCCGTTCTTGCGTAAACGTTGCGATTGGGGAATATCCATGATCCGTTTTATTCAATAGTTTACCCAATCACTACCCTTTCGCTATCAAAAGATCAGCCGTCACTGTGCGTCTGACACGAAACAGCCTTTACTTTATTCGAGTTGACTAATCAACGTATCCTAAGGGAACCTTTTTTCTGTGTTCCTTATGACCTAGGAACGGATTTAAAATATTTTAAATAATATTTTATTATAATAGGCTACTAAAATATAATAGGCTACTTGACTATTTAAAAAATATATGAGAATTAGTTTTCTAAATATATCATAACAGTGAAAGAATTTAAAAAAAAAAAAATCATTATTAAAAAGTTATGAATGTTTAAAATGCCCTGTTAGACAGAGAGGGCGATACCACACGGCGTTCCTATGTGTGATGAATACTTTTGACTCTATTATTTCTGTTGCTCATAACGATGAAATTGATACAACGATATAATTACTTTCGATAAAAATATGATTTTCATTCCATCACTAGGTAATGGAACCACGGGGAAAAAAATTCCTCGTGGACCCGTTATGGGTCAACTCAATGGGACCATGGGGAACTGCTCGTTCATTTGCTTTCTTTTCAATGAGATAATATGACTGCGCTATGCTCTATGGGTTATTGACGTATGTAGTTAAATATTTTTCTATTGAGTTAGAGATTATTGGACTATTACTGGACTATTCTTAAGTAAGTACTGAATTGTGATGTTTATGATTAAATAAATAGACTAATTTTTCGTACACTAGTCCATTTTTATTTCAAAAATCTTTTTCGTTTTTTATAGTACATTCTTTTGCGGGAATTTCATTCTTTATTTGGGATTTTATTTCATAAGGAGCGGGATAGTTGCACGTTGATTGGCGACCGGCGGCACTTAATCAGAACAAAAATATTTTTTTTTTTTTTAAGTTTTGAGATTACATACTTACTGAACTCATTTGTTTATTAATCATACTTTGGGGTCGTATTTATGCAAGTAAAGCACGGATGAATTGAAATTGCAATTCCTTATTGCTTATTTTGATTGTCCTACTATACAAGCAAATGGAGCGGTAATGTTTTTACTACATAAGTCTGTTTTTTTTGCCTGTGTAAATGGTATTCAAGGCGGCAACTATTTTAAATTAAATAAAACTTAGATACTTCTTTCTTTGGGGTCTGTATTTATTTATTTTTATTCTAAATAGGTCACCGCTTGCAATGACATTAGAAATCTCGAAATCCAATATTTTTAATACCAGAATCAAAACACGAACTAATGAGAAAAAGTGTACTACAATGGTCACACGCCAGTTAAACCCAATATATCCACGTTGCGTTTCGTTCACGGAATTATTGCCTTCACAAACAATTGAACTTACATGAACGTTTTTTTTTAAATTTTTGGGTTCTATTTTTTACAGTGATAAGTTAATTAAACTAAGTGCCTTTTAAGCTATTTTTTTTTTGTATGTGAGTAATTCGTATACATTTAAAAAAAACTGAGGTCCATCCAAATATGTTGTATTTCTATTTATTAGACTTATTATGAACAGTTAAGATTGACGATAAGCGTTTATTAAGTTAAACGATTTCTGAAGTTCAAAATAATTAAATATTATGTTTGTTTCATTTAATTATTACGTGCGACTGTACCTGCGCGACTTCGTGCATAGCCAACTTCAAGCGGCCTTTTAGATAGGTGGCGCGTATAGTACGTACCCAATAGTACCTTTGTTGAGTTCAAAATTTTCAAAATTCAATACTTATTAATGTCAAGCGATGCCGACGTCAGGGTCAATATCACGAAATATTTTCCATAAATATTATTCTTTAAAGAAAATGAAAATTAATGTACAACATTTATATTCGTATTTCCGAAACTAGGAAACGATATTTTATTTAGGTACTAAAATTATTTATTCTAACGTGATATGATCTATGTGATCACGTGACCAAATTTTGAAAAGTACATATCTTTGAAATCACTACTCGCAGACCTATGGTGTTGGTACTGAAACTTCATGTTTAAGCAAGATCTATGTGACCCTGTGACCAATTTTGAAAAGAACATATCTTTGAAATTACTAGTCACAGGCCTATGGTGTTGGTACTCAAACTTCTTGGTTTAGCAAAATCTATGTGATCCCGTGATCAAATTTTGAAAAGTGTCTTTGAAATTACTAGTCACAGATCTATGGTGTTGATGTTCAAACTTCATGTTTTAGCGAGATCTATAAGACCCAATGGCCAAATTTTGAAAAGCACATGTATTTTAAATCGTTAGTCACAGACCTATGTTGTTGGTACTCAAACTTTTTGTTTTAGCGAGGTCTATGTGACCCCGTGACCAAATTTTGAAAAGTACATATTTTGAAATCGTTAGTCACAGATCTATGTTGTTGGTACTCGAACTTCATGTTTTAGCGAGATCTATGTGATCCCGTGACCAAATTTTGAAAAGCACATATCTTTGAAATTACTAGTCACAGACCTATGGTGTTCGTACTGAAACTTCATGTTTAAGCGAGATCTATGTGAACTCGTGACCAAATTTTGAAAAGCACATATTTTTACAAATATTAGTCACAGATCTATGGTGTTGGTACTCGAACTTTATGTTTTAGCGAGATCTATGTGAACTCGTGACCAAATTTTGAAAATCACATAGTTTTGAAATTACTAGTCACAGACCTATGGTGTTTATACTACTCAAACTTCATGTTATAGCAAGAACTTGTGACTTCGTGACCGATTTTTACAAAAGCTCATGTTTTTGAAATTATTTGTCATAGACCTTTCGTGTTCGTACTCAAACGTCATGTTTGAGCGAGATCTATGTGACAGATCAATCAACTGTGTGATCAATCAAATCGATGGCGAGGATTGGATTTCAAAATCCCAATTCAAAATTTTAATTTAAAACTCTTATGTTAGTTGGAAACAAGCATTATGACGTCTTTGCTATTATGATCGATATCACTGTCTTGGATTTGTAAAATGCTGTTATATGAATTCAGACCCCTAAACGACGCCAGAGATGCGAAATTGCATATTAATGTGAAAATTTCAAAATGGCAGCCAATTTTTTTAATTTCCACCACAGATTCGTGACCGGAGTCCACACGGATCCTTAGATATAGATTTTGAAAGCAATGGGTCCAGTAACTTGAAAGTTTGAAATTGCGATAACTTTTTGCAATTAGAATCACGGTTTCGTATTCGGAGTACACGCGGACCCTTAGATATCGATTTTGAAAGCAACCGGTCCAGTAACTAAAAAGTTCAAAATGGTTGTAAATTTTTCAATTTTGATCACAGATTCGTGTTTGGAGTCCACGCCGAACCTTAGGTATCAATTTTGAAAGCAATCAGTCCAATAACTAAAAAGTTCAAAACTGCGGTAACTTTTTTCAATTTTGATCAAAGGTTCGTGTTTGGAGTCCACGCGGACCCTTAGATATCAATTTAGAAAGCAATCGGTTCAGTAACTAAAAAGTTCGAAATGGCGGTAACTTTTTTCAATTCAGATCACAGTTTTGTGATCGGAGTCTACAGGACTCTTGGATTTCGATTTTGAAAGCAATAAAGTAGTGCATGTAATTTCTGACCCCCTTTTGTTTATACTTGTGAAGTTTCATTATATGTTCAGCCGTTTTGGAGATTCGCTGGAACAAATAGACAGACTGTACGATTATATATATATAAGCCTATGAACCTTCCCCAAAAGGGCTGCCAAATACAAAAAAAAATTTTCAAATCCGAGTGGTAGTTCCAGAGATCAGCGCGTTCAAACAAACAAACAAACAAACAAACAAACAAACAAACAAACGAACAAATGAACGAACAAATGACCGAACAAAAAAACTCTTCAGCTTTATATATATTAGTATAAATAAAATTATAATATCATTTTTATCACTAATGATTATAAGTTATTTAATTACTTCTATATTAATTTCCCCGAACATTAGAAAATATTTTATTAGTTGGTATGCTATATTATACTGCACTATTATATCGACCGTCGATATCGATAAACGTCACGTCAATAAACGTGTAACGTCACTATAGATAAGTTGCTATTGGTCCGACAACGACCAATAGCAGCTCACCAACACACTGGCGCCAGCCGCCCGCCGTGTCGTCAACAGGAACAAATTTTTGATACCATGAAATGTCACCACATCATCTATTTTAAACTATTCTAATCACGTAAATATACTTTATTATTTGTAGTGACACTTAAAGTAAACATGGGTATATTGGGTATGTAAACTATAGTTAATTGTAGTTAATCAAAGACTACTGTTGTAAGTTTAAATTAAACTTGTATATCCTGTGTTTTGTTTATCGTTTAACCTACAGGTACATATGATTTGAGTTCTGAGATTTTGGTCAAGATTCCTAAAACATAAAAAACTATTTTTATATACCAATCTACAATAGTCATCGATGAGAAAAGCGAGCAATAAATAATGGTTACAACAAGTACAAAATAAATGGAAAAGTTTATAGAAGTTACGTCGGCGTCCTAAAGATAAGAGAAAATGATAAGCACAATCAAAGTTCAAGGTGAGATCTCAGATAAAGTAAAGGTGAAATAGATGATAGCAGACACAAAAACGTAAAGAATTCTAGTATCGAATTTAAATCAGATAGAAGAAAGATGTCACAAAGAAAAAGAATATTCGATTTAATAAGAACGGTGGATGTAGCATTGTAAGTACATCTTTAGTATAAAATAGGTACCATTTATTAAATACCTAGTCGTTCAGGTTTTTCATTACATTATTTTTTCCAGATGTAGATGCCCAAGTCACAGTCATAGAGGTCACATACAAGTTTCTAATGTTACCCCCAACAAAGATTATGCATTTGAGGTAAACACAATAACATTCAAGAAAGTTCAACGGAGCATTTAGCCATGTTATCTTATTATTCAAATCTAGCTAGGCATTAGGTTCTAAATAAGTAGATAATAGTAGTACTTAGGTACTTAAATATAATTAAGTGTCCTATATCTATGTAGGCTTGCGATAAACTCAAAAAGCTTGAAACATTTCAAAAATTACCTGTGTTAAAATCTCAGAAATGACACTAGCTATGTGAAAACATATAAAAAAGCTGAACTGTAGAGAAAAACAAAAAAATATTTTTTAGTTATAAAATGTGTGCAGGTAAATGTGGACTAAATTAATATTAGTTGCTCTCTATTTCAGATAAAATGTTCTACAGTAAGATATGGCATTGGGGTGACAAGAGAAGTAGGATTAGATTTACTGAATCTAGGGGCAAAGAATGTATGTGTGATGACAGATCCCAACCTTATTAAGTTTAGCCCTGTACGAGTTGTGCTGGATTCCCTTGTCAAAAATGGCATCAATTTTAAACTTTACGATAATGTTAGAGTTGAACCTACCGACACAAGGCAAGTCTCAAGTAGTTTTTAGAATATAAAACTATTTTATCATGTTGTAAGTAATAGACATTTTTCTTCAAAAGCCTTGATTTTCTTACATCACATTGTCATCCATCTACAGAATATGAATTTAAATGTGAATAAAATGTAAGACATGTAGCTTCATAAATGTGATTTACTAAAAAATAATTCAATGGAAGGGTAGGTACCATATAAATGAACTCAACAAACCAAAAAAAAAAAATACTATACTATAACAATCATAATTAATATCTACTATCATCACTATGGTACATACACAAAAGACTGTGCGGTTCTTTTTATCGAACCACGCGGATCAGAAATTCTTTGTAGTTCAATTGCACAAGCGAAATAAGCGAAGCATTGGTATTTAAGTTCTCATAGTTTGATCGATCGAACCACGAGGATTAGAAATTCTTTGCGGTTTGATTGTGTAAGTAAACTAAGTGGAGCGTTAGTATTTAAGTGCTCATAGTTCGTTTGATCAAACCACATTTGTCCTAGTTTTCTTTCAATTCAAATTTGTTATTGAAATGGACTTGTTTTTAACATACAGTAATGTTTTTAACATAAGTTAATGTAAGTATGTACCTATCCTAACAAAAAAGTATGTTTAAGAAAATAACAATTGGTACGAAACAAAAAACTTATTTATTTTACTTTAAATCGTAAAACTCTTTTCCCTTAGTGTAACTTACAAATCTAACATTGCTACTTTGAATGAGCATTGTTCAGAAATTTGGAATGTAGTCCAAAAAATTTCGTATTCATAAGGTGTCCCTATTCAACAAAAAAAATATTAAATTTTTAGCGGCATTATAAGAAATCAATGTCGTGATTGCCCAGAGCACAACGAACCTGTCTCAAATTGATAAGGCCATAGGGCCATGGTTCGAATACGGGCGTGTACCAATGAGTTTTTCTGACTTAAGTACATTAACTATCACTGACTCCGTGCCTTGGAGAGCACGTTGAGCAGTCGGTCCCGGACGCTGTCAATAGATGGCAGTCGTTACAATCCCCAACCTGCAGTGTAGTAGCGTGGTGGATTTAAGCTGAGAGGGTTTTTTCGCAATGTATCGAACAACGAAGAATCAAGAATCCTCGCAGTTCGATTGATCGAACCATCAGGACTTTAAGTTCCGCGTGGTTCAATTGATAGAACTACACAATCGAACCTCGCGGCCGTAATGTATAATTTGTCATTTTTTTGTGTTACAGTTTCAAAGATGCGATTAAGTTTGTAAACATGGACAACTTTGACAGTTTTGTAGCTGTTGGAGGTGGCTCAGTTATGGACACTTGTAAAGCAGCCAATTTATTTCATTCCGATCCTGAAGCAGATTTTTTAGATTATGTGAATGCTCCTGTAGGCAAAGGAAAGCCAGTTACTGTTCAGTTAAAGCCAATGATTGCAAGTAAGTTTTTAGTAAAAAAAATTAAGTTTTAAAATACCTTTGACATAAAAATTAAAAATTTTGTAGTCAGCATGTCTAAGAACCTGCTCTAAAGTGATTATATGTATGTAAAAAATATGTGCCAATAGTAGTCTAGTAGTTTTATAGGAAAATGGTGATGTTCTTCATACGTACAAACAAACACAACCTTTAACCCTAACGCATATACCATGTCTGTTTCATTGTGGGTACAAACAAGTGAAAATCTTTCATAAGTGATTTAGTTGTATATGGTTTTTCGATTTGTATTCAAAATTGAACAAAATTTCTACAGGCTGTTTATCGGCGCCTGCAAGTTAAGAGTGATATAGTGCAAAAAGATATAAAAAGTTCCACACCACATGAAATTTTGAAATAGATACTTAGTGTTCACTCTCTCACAGGCACACTGTGCAAAAAGCTCAAAAACTTAACACCACCTTCCACTCTATTTCCACGTTGTGTTAATAAAACATGATGGAAATCTCCCACAATTATTCAAAGTTTTCACCAATATTTTCATTTTTGTAAAATTAGTCATATATAGCTAGCTCTTTAGTTTTCACTCAAAGTTGGATTTGGTTTTAAACTAGTAATCATTCAAAATCTAGTAATTTAATATTATACAGTATTTTTTAAATTTTATTTTTTTTAAAAAGTAATTTCTTCCTATTCGGCACATAATTGTCTACCAGATCATATACATGACTATGCCTACAAATGACAATGTACTACAAAAAAATCAAGCCCAAATCTCATGGTGTATTGGAGTTCCACTTGTTAAAAATTATCGGTAGGGTTATCACTTGAAAACCATTTAAAATCAAAAAGGTACAAAAGATAGTCGATAATAAAAAAAATGCAGTTAAGTACCTAGTACCTACTAGAATAACATAGTCTCTTTGTTGAATTAATTTATTGCTCTTTTACAGCATTCAAGAGCTTTTTTAGGGTGTCTAGAGTAATCTATGTACTGTCCAATTTGAATAAAAATGATATCTGCAGAAAAAAAGTTTTTTTTTCAAATATAGCCACTATGTTATAAATTCAATTCAAAATCAATAAAACAATTTGATAATGGTTTTTGTTTTGACAATTGCAATTACAATCAAACATGGGCACCAGTTTCGTCAGTTTCGCCGCGGCAGTAACACACCATTAGAGCTTGTAACATTAATGCAGTGTTTGGAGGAAACATGACTAATGAATGTAAATTGCGTTTTTAGTTTAGTTGCTTTCACAGTGTTAATTTTGATATACAAAATGAACCAAAAGATAGGCCAGCCATTAAAATCAATAATGAAGAATTTTAAAATAACTGCCAAATTTGCAGTAGGTACCTATGGTTTGTGGTTTAGTATAATTACAACATTGACCCATTTGCACCAAATTGGTAATATTGGTACCTACTTGAGACAAAGATAAAAGTTTGTTGTTTTACATAGCAGACTACAAAGAATTAATTAAATTTTTTTAGAGTATAGTCAGAGGAGTCTTTAGGATTTCAAGCTACATTTCAAGATTATCAGCTAATCAGTTTAAAATATTATCAAGATTTTTTTTGGAAAAACGTTACTACACATTTCAAGACTTCACAAATGTCAGAGTATTGTAACTGTTATACATAATGAGTGCATCTCCTCATCACATGCCAATAGTACAAGGTTATTAATAGTAATTTTTTTGTATGTTGTTGTTTTTTTATTAATCTTTTATGTGATTGTTGTATTCACTTCCGGAGTGATGGTAATTTCTGTTTATTTGCATTTCTTGCGAAGGACCATTAAACCATATAATATATAAACAAATTCAGATGTTCCTACTTGATAGATAAATTATTTAGATTTGATTTTTATTAAAAAACAATGGCCTCGAACCGGTCAATCGATCTTTAACGTTTTTGTGTCACTACACTCATACTGCAAAATTGTTTTAATACTACAGGAATTAAATTTAGAAACTCTCCGTTACCCTTCGTACTTTTCGGACTTGCCCTACCATTTACTACCATTATTTCCGCAATTCGGTCAACTTACAAACATTGTTGAGGCTTGCTCCAAATAGTTCTATCGCAAAGGCATTCATGATCTCCCCATTAGATGGTAAAAACGTATAGGGACTAATTATTTTGATGAAGTCACTAAATTATTTACAGTACATAGGTGCATTTGGTTAAAATATGATTTATATATTAAACACATATTTGTAATTGTATATTATTATAGTACCTCTAATATGTATTCCCTCTAAAATATAATTTCACATGCTACCTTTTATTTGTACCTGATTTTTTAATCGAAGTTTGAGTGATAAGCCTTATCAAAAATTTTAAACGCCGAATATGAATGGATTTTATAGAAAATAATTAAAACTGATATAAAATAATAATTAATTGACGACCGCTTAGCCTAGTGGGCAGCGACCCTGCCTGCGAAGCTGGAGGTCCCGGGTTCGAATCCCAGGTCGGGTCAGTATTTATATGATGAATATTAATACTGGCACCGGGTCTTGGTTGTTATATGTATGTGGTGTCTTCGCTTGGTACCCAAAATACAAGTTAATGCTTAGTTTGGGACCTCGACGTTGTTTTTAAAAAAAAAAAAATTTAGATGACATATCAGCTTTCAAGATGGAGTCAAAAAATGCTGATTAAGATGAACTTTCATGCAAAATAATCCTAATCAGGGCTTTATAAAAACACTAAAGAGGTGGCAATCGGATAAAAATATTGATTGTCAAAGACCTATAACATAAGAAATCAATATTTAAGACGAGGGAATTGTCTTCATCCATTTGTGTTGTAAACACAACGTGAAAATAGAACAAAAATGGTATATCTGATTTTGAAACATTTTCTCACATTGTGTATCCCTAGCGGAATGTATCTCTATGTCGACCTTTCTGAATGTAATTTTCAGTTCCAACCACAAGTGGCACTGGTAGTGAAACTACAGGTGTTAGCATATTTGACTATGAGGCCATACATGCAAAAACTGGAATATCTCACAGCGCTCTGCGACCTATATTGGCAATAATCGATCCGTTGCACACATTAACATTACCAGAGAAGGTGGCAAACTATGCTGGATTTGATATATTTTGTCATGCATTAGAAAGTTTCACAGCAATCCCATACACAGAAAGAGGACCAGCTCCTGCTAACCCAGCGTTAAGACCAGCTTACCAGGGTAGTAATCCTATTTCTGATGTTTGGGCCAGGTTTTGCTTGCAAGTAAGTATCATCTATAAATAAAAAAAAATATATAAATTTTTAATGCTTTTGTTATGAATATCTGTAGGCATCATAATAATTGTTTGATATGGAAGTAGATTGTGATAAACTAGTTGTGATATTAGTCCTGTTCTGATTTCTTCAGCTAGTGCTACTTCACTAAGCTATCAAAATAATCCTGTTAAATGTTTTAAATATAGTTAATACTAAACGAAAAATTATAATTTTTGCACAATGTCAAAACAATATCTAATATCAACTAGATTTTGAAGAAGTACTTTAAGCGCGCGGTCTATGACGCGAATGACCTAGAGGCCCGCTCGAACATGCATTTGGCTTCCACTATGGCGGGCGTGGGCATCGGGAATGCCGGGGTGCACCTGTGTCATGGTCTTGCATATCCGATTGCTGGACACGTTAAGGCCTTCACGCCGAAAGACTATGGGTAAGTCAACCTGAAACGTCTGGGATCTTTCTTAAATAATCATATTAAACATTTCTTTTTTCTAAATTGTTCTCTATTCAACTAAAGTAATATCTGTTATTCATTATTTTCTATTTTTTATTTAAAAATTTTCTATATGCACTGTAGTATATTGCTTCAGTGTCAATAATTAATTTAAAAAAAACTGTGAACTTTACAATTAATTATATAACTTGGGTGTCTGTAGGTGACAACTCAATGACATATTTACATTAAACTATTGAACGAACCATTATATAAATCAGTCGAATAAAAGTTCTAGGTTTTTGTACAAACGCATCAAAACTTTTGAAACAAATAATAATGTCAGTTAAAAACATTAAAGAGAATTTTTTTATAGTCGCATATTATGTTTTATCAATTAAAACGTAGAAACATGATCAATACAAAATGAAAAATCTTTATTTGTATGATGCCATCTATTATTAAAAAGCAATATCAGACAGGCAGCACCCCACCTTAAGGTCCCGGATCACGCATTTCTCATAATTCCGTTATTTGACACTAGATGACGCTGACCATATATTCGGTAGTAATAATAATAACTAAGTTTACTATATTACAAAGCTGTCTTTACACTATTTCCAATTGTTCATAAGTGATTATTTACTGTCCTATTTTTTACAGATCGCTTTTTTTTTATTCCTAAATAAAATGTATTCTATATGGCCTTCGGAACATAATTTAATTAGAGGTTCGAAAATGTGTTCAAATTAGTTCATCTAGGTACCTAAAAAATATATCACTTTCAGCATGATTATTTTACTTATATGATTACAACGTTTTTCAGAGAGAAGTACCCGCTTATACCTCACGGTCTGTCGGTAGTAGTTACTGCGCCAGCTGTGTTCCGGTTTACGGCACCAAGTGACCCCGACAAGCATTTAGAAGCCGCTAATTTGTTGGGCGCTGACATCACCGGCGCGAAACAGGTCGACGCTGGACGTATATTAGCTAACACCATCCTCAGCTATATGGATCATATGAAGATCGAGAACGGTTTATCTGGGTTAGGTTACACGAGTGCTGACATACCCAATTTGATTAAAGGTGCTTTGCCTCAGGTTTGTATTATATTATTTTCTATTCAACAAAAACATTGTAAATAATAAGCTATTTGATCTTATTTTTAAATTGATATAAAGTAAAAGGCCACATGATTTTATTTTTTACTAAAATTATTTTATTGTATAAAAGGGTTATACGCATAATGACATATCTTGGTCTCTTACGCATAATGACATATTGTTATCACGCAGAATGACATACGCATATGACAGCAACAAGCATCCTTGCTGCCGGCAGGTGCCTTTAGTATTGACTTCACTCTGCGACGTGTGATTAGCTTTTAATCAGTCGCAATGTAATTTTGATGGCACGAGCTTCCAGTCTTTTACTGATCGTCTTGCGTGTAGTTTCGTATTACGTTGATTCATCACCGTTCACAGCCATCAGCATGATTTCTAATTTTACAGTTGACTCAATTCTATCTTGTGTGTAAAGAACATTTGGAAGGACTCCCTATAGCTCCTGGGCGTGTTGGCAGTTCTAAATAGCCATCACGCCATTTTCCTTGCAGCCTTCAGCTAAAATCTAATCATGGGAGAGCTGGAATCTTCTCCTTGCGCAGATAAACATTTCTAGATCCGTGTGTACCTTACTTCCTACATACTTAAAGTTTGTATACTTCTTAGAGCTGAGTAATCTATTTGATAATATTTTCTTGTTTCTTCATTGAAACTGTGACAATTTGACGCATAAATTAATAATTACTACAAATCTACGCGCCACAGAATTGTCATTATGTTATATATAATTTTACGTATCTCATAGTTATCTTTTTTTAGGCATGTCATTTCGCGTACGTGTCATTTTGCGTATACGTCATTTAGCGTGTGTGTCGTTTCGCGGATGTGTCATTTTGCGTAGCCAAAATGTGTCATTATGCATGTAATCCGTATAAAATAACATTCAAACCTTCACCTATATAAATTGGTGACACAAAACAGAGCACAAAACGAGCCGCCATGTTACTGCGTAATGTGACGTCACGCATGTAGTATTTGACCAAGCGCTACTATTACCTACTTGTTACCGTTTATTTCATGTGGTGTTTGGCGTGTTTATTACTTCAAAGATGTTTTATGTTCCTTTTATAAATTCATAGGACAAAAATCAGACTTAATCGCTAGGAAGTTATCAGCCATTAGTGTGCCAAATCTCGGCTAATTCGTACTCTCCCATTTTATGAAACTGTCCTTTATGTTTACTTATTATAAATAAAAAAACAAACTTCAAAATTTCTATAAAATTGTTACAATCACAGACACGATTTGGTTAGATGACTATTAGACCTGTATTTCTAATTTCATCATCATCATCAGCCCATTTTTTACCCCACTGCAGGGGCTTAGGCCTCCCCCAGGGTGAGGAGGGGGGCTTGGAGCTTAAGTCCACCACGCTGCTCCACTGCGGGTTGGGAACTGTAACGATCGCCATCTATTGACAGCGTCCGGGACCGACTGCTTAACGTGCCCTCCGAAGCACGGTGTCAGTGATATTGTGTACTTAAGTCAGAAAAACTCATTGGTACACGCCCGGATTTGAACCATGGCCTTATAAATTTGACACAGGTTCGTTGCGCTCTGGGCTATCTCTATTTCTAATTTAACATGCCATAACCATATCATGGCAGATAGCATTTTGTAATGTCTCGACCATAAGCAAAAAGTCGTAATTTTGAAATTAAAATAACAATGAACTTATAGTTTTAATTTCAACTACCTAAAGTGTATTAAAATAAAATGAATGAAAATGAAATTATCACCTGATTGATCTCAAGCTTTTACTGCCCATTCCAGTTTACATAGCTTGATCAGTAACTAATGTAGGTCACTAAGCAGTCAGTGCTAAGAGTCAGATGGTGAGTAGTCATATTAAACCATGAATTAATTGTCTTGTTAGCGTGGTAGAGAAAAATTGGCATTGCTTGAAATGGTACCAATCACACAGTTCAGCCTGGGAGTGGGATCTACATAGAGATTAAAAACAAAAGCCATGCTAAATAAGTTTTGCATTACTTTCGTTAGTCTATTTTCTTTAGTCTATTTTCTTTTATTGAATTGTTGTGTATTTAATCTATAAACAGATACCGAAGTAGCACCTGGCACTTAATTTTCGTTAAATATTATTTAGGGTACAGATGGAGCCTATTTTTAATTATGCATAGAGTAATGTATCTCAACTTATAGAGTCTAATGACATAATTGATTACAGGATCGTCTGCTGAAAATTGCCCCACGGCCACAGACACAAGAAGACTTATCTAAATTATTGGAAGACTCATTGACAATATATTGATTTTAAATTGTATTGTTATTAATAATAAGACATATTATATTATTAGAAGTTGTTGATTGAATAAATGAATTTTTTAACAGGGTTAAATACTTCATTTCATTTAAGTTCTTCTCTTTGTCACTTTGCATAATTATTATATTCAGGGAATGAGAATTCACATACTACACAAATGAAAAAAATAGTTATGGTGAACATTGCATTAGCTATTTATATTCACTTTTAAAAACAAGTTGATATGTATTTATATTAAAAGATCGTTTTTATTTATGTATTTTTTTATTATTTTAAGTACATAAAATAGGCCTATCACTAATTTGTAAAATATATATCTTAAATTAGTTTGTCGTAAAATTTGACTTTGTTACTTTGAACATTATAAAGTTAAATTAAGCGCTAGATAGAAATTACTTGCTTTGTTCGAGAATCATTTTATATAGGCACTGTAACACGAAACGTTCGGAATCGCTGAGATATGTGAATGTAACACTTGACTAGCGCTTAAGGCTACATAACATAACTTGTTACAACTGCTCGCTACACAGTTGTCTATTATATCTCTAAATAGCGTTTTTGTACCGTTGTAGCTCAGACCGCTTCAGGGACAATATTACTGTGGTGGAAGGGGCTGCTTTCGTAGGACATGTTGGTGGCGTTGACGGTGACTGTATGGAGCGGTGCATACCTGTTGAGTTTGGGCGTGGTGGGTCCCGTCAGATCCTCGGACAGTTGCTGATAAACCAGACCGCAGTCCTTCTTGGTGCGATTCGACTGGCTCATGGCGGCGATGATGGCACTATTGTAGTGGATCTGTCGATTTCTCCTAGTGCACAGCACCATTACCATCTTGCCGATGGCGAGCAGAAGTATTACAACGCATAAAACGGTGATTATGATAGGCCATACATACCAGTAGCGGCCGTGCTCATACTCCCCAACTGAGGCCTTCATGTACATATCTTGTTCTAAATCATCGTATACGCTTTCATTTTCTAGCAGTTTGATATCTATTTGCACATCGTCTTTAATCGGGGGAGGTATGACAGACTTATTAATTTTTACCAGTTTGGCATCCAGTGTAAGCTTACTTGATTCTTTCTCGCTGTAGACTTCGTCGGAATCGGAATCTTCTTCGTCGTCGGCATCATCCGCATCATCGTCTTCTCCGGCGTCCAATTCATCATCCACATCGCCGTCGTAGTCCAATTTACCGGCTTTGTCATTTTCATACGCAACTTTACCATCATCGAGCGTATCCTTCAAATCGAAATTACCTTCGGCGTCTTTGTCGATTCTTTCCCAAATTTCTTCGTCCGACACGGGAGACGACGAAGTCGAGACGACGACTTTAGAGGCTGTGTCGCAAATTTTTCGCGCTAAGAAATCCCAACTATAGTCTGTCTCTTCTTCTTTAGCGGCGTCTCTCGCTAAATTGGCAATGCTGACTCTGTTTCCAGTAGGTAAAATATCGTGTTTACTCAACCAGGTTAAAAGGTTTTCAAACTCTTGATTACACACCAACGGATTGTAGGTAATGTCCAGGGTGCTCAGCTTGTGGAACGATCCGAGTTCGCTGTGTTTGATTTCGTTAATACGGTTATGAGAAACGTTCAAGAAATTTAAGTTGCCGAGTAATTTACGTGGATAATCCTTGGTGTCGCCCCACAGGGAGGTCAATTCTGCATGACTCACGTCCAACCAAGTGAGAGACTGCGTAGGAATAAATAATTCGATAGTTAGAGCTTTCAAGGGATTTCCCCGTAGATTTAATTTTCCGAGCTCTTTGTTCTGAGCGAATACTTTACTGTCTAGGGAAGTTAACATATTATTTGCTAGATTTATTTCCACGAGTTTAGGGCTCCGCGAAAAAAGACGAGGACTTATAGACTTGATTTGGTTCCCAGAAAGATTTATCTGCGTCAAAGCCGTGAACGTGCTCAACACGTTATCCGATAGCTCGGTCAAGCCGCAGTTGGAAGCGTCAAACAAATAAATATTGAATTGATCCATTGCACATTGGAATCCTTCTTCTGGTAAACGTTTCAAGTTTGGATTATTGGAGATCTTGAAGATGTCCAACTCGATATTTTCTGTGATTAGTACACTCGACATAAAATCTAAGTTGTTGTATGATAAATCCAAGTAATTGAGTTCGATCAGTTTGTGGAATGCTTGATTATGAATTTTTTCGATGCCGTTGCCGCTTAGGTTGAGATTCGCAATGTAAGTCATTCCATTGAACATGGACGGGCCGATGAATTTGATGTTAGTTTGGCCGGCGTTCAGTGTAAGAAGGTCTGAAATCTGAAGACCGTATACGGTGTCTATCGGATTTCTCTGAATGTGTAACGTGGCCAACTCTGTGTTTTCCGAAAATATGTCATCGCGCAGAGTCTTAATGTTGTTATCGCTCAAATCAAGCTCCTCCAAGTCCAGTAGCGTCTTGAAAGTGTC
This sequence comes from Luffia ferchaultella, assembly GCA_949709985.1. NCBI lineage: Eukaryota > Metazoa > Arthropoda > Insecta > Lepidoptera > Psychidae > Luffia > Luffia ferchaultella. Next base: position 14,558,940 of record OX453240.1, on the reverse strand, counting down.
GGGGTCCATGTCAGATAAGTTGTTCCCGGCTAAATTGAGATACATCAAAGTAGGCATATATTTGAAAGTGTTCGCCGTTATGTATTGCATGTCACAGTTGGAAATGTCTAATTCTTGTACAGTCGAAGCGTTCAAGAAATAGTCTTGTGACCCCCTCGCGGGGAACTTCAGTGGGTTGTTGGCCAGCGTGAGCAACAACAGTTTCCGGTTATTGGCGAACGTTTCCGGATGTAGCGACTTAAGTTTGTTGTTTGACAAGTTAACGGCGTACAACTCGTGTAGTCCGTGGAAGGCCTTAGGGCCCACAGATGCGATAGTGGCGTTTACTATTTTAACTGTTGATATTTGATGTAAACCGAGATCTTTGAAGATGAAGTCGATAAGTTTGATGGGTCTTCGGGGGTCGGCATTCTCAATGACGAGGTCGGTGATATCGTCGCCGAATTTCTGAGTGCCAAGTTCGAGCCGGTTGCATTTGGCTATACGGTATCCCTGGGATACGGTGCATATGCAGTCCCTCGGGCATGGTTTGTTCTCGTTATAGAGCACTGCCTCGGGCTCGGGTTCTTCGGCACCATCGTAGTCGTATTGGTAGATGTCAGGCGCGCGCTCTGTGGATGCGTTGCGTGCACCACCGGCTGCTGCGCAAAGGGCACACGCTGCCAAGAGCACGGCTAACTCCCGGGACCTAGCCCCCATCTTTGTGAACTCTGGAATGCAACAACATTGCATTATAATATTAGCACGCAAATATTAAAAAAAAAAAAAAACATTACTGAAAACAATGCAAGTACATACAATAAATACGTTAAAATCACGTTATTCTAAAAACCATTTATATAAATTTGTTTCGGATTTATGCGACTTAAGTTCGAAACAACTATAACTACCCTTTTTTAGGGTTCCGTAGCCAAATGGAAAAGAAGGAACCCTTATAGTTTCGTCATATCCGTCCGTCCGTCTGTCTGTCTGTCTGGGGTTTTTCTCGGAAACTATTGGCAATATATAGATGAAATTTGGAAGGTAGGTGTAATCTATGAACCGCAATACAACGACGTAGTGAAATTAAGAATTTTTTTTTTTTAAGATATGTCGCCATACATATAACTGAAGTACGAAAAAAAATTATTTATCGTATATTAACGCGAGAAGTACTAAACGATAGGTCTTAAAAATGGTATCAAAGTTTAAACATTATTTTTTATTTAAGTCATCAGTTGTCGACATATGCACTCCTAAAGTCTTAATTTTTGTTAGAGTCATGTGCGCCCCCCCCCTCTACCAGCTAAACCGCTGTTTTTGGATATGTGGAAAAAATTTATGACAGGAGTATATATAACGTAGTTTAGAGGAAAACTATCACAGCTAACTAGACTGCATTATTTAACGAGTAATAGATTAACTTATAAAATGTATTAAAAAGTAAAAATTTTGTGAAAATTCCATAGAAAATGACAGATAGCGTTTAGCCAAAAAGCTAAAACTAGATGCATTTTATCTTTGTGATGTTATTGTAAAAGTTAATAAAAAAAAACATTTTATGATGAAAACTACATTCTATTACTAGGTACTATAAATTTACGCTTTCCTTTGCAGAGCTTATTCTCTTCACAATCGATATCAAAATTCAAAGGTTCACTTTTAAAAAATTAAGTAATATAAATTGTCTAGCTATCAGTGCACACATGTTATTACTTTTCGGATTAGCCAGAGAGGATTGAACGCCTTCTAAATAACCAATGAAATAAAAATGTGATATATTTATACAATAATTCTTAAATTACATAATAATACGGATAAATGGTTAAGTTCGATTAACGTCGCTCTCGTTTTTTTATTTTGTATGGTGGTACGGAAACCTTCGTGTGCGAGTCCGATTCGCACTTGGCCGGTTTTTTCATTAGGGTTCCGTACCCAAAGGGTACCAACGGGAACCCTATTACTACGTCGGGTTTGTTTGAACACTTATAACTAATATAAATTATCACAGCTGGACCGATTTTCATGGTTTTTGATTTGTTGTATTTGTCTCCGTCCCAAATAGCAGAATAACTATTAAAAACATTGGAAATTTGACGAAAAAATAAAACAGAAAACATTTTCCTATACAAAATGTTCATGAGTATCGTAACTGCGAATCGACAAGATATATCCACAATATACGGAGAATGGCGTATTTTAGATTTAAAAAATGTAGAATAATATCAGTAATGAAAAAGGCAAGAAAAACATATTGGTTGTCAAATATTTATGCCTGGGTTCAGGAATTTAATTTGTGTAAACTAATTAAAAAAAACGTCAAATCGATTGGTCTCACCATTAGTTCCATGGTCTCACTTCACTGTTATTCTGTCAATCCAGTCAGAGTCAGTATATCGTTGCATATTATAAAAAAGTCCCCCGCCGCGTCTGACTGTCTGTCTGCACGTGATAGACTCAAAAACCACGGATTTACATATAATTGACACCAATGGACAAAGTGATTCAAGAGGAAGGTTTATGTGTATAATTCATTAATGTTTTGTGCAAGTTAGTTTAAATATGACGATTATTGTTGATGACGTCGGAAAAAATCAAGCCGACTGGGAGATTTCATCGAAAGCGCTGCCTAATCCCTGTGAGATATAACAAAATAATGTATGGAGGAATCGTTTCTCTTTTATAGAACTAAAAAAAAGTTCGCGATGGCATTTGCCTATCTTTTATGGATAGCGTACTATACCTATTTTTATGTTGAAAAAATATATGTGTCATATGATATAGTAATTGGAAAGCAATTTATTAGGATACAATATTAATCCTTATCAAATTAAATTAATATCTTAAGAGTTATCACGGAATAAAAACTATCGCGCAACAAGGCCGACGTCGTCCCCACACCGGCGAGGTGGCCATGTGACAGGCGTGATGTAAAATTAGGTAGAAGTTATCAATGTTGAATACAAAGAAATATTTTAGTTTGTTTTTATGTATTTATTGTTTACTTTTTCAAATATTTACAGGATTGGTAATAAAACACTTTAAAAATACTCCAAGTACGATGAACTTAAGATACATTTAAAATTTAATTAAATGTAATCGACGTGTTCGACGCAACAGAAAAAACACTACGGCATATATGCTCTGCTACCCGTGCGAAGCCGAGGCGGGTCGCTAGTCAAATAATAAAAATAAAATAAAGTTAAAAATTAAAGGGGGTCCCCATACAAGGAACGTATTTAATATAATAATATATAATATTATTATATATATTATTCCGAAATATTGCAGGGTGGTACGGAACCCGGTAGTGTGCGATTCCGAGTCGCAGTTGGCCGATTTTTAAAACATGACGTAAGTCGTGCTAATAACTATAAACTTTGTATATGGCAGACAAACATTGCCGGCACACTGCGCTCAATAGAAACTGATCGCTTTAAAATACCTGCGCTATCTTTCATAAAAACAGACACTAAAAAATATAATAATGTGGTAATAACGTATTGAGGCAATATCAAACACAAGTAGGTAAGTAGTCGTTATTTCGAAGAAATATTACGTATATTTAAAAAAATACATTTTCTACTAAAAATACATTTAATACGGTCTTTATGAGATCGAAACTTGTACTGTATTGTTGCATTTTACAGTACTTTTGTACAGTTTTGTACAGTACAGTCTTTTTACTTTACATCAATCATAAACGAGCATTTTGTCTGTGAGGCATGCGTAAACCGCTAAAAGCAACCAGCTCGCGCCTTTAGCTCCCGCTATTATTACATTTGAAGTATCTACCTAATTTTAATTGCTAATGTATTGAAAAACGTCGTATGATGCTCTAACTCAGTAAGCTACCTATTTAAGTCATCGGTTTATTATAGGCATCGCCTCGTGCTTGTAAACACCTCGACTATAATATGCAGCTTACCGTACTTACATCATAATGTACTATAACACGCTTTTAATAGTTCCATCTGTATGCTTGTATGTGACGGAATCTTTGAACGTGATTTTCACCCACTTCCACTGAAGCTAGCGTGCTGAAATTCGGAAGACATATGTAACTTCGACGACAGTACACTAAAATGATAAACATAATGTGATGCTACAGCCAGGATTACCTCGTCACGAGGACACTCCTCAACGGTTAATAGCATAAACACGAAATTTTGTAAATACGTTGGATTTCGATAGTTAACGATGATTTTCACCATGAACTGATGATGCACTTTGGATAATATGCTCATGAGGGAACTTCTCAGTGGTTAGTATCACGTACATGAAACTTTGTAGATATATGATTTCATCGTTTTATAGGCAATTGTGAGTTTCACCCGTATGTTTGTAAATTTTGATGGAATGCAGTTTAAATTTTTTTAAGACATAATGAAAAAAAAATTATTATAGTTTAAAAAAACTACAAAAAAACTTGCAGAAATAAATTCTAGAGTAAGAATCAACTGATTAACGAGAAAATTAATTTTATTGTGAAAAAGCGTGGGGTACTTAATACCAAATTTTCATACTAACTCTACTTTCTCTACTTTTAGAAAACGTTCCAATGAAATATTTATAACAACTGATATCGAGCACCCCACACTTTTTCACAATAGCATTAATTGTCTCGTTAATGACTTTATTCTTATACTCAAAATTATTTTCTGTGACTTCATTATTTGTCACCAGTGGGAATAAAGCCAGTGGTGACGACTGGGAATAAGCATAAATTTTTATTTTTAGTCCAATTTCCTACTAAAGCGTAATTTTTTTTAGTTTTTCTAAAGTATAATTTGTTTCTTTATCTTTTAACTAGCGGTCGTACCCGACTTCGCCCGAGTGGGCTACGGAAACGTTCCTCTTCCCGTTCCACGCATTAGTACATTGCACTCGTTCGAAGTCAGTGTGGGTCTCTAGTTTAACCATATAGTATCATTACACTATGGTATCATCGTCATCATCCAAACAAATAAATTCTCTGGGGCGTCTAGCAACAAATTTGATTGCCATAAAAAAGGTTATATATAGTTAGGCAACCTTAAAAGATACACATATGCTGTCGTGGACTTTTGGTTAGAACTTTTAAAGGGGAACAATTTCGTGATACATGATTTTTGCTTAACATAAACCGTTTACGCAGCGCGCGTAACGGAAGCTCTCAAAAGGAATAATTTTTCCCGTTTTCGCAACATTTTTCATTGATGCTCCGCTCTTATTGGTCGTAACGTGATGCAATAATAGCCTATATAAAAGTCTTCCTCGATAAATGGACTATCTAACACAATAAGAATTTTTCAATTCGAATGGGTAATTCCTGAGATTAGCGCGTTCAAACAAACAAACAAACAATATAGCCTATAGCTTTCTTCAATAAATGGACTATCTATCCAACACAAAAAAATTCTCAATCCGAAGCAGTAGTTCTTGAGATTTGCGCGTTCAAACAAACAAACAAACAAACAAACTCTTGAGCTTTATAATATTAGTATAGAAGTATAGATACTTGTCAATGGGTACTTCATCAGCAGTATTAATTTGGTTCCACATGAAATGAAATTTGACTGACCGATTGGCGTAGTGGTTGGAGACGCCTGAACAATACCTACTGTACATGTACATGACATGGACTATTTGTTCATGGGTGTAAAATATCTATACGTACCTACTTTGAATGTATTTAAGTATGTATCAGTTGTTTGGCACCTATAGTTACAGGCTCTGCCTAGTTTGGCACTATATAGATAACCATGTTTGTATAAAACATACTTCTCATAATATTTTGATATGACTATCAAGCTTGCTCAATTTTACTTTGGTTGTAGAAGAAAACTGAAAATTACAATTAACGGCACCAAACGACTTCGAATACAGCCAGGAGCTAGACCATTGTATAAACGTCCGAGCCCTTCACGATGAATTATAATATAAACACGACATAAAATAGCACGCATTTGATAAAACGTGTTTACTAATGTTTTACTGTTCGAGAGAAATCTTATCTGAGTAGGTACCACATGTACTGTCAGTCGACGACAATGTCGACGTGTTTGTCACCTGTTTATGTCCGGGTGCTTTCAAAGGTAATAAATCAAAATACAGTACGTCCCGTGGTTATAAGATCAAACTGGCATGTTACAATTTTCAACTAATTTTACAGACAAAATTAAGAAAAAAAAATAATTTTTTTATTACAGATTTTAAATGTATTTTTCAAGTTTTCAACTTGCTTGCTACTATATGACACAGTTTAGCATACAGTTCCTGGACTATGACAGGTATTGTAAAGTTATAAACATCATTGCAAAGTTCACACGAGATCGATAGATATTATATTTTTGGACAATATCAAAAATATATATATATACCACCTATACCACAAAAATCTCTCATTTTTTTTTTGCGTCACTTAGACTAACTCGTATCTTTTTATTTTGTATAATTTACGTTGGATACGATGTCTATAGGTAGATACAATACAATAAATAAATATTTGAAAAGAAAAAACTTAAATTTATAAAATGTAATAATTGAAGCACTTTTGTTTAAAGAATTTTAAGTAACAAAAATTGTAACAGTTACAACCGCGGAACATACTGTATAGATCAATGTTTCACTAAAATAAGAGTAGATAATAGTTTTTCAAATAATATATTGGATATGTGTTGGATGGATATGGATTTATATTCAGCAATTTAGCTGGCAACTGGCAACTGGCTAAAATTAAGTTAAGTAGCCCCCTCCCATAGCACCCTTGTGCCGCCACCCCCTGAATCCGCACCTGATCAAACTGTTTGTGGCACATCTGATCTCTTGTGAAACCTTGCTTATTTTTGACTTTTCATTGTTTGAGAAAAAAATATTTCAACGTGAAGACAACCATTTTTTTTTTTTTTTTCAAAATTAGAGTTATATTTATTGCATAGAAAAAAATTGGAAAGTGATGAAAATACTACTACTAATTAATTATACAGGATAATTAATTAGTATCAAACGAACTAGTTAGGCATTGAATGTGAATTCCGCATTTTCACAACGGTTGTTAAATAACACAAAACCAAGGACGAATTTGGGCCTTAAGGAATAGGAACGTTGAATTCATTCTAGTTAGAAAGAGCACACATCCTTAATACAATTGGATTCGGTCTTACTACTCGTCGATCACTGAATTTTTTTACTGCATTTAAACCATACAAGTACGAATTGCCTAGAAGCCCTATTCTGCGTTTACCGTCTAAGCACTCATACTCTAGCTTATTGATGTAAGATGGCGAATTTTTGTCCGAGTTTCAGTGCGCAAGGTTTTCGCGCGCCGCTCTTCACCCCCGAGAAATCCCCGCGCGCCGGTTTTCAACCCCACAAAATTGCGTAATGTCACTTCGATACAGTGAACTGACATTTATGACTCTATTAAAACCAAACGATGCTGTCAAATTTATTTACTCTATGATTTAGACATGAAAACACGAAAAAAATTGGTTTTGGGCCTACCCATACAAAATCAGAACGGGGTTAAAAATTAAAAAAAAAATGTTATCAGGCTCGGGGTGGCTTATTCAACATTATTTATATTTCTTATCCCATCGTATGGAATATTTATAATCAGAAAGCTCTTTTAAAATGAAATGGAGCCCAATTCATTTCTGGGCTCTGAGACTATAAGCGTCAATATTATATAAGTACATATATTAACTTAATAAGGACGGCCGATATTCAGCGAGATAATTAAAGTAGACGCATGTTTACGCACCGGCTGAGTACACGAGAGCAATGAAAACGGCCACAGACTAATTCTTCATGATAGTGACTAGATATAGAGACTGCCAGCTTATATACGTGATACATATATTTTAGCTTTTAGTCATGATATGAACGCGCCACAAACATCAGCCGTCGCCGACCGAGAATCTCGATAGATAAGATTAGATAGATAACCTGCTCTGTACAACACACTCGTACAAACATTGGACGGTATTCGACACCAAATAGCAATGCAGACTAAAAAATCCCTGTTTATAATGCCAATTATCTGTAATAGGTAATGAATAATTGTATTGGAAGAAACAAATTAAATATTGGTTCACGGGAGCGAACAATTTGTTGAAGTTCAACAAGATTACTAGAAAACCTAGGCAATGGCCGATTTGGAAACGTTTATTTAGACCGAATTTAATCAAAAAATGTTCAGTTCTTATCCTTCAATTTGATATTTTAGATCGAAAAAAAAGTGACAAAATATATTTTAACTAATTTAACTAAATCTTAATAAATAAACGATTTTGAACTGGAAATATATAAATTTAAATCTCTTTGGATAGATATAAATCTGTGTCTGTTTCGAGGGGACAAACAAAGTCAGAGAAAACTAGATAGGCGAACTTGCTTTTGAAATCGTAGCGCGTCGTCCATAACAACAAGCATGCGCGAAGTCAGGGCAGGAACGGTGAGTTTTAAGAAAATGTATTTGATTTTCTTATGTAAACACATTCATAGGTAGGGACTGCACCCAACAATTTAGAAAAAACCCGGTCTTGGTGCATTTTGGGAAGCGTTCAGAAGTTCTGGGTCTTTACGTGAATTTTTGAGTTAAACGCTTCGTTAACGCATATTTCTTATAAGATATAATGTTTTCAGGGTTCCGTAGTCCGACAGGGAACCCATGGGTCCTCCATGGTCTGTATGTCGCAATCATTTCATTCGGAGGCTATTAGTGCTAAACTAAAATTTGGCCCGTCGTACGTGTTTGTGTGTGTAACAAAACCTTAAATGCAATGTGGTTGCGAAAAAAAATAATTATATGCCCACTCGAGATAGATTTTCTCAAATTTTTAGGAACTAAAGTTCGTCAGTGGAGGAAGAAGAGACATGTAACCCAAAGAAAAAGGCTTCTTTAGCGCCGAACATTTCGTTGACGAGACTTAATTTCGAAAAAACTACCTACTTCAGTCGATATGGGGTACGTGAAAAAATGATTTCTTTTTGTCTGCACTTTGCAACTAGGTTGTCCAAGGTTATACTAAAAAATATTTTTTATCATTTTATTACACTTCTATGTAGTGCTTACAAACATGTAGAATCATACCTCAATTTTATAGCACTAATAGTCTTGAGGTAAACTAGTTGGGAACATGGAGGAACAGCAAGGGTTCCTTGCAGCAATACGTAAGCCTGAAAAAATCAATTTATAAAAAATAAAAACCAAATTTGATTCCTTGGCGTTTATCTCGAAAATTCACAATCTCGTTAATATCCTGAACTCCAAAACGCTTCCCAAAAATGGAAGAAAACCTAGTGAATGTGTTTGAACAACAAGTACATATGCATTTTTTTTTAATAACACTCCCTGTTGCTGCATAAGCCTTGCGCGCGTTTCCTGTATACTAAATAAAAAAATAATAATTAAGTAGGTACATTTTTTTTGGGATCTAAAAATTTTGTCGAGGCGACAGCATCTAGCTACAAACCTATACCTAAGTGGTGGTTGCCGCTCGACGGCTCGTGAGATGCATCTAGAAAATTCTCGTATTGATAGGGTAAGTAAGTATAATATACAACATTTGCCGTTCTTCAGGAGCAGAGAGTTCAACTAGATCTTTGCCAATGTAATATACAAAAAATAGAACATTTAAAATAAACAGTATTGTCTAATAATATAGTAAAAATTGAAGAAAATCTTTACTGTTCAAAGACGTTATTTAGATTTTTATTTTAGTTTGAGCAACCGACAGGAGAGTTTGCAACAGATGCAGATTTTAGTCCCAGAGTTTCAGATTTACATCTGTATGGCGAGAGGTCTCTATTTTTATTTGTATGGTTGTAATAACTATCCATTGTGTAAAATGATTCGATTTGCATCCAAACGTTGAACATACCTACATTAAAGACGTGTGGAGACGCAAACTTTGATATAAAAATACCGGCCTGAATACGCTAGCATAATGAATCTATTTATACTTATCAGTGAATTATCATTTTAGCTGAGTATAACTTTCAGCGAGTGCTATGATATTATAATGTGGGTCGCTGTAAAAAAAAAATATTTACCAAGTAACGCGTTCAGTCGATAAACTCTGGAACGTTCGCCTTGGGTAAAAATCTGGAAAAGAAAAAAAAAATCAAGTATAGGTGTACCAAGTTGCAAAAAGTGCAACATATTTAAAACCAATGCTAAATAATCTTATTTCATTTTATGTGTGACAAAATAATAATAGTAAAATAATAATAGTATAATATATATATATATATATATATAATATAATAATAATAATAAATAATACAAGTTCATTGGAAAAAACGGACATGAAATATCTCGCGTATGGTTTGTCGATGTTTTGCGTTAGGAAACAGTTTATATTACGTATTTAAACGTATCTGAACGTATCAAACGACGGCAAGGTAGAGACGGGCGGCGGCGGACCAACTGGTATAGCTACTCGAGACTGGTTTTCCAGTCTAGAAGCAGCGAATCGCTAAGTATGAGCGGCCGTATCATATTTTAACGCTAAAATACTTGTTATAAACATACAAAAACGCATTATGTAGATAGCATTCCGCTACTCAAGCTATATCTCTTCGAAATATTAACATTTCACGATTTTCATTTACAGCGAATTCAGTATGGGTTCAATTTAATAATTCGAAATTACTAAGAACCGCCATTCGTAAAAAATATAAGCAGCCACGAGCTGTAAATTATTATGGAAAAAGAACCCGAAAATATATGATACCCAGAATGTTTAATGACACGGTGGGCGAGTTAGAAAAAGAATGTAAAAGTAAAGAAATGTTTCAAGCCAAGTTGAAAACTATGTTATTGAAACTATTTGATGACCAAATTGTGTACGTTACATGCTCGCCATGTATCTATCGCAGGATGTTTTGATAATTCGAATTTTCGCGAAAACCCTAAGGATTTTGTAAAAACACGGATGATTAGACAATGATGAAAACATTTCTCAATCTTACGGGAAAAAGTTAGGGTTTTCACAAAAACATTAGTCGCTATAGTAATACTGCGAAACGAAACGTTAGCTATTATGAAATAAGAACGCTGATTGGCCGGTCGGAGTGCCCAAATCGAGACCTCCTCTGATTGGTTGACGTTTTAAATGTCAGTAATTCACGCACATTGTTTTGTTTATGTTTTTGAGGGCGACTCAGCAGTCTTTTGTTTTAAATGAGGTTAAAAGTGTGCAAAAGTTTCTATAAATCGATATTATTTTATTATATTTCTAACTCTTCATAACTCAATGATGTAATACTTCAAAGCTAACGGAATAAAACTAGGAACCAATCAGAATAAGATTTGGTCAGTAAGCAAAAATCTAGCCAATCAGAGTTTTTGCAAAAACCATCTTTTTTCCAGTAAGATTTGCAAATGTTTTTGCCACTGTCTTATTATCTGTGTTTTCGCAATATATCTAGGGTTTTCGCAAAAATTCGAATTATCAAATCATCCTACGACATATGTAATAGTGAAAAAAAAAAGTAAGCTTGCAATAAATCACCAACAAACTGTTAATCAGTTTGGCGAAATACTTAAGAAGTTAATTTGTTTTTCCTTTTGTAAAAAAATAAACTAAAAAAAAATTGCAATTTAATTATGTGAAAAATTAAAAATTGTAAATATCACGATTATAAAACCATGACAATGCCGGTTTTGTATGAAGGGACTTGCAATACGTACGCGTTCGATTTGTTTAACTTCATAGTTATATACAGGTAGTTTATAATTTCAATTGATTTTTCAATAGTAATTACAACACGTGCTAACAATTAGAATCTGCTTTTGTTTATAAACGTACAGTACTCGGCCGTAAGTAATGCACACGAGTTATAGAAAGCGGCTACGTAAAAACAAGTTTAAAAATAAAATTATAGGTAATCCTATCGTTTTTATATTCAATTAAAAAGGACATTGTTTTACTTTATTGTGATTGAATAAAAAAATATGAGATTGTCTATAATTTTACTTGTAAACTTGTTTTTACTTACCTGATTTCTAGAACTCTTGTGCAGTACTTACTTGTGATGACCGCTTAGCGTAGTGGGTAGCGACCCTGCCTACGAAGCTGGAGGTCCCGGGTTCGAATCCCAGGTTGGGTCAGTATTTATATGATGAATATTGATACTGGTACCGGGTCTTGGTTGTTATATGTATGTGGTGTCTTCGCTTGATACCCAAAATACAAGCTAATGCTTAGTTTGGGGCCTAGACGTTGTTGTGATGTATACGTTATTATTATTATTACTTACTAATATATATATACGAATAAGTGTTTTAAAGCAATAATGTGACCTTACAAACTAATTTTTTTCCAATACAATTCGGTGTCAGTGTCACCGGAAGGAAGTTATGGTGAGACGGAAGCGGTAAAAGAAGCGGGGGATATCGGTAACTTTAGTTACACCGGAAGTTGTAGAATGAATACCGCTTAAAATCGGCTTTCCTACGCGTCAAATATATTTACAATCAAAATAACGATTATTGTATTCATCGAAAACATGCTTCGACATCGGCATGAGTGTGAAATAAAACGTTATCATTAGTTAATTTTAGTGACAACAATGTTAGATATATTTAGATTGTATATAATATATATCACGAATCGTAAATAAGTTCTGAAATATATTTCCAATGGCTTAATGTACTCAAACCGAACCGGTGCCCTGTAGGAAAATTCTATTCAGTTTTTAATATAATTTATCAGAAACGGACTCTAAACTTTTAAACCCAAAATTTCTATCCTATTTTCTGGCAACCCCTATCGAAATAAGAGACATTTCTACGTTTATAGTCATGTGGTTTGTAGGGTTCAGATAAACCGGCCAAGTGCGTGTCGGACACGCATCAACTTCGATTTCCGCAGCATGTATTACAACCAATCACTTTATATATAATTACATAACATTTTTGGTAACAAGTATTTGCTGTTAACTGGAAATTATGTATTTCTCACTTGTCAACGTATCTTGGTTGCGTTTGGTTTGGTTAGTGCTACTTTCCTGGTTTTTTTTTTCAGATCAATCCTCCGATGAAAAATTAGACGGGACACAGTCATTGTCAACGATTTTAGAAGCTCATATATCTCGTAAAATATTCATCTAAATTACATTTGATTGGCAATTTTTTAGATACCGCGCCAAAAAGATTATCATTCAGTTTTGGGCAATGTCGGTCAACTGGGCACTGGACGTGAGCTGAGTCGTGGCCATTTTGTCTTTGCCCTTATTTATTATGTTTTAGTTATTGTATTTATGATTTGTATATTAGCATGTCAAATAAAATATTTCTTTCTTTCATAAAAATTGTTATGAATAGATATAAAAAAAATGCACCAAAAAAAATTTCCTTTAGTGAAATGCATGGAGGCCAACCCTCCGAAATATTTTAGTTTTCATAATTACTCTACGGAATCGTATGGCGGTTACATAAGACATCTACCTGTAAAATTTTCTCAGGAGTGATGGAAAGTAGGCACAGATATATGTAGGCCTGCAGCATACGGACAGGACATAGTTATAAGGGTTAGGTTTTTGGTCATTTGGCTACCGAAACGTAGAAACGAACCCTTTAAGTTTCGTTATGTCAAACCGTCTTTTTTGTTTGTGACACGCTCGTAGTTTCTACATTTGACACAGATGAAAAATTTTGCATGTAGAGTCCGCGCCAAGAAACAAGTTCCGCGGCAAATTTACTTCAAAAGTGGTTCGTTGTCTGTTTTTAAGCGTATGAGTATTTCGTCGAATGTCGAAATTTATTTTCTATTTAAACGTTTAAAAAAGGATTTAAGATGCCCAAAGGCCTACGATGTTCAACCAGATAAATAATTCTTAAGGTGAAAGAGTTTATGCAATGCAATGCACAGACAGCGTCGCGTCTGTACATGGTCTATACGGAACTTTTTTGGTGGCGGGAACTCGAATCTATATTAAACCATATTAAAGAGACTGAGTTGACATTTCATGTGTTGTCTAAGTTTTTTTAACTTTTCATATCTCTTCTTTATTAGTAATATATATAATAATAAAAATGTAATATACGACATAAGAGTAGTAAAAGTAAAAATTATTTGAAACTTCTTTTAAAATGAAATTCTATAGAACACTATATTTTTTTAGACTTTTATTTATTTATGCAAGAATTCAGTTTCAGAGTAGACGTTTTTGTATCGCCATACTAAACATCCGAAAAAATCGTGCGGATCTTCGAATAATTATATATTCCTAATTTTATTCCTTGTGTACGACGTAAAAGCGTAAAAGTTACATGTCGCCTTTAACCCGTATTGACGACACAATCGGTGAATTTATAGATATACATTAAACATTAGTTTTTTACAGAATTTGCGATATTAAATTGTACAATCTTTTGTCTAAAGAAGACATGATTTTGAATATTCATTACGCTGCAGACAATAAATAAATGAAATAAATTCAATGTGATAAAAATGTAATAATTGATATAATATCGAAATAGAGATGGACCCCTAAATCAACCAATAAATTGATACACGCACATAAGTATATATTTCAGTATACGAAATTGCGTTTTCGTATGAAATCGGTCAATGACGTCAGAGGTGTTAGAAATCACAAGTATGCTGTTAGCACAAAATATTGCTCACCTTGGACGGTGCGCTCGTTAAATCCTTCCGCGACTTGAATAATATAGCCCCCAATACGATTTTCGACCAGATTCTCTGATTTCAGACATTAATATTTGCCATCAACAAAGCGTTGTTTATGCATTCAGCACCAGTTAGGTAGAAAGGACACACGTGTAACTTATTTAATGACCAAACTAGATTGCTAACGTAATATTATAAAACAAGCCAAAAGTAAGAATTTAGTATGTATCGTTGGTTAATTGGTTGGTTGGTTGGTTCATCGTTATATGTCCTTCAAGTCCGAATTCTTCCGATGCCCCCCAATAAGCTCCTAAACTTGCACCCAACCAACTTGCAAAAATTAGTGGTCAAAGGAAATATTTTTGGTAGGATTTTTAAAATGTTGGAAAATAATGAAACCTCAATTTTTTTATTTGCTTCAATTAGCTACAAAATTATACGTGCTAAATTAGAGATCATATAAGTACTTTGTGCCGAGTTTCAAAAAAAGCCATTGGAAAATATTGAAATTCTCGCAAATGGAGCAACCGTTCGCTCCTATCAGTTTCAAAATGCTACGTGCTAAACTAGAAATTAAATGGAACCTCTCTGCCAAGTTGCAAAGAAATCTGTTATTAAGTAATGAAATCTTCGCTTGCTTCCTTTGCTCCGAATCAGCTCCAAAGTCGTACTTGCAATACTAGAGCACTAATGAAACCTCTGTGCCAAGTTTAAAAAAAAAACCGTTAGAAAAAAATGATGTTAGAGCGAGAACGAACGGACGAACCATGCCAGTATTGAAGTAACTAGCAGTACTTAATAAATGGGAAAGTGTTTTTATTTGTTTATGACTTCGCGTCGTAAAGGAGCAATAAAACGACGCGATTTTTCACCTCGGAAAATATCTCATTACAGTGAAAGTATCATCATTAGGACAATTTTATTCAAAGGGTCAAAGCTGCGGGCATATTTACTAACATCGCAACATGATCACGCTTATTCGAATGGACATTGGTAACTTTTTCCGCGCAAACGTATCTCATACCCACTGGAACATAGAATAGAAAACGGGCGGTTATTTAACGTGTTTATTACAATAAGTTTACATGCGTAAAGAAAACTTCACAGTAATGCGACCATTATTAAACGTGGATAGAAACATAGATAAAAAAGAACACTAGCAACTTTTACTATCGGAAAATTCTTTTTTTTAAACTGGAAAATATTTAGATGAAAACTTCGGCTATTACAAGCATGTAGTCCACGCGGAATGTAATATTAAAGTACGTAAGAAACAGAATTTGTTTGTATGTGCAGTAATGGACCCCACATCCTGAAACCTGGCTCCAGGCTAAAATAATTGGCAGGCCCTTGTAAGGTTTTCTAAAAAAAGTTGATTCAAAGACAACACGAAGAGTGGACGAAAGTATGCAGTCTCGCTCACACGGCCCTTGTGTGTCGAACTCGCTCGAAGAACGTACGGTTGTTACAATTACATTTTTACATTACATCTGTACCTACAATGTTGGGCCGTGGTTGGGCCCCACCTACTCCCAGGCCTCCTTTCTTGTAATTCTTGTAAGTAATGCACAGTACTTACATGGCAAAAATAGTAGGTAGTTGAAAACGGCGGGCCTCTTGTGAGACAAACATAATGTAGAATACATTATTTAGTGTTAGGTAAATATTAACGCCATAAATGTTACCAGTTCGAAAAAATTATAATGGATATTAGACCCATTTCCTCCAGATAGGAAATGCCAAAGAAGCTAGCGTCACATGCGACAAGGCTAATAAAAAATAGCAAAAAAATATGTGTCAATTATAAAGTACGTACCTAGCACAATAATAATATCTTAGCTAAATATCAATTTTATATTGGTTGTTATAAAATATTTGTTTCATGTATAGTATTTGTCGAATGAAGGTTTTTAATTTTGGTCTTATCAAATTTTGTTTTGGAGGCCACCTGTCTACCGATTACGTTTTAAAATTATCAAGGTGTTTTACATATGTAAATGTTACTGGTGTTTATGTAAATTTCATAAATAATATAACTTGGCAAGTGCGAGTTTCACTTTAACGATGAGAATTGCGTACGATGTTTTATATTTTCCCAGACTACCATGTACAGTGTAGAAATTTTACTTACAGTTTGATCATCATCATCATCATCAGCCCATTTTACCCCACTGCAGGGACCTAGGCCTCCCCCAGGGTGAAGAGGGGTTTGGAGCTTAAATCCACCACGCTACTCCACTGCGGGTTGGGGATTGTAACGACCGCCATCTATTGACAGCGTCCGGGACCGACTGTTTAACGTGCTCTCCGAGGCACGGAGTCAGTGATAGTTAATGTACTTAAGTCAGAAAAACTCATTGGTACACGCCCGGATTCGAACCATAGCCCTATGGCCTTATTAATTTGAAACAGTTTCGTTGCGCTCTGGGCTATCACGACACGACAGTTTGATATTTTCAATAAATCCACCGAACTAATTTACATTAAATTTTAAAATTTTTGAATTTTTCATAACTAAAGAAGACATGCGTTATAGTTATATTTTGAGAATTAGTCAAAATATAGTGATCAAAATATTTTCTTTGCTTGTTGAATTTCAGCCCCATTTAAACATATACGTAAATAGAATACCTACTAGCAACTAAGATCTTTCAGCTCATGATTCTGCGTCAGTTCGATTCGCAGAGGAAGATTAAAGAGTTTTTAGCATGAGGGTTTTTATTGATATTTTTATACTTAACCTGAAACATGCTCACTTGAGCATCTTTCCTATACCTAGATAGAATAGATACCTATCTATGTATTGCTCGTGTCATCGAATATCGATATATTGCTCGTGTCATCGAATATCGATTGATATTCAAATCTAAGCAAATATTGATTTGAATTCACGTCACTATGAATAAGTCTATTTCCTTCCTCGACTACTGCTCTTTTCAAAACTTGTGCATTTTAGTCGCAAATACGAAAGACCAAGGCTTGTCTGTCTCAATTCAACTAGGAATTTGATGTAAATTAAATGGATCCTAAGAGCTTAGAGACTAAATACGGTATCTTTAATGCAGTAAAACTAAATATACAAAGTTGTTGGGTTTCATAAATTGAATATTCAATATGTGGGCTCATTCTGCACAACTTACTATATTCAATCCTTAAAAACTTGTTCGTAAAATGGCTTTAATGTATGTTTATTAGATTGTTTTGTTGTGATCGTGTGTGGAGCTGCGGGCGGCAGATGTCTTGGCCAGGTGGCCGAGCATCGGGCAGGTGTCGCGAAACACTCGCGCTTACCGGTAGCCCTATTCGTCCACTATTAAAAAATCCGTGTAATTATACCACATGTCACTGTTTATTTATGATTTCTCCAAGTCCACGACGCCGCGCTCTGGCGACTGAGATTCCTGTTTTATATAGGATGTTAGGTTTTGCACGTTTGTTGGTCTGCATAATTTTCACGTTTCGTGTAATTTTTCATCGTACATAAATATCGACGCATATTTCTTATATAGTAAGGTAAACCGTTTTTATTGCACATCTGACCTATTTTGGGAAACACCCAGTTATATATGGCTATTCTTCTCAGTGTTTACTTACACACTTATTTACCTACCTACCTACCTATTTTCCTACGTACCCTATGTTGAATATGCTGAATATTTAAAAGGATAGTAGGACATATTCGATGATGCGAAGGCTTCTCAAATCGGCTGTATTATGTCACTAGTTATAAGGTACATGAAAAAAGGCCTTGGCCGATGGACTAACAAAAAGGAATGAAAATGTGTATTTTGGGTTCAAGATTGATTATTTAGCTAATTGCAGTATTTACAGCAAATTTCCCAACAAAATAGACATCATCTCGGTACAATTTTATGCAGCTACATTATTGTACTTGTACTCGGTAACTAAAACTATGTTTGAAATCCTTATGCGATTGCACCACATGTCGCAATTAATTTGAGATTTTTTAGGTCAACCACCACGCCATCTAACATACGAATTTTCAGTTATATGTTCTACTAGGCAGCGGTTTTGCCCGCGTGCTACCCCTGCTACCTACCTGCTACCATGCTACCCCTTCCCTTTTCTAAATCGTCTCCTACTTCTAACTTCTCGAAATTTTGCTAGTTATTTTTTTCACGGTTAAAAAGTAGCCGGTGTTTGTATTTAGAATTTAAGCTATCTCCCGATCTTTCACAAAAATCAGTTATACTATTTACCTGTGAAAATGTACAAACGTACATATGTGTTTCTCGCAATAAAAATCTATCTCCGTCTTCAGGATGCCAATCATCTCCCTGCAAAATTTAATCGAAATCGGTTCAACAGTTTAGCTGTAGAAAGGTAACTAACATATAGACACAAGCTCCGAACGCAAGCTGTCTTCCCTGCTAAACGTCAAAATAAGTTAATTCAGCGATAAATAGTTAAAACTGAAAAAGTATTAGGGTCAGTTTAATATACCCAATTATAGGTATCAACAATATACTTTAAAATTAAAGAATGCAATTTCTCAGAATAGAAGGTAGGCTTTACCCATTTTTTACCACTTTTTACAAAATTGTCCCCAGAGTTTCCTATCTTTAAAAATAAAAGACTTCTCCTATACCTAAGTATTTGATATTTTAAATATTGCCTGTACTTTTCTTCTAGGGCCCGTTCGTTTAACTCGCCCTCGTACTTTTACGCGTTAAGTATGACTATATTTCACTTCACTTCACTTCATCCGCCCATTTTTACCCCACTGCAGGGGCTTAGGCCTCTCCCAGGGTGAGGAGGGGAGCTTGGAGCTTAATTTCACCACGCTGCTCCACTGCGGGTTGGGGACTGTAACGATCGCCATCTATTAACAGCGTCCGTAAACTATATTACATAGAGTTAATTAATTTGACAGCAGCGTTTTGTTTTAAAAGAGACATAAAAGCCACTTCACAGTATCGAAGTGACATTACGCAATTTTGCGGGGTTGAAGACCGGCGCACAGATTCCGCGGGGGTGAAGAACGGCGCGCGAAGACCTTGCGCACTGAAAGTCGGACTAAAACTCGCCATCTGACACGAGTTAGCTAGGGTATGAGTGGATAGACGGTAAACGCAGAAGCGGCCTTTTAGTCAATTCGTACTTTTGCGTTTTATTCGTACACATATGTCACTAATTATTCTTATTATATGAAAATAGATTTAGAGCTAACATAGTGCCTTTACTTACAATACTTAATTACAAACTAAAAGCATTATCTACGATTAAAATCAATATAGCAATATAGTTAATATTACCTCGTACCTACCTACATGTCGCAGTCAATACGTGACTTCATTGCTATAATACATAATAATAATAATACATGGGACTTCCCACACAGCGCCATCTAGTCCCAAAGTAAGCAAGTATTATGCTTGTGTTATGGGTTACTAGACAACTGATATATACAACTGATACTGACAACTGATACATACTTAAATATTCTTTATAATATATACATATATAAATATTTTTTTTTTTTTTATATATATAACAACCAAGACCCGGTACCAGTATCAATATTCATCATATTAATACTAACCCGACCTGGGATTCGAACCCGGGACCTCTAGCTTCGTAGGCAGGGTCGCTACCCACTACGCTAAGCGGTCGTCTAGAGTTAAAATTTATATCAATTCTTAACAACGTATATTTCTTAACTGTTATGTGTACAGTGTAATGCGAAATCGTCAGTCTGTTGTAGGTAAAATCTAACCCGAGCTTCGATCGATCGATGAAAAATTTCCGCCTGTACTCAACAAAATAATATAAATTTAAGTAATAATATTATTCAAACGATTAACGAGTAAAGCTGTCAAAATAACACGGTCTTGCTATTTCATTATAGAGTACAACCTTTAGCCATATGACCTCTTAGCTTGGCATTTTGTATTCTTGCCATAATGAATGTTGTATTTCTTTGACAATAACGTCGTATTTTTGTCGTGATATACAACTGCGGTATAACAACGATCATGTTTTGATATAGTATAATTAGTCGTCATTAAAAATTCGTTTTTATTTTATTTAAATGTAATAAATTGCAACATGCGCTATACTGTCTTGCATTTTAAGAACTAAACGACGAGACTGCGGACTGATATTATTTTTATATGTTTATGTCTACAGGTCACCATTATTTTTTTTTTGTTGGTACTTTTATGGTTGTATTCCAATTTTAGATACTCTTTCAGTGAGCAGGCTTTGCCTATTGCCCATACATATAGATAATTTTTTTTCGATTTTTGTTTCGTTTTTCTACAGTATATTGTAATAATTTTTCCAGACATAGTTAACGAAAACCATTCATTACAATCTATATTAATAAAATTGAAGTGTCTGTCTGTCTGTCTGTCTGTCTGTCTGTTCCGGTAATCTCCGAAACGGCTAAACCGATTGCAATGAAACTCTGCAGACGTACAGAGGGCATTACTGGGGGTAACATAGGCTACTTCTTGTTTGTCTGTCTGTCCATCTGTCTGTATGTTTGAGCTGATCTCAGAAACGGCTGAACCGATTGCAATGAAACTTGGCAGACGTGCGGAGGTTATTATCAGGAGTGACATAGGCTGATTTTTGTTTGTCTGTCTGTCCGTCTGTCTGTCTGTTTGAGCTAATCTCCGAAACGGCTAAACCGATTTCAAGGAAACTTGGCAGACATGCAAAGGGCATAATTGGGGGTGACATAAGCTGTTTTTGTATGTCTGTCTGCCAATCTGTCTATCTGTTCTGGCTAATCTCCGAAACGGCTAACGTGATTTCAATGAAACTTTGCAGACGTACAGAAGGCATTACCGGGGATGACATAGGTTATCGTTTTGGTACTCAAACTTGATGTTTTGGCAATATCTATGTGACCACGTGACCAAATTTTCAAAAGCTTATATTTTCGAAACTATCAATCGCAGACCTATCGTATTCGTACTCAAACTTGATGTTTTGGCGAGATCTATATAACCGCGTGACCAAACTTTTAAAAGCTTATTTTTTCAAAACCATCAATCGCAGACCTATCGTATTGGTACTCAAAATTCATATTTTGGCGAGGTCTGTGTGACCACGTGACCAAATTTTTAAAAGCTATATTTTCGAATCTATCAATCACAGACCTATCGTGTTGGTACTCAAACTTCATGTTTTGGCGAGCCCTGTGTGACCACGTGAACAAATTTTTAAAAGCTTATATTTTCGAAACCGTCAATCGCAGACCTGTCGTGTTGGTACTCAAACTTGATGTTTTGGTGAGATTTATGTGACCAGGTGACACGTGACCAAATTTTAAAAAGACTTATATTATCAAAACTATCAATCGCAGACCTATCGTGTTGGTTGGTACTCAAACTTGATGTTTTGATGAGTTCTAAGTTTTCACTTCTATCGGCAGTCCCTATAACTGCCAACAAGTTTTTGTCTGTTTGTCTGTTCCGGCTAATCCCCTAAACGGCTGAACCGATTTAAATGAAACTTTGCAGAGATACAGAGGGCATTACCGGGGGTGAGACACAGGCTACTTTTTGTTTGTCTGTCTGTCTATCTATATGTATGTTCGAGCTAAACTTTTAAAGATTTATATGAAACGATGCAGACATTAAAAATAGATTGTCAGGAGTGATATAGGTTACTTTTCGTCCGTGTGGTTGTCTGTCTGTCTTTTTGTTCCAGCTAATCTCCAAAACGACTAAATCATTTCTATGAATCTTTGCAGACATAAAAAGGTTATCAGGAGTGATATAAGTTGGTTTTTGTCTGTGTGTTTATCTATCTGTTTGTTCGGGCTAATCGTCAAAACGGCTAATCATATTTTACTGAAATTTTCCAAACTTAAAGAGCGCGATGTCAAGAGTAAAAAGCATTTTTTACATACATATAAAAAACTGTAGTGTTTGTTAGTATGTCTGTCTGTTATCATTAATCTTCAAAACGGCTGACTGATTTTGGGACCGACTTTGGGGATAACTATTCTTCATGCTAAAATAGCTAAATGGATTTTTACGATATTAGATATAGAGATTTCTTAGGTAGTTAAGTTTCAGAATGTTCTAGAAAGTGCTACAATGTTCTGGAGCGTCGCGTTCCTGTACCTGTCCCGGTACAACTGTGTAGTCCACGCGAGCGAAGCCCGCGGGCGGAAAGCTAGTCTTAAATAAAAGAAATGAGTATTCCATAAGTAACAATTTTGTTACTTAGTTCATTATCAGGAAATATGAATAACGTGAAAATGACAACCTTAAGCAAATATATTGCGCACTCAAATACAGATATGTACGTGATGTTGTCGTTGGCTGATTCTTGGTAATAACTACGTCATGCATCGTCAGAATGCATCTATCGTAGTATAATAACGCAATTTTAGAAATGTCTTTGAAACCGAAATAAAAGAATTTAGCAAATCTTTGAATTCTTTATACCAAAACATAATATTTTATCACCTGATCACCAGGTAAACTTTATCTATGAGTTTACACTTTTTAAGACAGAACCCGTACAGTATCATATCATTATCAGATGATTGGTAAAACCAGAAAGTCGCTATCAATCATTTTCAATTATTCACCAGACAAATGCTACCCATACTTTATTTAGGTATATCTAACCAAAATTCAACTTTTGTTATAGTCTTTACCAGGCTCATAGCTTCAAAGGTTTATCGCCTACTGAAATAGTGTATTCTTTTCTAACCATCAATGGGTGAAGCTATCCTACGCTATAAGTGCCGCGACCTATCAGTCGGCTAAATTGGATGGCATTCCCGAGTACATACACTTCAATGGAATTCGTGTCAGGATCGAATTGAGCGAAGTGCCTGTAACAACAGGACGAGAATATATTTGGGGTTCCATCTCTTAAAAAAGTAAGAATGAAAGATAAGTGTTAAAATAATGTTCTTACGTCTCTTCCTATAACACATTCACAATAAAATGGACAAAGCATAAAAAGTACGATCACGCTCGGTTTTATTTACTATATGGGATAAACCGTTTATCAATACGATTTGCAAATATACAGACCGTGCTGCTAGATATCTGATAACATACAATATGAGACTGACTTTTCAAGCAATACTTATCGCTATATCACAATCATACAATGATAGCGATAGCACTAGGTACTGATTTTGACTTTCACTTAATATATCAGATAAGGCCTGTGCATACTTTTTTTGTGCTCGTATAAAAAACGTCGTGTGCACGAGCCCTAAGTTATCTATTTTGTTACATAATTGCAGAGGCAAAGGCATTTTGTCACTATCAATACAAATTTGGCGCACTTTCTAACAGTGCTTGGAGTGATAATGGTCATTGATAATTATCTTTGATATTTAACACGATAATTATCAAAATAAATATAGGCTGATAATTATCATCGATAAAAATAAAAAGGTGAAGTTAGTTTTTAAATTCCTATCGTAACTTGAGTCATGTAAAAAAATATAGATTACATTGTTCTCTCAACATTACAGTCATAATGCCACGAAACAAGGACCCAATTTGGTCAAACTTTAACTGCAACCAAAAACCCTAGATTTTGGGCTCGACGCAAAATCTTAAAAAAAAAAATTTAGAATGTAAAATAAATAAAATATTACCTTGATTGTTAAATGTGTATAATTTTTTTCTGAACTATTTGCTTCTAACGTAAATCTTGATGTGTACTTAATACCAGTTAAAAAGGATCATCAATGCTTGATAATTATCGGATAATTATATCAAGAGACATATTTATACTGATAGTTTCGAACCTTGCTTTCTAAATAAATAAGTATCCGGGGATTTGTGCAAATTTCACCATGAATTTTATATAATAACTAGCAACCCACCCCGACTTCGCACGGGTAGCAGAGCATGTATACCGTAGTGTTTTTTTCTGTCGTTGTATCGTATCAGGTTGTTGCGTCGAACATGTGGATTATGTTTTAAATTTATCGTAAGTTCATCTTACTTGGAGTATTTTTAATATATTTTATCCAATTCTGTAAATATTTGAAAAACTAAACAAATACATAAAAACAAACTAAAATATTTCGTTGTATTCAACATTGATAACTTCTGTCTAATTTTAATCACGCGTGTCGAATCGCCGGTGTGGGGCCGGCCGCCGCGCCTGCCGCTTGTAGCTTGATAGGCGATGATGAATTTCGCAATAACTCTCAAGATATTAATTTAAATTGTATAGAATAAAGGGCAATCATAATGTGTGTGAAATGCTGAAGGTAAATAATGTATTTAATTTGATAAGGATTGAAATTTTATCCCTATAGATAGCTTTCAAATCATCACATCACATGACACAATGTTTTTAACATAAAAATAGGTATAGTAAGCTATCCATAAAAGATAGACATATGCCACCGCGGACTTTCTTTTTAGTCCTTTACAAGAGAAACAATGCCTCCATACATTATTTTGTTATATTTCAAAGGGATTAGACAGCGTTTTCGATGAGAGCTCTCAGTTCGACTTGTTTTTTTTTTCCAACGTCTTCAACAATAATCGCCATATTTCAACAAACTTACACAAAACATTAATGAATTATACACATAAACCTTTCTCTTGAATCACTTTGTCCATTGGTGTCAACTATGTGTAAATCCGTTTGGTAGTTTTTGAGTTTATCGCGTTCAGACAGACAGAAAGACGCGGTGGGGGACTTTATTTTATAATATGTAGTGATGTAGTTATATACACATCTCGACGACCGCTTAGCTTAGTGGGTAGCGATCCTGCCTACGAAGTTGGAGGTCCCGGGTTCGAATCCCAGGTCGGGTCAGTATTTATATAATGAATATTGATACTGGTACCGGGTCTTGGTTGTTATATGTATGTGGTGTCTTCGCTTAGTACCCATAACACAAGCTAATGCTTAGTTTGGAGCCTAGACATTGTTGTGATGTATACGTTCTTATTATTATTATAATGACTCTGACTGGATTGACAGAATAATATGAGACCAATCGATTTGACGTTTTTTTTAATTAAGTCATTTGTTGTTTAGTCCGTGATTTAAGTAGGTAGCTAGATATTATTATCCAATGGTTTACACAAAATAAATTTCTGAACGCACTCATTAATATTTGTTGATAACCATATATATTTCAATCCTTTTTTTAGGGTTCCGTAGTCACATGACAAAAAAGGAACCCTTATAGTTTCGCCATGTCCGTCCGACCGTCTGTCTGTATGTATGTCCGTCTGTCTGTCTGTGGTAGGTGTAATCTATGAACCACTACACAACGACATAGTGAAATTAAGAAAAAAACATTTTTTTTGGGACAATTCGCCATACAAATAACTGTAGTACGAAAAAAAAATCGTATAATTAACGCGAGATTCGTTTACACAAACTGAGGATGTGTTGTTTGAAGTTAAGATTTCCGGCAATTATAATGCCCAAATATTTGTTTTCACACATTCTAGAGATTTCTATGGACATCTACAATGAACAAATGAAGCAGGAAGACATGTGCTATCAATTCAAAATAAGTAGTGGAGGGATCACTATTAAGCGATAAATATGCAACAATATATTTGTTTTGGAAACTGTTATTAAGTAATTTTCTGTCCGTGGTTTTGGTTCTATCTACATAATCTATGCTATGTGATCTCATGATACTTTACTTTTTAAGTATTTAATATAAGTACATTATCATGAAGCCATGTTTTAACTGCATCAAAACCTTTTTGTGTAGCATTTATGTCTCATTCCATGTTTTAGCAGTAAAATTGAAGGCAGTATCATCCGCATATCAAATGAATTTAGGCATAGATCATTTATGTGGATATAATGTAATGAGGATGGCTTCTAAATCTGCCTTGTGGTACACTATAACTCACTGGAAGGTCGGAACTTAACTGAATTCTGACCCTAACACCTTGAAATCTATGAGAGAGATAGTAAACCAGAAATTTTAACTGTGTCCTTGCGATATCTATTTTTTTTCAGTGTATGTATGAGCATCCGTACAGAGACTGTACCAAAAGCTTTGACTAAATCCAATAAAATAATTATTTATTTGTTTTCTTTCTCTAAATTAGTTGCTATAAAGTTAAAAAGATCGCCGACTGCATCATCTGTGCATCTGTTTCGTCGAAAACCATACTGACAATCAGATAAAATATAGTTTGTATTTTAAATATAATAATGCTTTCAAGATAGTTTGGTAACCTGGTATTAATATTACTTTATGTAGGCCTCTAATAACATGACGTGACTAGATTGTAGCATCTAGAAATCGAAGCACGAATCCACACTATTGTCGGATAATAAACATTTAATTTGCTATAACAAATATTGAGGTCAACAACCGAGATAAAAACTAACCTATCTTTTAAGTTGGACCAAATTACACATAATTACGAAATTTCATCAAGATCAGTTAAATAGTTTCAGATTTTATCCAGGACATACATCGTGACATGAGATTTATATATAGATATACATCCTTTATACCGTTCTGCCCAATTTCAATATTAATAGTTTTTTAAATATTTTGTAACAAATCACACAGATCCTTTTTCATTCGTAGCTTCGCATATATAGCAAATCCATTAGACGCATGTAAAGTTCTGTGTCATTTTAATACTTTTTTAAATCAACTAAACCTTTTTTGTCTGCTCTCCCGACGCTCGCGGTAGTGATCGCCGGGAAACGTCCTGTGCCCCACCGCACCGCTTCCGCACTCTTATGTCGCCCATTTATCGCGAAGATGTTCTACTTATAAAATATTTACCTACTTTACCGTCTCGTTCCGACGCGTTTTATTATATTAATGATGTCACTTATTTGATGATATTACTTCATACGTAGATACACACACGAGCATTGCATGCACACAAAGACGTCACAAAGTCGTATTTTCGCCAAAAACCACTCAATATTCCTAAATATACGTCAGAACTGCTCAGAGATCCGAGAATTGTAGTTTTATTATTATAAATATAACCGTGAACGAACATAGACATTGGATGTCTAAGAAAACAAAGTGTATTTATTATTGCTCCCTTCTCGCATGGTAGGTACCTAACCGTGTGACAACAGATGTCTACTAGTGACATTATATTCCATCACTGATAGACACGTACACGATATAACATGTTACACGACCGGTAATTACCGTATTTCAGTTTAGGCGTACCTAATATTGTATAAGTAATGGCCGTTTCCGGTGATTGCAATAAAAGTTCATTAGTTTGGGTCACAGCCATTGTATAGGGAATGGCACAGCAGACACCATAATAGACCCGTCCGTACCCGTTGTGCGGAACCACGCGGGACATTGACCCAAATCCCATAGGTTAAATATACAGCCGTATATTTAGTGTGTTAGGTTTATGGCGTTCCGTTATTGCTTTCGGTTTGGGCGACAACGGCGACACAACCATTATATTGTACCTTCGTATACGAACGACCTTTTAGTTTTAGTTAAGTGTCAAATCACAGTTTCTTTCCATGTTTATTTTTCATAAATATCGGTTATGGATGTACACAGATACAGCGCTGTAACCACAAAAATTTGAACAAAAACATACACTACAGACGAAATACACGCCACTTGATGTTTTGACATATTTACTGTGTGATCCACATGTAAAATTCGTACTGGAATAAAAAATAAAGATTACGGAAATAATATTTTATATATAATTTCATAAAACGTTTGTTTAAAAGAATGATGATGACGTATATTCTATGTAGGTACTCTAAGTCTGTCATTTTGATTGGATTTACTATTGTTTCAAAGTATAAGACTCTCCTTCTTGTTTATTAAGCTATCTAATATATTGGTACATTAAAATAAATAAATAAATATTGAATTAATTAGTATTGCATTGAAAAAGAGCTAAGAATTATGGCATCATGTTTTAAAGCATTTCTACCATATAGAAAGTTCGCCGTACGGTCTGTATAGGTATATGCTGAAATGTAATATTCTTAAGAGAGATATTGTTTAAGTTGTAAAACATTATACCTACACCCAGTGAGTTTTTAATTACGACTGTTTGCGATTGTAAGCCTTAATTGTTAGCTATTTATGACAGTGCCAAGTAAATAGAATTAAGATTTGTTGTTTTTATTAAGTAATAATTCATGGGCTATTTGCATCGTTTATTGATTTATACATTTGCGTGGATTCAGATTCGTGGTTAATGTAAGTTAATTTACCGCATTAGTATTGTCCTCGTCTAGTTATTATGCAAATTATATGATCACTAGAAGTAGATAATGTTTTTTGTAATTTATTATGTTACATTATTATTTTTTAAATACGTTTGAACACTAGTTTTTGCTTGAGGATTTTTTAAAATGAATACTTTTTATTTTTTAAATAATTAACGTTTACAGCTTTGTTGTTTGTTAAATAAATAAAAATATATATTATTAAATATTGCCTAAATAAAAAAAATATTTTCCCAAAATATACTTTATTTCGATAATTAAATTAATAATTATGTATCTGAATATTATATGATACCCCGTAAAATAATTTGTAATAATTTGGTAAGATTTCAAAATTGTTTATAAATAATTTCTTTAGGATATATACCACCGCAGTACCTATCTCTGTTTTGGACGCGGTGCACATCATAAAAGGAGCGATCGTCAGAATATTTCTTTGGTCAAAATCCGCCTCGTGACATGACAACCAGTTACCTACGCTATCCGCCTCTGTTACGTCGCGCGTCAATTACCCACGCTGTCAAGGACAGTTGGCGATTGACGCATCATTGTGAACCTCTTAAATTGACCATTTAAAAGAATTTATGCAAACGCAACACCTTTCGGGAATGATAAATGACAACTCTATTTACCACTCCTTGACATATAGACCACCAACCAACTTTAATATAATTTTACTGATGACACGGTCTCGCATGTACAAAAAAAAAAAAGAATCTTTGATTACCATGTGAAAATCTTTATATAACAGTAACAATGCGAGTAAGACCTCTGAATTTCAAAGAGCACAGAAATTAAATTTTTCCTTGAACCAGAAACGCGTACGTATTTAAATAACTATTCTTTCGGTTATTAAAAAAATATTTAAATATACGTAGGTATATATGTGGGTAATAACAATAGGGCCAATACATAGAGTAAATAAATTAGACAGTAGCGTTTGGTTCCAATAGGTAAACTATGTGCCAAAGGGCATTGCCCCCATACAATGCACGTATGGAGCGATAGGCTGTCACGTGAAACATGTTTTAGTGACGGCGCAGCACAAATGATGTTGAACACGAGCGCACAAATAATAGGCGGTGACTGGCGTTATTGCTTCATGGTTTTGATTTTTCGTACACAGTGATATTTATAGATAAAATCCTAAATAATACCTTCTTACATGCAAAATTCAGTTCTGAATTATTCATCATCTCATATTCCTAAAACGCTCAGTGGACTTCTTAAGCAGTATGAATATGAATTGGCTAGTGAGATATTTGACAAACTACAGCTGATAGTGCGCTCTAGTTAGTCTTTCATATCCCAATAAGTATGTATTTTATTATAATAAATTAAAAAAATGGGGTGCCAAACTTAAAGAATAGATTAAAAATGTATGCGACAGGGTAATTTTCTTAAAGCAGACTTAATGAAACTGGTATATCTATATATGAAAAGAAATATTCACGATAATACTGTATAAGTTTTATTATATTTATTTGGTATTTTTACGAAAATAAATGAAAACTTATTATACGGTTTATAGACGTGTTCAAAAAATTTAAGCAGAAGTTATATATAAGCTGTTATATTTATTTATGTTTTACTGTTTACATAAAAACAGAACTCCTACACGAAACCGGCCCTGTCTGAAACAGTACAAATGCGATGTATCGAGAACAATTTTATTATTTATTTGTATACAAAACAACTTATTGGCCGAGTTTTCGGAGTTGGTTCCATACATTTTCACCGTATTACAATTAATAATTTTTTTTTCACCTTAATAATTATTATATAATTATTCATTTCCATTTCCTCTCTCTACTTTTCCCTTTTTTAATTTCTCTATCCTTCATACTCATTCTACGGCTTCACTACATCGAGAACTATCAGCAACGGAATCTCTATATCGTCGTATCTCCATGCGTCGATAGATTAAACTTTTGAGGCCATTTTTTCATACCATCACACCATAAATTAATTAAGTCTCATTGAAATTCTAAAACCCATTAACCATCGCGACGTCTGGCGCCGGACGTAAATCAAAACGTGTCGCCAGGCCGCGTTGGCCAATTTGTACCGCGATCACGGGCGGTCTCGCACATGTATTTATTCGTTTAACACACAATCAAATCGATTCGACATAGATTCCGATACTGTATCGATTTGATATGCACATAACGAAATGTACCCCACATCAGTAAAAAAACATTTCAGTCAAATGCGTTTTAAGATCTGGCGTGTTTGTTTATTACAGCCCACCAAATTGATTGAAAATCTAATATTAAAATAAGTGTAAATAAAGCAAATAAGTCAATCAAGTATTCTGTGACACCAGTGGTATTGTTTTCGAGCAGAAAATTTTCCGACAGTAACAAACAAATGGCCATTATTAGTATATTGGTACACAAGGGGTGAAAGGGACTTATTTAGGCAAGAGATAGTTTGGCGCACGAGCGTAACGAAGGCGCTAATAGTTCGAGTGCCTAAATATGTTTTCACCCGAAGTGAACACTCTGCTTTTCTTTACGAATATGAGGAAAGTAAAAAAAGCGTTAAATCCATATCTGAATCAGATGAACTCATTTTATAGAAATATCTGTATAAGTAACTAATCAGCACTTGACAAATCAACTGAAGATCAAATTGCCGCTTTCTCGCCGTTTTTATGTTTTTTTTTTCTGTGGCATTCTACCCAGCCAGTATTTTTTATCATTGATGATGGTAAATATTTAAGTTAAATCTATATAAACTAAATGTTAATTTAGTGAAACTAAATTATAAATATAAAGCCATACTACAAAATCGTTGATAATATTTTTTAATTACAACTTTACGCTGCGATTTCACAGAGTTGTATAAAAAGTTGAGACATGGCTTGCATAGTTTTTTTTTATAATTTTTAGTGCCGAACATTTTCTTCGCTCTGAAGTTGGCATATAAGGTATTGCGCAGGTGCGGGGTCCGCACTTTTCACAAACGCTTATGTACTATGGTCTCTATAATATATATAATAGACACAAAGAGGTATCTTTGTCTCTATCGTTTAGTTTATACATTGTCCATAGGCATGACCTCTTGCATGTGGGTATGTTCATCAACTATACAAAATTATTAGAGTAAACTATGGCCTAATATAAATATCATCAATCTCTTTTTCCCAGCTTCTCTATGATAGACATCATGTTGAATATGATGTGATGTGATAGCGATATCACACGTATCGCCTTTATTGTATGGTGACGCTGTAATAGCCTTGGCGTGCCTGTTTGGTTTGGCGACACTATGGCCATGACCTCGTCGCTAATTAGGACTGGACGGGACTACATCATTATTCTCTGATTGTGCTTCTTTGTCGTCGACGTGTGATGCATCGAATACTACCAAAACTTAATCTCGATCGTAGAATTAGGCACATCATAATGCGCCTGGTCATTTCATGAAACGGCGGGTGCCATTTAATGCAATTGCCTATATATTGATTAGTCTTGTATTATGAAAATATCATAAACATGTGGTCGTGCGTGTCATGAAAAGGCACAATTTCATGAAACGCCTAGCCAATTAATGATGTGCCTGAATCTGTGATCGGACGGCGAAATATTATACACATAAAGTAAACAAATTGGACAGCAGCGTTTGATTTTAATAGAGATGAAGAATGGCGTCCGGGGACCTCGCGAACAGAAACTCGCCGTCTTGCACCAGCTAGCCAGAGTATGAGTGGTGGTGGAAAAGGTAAACGCAGAAGAGGGCATCTTGTCAATTTGTACTTTTACGATTATACACATAGAATGCAGCGGAATCCGTAATATACGTATTTGAAATTAATATTTTAATTTTTTTAACGGAAAAGACATTTTCATTACTCATACTCGGAAAGTACTGAAGAAGTTCAAGTTACCTGATCAGAGGGATGAACACACTACTTTTCGTCCTTGGAACACGATTTTCCCTAATGTCAAAATTAAAAAAAAAAAAAAAAAAAACTATGAAAGCCATGTCCCAGCTTTTTATACAGCAACTCTGTTGAACAGCGTAAAATTGTAGTAAAAAAGTATTATCAACAATATTGTAATATGACTTTATATTAATTATAATTTACCTTTAAATTAATAACCATTTAATTATAAGAATCAGGTTAGTAATTGAAATGCAATAAAGTGTACTACTATATTTATATGTAAACAAATAAAACTAATCCAATAATCCACCCCTCGTCACCTCCGACGCAAAGGTGCCCATGATACTCATCGCATTGCCGCGCTGAATTGCCATGACAATTCTTAGCACCAGGAAGGAACCGGAACGGGGGTCGAATCCCCTTTCTCTCAGACGACGGCCGATGTCGAACGACGCGACGCGATGAAACGTTTGGCTTCACTCCCCCAACAACCAGCATCTTTCACCGCAAGAGGGACGAACAAGTATTTACTCTCCAGAGTAGAGCATTTGACTTGTTTTTTGGCGGCTGTTGACTCCTCCGCAGCGGCTCCTGTCGATCCTACAGCACGACCGAGGTGAGAAGCGGCAAATGTGCTTCATTTGATTTACATATATTTGAGCTAAATATTTCCAATGATAAAAGATACTGGCTGGTAGAATGCATGGTACGACCGGATCGATAGGATCGACCAAGGTGAGGAGCGGCAAATGTGCTTCATTTGATTTACATATATTTGAGCTAAATATTTCCAATGATAAACAATACTGGCTGGTAGAATGCATCAGAAAAAGAAATATAAAAAAGGCGAGAAAGCGGCAATGCGATCTTCAATTTTTTTGTCGAGTGTAATTATTTAATCTCGTGCCTAAATAAGTCACTTTCATTCCTTGTGTTACAATCTACTATTTCACCTGTGATGTGTAGTAATATTTTCAACGGAAAGAGAGTAGAAACAAACGGTACTACCTTAAAACTGACGTACACATTATATTGAGAGTAACGTATCAAAACATCATAGATCTCAACGTTGTCTGAAACAATATAAAAGAATTGCCCACTCTATGTCCACACGTGGGCTCGCCAGTCATCGACAGAAATAGTAGGTTCGTTTTGTTTGATCATAAATCTAATGGATGCACAGTGAATGCACTAAAAAAAAGGATGATATCACCACGATCAGTTTAATTGGCCGATGACCGCAAACTCGAAGGTCGCGGGTTCGATCCCTGTTTAGAAAAAATATTTGTGTGCAAGAACACGTCAGTTTATTCCGTGTCTGGGTGTAAAATATCTAATCGAAACTTAAACCGTAATGTTGTATTTTACAGTACTAGGCCTTTTTACTTTACACCAATCACAAACGATTACATTTGAAGTATCTACCTAATTTTAATTGCAAATGTATTGAAAAAGGTGGTATGATGCTCGTAATCAGTAAGCTGGGTATTATAGCCATCAGTTTAAACACCTCGACTATAATATGCAGCTTACCGTACTTGCATCATAATGTACTATTAGATAGCAGAAGTGCATTATCGCGAATATGGTTAATTATTTTAATGAAATAAATACTTTTTTCTTAGCTTTCAGTTTAATTTATTTCTACATATAATGAAAATTTCACACTTCAACCCCTATTACTGACGTAATGTCTCATAGTCTCACAATTGATTTCTCGTTTTTTTTTTAGTTTCATACACAGACTGGAGGCACATGTGAAATAGAAAAGGCGAGGAACGGAATATTATTGATATTTTTAGCAAATTACACGTGTTATATATGTTAGGTTAAATTTTTTGTTGTTTTTGTAATTTAAATTAGAAAATTTCACTGTTGAATCCAAAATGTATACATAATTTCATAAGGTTTTTTTTTTATCAAATCTTTAACTAACAATGATTACAAAGTACATACAACAATTATTAATTTACTTTTATTTAACCGTTATAATTACAAACAAATTATCTTTATTATTATTGTCAGAAAGTGATGCACTTCAAGATTAAACCTTTCGCTCTAGTTTGCGAACACTAATGCAATTCAAAAACAGTCACATGTCATGGTTGAGGATTGTAAATTAAGTAAGTGGATGAGATTTAATTACGGCTTATGTATCCAGAAGTTATTTGATCTACGTTTAGATACTTTATTGGACGCGTTTCATGTACCGCATGCTCGAATTCTAGATACACTGGTAGAGACCATTGAGCTATATGTTAGATATATTTTATTTAAACTATTTGAGCTTATGTCATCATACCACAAACCACGCATTCAATAGTTTGTTCATAAAATGGCAACTGTTGCAAGTCGAACGAATTTAACTAAAATAAAATTTATGTAACGTATATTTCAAAAACTATTGTAATGTTTACATTTGTCTTCATAGAGGTAAATAAACCATCATTTATCAGATTTATTACTTTCTGTAAACGTACTATCTATTTTCGTGTTATCTGTCGATCATTCATAAAATATCTAGCTACGCTCTATCTTTCTTACGAAAGTGGTAAACAGTATCAAAATGTTTGAGTCCAATTGTTGAGAACATTTAGTGAAGCCACCGTCACACTGGCCTCTTATCGCGTCTAGTACTTGGCACTTATCAACAAACTACACGCAAACTTACCTTGAAGACGTGATGTATGAGCACAATGGAGTAATAAATTTCAAAACAAACAGAGCGGTGTGTAATTTTGAATTGTTCGATCGAAAGAACATTACCATCTAATATGTTACTTGTTTAGTTTTTTTGATGAATCAATGACATCAAAAAAAAAAAAAAGAAATTTTGTTAAAACAGCTTCTTTTCTGCTCTCTTTTGTTTATTGTAAGTACGGCTTGTGGTCGTTATCGCTTTCGAAATGAAAAACACGAGTCCACCTCGGTATTACACTGTCAAATTAAATTGACCCAAATACGTATGGAGATAATAAGTCAACCTAATGGTTTAGAAGTTGGCCGGGCGGGAAGCATTTACGATTACAGTTAAACGGGAAACGTTGTCGAACGTTTTAAACCATCTTATACGGTGTTCTAGAAAATGTTAATATTATTTAAAGATACATTATCAGGGCTCTGAAATTCTTTAACGTGTTGGTTCACAAATTTAAGAATTGTAGTAAGAGAAATGCGGTTATGAGAACAGTCTCTCATTCTAAAGTTAACACGTGCATACTAAATGAATCAAGATCTAATAAACGCCAGCCAGCGTCTGAAGTGAAGAGTTGAATGGTCCACTACATTTCGGCTCCCACGCAGTCATTAATGCACGGGAACTTTCAACTGCAACTCTCAAAGTGTTTCGAACCCAGAACGGCATAGGTACTTTACATATCTACGTAAATGAATGCAGACGCAAACCATTATTTTATAACAGTGTCGCATATAACAGTGTCCTATTGTCGCAGTTAATAATTTTATTGTTCTTATTATTATTGTACTTAACAATAATATGTTGAGGATACTAAGCTTAACGTTTCAATATTTATCAGTTATATTAATAAATAAAATTTTTTAGCTTTTAAGATTGTATATAACAACAAATAAAATAAAATAAAGTTAAAAATTAAAGGGGTCCCCACACAATAGATGAATAAAAAATATATTATATATATTTAGTTAATTTGATTCACCAAAAATTCCAAATACGCTATTCCACTAGAGAAACTGAAGAAATTTTTTGATTTGGGTTTTATATGAATGAGCATGCACGCGAACGCGACATTAACGCTAAACGACAATCATCCTTCTATTGTTGTAGTTTATTTGTATATATATATTTTTTTGTTTTACGACAACTTCTTTCTTAAAGCGTTCTGCACGAACAAGATTAGAAACACATAAAGTAGTTATAGTACTAGCACAGTCATTAGACCCTATGTCCACCTATTTCACAAGTTTGTAAATTATTTTACACAGGAGCTTAGAGGGCGTTCATAAATTACGTGATTCTAATTAGAAGGAGGTGGGGGTCTCGTCAAGTGTCATTAAGGGTTGAGTAGAAAAGGAGGGAGTTTACGAACAAATGTCACGTGACATTTCGCTATTTTAAGTAATATAGATATTGTTTGTTTCGTATACTCAAAGAGCGAACCCAAAAATGTAATAATATAATAGGATTTTTGAAGGACTTATACTGCTGCCTCTATACTAATATTAAACATGTACGAAATAAAACAATTGTTTTATATAAATTTGAAGTATTCATAAAAATCCAACCGCCATATGAATTTCATAATTTTCATATTGTAACTTCATTTACAACTGCAAGTTTCACCTTGGTAGACGATTTTGTAAATTGCATCAAAAATAGGACCACTTTCATTGATAATAAAATCGTATCGAACTCATATTCTGTAAATTCTAGATGAGTCAACTAATGTGTCTAATCAGGTGCATTAAAATAATCTGGTAAGCATGACCCATTTATTACTAAGTACCATCTTTGCTACTATATAGTGAACGTCATTTAAATAGATAATAACACATACATACAATCACAACAACGTCTAGGTCCCAAACTAAACATTAGCTTGTATTTTGGGTACCAAGCGAAGACACCACATACATATAACAACCAAGACCCGGTGCCAGTATTAATATTCATCATATAAATACTGACCCGACCTGGGATTTGAACCCGGGACCTCCATCTTCGTAGGCAGGGTCGCTGCCCCCTAGGCTAAGCGGTCGTCATATATGTCGTCATAATGATTACGATTTTAAATAATTATAAATTAAGAACACTTCTTTAACCTGAATCTTTAGTTTGTCTGTTTAACAGACTGTCCGCGTTTCCGTTTACGAAAGTGTGACAAAATTAAGCTTCAAAGTATTTTTTGTAGTTTTTAAATATATTAGTAACAAAATATGTATTGATATAAAGAAAATTTAATGAATGAACCGGATGTGGTTAAACAGTGTGCTGTTGTAATTTATAATTTGAGATACATTTAGATATCGCTCGGAAGTGAGGTCATAACGTTTGCAGAGTCCTTATTGTTTGCTCAGTGAATTCTTGGTTGATAAGCAAGAATTGCGGTTTAAACAACATTGTTTGATCGTGTCGCGTTAAAAAACTCTTGTTTCGCAGTAGGTAATGAATAGAACAAGGAACTACTTCTCACATGACCACACATTTACCTGTTGTGACGTATTAAGACCTGATCTGTGTCAAAGCCGAAATGATCGTATTGACGGAATCGATTCAATAGTTATTTATAAATTAGCGAGTTATTAAATTTTTAAGTTTGCTACCGTTTAATAGAACTATCCACCTTCATCTTATTGTAATACTATATTTACGTAATTATATTTTCTATGCGTGATAGCAAATTATCTTTGATTCATTAGTGATTTGGACTTTGTCGAGTTCTGTTGGTGTTTGAAATGACAAAAAAATTGACTAATTTTGAAATATCTCAAATTACAAACTACGATGTGTGTTTGGACGATAAAATAGTTAGCGAACCTGAGGATAATTTCGACAAAAACGCTGCCGAGATTATACAATCTACTGTGGACACTGAAAGTAGCAGTGACGAAACAAATAGCGACAATGAGCCTCTTTCAAGGTATGGTATCGGTAACAGTACTAACGACAACCAAATGCACTAAAAAAATGGTGAATTTGTATGGTCGAGAAGCCCATCTGACCAAAGAGGTCGTTTGGGCAGTGCAAATGTTATAAGACTTACACCAGGCATTGCCAGATATGCTTCTAATAGCATAGATACATTTAGAAGTGCTTTTGATTTATTTGTAAATACACGAATAAAATCTATTATTTTGAAACAAGTAAGTATAGAGAAGGATCTTCGCGGTTTGGAAATGAATGGGAAGCGCTAAAAGACATAGAGTTGGATTCGTATTCAGGTCTTCTTATATTTACTGGAGTTTTCAAATCTAACGATGAAAGTTTAGAAAGCTTATGGTCTTCAGTTTATGGAAGACCTATATTTTGAGCAACAATGTCACTGAAAAGGTTTAAGACAATTTCTGCTATTTTGAGGTTTGTTAAACTTTATGATCGAGAGGCAAGAAGACAGTACGATGAATTGGCAGTCGTGAGAGATATACGGGATGAATACTATAATTAAAAACAATTCTCTGATATTTATAGAACCAGGTCAATGTGACCCTTGATTAAGGCTTTAAGTGCATGTAGTATTTGAGGAACCGAGGAAGGTTAATTTAATTTTATGTTACTTGAATAATATTATAAAATATATTATTTTATACACTGGATACACGGTATTGACCACTGAAAAGCAATAGATTTTTTTTGTTTTTGTTATCAGCTTTCTACCCCGCTATTTTCTGATAAAGAGAACAAAGAAGGTTAGCAATTAAGTTATAATCTGCATTTGAATATTTTCTTAAGTCTCTTGCCTGAAAGACTACATATGCTAGATCAATTATGTTCAACATCCAGAAGTTTTATGTAAATACATTTGTATTAGAAATATACACCGATATGAATTAATCGTGTATTAGACGAATAAATATTCCAATACGAATAGTTTCACGATCGCCAAAATATATTCGGCAGTCCAAAACGGAAGTGGCCACATATGACGCACAACGAAAAATATTCACAAGGCTGAAAGCGAATTATGAACCACATCGACATGAGTACGCGCTTTCTATCGCATCGCTTACAACATTGTTCATTCATCGAAATCGTATCCGGAATCCGGGACTGATATTGATATTATTTTGAAAATTTAAAACAAAGCAGTTCATTGGTCCCTAGAAGTACCCATAGAAGTAATACCCTACCCATGCAAGTGTATACGTTCGTCGTCGAAACATGTTGATGATCTGATTCTGTCGTTACGCTTGATTGATCACACGCACACACTAGATAAAGCCTGCTATTTGTACAAAATATTGGTGATATTAATATCTCATAAAGGCAATATTATACTTACTATTCAAGTATTGAAAATGGATTACTTCAATTAATATATTTATTATCCTTTGGACCTAACTATAATAATAGGACTTGAATAATTCAACTGCACTCGGATTAAACAAATGGCTCTGAAACGACCAGAAGTCATGATATATTTTTTTTGTTTATACAACGGGTATTTTAAATTATAGACTTATAGGATTAACATAATACAATACAGTAACTTAGAATTATTTATTTCGGTAACGTACTAACTAATTCTGATTCTGACGAATGTCATGATTTAGAGCAGTAAATCTTTTTCATTTACATTCAGGTACACGACCTAGTTGTTACGATTGTTGAAGCCATTTCTAAAGAGTGAGAATACCTCTGTTACTCAACACGACCCCTAACGACTGTCGTTAGCATGGTTAGGTAACACGTCTCTTCAGTGACTGTACAGGATGGTTGTATGTTGTAATTGTCTGCACCTTTTGTAAAATACTTAAAATAAACGTTTCGTTTTAGATTTACAATATGCAATAAATGACTTAGAGTATCATCATCATCAGCCCACTCTTACCCCACTGCAGGGGCTTAGGCCTCCCCCAGGGTGAGGAGGGGGGCTTGGAGCTTAAAGTCCACCACGCTGCTCCACTGCGGGTTGGGAACTGTAACGACCGCCATCTATTGACAGCGTCCGGGACCGACTGCTTAACGTGCCCTCCGAAGCACGGTGTCAGTGATATTGTGTACTTAAGTCAGAAAAACTCATTGGTACACGCCCGGATTCGAACCATGGCCCTATGGGGCCTTATAAATTTGAGACAGGTTCGTTGTGCTCTGGGCTGTCACGACAGTTGAAGTATGAATACGTCTATTTTTGACATCTCATTTTTTCTTTTAGGTTTCATGTTTTGTCTTTTGTTAATTAATAAAGGGTCATCATGTTAATTAATATGATATATTTATATAGGTAGTTAAATTATGTCAGTACATTCCGTAGCAGATAAACGCGTGTCACGTGAAGAAGAGTTGCATTACAAAATCATTCACTATTTTTGTCGAAAAGTTTTACTAAGCTTAAACAAAATGAAGGTTGTTTTCGTGAATGTAATGTTTTTGCTTTTAACTAACGATCAAAGAGAGGACTTGTCAGTCTTTTTCTTATTTCACCTGCTTGTAAGTCGTAAAGTTTTTTTTTTTTGTTCAGTGTTAAATGACAATTCTGATAAACTGAGTAACGGTAAAACCCCAGTTAAGCGGTTAGGAATTACCCAGTTGTATCAGATGTACGGTGAAGGAAATATGCAAATGATATTAAGTGCAGGTACTAGAAACTGCAGCAAAATAATGAATCATTTCAAATTTTTGAATATTTTTTGTGAATTAATTATTAAACTTAGTTAATGACTTTTAGACTATCATGCCAACAGTTAGCGAAGCAGATGATAAAATAAAAATTCAAATATAATTAGGAAAAGAAGAACGTTTTAAAAATATAGATCGAGAGATAAAATTGCATGTCCAAGAACAAAGTTCGCCGAAGTGGCAAGAAACCTTAATGCGATATATGGAATTCGAAACATGCTTCTTGGAATCGTTGCCACAGGCAGTTAACGTGCTGTTATTTTAGATATACTTGTATTCTAAATATGTGCATTTTTACATAGGTTTATTGGTTTACTTCGGTACAGTAAATAAAGCATTATACGCGTTGTGGTCGATAGACTTTCTTATTATTGCTACTGGATGCTGTCTGCGGATGTCTACTCTGTTTACGTTACATCTTATCAGATCTTGCATAGTAATGAAACGTTGGACTATGATATTGTACGCATGTATATATAGATTATTATTCTGAACTGAAGTATATCTATAAGATTTCATGATTTTTATTTTACCACTTATCACTTTAATTACTATAATATTTTTATATTAATAATACTAAATTAATATTGTTGTAGTACTTCAGTGGATCTTATAGTTATTATAAAGTTAAAAAAATTGTTAGAAATGTAATAAAGAATACTAAATTATTGGTAGGCTGGTAGGCTGGCAAGTGACTTGGTAGAGATATATTAACTCATTGTCATAAAGTCATTGGGACTTTAGACCAGAGTTTCGTGCTGTAAATGAGGTGACGAATGGATTTGTTCACGGCTCGGTAATTATATCACGAACAATAAGTATTTTGGCAAAAATAAAGAATTAGCATTTTTTTTAAAATGCCAATACATATTAATATTTTTTAAATAATTGCTGTTACAAAAGCTAGGACAACGTACCCACAGTTTAATCAATTTCGTATCTGTTTACAAAGAAGTTCTCCAGTTGTAAATAGTTGTTAATATTCAATTGGTAAGTCACGAGGAATATTATACTCAAATGGCGAATATTTAAAATATATTTTAACCAACTAAACTGTGCGATCAAGTGGAAATCAGGCGGTCGCCGGTTCAGAAAAGGATCAAATGTCGGGAGTTTTTGCCGTCGTCGACGTAGACGCATGTTTTTCTTCGCAGCTGGCGACCGCAGCGGCGACCCGCTAATTGTGCCGATTGATTGTCGTCATCAACAAATTGCTCTACTTATTCCGCTGATGTAGCATTCCGTTTTGTATAGTTGATTTATATGGTCCATTGAATGACACAAACGCTTCCTATTTCGCTGTTGCTTACAGGATTCATCGGTAGGGTAATTAATTGACAAACAATTAATTGGCAATGACGTGACTAATATGCAGGATTAATTGTTAACAAGCTATTAGTGTCTTGAAAACAACACTGATTTTGTTGTTACTACCTTTAAATGTACTTCACTTCATCAGCCCATTTTTTACCCCACTGCAGGGGCTTAGGCCTCCCCAGGGAAACGTGGGCTTGGAGCTTAAATCCACCACGCTGTTCCACTGCGGGTTGGGGATTGTAACGACCGCCATCTATTGGCAGCGTCCGGGACCGACTGCTTAAAGTGCTCTCCGAAACACGGAGTCAGTGATAGTTATGTACTTAAGTCAGAAAAATTC
Source organism: Luffia ferchaultella (assembly GCA_949709985.1). NCBI lineage: Eukaryota > Metazoa > Arthropoda > Insecta > Lepidoptera > Psychidae > Luffia > Luffia ferchaultella. The sequence continues at coordinate 14,516,278 of OX453240.1, read as the reverse complement.
ATTGGTACGCGCCGGGATTCGAACCATGGCCCTATGGCCTTATAAATTTGAGACAGGTTCGTTGCGCTTTGGGCTATCACGACTGTAGATAGATGTACTTAACTACTAGTTATTATGCTACACTTGTCAATATTAGTGAGTATGCACCTAGATATTTATTCCAATATATGAGTGTATATGTATAGCCTTGGATTAAGTATGAGGTCATTTCAATAGTAAAGTTACTCGTAAAACGTAAAATCGGAGAGTTAGGTAGGAATTCTACCGCAGACAATAATTTGAGTAATAATAAAAAAGAACAATGAAATGAGCAAGAGTAAAATAAAACTAGCATATCTAAGAAGGTTTTCTGTTAGATTTGAAGAAATTTAATTTATATTAAGAGTGCCAAGACAAAGTGCACTTATAAAAATACAATAAAGTTAACACTTTAACAGCCAGGTTATCGAAACGTGGGCAGGTATAGAAATGAGAGGTGAAGATACGTTCACTGGCTGGCTGTGGCATTGTGAATGGGTTAAGCCATCTGTGGGACGCGACGAACAGACAGACACGAAGGTCAGACAGTAAGTAGTTACCTATGTTACGTGATGGTGGGGCCGCATATAATTATGTACTACGAGCATATCGTTGTCGCTTGACGATAAAGACAAATTGTGATATTTGTGATACTTTGATGATATCATTGGCATAATAATGTAAATTACCTACTAGGTTTTGCGTATGGTTTTACGTGTGTAGACTACTCCGTATGCATTATGTACCTACTTGTTTTGTTCAGAACATAGATTTCATATAGTGTTAATTTTTAAATGTGTTCTTTCCACGCAATGGGCGGCTCGCTGTTCTAAATAAACAATTATCTTTCATTTTATCACTAAAATTTTCATGGAAAGTAAATGAATGTATGTACGTATATAATATAAGCAACCACATGGATAAACAAACAATATATATATACTAAAGTAGCAATACCGTCGCTATTATATAATTTTTAATTTATGTATACTATTTCAATATTTTCCTAATAAAAATTATAATGATATACCTACCTACCTAAAGTTCGTAGGTGACCTGTCACATAGTGTTTATAAAATCACAAAGTTCGTAGAGGACATTTTTTGTATCTATTCAAATAAATATTTGGCATTGAATATTGGACCATCATTAATGTAATCTCATCATAACTATAACAGAATAAATTCGCATATGGGTAGACGGTAGGTACGGCGCGGTGCGGAAGTTAATCTCCTAAATTAACGTATTAAGTTCTAATCATGGTGTCTCATCATAATAATTAGGCAATGATTTCAGGTATCACATTTTGGTACACACATTTCACCACATGTGCCTGACGTGAGTCACGCTAACACCGGATAGCGCAATAACGGTACACCCTACACCTATTTTGTTTAACGACACTATAATGACACATTTGGACAGCTGATTAATTTACAACTGTATTCATTCCATTGAATAGAGTTACGAAAACGCAATTCAATGATAAGTTTTTTCATTGTTTTTTTCCGAACAATCGTTTTATCCTTAACAGATAAACATGTCTTATCGGAAATTTAATTAAATAGGCAAACACCGCATGTATTACTAACTCTAACTCCTAGTAAGAATGAATAGCGTTTATGATTATTTTATGATGACATGTCACACGAAAGATGAGGTGCTAAACTTAAGGATAAAATTGTACGTGAGATAAGCCGTCGAAATATACCTAATAGTTTAATATTAGAAACAGTCTCCGAACGAATATCCCGATCTAGGTTTTGGTGTAAAATATACAAGGAAATCACAAGTTCTTATTAACACTACACAAAGAACACAAGCACTGGGAGAACATACCTACATATTAGAATAGTCATATTGGAGAGCGTGAAGTGCGCAGGCGGCGCGGTGGCGTACGGCGCGTGAGCCTCCGACTCACCTTTATGCACACACCGCCCTCGGTAGATTCTTTGCATAAATAAACGAGAAAGCTCGTCCGACCCACCAACGGTCATTTTGACGTTACAACAGGCGATAAACACGATATTTCAGATCAATAATATTAAGAAATATATTTATCTTACCTTATACAGCTAAGTAATGATGTTCCTGCACGATCGATGAAGAAAAAACGAGCGAAAAGTAGACACAATCACCTCGGTGCGTATTCGTGGGTCGCAATGGCGCCGATCGGCCGTCCGACTTGTCGAGTGTACTCTGAGACTAGGAAGGCTGCGCCTTGTTTGCTCGGTGACGTGCACTCTACCACCTCTCTCTATCGACATTTAATCCTACAGCGAATCGAAAAGGGACAGATAGATGTACCGAAGCTTATACTTTTGTTTGGTGCAGCAACCTACATCACCCAACGCTTGGGAACAATGTTATGATTTAATTTTTATGTGCTGATCGCCTTAAATATGATGCAAAACCATAATATTTCTGATTTTCTTGTCATTTTCATACGGAAAATACGGAATACTACCGTGTTTTACAGTTTTCCACAAAGTCAGTCTTTTTCTTTCTACGTATTCTATTTGTAGAGCCCATTGGTAGAGTCTTTCTTTTTATTTTGAAAAATGGGTGATTTCATTGCGAAATACTATACAGAGAAATTGTGATAAGTTAATAAATTTATTGTATTACTTATCTATTTTAAAATTATTTAATCGATAAGACTTAAAAAAAAACTTTAGTTGTAAAGTTGTGGATCAGCGCCATCTCTACGGTCAAATTTAAAATAACAAACCTTGATGTGATATTTGATGCCGAACTTATAGGTCTGATTCACAATAAAGACGAGAGATGGAGTTGAAGCGTAGACTTTCATTCAGTCTTAAACAAAGCATCAACTGTACTGAAACGCCGATAGAGTTCACACTTGTACCCATCATAGAGCATTGCCATAGAGTAACTTGTACCCATCTTGCACCTAGTTGGGTCATAAGTCAAACCATGTCAAACGCTTTCAAACATTTTCAACTCCAATTTGGAATTTGGCTAGAAATGTATTATTTTAGTTTATAATTCTTGAGAATTTAAAAAAAAGAAACTTTTTCGATTTCATTCTATTTTTTAACACAGAGTGAACGTAAAAGAACGACAGACAGCTGCGGCTGCACGCCAACTCAAATTTACAAAATTAAAAATATAACTCAGAGGGTTCTCTGTCTCTGTCTTATCGTACTATCAAACGTTTCAAAAACGATTTAAGTCCAATGACTGAGAGAGAGCAGCGGTCGGCCTTGTACGATTAGGACACTTGCACTGGAAATCCCTATGGGGCTAAGCAGAACAAGTCTTTAGAGGGCATTAAATGAATTGCGGGCGTATTGAAAAAAGAACGCAACATCTCAACGCAAGTCTAAACAATTTAAGGCTACGGGTGAAAAAATAGCGCTATTTTTTTATTCAAACGATAAAGTTTTAACTTAGATGAAAGTTACAATAAATAGAATGATAAAGTGTACGCCCACTACAGTGAAGAAGCGAGTAGGTGTATCGCGATGGTCCAGCGTAGAGAACACGCTGGGTTATTCATGGTTTGGCTTGGAGTCTTGTATTCGAACCTAATTGAGGGGAATTTCTGTGAAAAATTTATAAAAACTTGTACTATTTTGTACCAAAATATAGTCCTTATAAAAATTATAGAGCCTCTTTCTCAAACAATGTTCGAAAGCAGGCCCGGGGTATCCCAACATGATTCAGAGCCAGCTCTTGCCAAAAAGCATACCAAACTAGCCGCCTATGGAATCGACTTCATCAGACGCGAAGAATGGCCTTCTTCTAGACCGCGATGTTAAATGCCTGTATTTAAAATAAGAGAGAGCATTTTGGATAAGTTTTATAAAATTACATTTTGTTCTAGTATAATTAATTTCTCAAAATTCAATTTCAATTTGAAATCCCAACTAGATGGCCATTAGTATTTCACGTGACTATCTGATCAGGTCATATTTCATCGAATAGTTGTCTGTATGCAACAGAAAAAATATGAAATTTTCTAAAAGCATAATATATGAGATATAAAAAAAGAGAACGTGGAACATTAATGTGATGTCATTACTACATGCAGCGGTCAGCTGTTTCCATCTATTTGATTTAAAAGTCTACATCCTCAACTAGAGCTTGGACATTGTACATTTTTTACACTAAAGTGGAAAGAGTAGGTACATGGTGGGAAGTAGTAACTGAAAATTATGTATACTTGTACCTACTATAAAAAATTGTTAACATATCTTGGTCATAACAATTTTTGTTGAAATTGTTGTCAAGTGCTATTTTCCTTTGATTGCCTAATATCACGGTTGGAGGAGAGAAGGATATGTTGTTAACGACTTTCGAAGTCACATAAAAGTCACTAAAAATCTTCATTGTATTTTCAAAGATCTATCTAATGATACTCCACATGACGGGGTGCGTGATTTTTTTTATGCCTCAGTCCTATGTACGGAAAGCCACCCGTAAATAATTCGGTGTTTTTAACTCTTCTACGGGATTGTATGGTTATACATAGCCGTCGTAGCGTGGAACGGCCCTCTACTAGTTGGACTGACCTAGTGAATGCCGCCGGCTGCCGTTGGCTACTAAGCGGGCCACGATCGTCTATTGAGGAGATCTATGGAATACCTATGTACGTACAACAGCTGTGGACGTCCAGTGGTTAAAATTATGATACGTAATGTTAGAGATGAAAAATAAATTAGTTTAAATGGCAGGAAAAATACATTTCACTAAAATATAGCTGATTTCATAAAATTTTTATTAAAGAATTAACGTTACCCACGGAACCTTAAAGTACGCCTGATTGGAAACACGCTTGGTCGAATTTTTCAAGAATTCATTTAACTGGACGGTCGTTTTTGTATCATCTCAAGTTTTTCTGGCGACAGTGGGTGGCGATTAATTATAAAATCGAAGCCACTTAAATAACGTTTCGCACACTTTCGTTTTCGATGAAATTCGCATAAACTTAATTTGAACACGTTTAATTTATAGGCAGACGTAACATCGTTAGACGCGAGGTAGGTACTCGTGAATCGTATTAAACTGGGATTAATTGAACAAGCCCGAGTAAAAGTTAGTAATGTATTCGCGAGGTTTTAATCGGTCGGCTCTCTTTGAGTCGAGCGTAAGACCCTCTACTCATAAATCAGGCACGATTGATGTACAGTGTCCGCGAAAGTCCAAATCGATTTCGTTGTCGACAACAGCGCACGCGCAGCGTAATGATGTACTTTGTCCATGTGATTTATGTATGTGCTTTGTGCGAGTTGACTACTAAAAAAATATTAATTTTAAAAGGTGTCTGCACTAGCGCGATCTGTGCGACTTTTTTCGTGCGAATTGACTACGGACTCTTTTTGTACCTTCCGATTTTTTATCAGAGCAAAACCAGAGGTAATGGCAATAAGATTTTGACGAGGAACGTACGTTCGTCAACTACGTCTATTTTTTACTTTAAAGTCTGGTTTAGAGAGCGAAAAATTCTGATTTTTCTGAAAATAATCGGTCAACCACACAGAGTTTTGGATACCGTATTTTAGATTTTCCTACACGTAAATTTCTATGACTTATCAAGTATTTTAGCTTCTTAAATTTTAAAGGATCCCTTTTTCAGGGTTTCGTGTGCAAAGGTGCCAACATAATACTATTACTAAGTTTCCGCTGTTCGCCTGTGTGCCGTCGGTCCGTTTGTCACTCGGTTGTATCTTTTGAAGCGGTATAGGTAGCCACTTGACATATTCACAGAGTATGTATTACTATGACCGCTGTAACAAAAGATAATAAAAAGTTAAAAATTAAAGTGAGTCTCCATACAAGAAACGTGTTTTTTTTCTGTTTTTTTTTTTAAACTCATATGCGTTTTTGTGCCATATGACGTTAAGTAGCTATAAAACCATAAAACACGTTATATACTAGTATAACAGTGCGGAACACTTGAAGTGTAAGACCGACTCGCACTTGTCCAGTTTTTCTCCAAAACCTATAAGAATGAAGTTATTATGTCAAAAACTAAATTGCGGCGCCATTTTTTGCAAAATGACGGATTGAGCGGCGTTCGCCCGAAATCGCAGCGCTACCGATTCTATCTTTCCAATTCCTGCCAACTTTTCAAAATACCCTGACCTTTTCCATGAAGAAACAATGGACTAATCATATGGTTTACTTGCTTTGAAGAAATGTCATCGTTTTCCGATAGTAGTAGGTCTAGTCAGGGAACTGGGATCAAAAATGTTCAGCAAAATTAAGGTGTGTTGTTCAAATGCCACACTAAAAAACTCAGCAGACAAAATTAATGGTTATCGCGACCAGCATAGACCATGCATGCATATTTACAATCTAATACAAATTTCTCTTATTAGCGCTTTAGGAAGAGGTAGATGAGATATTTTTTTTATTATATTTGTTTTTCTTTTCATTGTATTTTTGTTCATCCATGTGGTGAGTACAGGAATAAAAATGTTTTCGGGATATCTTTTGACTCGAACATAGCCATAAAATCTTAAAATTAATTTTGTGATCATAACATCCTTGACTGGGTCATTACTGACTAGAAATTTTTTTTACGTAGGATTTCATATCTGTCACTAGGTGTATGAAACGAAGAATAATACCTTGAATTCTATTCCCGTCTTAATAATATTGAACGTAATTTAATTTCCTTTAGAACGTGCTTTCTCAAATCCGGTTGTGATTTGCTATCGATACCAGTAAATTATTTTGAAAAGCGCTATAATTTCATAGATCACACGGCGGGTGTACTTTATCGGCTTTGCTAATAGATTTAACGCAACAAAGTCTCCAATGGAGAAGATGGATTACCTCTATTTTTATTTACAAATGCAACTGAAGATGTAACTGTTTGATCGTCTACTCCTAGATGCAATATATAGGATGTTCTGTAATAAATATTTAAAAAAAAAATCGCATTTATACAATCATCAATTCAATCACATTTTGATAATTTATCAATACTTAGGAAAAAACCGTACCATGTCGTACTTTTACACCGAAGAAGATTACCTAATGGCCAAGCACCCCGCCTTTGATACCAAGAACATATGTTCGACTCCCGTCATGGGCGTATTGACCAATGAGTTTAGCTCCTCCGAGATAATCACTTCTATAACGGTGGAGGTTAAGAGCCCCTAACCTGCATCGGATTATGCAGCGTAGTAAATCGGTTCATTCGTTTGGGAGCTACGATACTACGGACAGATACACAGATACACACACACGTCAAACTTATAACACCCCTCCTTTTTCGTCGGGGGTTAAAAACAAGGTTTTACGACTTATCGATATTATTGATTGTTTCAATAGTATCCAAAGCATTTGTCGATAAAACTTAGTTTCTACAAATTTTAGGTTTTTGTACAAATGCTTTAAAACTGTTGCAACAATCAATTACAGTTGTAAATATTAAAGAGAATTATTTTTTATTGCCGCGTGATATTTTATCCACTGATAAGTAGAAATGTGACCATAAAACAATATAAATTATTTCTTAATACTAAAGCGCCATCTATTATTAAATAGCCATACGACAGGCAGACCGGCATTGCACCACTATAAAACAGGTCACATGCGTTGTTTGAAACATTTTTTCCGCGGCACTTTGCAGGTTTTACGAAAGAATACATACTTTCACTCCATTCTGGAGTATTTTTAATAAAGCGCAAATGTTAAATTTTCGGGCCGAGTTCCATTTATAGCACCACGATAAAGAAGTCGGCGTTAAAAGTTGTAATTATCGGAGTAAACATAGAGCATACACGCTAAACATGTATCGCCATTGCAAGTGGGACTCGCGAATCTATTCCGAAACCTGTCTCGAACACTCTTTATCTATTGATCTCTCAATTTCTTAGTTATTATTGGTTATTACAAATACCGTTAATGGTTGTTGGCCTTAATCTGTGCCTTGTGCGAATTTATCAACCGGTATCCAATCCTAAAGTCATGTGACATTTTTCTCGTGAAGATACACACGTAATAAAAATAACGAAATATACAGAAATATATATATATATACAAATATACAGAAGCGGTAGAAAAAACATTTTCAATAATGAAACCTTCTCAAATCGGAAGTTTTTTCATGCTTCATACTGTTTTCAGATTTTTTTTTAAACAATAATTCTTATAATTCAATGACAGCAAAGACATATTTAATATATATTTTTTTACTATTTAAGCTAAGCTTAAAGCTTATAAATAAGTCGGCGTGTTATTGAGAGCCACAATGTAGCGATCTAGTATCTGCAAGCAAGCAATGTATCTAGTGGGTATAGGGCCATGAAAATGAGATAGAGTTCCAGGATTCAAAAATTCGTGTAATGCTCATAGCCTATCCATATGTGTAATTTAAAGTAGTTATCTTTGCGAAAGTTTTGGTCCGCGGGCGATCGGCCTACATGTACGCATGTGACCTGAGATTATCACACATAATGCATTCGATTGAATCGTGCCCAAATAAAATACGATCTCTAAATTATACGTTTAAGGAGACGAGAAAGTTTATTGTCATTCCATAGTTTGAAATAATATACGACGCATGTTTCCGTTTATTTTATTTATTTAGATATCGGATAAGGCCTTGATAAACCATTTCGCGAAACTTGAAATGCATATGAACCGGTTGCGGGAAATGTACGTGTAGTTAATAATGTACATGCGAAAAGGTCGATTTTCACTATTTTCTTTTGCAGGATATTACGTGTTATTTGGACAACGCCGATTTTAACAAAAACTTTCATGACGAGAAACATGTCACATAACCCATTACTCTTAAGTAAATATTATTGAATATAGATCACAAATAACAAATCAGAGGTTTAAGTATTTTCTATACAATGTAAATTAACTGTAGTTGTCAATGTATTACGAATTATAGCTCATTGTTTTTACTTTAGATAGCATAATTTTGTTAGAGCTCTTTATTATTCTTATATAATTATTTTGTTCAGGGATATAAATTTAGAGGATGTGTTCAAATTAAAAGACGATAGATTTGATGACACTATGGTATATTCTTCGGTGTTCTGTAATAACACTTTGTATGAACACAATTAAACTATTATATACGCACTCTGTGAACTCTTCAATTCCTCTATGTCGAGGAACTAAATATTTACGGCTTGTGTTCCAAACACATAAATGAATTGAATGTATTAAAATTCAAATATTGTATTTTAAATCTAGCGCTTGTGTTACAACTCTAGCTCTACAATTTATAATCAGGATGAACCGTCTCTTTTTCTTCTTTTGGTTAATGAAATTTTAATGTGTAATTCTGCGATTAACCAGTGTATGAGATTAAACTATTTTTTATTAAAAAATAATAAAAACAGGCAACGTTATACGATCAGTATGGAGTTAATTCAAAATGCCGCCAGGAAGTATGACGCTCCGGTGCGCCATTTCAAAAAAATGTGTCGATGGAGCATCAGTTCGAAACTATGATTCGAAACGATAGAAAATGAAAGCAAAATGTCAGATTAAGTAATCAGACAGACCATACGTTATTATCATTATTACATTATTACGTTTTGTCCAATTACACATGAAATGTAATTTAAGAATCTTTATTTTCTTTTTCAGTACGATATTTAGGTACATGTGGGTCATACAAAATTCTACTTCATAGTGAACTTTTCAAAATACCAAGTAGCGTATATCTTTTGCTTACATTAATTTGGACAAATACGAGTAATGACAGACAGTAAAAATGAAAAGGCAAACTTTGAGGCCTGGTTTAATTTATTATCATTACTATTTTGCATAATTTTATGACTTGACATTAATATAATGATCGTTATGAATTTGATCCATATATGATAAAACTTAAGTATGAACAAACAAACAGATGAACGGACAAAATCGAAATAGTATCCATAACTGTTTTATTATTTCCGTAATTAGTCACTGTTAGGGTCTGCTAAATAAATTTTGTCGATTAGTTTAGCCTAAATCCTTTAAAGTTGAGCGCTTGATTTGTAACGGTTTGTTGGAAGCGTGAAAGCCTCCAACCCGGATATGATTTGTCGTCTCGATAAATACGTTTTAGCAGAGCCGAACAAATTAAAATAAGTAAATGAAATATAAAAACACCCAAAATCTGTTAATGTGAAAATTTCATTAGCGATCAACACAATTTCGTTACGTTTTCTGTTAACTTGAATAATGTATGTAGTTTCGTAATACACGTTGAATACAGATTCTATTAGTACCTACTCAACTAGCCTGCTTCCGTCAGTTGATGCCTTTTGAAGTACACTGATATCTTCAATACTTCTAAACTTTCTCACAAAATGTCTAAACAAATTGTCGACATGTGGCAAAGAATCGTTTAAATCGATACTTAATCAACATACTTGTAGAAGTAGCAAGAATAAAGTCAATCGCTATCTATTTTTTTAAGGTGTTATTATTTTTCAAGGATTAATAAGTAGTGTAAAAGAAAGTACGAGTTCATTCACCACACTTCATAACCGAAAATATGCCACTTATATATATACAGAATTGATTAGAACTCGAAAGTGTCGAAATGTTACATCGACGAGCTATTATAAATGACTATTGTGCAGTTGCATCGCGACCCAGTGTACCATGCAGTGGGCGCACGCGCATCCTGTCGGCCGGTGCTGTTTGGTAAATACCGTTTGAACTCGCTGACCTCGGCCGCCAGAGGGCCGCCACGTGTTATGCATCCACTGCTAAATATTCATAAAAAATTACAAAAACTAAAGTGAAGTAACTTTTCTTTCAACGTTTTACGTGAATACCATATTAACGTGCACAGAAAGCAGAATTTCTGTGCATGTAAATATGGTATTCATAGTATACATAGCTAGAAACTAATCTATATTAATAAAATTGAAGTGTCTGTCTGTCTGTCTGTCTGTCTGTCTGTCTGTCTGTTCCGGCTAATCTCCGAAACGGCTGAACTGATTTCAATGAAACTTTGCAGACGTGCAGAGAGCATTACCGCGGGTAACATAGGCTACTTTTTGTCTGTCTGTCCATCTGTCTGTCTGTTTGAGTTGATCTCAGAAACGGCTAAACCGATTTCAATGAAACTTGGCAGACTTGCAGAGGGTATTATCAGAGGTGACATAGGCTGCTTTTTGTTTGTCTGTCTGTCCGTCTGTCTGTCTGTTCGAGCTCATCTCCGAAACGGCTAAATCGATTTCAATAAAACTTGGCAAACATGTAGAGGGTATTATCAAAGCTGACATAAGCTGTTTTTTGTCTGTCTGTCTGCCAATCTGTCTGTTTGTTCCGGCTAATCTCCGAAACGGCTAACCTGATTTCAATGAAACTTTGCAGACGTACAGAAGGCATTACCGGGGATGACATAGGTTATCGTGTTGGTACTCAAACTTGATGTTTTGGCGAGATCTATGTGACCACGTGACCACATTTTTAAATGCTTATATTTTCGAAACCATCGATCGCAGACCTATCATGATGGTACTCAAACTTGATGTTTTGAAGAGATCTATGTGACCACGTGACCACATTTTTAAATGCTTATATTTTCGAAACCATCGATCGCAGACCTATCATGATGGTACTCAAACTTGATGTTTTGAAGAGATCTATGTGACCACGCGACCACATTTTTAAATGCTTATATTTTCGAAACCATCAATCGCAGACCTATCGTGTTTGTACTCAAACTGGATGTTTTGACAAGATCTATGTGACCACGTGACCAAGTTTTTAAATGCTTATATTTTCGAAACTATCAATCGCAGACCTGTCGTGTTGGTACTCAAACTTGATGTTTTGACGAGATTTATGTGACCACGTGACCACATTTTTAAATGCTTATATTTTCGAATCTATCAATCGCAGACCTATCGTGTTGGTACTCAAACTTAATGTTTTGACGAGATCTATGTGACCACGTGACCAAATTTTTAAATGCTTATATTTTCGAATCTATCACTCGCAGACCTATCGTGTTGGTACTCAAACTTAATGTTTTGACGAGATCTATGTGACCACGTGACCACATTTTTAAATGCTTATATTTTCGAATCTATCAATCGCAAACCTATCGTGTTGGTACTCAAACTTAATGTTTTGACGAGATCTATGTGACCACGTGACCAAATTTTTAAAATCTTATATTTTCGAATCTATTAATCGCAGACCTATCGTGTTGGTACTCAAACTTGATGTTTTGACAAGATCTGTGAGCAGGTGACCACATTTTTAAATGCTTATATTTTCGAAACCATCAATTGCAGACCTATCGTGTTGGTACTCAAACTTAATGTTTTGACGAGATCTATGTGACCACGTGACCAAATTTTAAAAAGCTTATATTTTCGAAACTATCAATCGTAGACCTATCGTGTTGGTACTCAAACTTAATGTTTTGACGAGATCTATGTGACTACGTGGCCACATTTTTAAATGCTTATTTTCCGAAACTTTCAATCGCAGACCTATCGTGTTGGTACTCCAACTTGATGTTTTGATGAGTTCTAAGTTTTCATTTCTATCGGCAGTCCCTATAACTGCCAACAAGTTTTTTGTCTGTCTGTCTGTATGTTCCGGCTAATCTCCGAAACGGCTGAACGGATTTCAATGAAACTTTGCAGACGTGCAGAGGGCATTACCGGAGGTGACATAGGCTACTTTTTGTCTGTCTGTCTGTCCGTCTGTTCCGGCTAATCTCCGAAACGGCTGAAGCGATTTCGATGAAATTTTGCAGACGTACAGAGGGCATTACCGGGAGTGACACAGGCTAATTTTTGTTTGTCTATCTGTCCGTCTGTCTGTCTGTTGGAATTGATCTTCGGAACAGCTTAACTGACTTCAATGAAAAGATTATCAGGAGTGACATACAACACTTTTTGTTTATCTGTCTGTCCGTTCGTCCGTCTGTTTGTTCGAACTGATCTCCGAAAAGGCTGAACTGATTTCAATGAAACTTTTAAAGATGTGATTAAAAAATTGTCAGGGGTGACATACAATACTTTTTGTTTGTCTGTCTGGCTGTCTCTCTGTCCGTTCGAGCTAAACTCTAAAACATTCAAACCAATTTTAATGAAGTTTCGCAGACGTGAATAGAGGATGTGAGGAGTGACAAACGCTACTTTTTGTTTGTCTGTCTGTCTGTCTTTATGTATGTTCGAGCTAAACTTTTAAAATTTTTAATGAATCTATGCAGACATTAAAGTACGTTGTCAATAGTGATATAGGTCATTTTTTGCCCGTGTGGTTGTCTGTCTTTTTGTTCCGGCTAATCTCAAAAACGACTAAACTATTTTTATGAATCTTCACAGACATAAATAGGAAGTTATCAAGAGTGACATAAGTCGATTTTTGTTTCAGTGTTTGTCTGTCTGTTTGTTAGGGCTAATCGTCGAAACGGCTGATCTGATTTTACTGAAATTTTGCGAACATGAAGAGGGCGTTGTCAAGAGTGAAAAGCAATATTTTTTTATTTACATATATAAAATCGTAGTGTCTGTTAGTCTGTCTGTCTGTTCCGGTTAATCCCCAAAACGACTGACTGATTTTGGAATCGATTAATAGGATAGCTATTCTTCATGCTAAAATGGCTAAATGGATTTGTAAGAAATGAGGTACAGAGATTTCTTAGACAAAAAAAAAGTTTTAGAATGTTCTAGAAAGTGTTATAATGTTATGGAGCGTCACGTTCCTTTAACTGTCCCAATACAACTGCGTAGTCAACGCGAGCGAAGCCCGCGGGCGGAAAGCTAGTTTGGTAAATAAGAATAGAATAATATTTTATTTATAATGTATATGATGATTTTATAACATCTTGCGCAATGCGCATTTACACCGTTGACATTGATCACCAGCCGCGTGCAGTCCATTCGCGGCACAGCCAAAAGTCGGAAGTTAGTCTACTTTGGAACTTGCAATTGAAATAAAGAAAAGAAAGAAAGAAAGATTTTATTTGACATGCTAACCTACAAATCATAAATATAAAAACTACAACACAATAAATAAAGGCAATGCCAAAATGGCCACGATTCAGCTCACGCCCAGTGCCCAGCTGTACACCGCACAGCTGATTTTCAGTCGTAGCCAATGCTACTATAGACTAGACAACTAACATACTTATTTTTAAACTATAACTATGACAGAACCAAACAAAACTGATTGAAAAATAATTTAATATTAAAAAATTGAATAATAACTTAAAAAACTAAACAGATCTTATAGCTAAGTATAAATCATAAATATACATATACACAAATACACATAAATTTATAAATAAATACACACACATACACACATCCATATACACATATACGTACATGCACACACAAAAATGGGCAAGTAACTCTCCATTAAATGAAATTAATAATAACACTTACGGACTAGCAAAATCACCTACAGATCAGCCGAATTGTCATTTAGACAGTAAATTTTCGTCGTGCACCGCCAAAAACATTGATCTTATAAATGACCTCAACTAAAGGACACCAGAAAATTGAAAAATAATATAGCAAAGAAACTGTGGTATAATATATATATATATATAGTGTATATAATATTGTGTATTTTCTATATGGACTGAAAAGTCTGAAATAAACTATTATTATTATTATTATAATTCAACCATCAGTCAGTTTGGGTATTTCAAAAATAAGTTCAGACTTCAAATATTAAAGATTTTTCTACGTATTCATATCATTGCAACAGTTCCTATTACCACTATTACCACAGAAAAAGAAATTTAGGAGATGAAAACGTATATAAATGTCTCGTCACGTATTCACATAATTACCTTTAAAATTCGCGTGGACAAAGGCAAACAGGGAACAAGCGACTTTCTAATCGTCACTCATGCAAAAACCGAAGTGTAAAATTCGCAACTCGCGTTTGCTAATCATGGTGAATATAATATCCTACAAAAGCGACACTTGCAGACGTGGGCTTAAAAGGTTGGCGATTATATGCTCGGTAATTCATATTCAATAGTGAATATTTTCGTACATACTCTAGAGTGTCGTGACTCTACTAATCGTTAACGAACTGCGAACGATTGCTGGGTCGTTGGGTTGTTTTGCACGTTTAGTTGGAAAGTGCAAAAATTAATGAATGATAATTAACCGCCCAACGACGAAGTATCGATGTTCTATCAGCTATTAAATTTGCATAAACATAAATAAATGTCGAATTAAATTAAGCCACTAAGTTCCGGTCGCAGTGGCGATGTAATAAAATTCAGTTCGGTTTCTCACAATAAAAAAAAACAACATTAAAAATAAAATCGTAAACGTTTAATACCAGGTACGATTTCAAAGAAATATAGTAGGTTAAGGGGCCATCCGTGTGTGTGATTTTTTAGTAGTATCAATATTTGTGATTTGTACACAGTTAGAAACATTGTTAGAAACTTATTTAAAAAAACAATGCTGAAAATTGTCAAGCCGAGATATTTTTCAGGGATTCAATACCATAGATATTGTGTTAAAATTCATGAAAAGGAAATAAATTTAATAAACAAATATAAATAAATTTAATACGCTTAGTTAGTGATCTATGATGTCATAGTTCACAGGTATGGAACTAATCATTTGAGCTTTATGACAGCTCCATATTTATCATTGTCACCAAACAGAACGCGACCGCCCACGGTTCACTTACCGAACATGGAATAAATTTTTTCCGTACCGCGCCTTACAATTTTCTCTTATTTTTGACTGTTAATAGTATGGATGTCCAAGTAAATCTATGGAGTTATGAAACGATAAGTCACAAACACAAGCCATGTGCATCTATGGTGATGCCGCATCCATGTAATAAGAAGACATGATTGGCCAAAGGTAGTAACTCACGAAATAGACATTTTGAGAAAACCGAGGTTAAAGTTTCTCTTAATAAAACCTTGTTGTGCATTTCCTACTTGTTCTTTAAAATTAATTAAAAATTATAAAAGAAACCGCTCTTATAGCATTGGGAATAGATTAAGCGCATTATAAAACCTTTGTTTTACCGAAAAAACAGGTTTTTTATTTTTTGCACATATTATGACCTTTGGCCACTCATGTCATCACTATCAGTGCTCATGGTTGGTACGTATAACGTTAGAAGCAAATTTTTCAGTGTTCTAATAGCATGAAATCGATTTACAGAAATTAGTGCAGAATTTTTTTTGTATGTCAGTATCTGGGCAATTGTGTGATCCAACTAATTTCTTACAATCTAAAAATTTTTCTATTATATCTACAGTGAGGATACAAATTTTATTACAATTAGACGTATGATATAGTTATTCGATATAATATTATTCTGTTTAATATAAATTCCGCTTACTGTTTAGAAAACGTTGTATTTATTTACTAAACATACTCTAGTTATATTTTACACGTGCCCTATTAACACAGTCTTTCACTGTTCCTGGGCGTTAAGGCGTTAGTTTATAGTTTGAATGCTCAACAAAATATATTCGGACACCGTCGAACGTGCCTAAACCAGTGTCGAGTTGCATGTAGAAATGCCCTGATTTGTTTTTGAACGTCTCAGACTGAAAATAATATTTTATATTAATGAAGTGAATACTTCTATTGAGATATATGCTTTAAAATAAATCGTAAAGGATGTAACGCAATTTCATCGATCAGAACTTGAGGTAATCTCAGTAGAATCCGGTCAAGTTCGATAGTGGTCATTATGAAATTTAGCCAATTTAGGCTAAACGATCGTCTATTCAATGCTTTCATTAGGTGGACCGAGAACTACTGGGTAAAAATTTTAAAATAAAATTTCAATGTGACTTTAGTTCTTTAAAGAGCTAAAGAGGTTGTTTATATTATTATTTATCGTGGGTGTTTTTTTTATCATTTTGAAGTTTTTCTTCACCACTATTAAAAAATGAACAGAATCAGGAACGGGACCAGGATTTACAGGGAATAAATATTTTATTCAAATAAAAATTTGAATGCAACGTTAGTGTCTTAATGATCATAACTTGCTGGTGATTTAAATTTTAGCAAGTGCAAAATATTAGCACAAGAATAGCACCTGCATGGACCATTTAATGGTTTTTATTTACATATAGACAGTTGTGCAATCTTTTGCTGGCCAGTTACCCGCTTTGATGCTTTATTAAACTTTGTGGTTAATCCAAAGTCACTTCTTTTGTTTTGCGCTGTCATGTGTCAACCTAACACATTGTGTTGAACATTTGACAAATTTCTTTAAAAATTTTCGTGTCTTGATTGTAAAAACTAATGGTTGAACATGTCGTCCGACGATCCACACAGGACGCATGATGATTGTACAGGCAAATTGATAGTGAGAACATTCTATAGAATGGTGGGCCCAGATGGCATAACGGCAACAGAAATCGCGGAATTCTTATGCGACAAGTTCGGTGAAGTATGGCGTATGAACGTGCTACTAAAAAAGACGGGGAAAACTCTGAAACAGGGCGCCGCATTGGGCTTTTTAAATAAGAGTGGAAACCGTTACCTACTACCTATAGTTCAAGACGTAAGCCAGCCAAGTTGCAGTCACCATCAGAATACTACGTCTGACGTGAACAACCATCGCCAAAAGCGTCGGCAATGCACATGCAGTACTCGGCCACCTAGCTGCAGACATCATCGTATTTGCCACCGACGTACTGTTGGACCACGCCGAAAACGTCAAAATCGTTATCACTATTACGACAATTAACCTGCTCGCAAAACGAGAACGGGTAATTTTGTAATTAATTTTGGTAATTCGACTTGTGAGTAAAAAGGAATTAAAACCAAACAAAAATCACAATTTCTATAATGTAATAATGTTGTTTCAATACATTAGCACCCAATAAGTAGCTATAATAGGTACCTACTAAATTCATTGAAATTTCCGTAATCGTCAATCATAAGCATTACTTCCAAACTATCCCAAGCTATAGTTAAA
Organism: Luffia ferchaultella; assembly: GCA_949709985.1. Taxonomy (NCBI): domain Eukaryota; kingdom Metazoa; phylum Arthropoda; class Insecta; order Lepidoptera; family Psychidae; genus Luffia; species Luffia ferchaultella. The sequence goes on along the minus strand of OX453240.1, from coordinate 14,498,365 downwards.
TGGGAATATGTGAATAATAGAACGAAAATAGTTGTGAATGAAAATAGTACGGGTGCTGTGCAACTAGGGCGGCAACTAGTCGATTCGATTGTCCACGATAATGGTAGAATTAGGTTATATATTCAGTGAACAACACAGTGGGCAATCAGTAAGTTTCCGCCCGTAAAGCTGAGCGGTAAAGTGTTAGTTTGTCCCCGCGCATGTGTGATAAAAAATCATTTTTAGAGTTCCGTAGCCAAAGGGTACCAACGGGAACTCTATCACTCAGACTCCGATTTCCGTCCGTCCGTCCACCAGTTACAGGGCTGTATCGTCTGAACCTAGGTACTTGAAATTTTCACAGAGTGTTATCATGGGCGCTATAACAACAAATAATAAAATAAATTTAAAAATTAAAAGGAGTCCCATACGAGAAACCTGTTTTTTATACTCTTTCACCTTCAGAAATATTTCTCGGGTCGTACTTTGTAGGATTTTAGGCATTTTAAACCATTTTTTGAACGTTTATGGACATATATAGACGTGTTTTTGGTGATTGATGGTTATGAGATTATTATTTACACTCAAAATTTTCTTGAAATTTGTACTATTATGGCCGCCATTACAACAAAAAATAAAAATAAAATAAATTCATGAATCAAAGAAGGTCCCAATATAAGAAAAGTGTTTGTTTTTTATTGTACGGTGGTACGGAACCATTCGTGTGCGAGTCCGACTCGCACTTGGCCCGTTTTTTTACAGTATTCGTCTTCAGTCTAGTGCGAAGGCCCCATATTTCCCAATAGTGATTCACGTATTTGTCGTTACATAAATTAACTAATACAGTAATAAAATTTCAATATTAATAAATTTTAATGATTAGGTTAAATAATCATTAAAATCAGCGATGCAATTTCTGCCATATCGACTGTAAACCAATCAGGTTATCTCGTCTTTCGTTTTCGAATCGTTCTGTGTCTCGATTTGCGATCATTTTAATTATGTATTGAATGGAACACAAAGCTAATGACAAACAGTAGCATCGTTTTCTTCAATTCACTAGAAACTGTTTGATCAGATTACTTTTAGTGTTTCTTATTACTGGCTATACGTGTGGTGTAGGTGTATACCTGCACTACAACAATACACACTAAAACTTCTTAGTAACCGATATTTTTTAAATGAATAAATAATAATTTTAAGAAATTCTAGATGTGAACAATATTTAATGATTATGTAGGTATTATGTTATTATAACGTAACTTAGTAAAAATCTAAAAACAAATAAAAACATGTACGCAATAATTTTAGAAAATCCGAGGTGATTTGAATCCTAAATCCATAACATTTAAACTGATAATCCATAAGCCCCAAGTAGAGTGTGAAGTTGTAAAGACTAAAAATAATATTATTTTAAAATTAAAGTGTATCTTCTCAGTCTTAATTGATAACAATAACAATAACAATAACAATAGCGCATTTACGAAAGAAATGAAACGTAATACAACTACACAAGCAAGACTGTCACCCAACGTTGTTGTTGAAAACGTTTCTTCCGGTCGTCTCGTTAACTTGTTGGTATTCAAACAATACCCATTTTATAGTCCGACTTCCTGCGACTAGTGATGAATGCATTCTCCTGTGTTAATGCGCTCTTTGTTCATTTTATATCATACGTTAACAAACTTGTTTTATCTATTTTAAAGACATTGAATGGAACCATATTTGGCGCGAGAGTCAATAAGTCACCGCCATAAAATACGCTCAATATTGTACAGAAAGTAAAAATTAGTGAACTTGAGGACATGTGTACCGATATTTCTTTATCTATAACTAAGTAAAAAAAGATCCTTTCGATACATGTCCCTTACACCACGGCACTTTATAATATTGGTATGGTAGTTTGTTCGTCCGTCCGTCCGTTCGCGCTTTTTTTCCATTCGATTCCACTAGCTCATTATGCCCCACTGCAAGGACTTAGGCCTTCCCTCAGAGTGAGGGGGGCTTTGCGCCGCCGTTTGCGCTTTAGCGGAGTTGTTTTGTAATGGATATATTTGAAACCGAGCACAGAGTTTCTTTAGACTTCTAGTATTGTAAATACCAATCTGGAGGTGATTGGAGCAACTTGAGCCAATGGAACAAGCAAGGATTTGGTTATATTCCAATGGATTTTTTTGTATCTTGACATAGAGATTCCATAAAAATTTTGACCTTTAGTTTAGCAAGTAGCATTTTAGAACTGATAAGGCAAATAAAAATGTGAGGTTTCTTTTTTTTTGTAAGACTTTTTTGAACACAACTGTTTCTTTTAACTTTTAGTTTTGTAAGCACCATTTAGGAGCTGATTGGGGGAATCAGAGGATTTTGGACTTGAAGGTCATATGACGATAAAACCAGCAGTACTTACCAAATTTTTCCGTTTGATTCGTTCTACAACTAACCATATCTATCTCCTGATTTTAAGATATTTTTTAAGGAATTGTTATGGTAGGTACTTATTGTTTGGTGACTACATTTTGGTGACAGATCAATTATTTTGAGTACAATTATGAAATCCAAAACCGATTTATTTGGTGATAGCCGTACCACAATAATATTAGGCTCAGCGTTTTTCCATTTTTAATGATCCAGGCGTTGTAGTGTGATCGAATTAGGAAATCGCGCCCCCAAAAATGATACATAATCTTTAAATAATGTTGCTCTTTTTATCGTTACTGTACTTATATACAAAAAACGGTATGTTTTACGTCAAGCGATGAGTTAGTTTAACTATATAATTTTACTGAAAAAATGTTTCTTCCTTCGAGGGCTGATAGGGTAATGGATATCCCGAATCAAGATGAGTTTTTAAATTTAATGAGAAGGATCGTTTTCAATTGGTAAATGGGTGTGAGACCAAACAAATTTAGTTGTTCCATTTATGAAGTACGAATACAGCGTACAGTAGATAAGAAAAAGTAGCTTTCATATTATATTACTCTGTCGTTGATTACATAGATACAAGTTATTCTATAGTCGGGAGTTATGGGAATTTGGAATAAAACGTTAAACATGTATTTGTTCGGAATCGCGTTTCCGGAAACGTTATATATATTATCGCACAAACAAACTTTTCTTCCGAACGCCCCATTTGTTTGTTCAGCGATAAGTTGCTGAGGCACTGTTTGTTCAGCAAGGTCTCCGAATGGCATCAACTGTTTGTATAGTATTTTTTGTTAACAAAATAATAGAGACATTGAGTTCTCGAATATGAAATTAATTCGTATTCTTGTTAGGGTTGCACATCCAAAGGGACAAAACGGAGTTCTGTTACTGTCACTCTAGTGTCTATGTCCATATGTGACGGGTGTCTCTACATCGTAAACGTAATAAGCTACAGATTTGAAATTTGCATATTCAGTGTAAAATGTTGATCCAAAATCGAATTTTCTAATCATAAATTCAACTAAATTATTTTTCAGGGGGACTCAGTCAACTGAAGGACCTGAAAAAGAAGCTGAAAAAAATATTGTTCTCTTATTTATGCATGTCATTGTCTAGAACTCGTTGCGTAAAGTGCGTATACATTCCAGGATATTTTTTATCAAAAAAAAAAAATGGGAAAAATTGTAAGTTTTAGACCATCTTAAAAATTTTACTAGTTAGGACTTCCGAATTCCTGTATATTATTATACTAGCGACCGCCCGCAGCTTCGCTTGCGTAGACTACACATTTCTGTTTTAGGTAGTATTAACATTCGAAACGGTTTATACGTACTTTTTGCTGAAACTAATATTGGGTACACGCATTCAACCTTTCAGTCTTCATTCTCCCCACTCCTTTAAGAAAACCGATACTCCCATACTTTTCACCTCCCGTTTCCCACCCTTAAAATGTGGAAATCCAAAAACTCTGAAACACGTCATTATTTATTTATATTAAAATTTTTGTTTCTAACTTTAAAGAACAAAGACTCTCATACAAAGCCCTTCCATCCCTCCCTCCTTAAATTTGTAATTTCCAAATATTCCTTTCTTAAAAAATTAATACGCTATAAAATAAACCTCAGTTTCAAATTTCAGCGTCCTAGACTTAGTAGTTACGGCTTATCTACGTTGATAGATCAGTGAAGACAAACGACAGACAGACACAAAAAGTAGCTGATTTCACTCTTGACAACCTTCTTTCACGTCTGCAAAGTTTCATTAAAATCTGTTTAGCCATTTTGGAAATTAGCTCGAATAGACACATAGACGTACAGATAGACAGACGGACAAAAAGTAGCGTATGTCACTTTAGACTACCTCCTTTTCATACCCGTGAAATTTCATTAAAATCGGTTTAACCGTTTTGGAGATTAGCTCGAAAGACAGATGGACGTACATACAGACATACAAAAAGCAGTGTACGTCACTTTTGACCACTTCTTTTCCATATCTGTGAAGTTTTATCAAAATCAGTTTAGCCGTTTTGGAGATTTGCTCGAATAGACAGACAGACATATAGTATTATTTTATACATATAGCCTATAGCCTTTCTCAATAAATAGACTATCCAACACAAAAAGAATTTTTCAATTCGAACCAGTAGTTCCTGAGATTTGCGCGTTCAAACAAACAAACAAACAAACAAACAAACAAACAAACAAACTGTTCAGCTTTATAATATTAGTATAGATAGTGCATGAAAACACCTATTCATAATATAGTTTGTATGCCGTGGCATGGCCGTGACCAATACAAATAAATTTTTTTTTCTCCCGGGTTGTAATGATATCTACTAGCTCGGGAACGAAATATGTAAATACGTAACGCAAATATATTATGTGGTGATATGGAACCCTTTGTGCAAGTGCCACTCTCATTTGACCGGTTTTTCGCTTTTATATGAATTACATTTCAATTATTTCTAACATAAATAATAAATTTCTTTCAGTCAGTGGATTTAAAAATGTATTTTTTAACTTAGCAAGTCAAGTGCGAGTCGCTCTCGCGTGGATAGGGTTCCGTACTATAAATCGTTATATTACCTACTAATTACGTTTTGTTAAATCTGACCCAAATTTTAGATAGAATTTTAAGTCGACTATTTCGTATAAGTAAGTGACTATACTATTCACTAGCCCAATTATTACTCCTCGAAGAAATTAAGTAACATATTTTATATACATTTCGTCCTCACGAATATACATATTGTTTCCCGCAAGAATCTAAGCAATAAAATGATCGTTTATGTTTTCTTGCGTACTATAAGTGAAGTTCTATATGCCGCTTTTTATTTCAAAGTTGTAAGTTCGTCATTTCAAGCGGGGTGTTGAATTTTGTATGTTTTCTTTAACATATTTTAAACAATACATTAGCCCTTTAATTTAATATGTTACATGACGTACTTAAAGAAAGCTTTTTTAATTTTATTGATTTGACCCAAAATTATCTCCCAAAATGAAGGATTCATTTACCTCATAGCTTTTCCTGTAAAATATGAGCAAGGCCCTATATTCCGTAGTTTTTTCTCAAAATGTAGGCTTGGAGGATTCGGAGATACGGGGAACGTGGTCCTTTTGTGATTGGGTTACTATATGCTGTATATGTAGAGTTTCGTTTTTTTCATCAAGTATTATAGAAGATTCGGAGAAAGTAGGCAGTAACAGACGGACGGACAAATAGACACCAGATCGATCCTACAAGGGTTACGTTTTTTCATCTTGGATGTACGCAACCCTTAAAACATGAAATGGATATCATATTAGAAGTTTACTTAGTGCATACGACTACTAAACTTATTAGGTCTATAGCACCTATTGATTTGAACCTTTGTTCGATGCGTTTAGATTAATTATATGGTCAGGTTAAGCTTGGACACTGTTAGCGCCGAGATTCTTGTCGAGTTTTGCAACCCAGTGTTTTCATGATTTAAGTTCAACTCGTTTTAACTTGGCGTTATTATCAAATTAAAGCTGACATCGGCCAATATTATATAAGCCTGCTTTCGATAATAAGCATCACGTATTTTGCTAATATGTATTATTCCGTTATTTTGTACCTGTACGTACTATGTCATACATATTCATAATACGAGAATATTGGCTATGTTTCAATGTCATGACCCGCGTTCGGTTATCGAATTATGATGCATTTGGGGGAAAAGCAGATAGTGTTATCGAGTGAGTAATATCCGTTTAGTATTACGCGCACTGTGGTGCATTGTTCCCCTGGTGAACGCACGCGGTGCGAGAATTGATAACGAAATATCCTGGCCCTGTGTAAACAAGAAATATAGCATGAAGTTGTTAAAATCTGTCATTGTCGCTTGTCCCGGCTTTTGTTAGACTCAATCCATAATAACTCTCTAAAAATACCGCTAGTCCTTTCAATCGTATTTCTACAAATTGCGTTTGTAGTTTTGTGTGCTTTTACTTTCTATCGTTCTTCTGTTCCTATCAATCCTGTGATTGACTATTGACTATTCTTTTGAAACTGACGTTTTTCAATAATGAGTAATACCAGTACCGTCTTTAATCTATTGAATCCCTGGTACGATATACAGAAGTTAAACTCTTTTTATCTTCCATAAACCCACCGTTTTAATAAGTCTACAAAACTATATTCATCGTACGTGCACGCGAACCTGCACTCAATCAATGTGTGAAACTTTATTAATACTTTGTATCGTCTTTCGATTCGGACATGCCCGCACCTATTTAAAACGAATGAATTAACGAACAGTTATACATAGACACAAAATTTGCAATTCCATGACCATAACGTGAGCCGCGATTTCAGATATAAATACAGACATTACGCGCCCAAACGAAATTGCACTTTGATATTGCACCTTAGTGTATGCTGTTTAAAAACTCAACACGACCGAACACCAGGATTATCGCTAATGGTGAAAATATAATGTAAGCAATTTTTTTATTATTATACTGACGTACCTTTTTAAATTAAATGAGTACAGTCTAGAATTGTATTATTTAATATGATGTCTGATATATTGTTTTTCTTTCCTAAATTATCCGTTTTTAAATTTAATAGGGGCTTAGACATCCGCAAATTCACAAATAAATTTAAATATAAAGAAGCAGGGACATAGAGTACGAAAAAATATTTTTGGTTAAATTGAGTAGAGTGTTTACCGGGTTAATTGACGTAACTTTAAAAGATATATATATATATATATATATATTACGTATACTCGTTACGCTCTAATCTGAAGCTCCTAACACTCAAAAGAAGTATAGTTCAATAAATAACATAAACTTAACTAATGGGGCTTCTATGATTATGACAGAGGACTATTTTCTTAAAACCAGTAAAAGTAGTAGATAAGCAAAATTGAAGATTTATTCCAATGTTATTTTTATCCCTTTGCAGTCACATTAAATGAATAAGTAATTATAATACAATCCAGAAAAGTAACTCTTTTAGCGTTCCCTATACGCCGGTTAGTGCTTACAAATCTACAGTACCCGGCAATAAATATTGCACATGAGCAATAATCGCATTTCTGAATACAAACGAATGCCAATATCCATGTCCATCAATTATTAGATTTATCGTAAGTCGGAATTTGAATTCAAAACTAAATACTTTATTGTTGTTTTGTTTTGATTCCCGCGTGAACTATATAGAGCTGTAAAACTACTTCCTTTTTAAATAACATTTACTCCTTTTCAACATGTATAGTATACCAACAAAATTAATAAAAATGAAAACAAAATTAATAAATAAATTAAAACATTGACGACTGACGAAGTTTGCCGTGAGACATTAAAAAAATAGAAGCACTGTATGTAATTGTATTTCCGTTTTATCCTTTGAGCGAAGCGTATTTATTTTGTAAATATATGTTATGTTATTACTTCTAGTTTACTATTACTAATGATTTTCCTATCGTACACCATTTTTCGAACAAAATCATAATCAAAATCGTTCATATCTAAACTAAATTGTTTTTTTTGTCTCCCTTTTTTCGGAGAGCTGAACTTAATTGCACTGGAATGTGTTTCAGTACTTACTTCGTTTAATATATAGTTCAAGGTTTTTCTTGAAATTCCTGTGGCATGTGCAACTCTCTCTCGCACTTTCTTAAAATAATTACTTACATTGTCATCCAAATTTTTTTTAAATCTGTCGGTTTCGGTTACAAAATATTTATAAATATTGTAGATAACTTCGCGTGACTGACCTCGTAAAGGTTTCCCTTTTTTTCTATACATGCCATCGTACAACTTAAAATGATTTATAGTTTAGGGTTTTAGCAAGTCTATATATATATTTTTAAATGGACGCGGCCGCATTCTATCACATTTGAGGAGGTCCAGCCCAAAACGTCACATTTCCAGTATAGCAAAAACAACTATTTTTTTTCACAAAAAAATATTTAAAGCCATTAATTAAACTCCACATTAATCTTCTTCCTTTTTTGACCAAAAATTTTCCTTTCCAGTGATAGACGTTAGTAAAATTAAGCAGTCATACCAAAACGAAACATTATTTAGAAATTTTACCCCAACCGGTCCAAATTAGTTATAGTGGACATCTAGCTTTTTGGGCTGGACCTCCTCATTTGAACCATAACTAACAAACGTCATATAGGAAGTGTGCAATAGAGATAACGCTCTAAGAAGCCGAAATTAGTCGATTGTCTCTTTAAATATAAGAGGTAGGTACCCTATGGCCTTGAGACAAGCATATTAGTTAATCCTTATTCAAAGTCTATGTCTATGAGCACATCCCTTTTTATGGACATCAGCGACAATCTGGTCAACTTTCTTGAAGCATTGTGCATTGTAATTTATTTTTAATTCTTTTCCATTTGCAGGAGAAGCTTTCTTTACTGCGTTTATAGTTTGACGACCGCTTGGCCTAGTGGGTAGGGACCCTGCCTATAAAGCAGGGGATCCCGGTTTCGAATCCCAGGTCGGGTCAGTATTTATATGATGAATATTGATACTAGTAGCGGGTCTTGGTTGTTATATGTATGTGTTGTCTTCGCTTGGTACCCAAAATACAAGCTAATGCTTAGTTTAGAGTCTAGACGTTGTTGTGATGTATACGTTATTATTATTATATAATTACCATCATGTTTAAAAAGATTCTCAATGCGATTTCTACATTTGGGATGTGTCTTCATTTATTATTATTTTCAATTATTATTTGAAAATTTGCCGGTAAAAGAAATATCGTCGCACTTCTTAAACATTAAAATAGACAAAGCACTTTCACTGATCCGCACAAGGATGATAACAAGCATCTAAGTCTAACACAGTCGTAAATTTTGCTCCGTTACTATATTTCATCAGTTAAATCAGTTATGTGTTGGTGATCTATGGCAGGGACTAGAAAGCCCCATCGATTGCGGGGACCTGCGTACTTACACTGCCCAATGGAAAAAAGGGCCTGAGTTTGAAAACTTATTGAGTATGTCATAGTCGAATATGAAAGTATTGCTTTACTATTACTGTTAATATTTTTACGGGAGATCAAAACTATTTATACAATCATGCATTCACCAACACAAATTTAAAAAAAAATCGTGATTGTCACTTTTGACACCCGTACCAACATTGTGCAATTCCTGTAAGATGTCATTACCGGATGTCGTTTGAGTTGCCGGGAAAACAATTATCATTTCTAAAATATTTACTACTAGAAATATCGCAAGCATATACAGAGTTAACTATCACTGACTCCGTGCCTCGGAGAGCACGTTAAGCAGTCGGTCCCGGACGCTGTCAATAGATGGCGGTCGTTACAATCCCCAACCCGCAGTGGAGTAACGTGATGGATTTAAGCTCCAAACTTCCTCTTCATCCTTGGAGAGGCCTAAGCCCCTGCAGTGGGGTAAAACGGGCTAATGATGATGATGATATACAGAGTCGAGTTTAGGGCAGTCGACATGAAGTACTCCAGAGAGTAGAGGATAATTGTCTACAATTTCTGTGAATTGTACATTAAATTCAAGATTATTATGCATTATCAACCTAATCGTCTAGACTCTAGAAGGAACAAAACTAGCACATAGCACACATACAGGTGATGCAGCGGCGTGCTCGAGTCCTCGGGGCGGCCAGGTACAGCCCACCGGCAGCGGTGTCCATGTTTGTTGCAAAATCCCAGCAACGAAGTTCGCTGGCGAGCGTTCACTTGTGCGAATGTAGCTACATAGATCGCATGAAATAGATGTGCAAGTACCTTGATTACAGACAAGCATTTCCACCCGGTGCGTGTAACTGGTAAGTATATATATGTTTGACTGGCGTTATTAACTTGCATCGCGTACAATCGCCTATACGATGATAACGGGCGCGTAGTTATATTAAAATACAATATGGTAGATTACAGCCGCTCTTTAACCTATTACAGCATTGTTTTTAAATACTTCGTTGACTACCTACTTGATTAACGTCGATGAACGAAGTTTCGAACGTTTTTTTCTGTGACCTTAGGAATATTGATGGATGCGTAGTTTTGCAATTAATATAATACGGCAAAGAACAGCATTTACGTTATCGAGCATGCAAAAAACCGATAATTGTGGTAAATTCATGAATAAAAGTTAGAAGTCGTTGTACTCAACTCGAATCGCATGCGCATATGCTATAATTGGTTTTCAAAACTGCAATCGTATGTTTTTCACAGTTCATTTAACGGACTTTAACAGTAGAATTTATAATGAATGGATAATGAATATATGGATGCTGGAATAGACTTGATGATCGACTGGTTCAGGGGAAAGCTTCCATTTTCTTTTTCTTCACACTAAGCTTTGGGGTTAAATAAATTTTGGATTTATTTTGTTACGAATTGATTTGATGAAGTAGCTTTTGAAATACGATCTATTTACTGTACCATTGAATCGAAAGTAAACGAATGTGAAAAATCAACCTTTTGTTGAAATAAATTGAAACATCAAATTTAGTTCAGTAGAATGGGAAGCAACTCATTGACGCGTGAAGTAATGTAAATAAAACCAGACGAATTAGACCTTAGCGAGTAATGTTCCATGAACATAAACTGTGATATTTTGGAAACTTCTTTTTAAATTACACAATAAATCGAAATATAAATTGTTATTAAAAATCTAACCAAAATTTGTCTAATTTTCGCACATAAACGCCAATTCTAGTACATAGCCGATTTTAATGAAACTTCATATATGTGTTTCTCGATCCCTGAGGATTGTTATTATTATAGGTTATTGTTATTTAATATAAAATTTATATCATACATGATCTATTAAGAAATTTTAATACAATTTACGGTTGTAGCATTATTTATACAATAATTAAATTTTTGTAGATTGCAGTCGCATTTTATAACAATTATTTATTGTATACAATTATGTTTTTCCTGAAATTAATTACAAAAATTACGATTTAGCAATTTTCATACAATTACGATCTACTGAACATCTATTACTACATGAATAATTTGACAAAATTTTATGATTACTTTAAATAATTTATTCAAAATGTGCCGTTTATAACAGTGATATATTGTGTAATAATATAGGTACCTACGCGTATTTTTGTCTGTATCATCATCGTCAGGCCATGTCTCTCCACTGCAGGATATAGGCGTCTCCCAAGGCTCGCCACTACACACGGTCCTCCGCCTTTCGCATCCAATTACTCTCGGTATGGTGCTTTAGGCATTGAGCTTTAGATCATCAGTCTACCTGGCCGGGTGGCGTCCAATGCTTCGCTTCCTGGTACGTGGCCTCCACTCGAGAACTCGCCTACCCCATCGGCTGTCGGTTCTACGGCAAATGTGACCGGCCCATTGCCGCTTCAGCTTGCTAATCACTTCCGCTATGTCGACAACTTTAGTTCTTCGACGGATTTCAGTATTTCTGACTTTGTCCATCAAAGAAATATCGAGCATAGCCCGTACTATAGCACGCTGCGTGACTTTTTTGTGGACTAGCTGTAAGCGCATAGCAAATGTGTATTGCGGTTAAAATTTAACCGGTACTCAAAGTTGACGCATAACATCGAATATAAACAATTATTTAATACAATATTATATCTCCTTAATTTTTTTGAGAAATAGTACTATAAATAGTATCTACTATTCACTGCATAATTCGGCGGTTTCACTACTAGCGCAGTGTATAAGCGGTCGCCCTGTCTATAGCGTGATAGCGTGCTGTGGTTCTAGTGGGGAGAGGGACGGGCGCGTTTCGCTACTTCTATGCCCGTGAGGAATAAATTACTCTAAGTGGCTTCTTACATATATACAGAATAGAATTTTCATGATTTTAGCATTAACAAAATCGGTGGCAAAACTATTTATAAAACTCAAAGATTGGAAGCTTTAGCGACTATATTATTAATATCGTTGAGCTTCACACCTTTGAGTCGTGAATTACACCCATTATATGCAGCGTTCAGCATTATATAAACTTATATAATTATACAGCATTATATAAACTTGATCTTTTTACAGCTTCAAGAGACCGTAGACACTTAGTATTCGATATTAATTTCATTTTGGTACCTCCACCCGTGAAAAACCTTCTCCTGAGAATAAGGGCCTTGACAGACAAAGCGATCTTATAAGGGTTCTTTTTGAGTACGAAATGCTGAAAAGGGCCTCGGCCGACGGTCTATAATGTATCCCTCGAGTGAACACTGATTTGTTCTCCACGATTCAAGAAGACGTTTAATTATGTTATTAGATTCAAATTTAAAATTATTTTTTACTTTTCATGATATCCGCACATCTGTGTTTTAATAATTTCCCTATACTCTTTTCCCAGAGATGATAAACCATGAGTCTGTTTTATTTCTTTTTCCACGTTTCCAACGTATTACTGTGTGACAATGTCGCACTTTTAATTTCTCACTGTACTTTTACCAATGGTTGGGAGAGTATGCATTAGTACATGTTGTACTTTGGGCTATGGCACGCTGTGGTGTGGTCACGGTTCCCGTAACACGCGCCTATCAGGGCGTTGGCTGACATTTGACCTGATTTCACCGATTTACCACACATTCCACATCCTCTAACTAGGTTCACTATTCAATAATATTGCGTACAACCTACAAATATTCAGACGTAAACATGAGATAGCTCTGAATCACAAAAAATATAAATTAGTGAAAGGAGCCAAAAGTTTAATAGTTGTAAAAGATTTAATTAATAAAATTATATGTACCGAGACGTTCACGTTCTAATGTGAATGTATTTATTTGATTTATTAATATGAATTATTGAGTAATTAACATGTCTGACGAACACTTCTAGTATTTCTGATTGCGAACAACAAATTTATCTATGTGGTTTCTTCAGACTTGGCTTCATTATTTAATTGCATATATTCATTATCTAAATCACCGCTTTTGCTTAATTAAAAATATCAATCTGTGGTGGAGAGATAAACTTAAGACCTGAATATTGCGGTCAATCGACAGTGCTCTGCAATATTATAATCGAAGAGGACATGTTGATTCATTCCAGCATTTACATGTAGATAACTTTATTGTTTCCTACAATTACGTAAGTAAAAGTTACCACTGACTGTCTTCTTTTCTATTAAAGAAAAACTATTTCTCTTTTTAAAAGTTCCACGACTGTGTTTTGTATATTCGCTTTGAATAATAAAGAATTTCGTTATGGTCTTTACCGAGTATTCTGTAATAATGACATAAGATAATTAATTTTCATTTTTTATTAACGTAGTATGCCCGACAGAACAATCTTTCGATAGGTTCACATTTTCCGTTGAATGCTTCATTCGTGTCAAGTATCAGATTAACCGATATCTGCTGTAGACATTGTTATTGCGTATTGTGTACCTACAGCGAGTCAAAACAAATCGTTATCGTTGGAAACTACCGAACTTTAAATGTAGCAAATTAGAAGGCGCACTCTTACTTAAATCAACGACTTATAGCCGATAAAGTTAGTCAACTTTATTTTCAGAAATTTGTAATATAACATAACATCTAAATAACCAATCGCGTGGGCCATACGCGCGTCTCGCCTGTCTCCCTTCTTCATATTATGGAAAATGTGATAACATTTCTGACGAACGAAAACATAAACATGTTCTCGAACGAAACGGTCAACGTTACTTACTCCTCTATTGCACTAATTCAAAACTCGGTGTTGTAAACCGATTGTTAGGCTACTTTCTGCGTTTTCCACATTGTAACGTCATAATTTCACAAAATCGAATAGCATTGTGTTTTAATTTGATTCAAATCATTTTCAGAGTTTCGTACTTCGAAAGAAAAAATGAAATCTTAATAAGATCACATAATTGTCCGTCTATCTGTATGTCTATATGTCAGTCAGTCTGTCTGTCTTTTTCTCTGGAACGCGTGGAAGTATCAAATTGAAATAATATCGGATACTTAAAGTTTACGGTCCCTTATAGCTGTAAAATTATCAAGCTTATGATACGACGCTATTAAAAAATACGGCCAATAATGCTGCATATTTTGACATTTGCAAGTAAATCAAAACCTATAAGGTAGGTATTTTCTGTTGACCTAGAATCGTGAAATTCGGCATCAAGCAAGGTCTGACAGCACAAGTAAATGAAAAATTCTGAAAATTGTTAATTTCTTATAATATCACATAAAAAATATTTTTAAATTTTTAAATTGACATGTGTTTTCGCGCATTTAGCTGTGAGTAGTTATGTACCTATAAATACTTTATAACAGTACCTAAGGAACTCTCAGGGAACGATTAAGACTCGCACTTGGCACTTGGTTTCTATTGCATTACCTAATGAGTTTTTAATTATCATTACTTAAGTCAAATAAATATCACAAGCTCCGCCTACATCATCGCTTCTGTGACGATGGAGATTAAAGTCTCCCGACCCGCACCAGAAAAGCGTGATTGGCTCATGGAAAGTCATATATGACCTATCATTCGCGCAATCACAGGTACTTACGATACACAAATTTTCATCACGATCGGCAAGCCATTCTCGAGTTATAAAAGACATACATACAGACAGACAGAAAAAATTTAAAATGGCTGAATTGAGTCAGTGAGTCATAAAATGAGGATTTATTACAAAATTCGTTAAAAATGTATATATACAGACAGAGCCACCATATTTGTATAATAGTAGCAATAATATGTCAAATAAATTTGTTACCTATAGAGTCTTCCATAACGTTCTTTGACAGTTACCAAATAAATTATAAATTAAAGTATATTCTATTATAAAAAAATATTATAATAGATTATAAAAAAAATAAAATTAAACCACTACACAACTCTGGAACTAAATCAGTACTAATAAAAAAAACTATTACTACATAATATGGAATGACAAGTCACAAAATGTTACTACAATATGAAGGACTGTACGATAAAAGTTATAGAATGTTTTCTATGGTATACTAACGTTATTTAACCTGCAGTGTGGGAGCATCTGAAAGTGTACATATATGTACAAACTGCATACAGAGCCTTTTGTAATTGGGTGAATTTCAACAGGTACATTGAAATCTTCATTACCGTGGATATTTTAATCATTAACTTAAAAAACTAACGAGATATATGAAGATAAAAATTTCGTGCCACGGCGATGAAAGATGCGTCCACGGCAATGAAAGCCCTGGGAATGAAAAAATTAATCCATGGAAATGAAAAAATCCAAAAACATAATATTTTATATACTTAACTGAGTATTATACTTACATACAAAAGATACACGCCTGTCTACGAGTACCCAGACTGTGTCTCTCCATCGCATTCTATATATTCCCCCCAGTTGACTGTACAATAAAAGAAACGCATCAAGTCTATTCTTAAGTCTTTCATCTTATTGCAGAAGGGTAACTTGACGAGTCATGTACTGCCAGTATTCGGTAGCATTAACTGTATTACAGGTACAGATGTTTTCTTTGCCTAATCGTACCATGGCGATGAAAATATAAGTCACGGAAATGAAACACCTGGCCACGGCAATGAAACTTAATTGTCTTACAAGGCACGGCAATGAAACTTTTTTCATTACCATAGCAAATTTTAGCCACAGAGATCACGGCGATGAAAAACAAGGCAAAAACTTTAAAAAAAATCTATTAATTATTCGAAGTAATAAACACTTCACAAATAAACATAAGATAAAGTGCGTTCTCTCGAATGTTTAATCAAGAGGACAAACTTATTCAAATAAAAGTTATACTTGTCCATGGCGATGAAAGAAAAAATGTCCATAGTAACATAAAAATTAAATATCTTATTTATGGCGCGAAAACGCAGCACGTGTGTACATCCTTTCATGTCGAGCACTTAGGTGGCACTAATATGTAACGTTTAGCGCACAGAGAAGAGGACACAAGTCGTTAGATAAAACAATATTCTTAAACATGTTTAAGACACGGCGATGAAAGGTAGTTCTGGGACAAATGAATATTCATTAACCATTCGTTGTATTGTTTAAATATTTGAATAAATATATTCCGCAACAATACTTTAACTATTCACGTATCAAATAAAACTAGATTTTAATATAAATATTACCAATAGGTTTTTATAAATAAGATAATACACATCAAGGTGACGTATGGACAAACACGGAAATGAAAGATTTCGAGGTTTAATTACTTTTTTTGGAGTACCTATTAATCCTCTTAATAAAATATTTAGTGCTACACATAGATTACTATTTCACCTAACCAGAAAAAAATGTTAGAACATTATAACTATGTTTTTAGTACCGATTTCATCGATGCCACGCAATTTTTGGCTCCGGGAAATTCACCCGAGTAAATCTAACGCATACTTGACTGGACTGAAAAAAAAAGTTTAAATAAATGTCATCTTATTATGGTGACTGTAACAGACGGGCCGTTAAAAGCCGTTTGGAAGTTTGATAAATGTACCATTAACATTCCTTAACACTGGTCCAGCAGGATAAAGCTCATCTGTCTATCTTAAATAGGATTAAGTAATGGACTTAGACTCAATTACATCGGATTTTTAAGCTTTTCACAGATTTAATGCTACCTTTATAATTTTTTATACGTTAATATATAGCCCTAATTTTACAGCTAATTATTTTTAAATTATTTAGTAATAAAAAATGAAAGTACAAAATCAAATATTGCGTTTGTGCATCAATGAAATTTATTTAGTTGGCTCTAAAATTGTAACTAAAGTAGACATAAAATGTGTAATATTTTACATGTATTCGGCTCATAAGAGAAAGGTTTTGGTATAGCCTGTATACCATACGCTTAACCAAAACTATTCCTCTGAAATAAAAGCAATGCATTAAACTATAAACTTTTCAATTGAATTATAATCTGTTTTTGAGATGGTTACATGTCTTTTCCAGTTGAGATATATTTATCACTTTGGTTTGGAATTTTAGTTTTAATTTTCAATTTAGTGTATCTCTTTCTGACGCACCAAATCGGATCATGGAATCGGATTAACTTAACACTTAAATACATCCTGTTCCTGGTACTTCTGTCCAAAACTCACTTTGAAATTGACCAGTTTAATTTTGAAATTATTCATGAGGATTCCTTGAAAAGTCTTCTCCGCGTATAGCATGGCATGCAAAAGTTGTTCAAACTATAATCTGGAGGTGTTGCGTTAGCCAGTCATTTACGCATACAAAGTGTAAAGAACGAAGACTCACTATTTTACTGCCGCAGACCCAAATCAAACTAGCTATCGATGTTTTCCCTCTTTAATTCGGATCGTTATAAAAAAAAAACAGAAAAAATGTAATTGTTTTGTAAATCGTGGCTTTCAAAATATCTTCTAAATGTCTTGTAGCACTAATTACGGCAAAACTTTGGACGTGAACGAATCCTTATAAGGTATATTAAAACTGAAATATAAATGTATTATAATTAATAATGTTTTCAAATAACATTAGTTTGTTTATATAAATACATAAGTTCCTTTCTTACTGATGACATTAGAGTCAAATGTCGATACATAACTTTTTGCGCACTCGTTTTTGGTATAAAACATTGTGCGTCTCAGAGAAAAGTTTTTCTTTGTTTTTAAAGTTTTTGAAACATTTTTCACAGCATGATGGAAATATAGACTCGTTTTATTGCTCGGAATACTTTTTTCGAATGTGTAATTCATGGGTTTCGCGCCTCTGATTTTGTTCCATATCACACGCTCGCTTCTTATTTTTATTTCCGTTGCGGTGCTCTTTTTTGTCAGTGTGTCATAGCAGTATTCCGAAAGTTTGTTCCAAATGAAATAGCATCCATTTAAGCATGAAAGTACGAATTGACTAGGAGCCCTCTTCTGCGTTTACCGTCTAACCACTCATACTCTTCCTAGCTGGTGCAAGATGGCGAATTTCAGTCCGCGAGGTTCGCGCACGCCGGATTTCACCCCCGCGAAATTGCGCTTGACATTTTCGATACTGTGAAGTGACATTTATGACTCTATTAAAACCAAACGCTGCCGTCAAATTTATTTACTCTATACATTTAAGCCACACTCGTGAGTCGTTGACGGAGTTCAGCGCCACGCAGTGAGCACCCTTGACTGTATTATTATGACAACATGCTGTTTTATTAATAATTACTCCTTATTAATTACCACGTAAAACGACAATAAAGTAACGATAAATCCTGAGGATAAATCGTAAATCATAGAGATGAGAGACCACAGAGATGCGCCGAGTCGACGGGCGGTGGACCACTTTCGGCTGCTAGAGACGCTCGTATCGTAAGTTATAAAACGTCAACTACACGATGAGGCAATAAAAAAAACCACCGATACGTGATTTACGTGACCGACGCTCCATAGCACACAATAAATGCCCAGATATATAGCTGTGGAGACAATCAAACAAAATTATGCTGTCGTAATGGCGCCATCACTTTCTTGTAGTTCTAAATAGTGGTCGACATAAAATGTTTACAACTTAAACGTATAAATTGTGGAGAATTCCGTTCCCAAAGGCTGTTTGCTGCGGATCAAAATGTATGTTTTTCAAAAGAAAGTCATAATTTTTCTCAACCGTTAGGCTTTCATGCCTAACTTTCCTCACTTATATAATCCGTGTTGAGAGCACAGAGATGATAAAGATAAAATATTTGCATATGTCTTTAGAGATATGAAATCTTTTTTTATTCGATGACATGTATATATTTATGCGAATTATTAATATGACTCGTAATTTGCATAGACGATAGTACCAATGGTGCCTCGGGTAGAGCTTTCTATAAGCTTTCGTTAAATGAAGCGATCATTTCTCTTGCTTTAGGCCGCCAATGTCAATTAATGGCTTAACATTCGTTGTTCCTGGCCAAGCTCGCGGGGGCTCTCAGAAAGTAGTTCTAACCAAAGGTGGTGATTAGCGGTGATTGTGGCGGCGGTGGTATCGCGAAAGTTGTTTACCGAAATAGTCCGTCGGCTTTTTTCATATATAACGATTTGATTAATTGAACGTCCCCGTTGTTTGGTTCTACACGGGCACGGTAACGACGAAGCGACGGAAATTGATAGATGTTAGCTTTTATATTAAATTAATCGAAAAAGGTTAATATTTTCATTTGATTTTTGGGTATTTCTATGTGTCTACAAATTTTATTCATAAGATAACCTTAAGAAATTGATTAAAAAATATAAACTTTCGACCTAACCAAAAAGACGGAAAATATATGTTTACACGAATACGGACCGACGACGCGACATGAAAAGTGTTCAAAATTAAGTTGATACAAATGATTACCATATTTGGTTTGTATACGAATTGTTGTGAAGATGTGTAAACGGATGATTGATGGCGGTCGAACAACTCCGATGGTGGGCCTCGCTTTCATACAAGTCAATGTTTTTTGTTGTTCAACACGTAACGTATAAATACTGTTTAATAGATTGATAAACTCAAAACAATTGAGCTTGAGAGTTTCACTGTTTAGTCTGTTAGGTAGGAGTGACGCCGAACCAACTGTATTATTTTTCTTGAAGATTACTTTTGTGTATTTTGTTAAGGTTAATTTTTGATCTTGATGACTTAATATATAATTTTGAATCCATTGGCGATTGGGTAGTATCTGGTTCACTGGTTGCAGGTAAACATTCCTCATTTTTGTATATCAGTTATGTTATAATATATATTTAACTGTATAGCTTTTCGTATAACTACAGCTTCGCTCGCATAAAGGGACGCGACACAAAGTTCAAAAGATCCAACTCTCATACAAACTTTCATTTATTATTTCATCCCTCTAGAGTTGACTTTCTGAAAATGCCAAAAGTAGTTTTCTTCTAGTTTTTTTCTTGTTTATAATGTAATAGCCTAAATTCGAAATCCTATGTTTCTGACTTCAAGAATGACCGATTTACATATAAGTTTTTTAATATCATTTTACCCCATCGGAGGTTGATTTTCGAAAATTCGAAATATTCTTTCTCTTTGAGCTCGAGTAATTTCTGCTGGGCGATGATGAGCTAGTCAGTCAGGAGATCTTCTTTTGTATATACATATATCTATAGATGTATATATTTTACAAAGTAGAGTAGATAGAGTCTTATAAAAACTTACAACAAAATCACGCCACTAATATCGAAATTTTATTCAGCACTATTTAATGTCCTATAAAACGCACCTGCGTAAATTGCTGTGTTTTGTATAACGTATTATAAAATGCAAGCTTGTATTTATACGATTATTAGCTAGGCGTCACGTTCATAATTCGATTTCAATAAAAAAATCACTACTAATGTACTTTACTGTTTTATTAGCAAAAACCTACTTTAAACGTATTTCAGTTAATTAATCAATTTACATTATATTGTAATACACATTTTTATTCTATTGATGTGAAATAAAAAAGTAATCGCATTTGCTTGCAAAACTTATCGCCTCGTTCGCTATTGTCCGAACATATTTATTTTCTTGCTATGTTAGCCAGTAATTGACATCATCTTTGCGATTATATATTTTGATACAATCAATGTTATAGCGAGTTATATATGGTAAACAGTTGGTTTGTTGATCCAATATCCAATAGAATTTCCCACTGCAAATAACATCTGTATTCTAAAGAAAGTATTTCATGTTAAATTCGTAAGGAAAAATGAGGTATACGTACTCCAAAATGTTTTTCACTATTTAAAAAAATTTAGATTTCATTGCCTGAAAAATGAATTATTCGACTTGCAGTATGGTGGTTTCGAAATGACATTTTTATTGAAGTCAACAGTTGTTAAGATATTCGCTTCTAAAATCTTTTTTCTATACCCTTTAGTTTTTTTACGAAATAGAAAATTTTGAACAAAATTTGTATTACTTAAAACACTTTCTATACGGTAAATTGGTTTGAATTAGATGTATTGAGAAGTTTTTGAGATATTTGGTTCAAACTTATCATTTGAATTTTAATCATAAACGTTCATCCCAACCGGTTTTTTTATTTTTCGTGTAACAGAAACTAAAAATTCTGGACAAGCTATCATTGTTAATCAAGTTAATTAATTGTTAATTAAAGTTAATCAATTACCAACTCACATTCAAATGTTCTAAGTTGCACTCTTTTATTTGTAAAAACAAAAAAAAATTAGAATAAGAGGGAAATGTAGCTTTGACAATTTTAATTCTGTTGCATGAAAAAAATAGTTAAATATTTTTTTTATATTATGTTAATTTCATCATTAGTATAGTATGCTATTGCCTTACCTCACATTTGTATTTAATAAATATAATCGCCAAGGGAAGTACGGGAAATCGGCCTCCATGGCACTCTCTGCTGTATAACTAACGAAGCTCTGGCGACCGAGTAAGTTACGGTATAAACATTCACCTACATGGAATAGATGAGGCTACAATGGCCTTGGGGTCCAAAAAATCTCTAAAAGTACTGGAGCAAAAGGTAACGGGAAACTACTGCTATACTATTTTGCCAATGATAATCATAGAAAGGTCTCCTATCAGACGATCCGTGACCACGACCACTGCGCCAGTAGTGTACCACTGAGAAGAAAAAGAATCTCAACGGATGGTATTCTATCTGTAGGGTTAAATAAAGCATGTAAAATCTGTTGACCTGTAAAATTATGGTATCACAGCATAGGTTGTTACATTCCTAATTGAAATTGAGTTAGCCATAGTAACTTTAAGACATTCAAGTCCATCTGTAGCTAATCACCGTGCATTTGCTGTTTGGTTTGGTCTAGCTGTCCGCGGTGTCCGCAATTCGAAGGCGAGCGCCGGCGCCCGACCGGAACGTCACTCGATACGCCGGACCTACGCGTCTTCGGGTTACGGCCGAGTTGCTGGCGCACCTAGAAATCTCACAGAATCTAGAATATTTCGAGATACAAAGTAATAGAATGAAATGAGAAAAAAAATAATATTCCTATAATAGAGGCTTGTTGACTGTTCTTTGTTTAATTGCAGTAAATAATTTACTTTTGTCAAATAAATAAATAAATAAGAAAAAAGTTATTCCCGTATTTGGATAGAGCCTTGACCCACGATTCAATCACTTTTAAGACAGCATAACACCATCACAAGGTAATAAAACAAAAAACGAAGGATCCACACTGACTCAAAGTGATAGGTACTTATGACTGATAGGTCGAGTGGTTGAAAACCCCAACTGCAGAACCCAAGGTCGCAGGTACGATTCCCGCCGGGACAAAAACTTTGTGTGCACGAACATGCCTATTTGTTCCTAGTCTGGATGTAAAATATCTATATAATATGTATGTAATTATAAAAAATTATCTAAGTAACGTATATACATCTGTTGTCTATATAGTACCAATAATGAGAGCTCTGCCTAGTTTGAAACTTAGCCATATGTGTGATGTCACATACACATTATTAACTGATAATAATTTATATTATATATAATATATATATCCTTTCACCTGATATAGGTGAAATAGGTGGGACCACGGGCCCTTCACGATAAATTCTATAGTATAAAATAATCGTATTACAAACAAAATTATGTTGAACAATTGGATCAAAGTCTTTCAAGATAGATCGTATGTCTTTTCGAAATATAGCAGGTTTGATATATTTTCGTAACTGTGTATTCAAAACATATTTTTCAGTTCAATAGTACAAAAAGGATATCAATCAACAAGATAAGGAAACCACAATTTTCAATAAGGAACAATTTATAAGTTCAATAAGCTTAGACGATCACGATTTACTTGTTATCGGCCTGTCAGAATATGTCCTAAGTATGTAAATATCGAGAATATTAAGCCGCTGTCCTTTTCTTTCATTGTGGACCACCCATGAAGCCTATCAATAAAAATATTGGCGTCTAAAAATTATACACGAGTATAAATAAGAATTTTTGTTTAGTGTAATGTAAATTAATATTAAAATTGAATAAAAATATATTTTCTGTTTTTAAAATTCATTTATTTGTTCTAACATTAGCAAAATTAACATGATATCGATCTCACAGTTAAATTAATAATTTTTATAAATTTCGTCTGTTTTTCGTGTTTAAGGCCACTTGGCGCTAAAGAAAATTGTCCAAATTTTCTTCAGGGAAACCAAATTTTTAAGTAAATAGTGGTTAAAGTCGATCTGTACATGAATCAATTTCATACGAATCCGTTTAAAAGAATCCGAAAAATAGCTTGGTCCATGAGTTGTGTTCAGTGAAAGCATTAGAAGCATAACATGCCACTTACTCGTTTAGGCTTAAAGACATTTAGTTTAATCGTCCAGCTTGAATGTTCCTGGACTGCTATAAAACCTTGCGATATCGTTCTTGTAGTGACAGGCAGGGATCTGAAAAAAGGTGATTATGGGAAAAGCACTGGCAAATGGTAAGACTGAAAAGCGAGGCATTTATAAGAATTGTAATATTGTAAATTAGATGCGCACGAAATCCTTTTTATCGATTTAGGGAAATTAACTTCATATTCAATTCAATGAAAATAACAAGATTTTGGCGTCATTCTGTCTCCATAACAAGAAAAATGGGCTTACGAAAAATCATAATTAAATTTTCCGCATTTTATAAAAAAATATATATCGCATTGTTTGGCTTTTTAAGGCGAAAACGAATATTCATATTATATGTTATATCCATTTCCTTTACAAGAAGTTGACAAAACTCGTGACTTACGTTCACTTTTCCAATAGTGATGTAATCTGAAACACTCTAATTTACATGGCAGCTGCTAAAGTGTCAAAATATGAACGCACGAACGACCACTGTACTCATGGTAGCAAGACAGGTTATCTAAAACGTTCCGCTTGTTGACGTGTGACATCACATTTATATACGACTAATATTTGCTCATACAGTTCTAAAAAATTACTAAATGTAAGTCGGACTTGCGGCCGTAGGTTTCTCAACTGTAATTAATAGGTATCTACACACAGCCAGATGGCTTGAATACCCATGTCAATTTAAAAATACCAGAAAAGTAATTTTTAGGTTATTCTTGGTTATTTTCTTCAGTGCTACGAGACCTTTCTTCATGCCAAGGTTTAGGTAATAGGGAAATACCGTGAAAGTGTTTATATCGCGTCATTTTAGTCTCAAAATAAGCAATATCTTTTTACGGAATTGACGTGGAACCTAAATTTTTTTTATAGAATATCATCTATCCGTTTTTGAGGAAAAAGGCATTGGCAGACAGATAGACGAACAGACTGACAACAAAATTATTCCTTAAGGATGTCATTATTTTACCTTTTTACAATTATATTTTATATGTATGTATTGAATAAATAAATGTTTCCAGTATGAAAACTGATATTACTTTCCAACAATACTCTATTTACCAATGAAATTCCTATCAAAAAATTTTTAAAGTTTTTTTTTTTATTAAATTATCAATTTCCGAAATAAAAGTAGTTTTTAATATTTTCTAAAAAATCCTCTACCTGCCAGTAAAAGTCCCCCCGAAATT
This sequence comes from Luffia ferchaultella, assembly GCA_949709985.1. Lineage (NCBI taxonomy): Eukaryota > Metazoa > Arthropoda > Insecta > Lepidoptera > Psychidae > Luffia > Luffia ferchaultella. The sequence continues at coordinate 14,473,543 of OX453240.1, read as the reverse complement.
GGTTCTGCCGTTTTGGAGATTAGTCCTGACAAACGAACAGATAGACAAACTTATAAGCTTTAGGATGAGGGTTTGATTTTGTTGTTTGGTTTTTTCAAAAACATCTGAACATAAGAACAAGACTTTATTTCGAAGTTACTGACAGGCACTTATTGGATTATTGAATAGGAAAAAAAATATTTCGCCACTGTGATTCTTCTCCATGTCTTGTTTAACATTTTAATTGGTAGATTGATACTAAGCCAGTAATGTAAATCGAACTAATTGAAAACGTCTATATAAAGTTACATTTGCCGAGTTACCGTCTAGTGGCAGTCTAGTCGCTCGGTCCGAGTCAACGGCAGGCCTACTTACGAAACGCACTACTTTTTGCCTTCTCGAAACTCTATCTTAGAACGACGCTTCGTGGCTCAATGGCATAATATAATATTTTATGCTAGTCAGCTGTTATACGGTATTCGATTTCTATCCTTTCTTAAATTCTCTACTATACTACCATACTATATTATTACTTGTCTTACAATTCGATTACTCGTACAAAACCGTAACAGTTATACTTACTTTTTATTCAATTAACATTAACACTGTAGTTGTGTTGGGAAGTGAATTTTAGTGAAGCTAAATTGAATGACAAATTGCAAAGTAGGCATGCAATTTTTCTAATTTTTTTTTAAATACCCATAGGTAAACTCACAACCCGAAGACGTTAAGTCCATGATCTTATTAGCTTTGTTTTCCTTATTATATTAATTCCTCATCGCTTTACTACACTTTTGATAATAATAATTTAAATATATATAAATTACGGATCATGATGATAATTTGACATTAATTACATGACATAATTTATTCCCGTGAAGATATTTAACAATACCGTATCGTGCAGATGTTAATCAAAATCATAGCAAGTGACCGTTACTAAAAGTTCACTGGGTTAATTGTAGTTTCGCTAAAGCTTGATTATTGGTTATTACTCATATTAAGTTAATTAGATCTGTGAACGACAGTGTTACCCTAGTTTTTAATTGATAGACGGTACCCTTCAGTTTGTATGAATTACCCTGGATATAAATGAATCCTTGAAAGACGAAATTTGCGAGCTCGTAATTCTCGAGAATAAAACAGAGAGAGGAGGGATTGTATTAGTAATAATATCGGGGACATACCACACAGCGCCATCTAGTCCCAAAGTAAGCAACTATTATGCTTATGTCATGGATTACTAGACAACCGATATACATACTTAAATATTCTTTATAATATATACATAATATATAAATATATACCCGCGACCCTTAGGTCCGCAGTAAGAGTCTCAATCACTCGGCCAACCGGTCAGTCAAATTCAATTCATTCATTCTATATCCAGCACGAAAGGATATTATTTATGTATACTCCAAATAATTATTAAAATATATTACCACCGCTGAGATATTTCACAAGTCATACCAATGGATTAAAAAAAGGACACGCTAGGGAACGGAGTTTGCTAACGAAAACAACATGAATATCTAGGGTAATGTTGTTTGTCCTGAAAACAGGCGTAATAAAAGAGGTGTCCTTGTCCTCAAGGACACATGATATTCTTCTCTCTCTATTTATTGATTGATACCTATTTATAAATTAGTTTCTATAATAAAATAACTGCTTGAGCACACGTTCGTTCTTATATCAAACTAGGATCTTGTAATGATTAAAGGCAATTGACATGAAGAAACGGGAGATGAATGTAATTGGTGTTCCATGTGGATCACATTGAAATTAAACCCTTTATGTGTTTTCCTGAAACAGCGAACATGTCAGTATTACAATGATATATTAATTACAATATTGTTCATAGAGTTGGCGTTTATAATTATTTTTCATTTTTATTATAAATTCAGTATTTGGACCATAGACTATTCCGTGATTTGGACTAATTGTAACTTTGAACTAATTTGAAATCAGTTGAGGAGTAGATCATGTTGAGGGAAATGTGCCCGATTGCTTTTTAAAAATGTTAGTTTTGTGCAAAATATTTTAAATCAAACATCAGTATGATTATCGCATGCTAAGATAGAGGGCGATATGACGGAAGGCTAGGTGCTCAAGCACCAACCGCTTCCGCCTGTTGTCGACAGGAGTTGTGTCGGCTTAACAGGCTTGTCCTGCAAGTAAGGTCATCCGTAATGACCGACACGGCCGGCGCGACGGTGGCATTGCGAAGATTGACGCTGAAAATGCGGGTACTGTCCGCAAAAAAATTAATCACATCGACATATACAGTTCAATGTCACGCAATAGATACTTGCAATTTTGCATCTAATAATAAAATAGAACCCCTTCTGTTGTCGACTTTTATTGAGATGAAAGGAATCTATGTTTTATTTTAAATCTAATTTTTCAAAATTTTCGTATTTTAAGTAACAATTAAAAGTTAAGCCAAAACTCAGTTTGTAGCGCTATTGTGAATTGTCGATTTTATTATGTTCACTGTCCCCTGTATAAGTCTTGAATGCGTTGGAACTTCCTGCGGGTTAATTTCGTACCGGCACACGACTATGAAGATTGATAGCGAGGTACCCCTAGGAATAATTTTCACCAAAACGAATGCTACCTGAGTGTAGAGAACGTTTTTGGACGAGGCTAAATAATATTTTAAGTTTCCAGTACAAAATTTTGAAAAACGGAACCCGATCTAACTTACACGCGATTTTCGCCGAAACTATTTGACGCTACGATAAAAACTGAAGGTCAAATTACAGAAAAATGTTATTAAAACTTAATTTTAAATTAGAGGTTCATTATATTTTTATTTAACAAAATAAAAAAAAACCATAATTCTTGTCTGTAAAAATTTTGGAATAAAGGTGGGAAGGACAGGAATCATGAAAATATTGATGTATCGATTCAACGAAAAATACAAATATGCAACAATTTCACCTATTCAACTCAAATAAGTGAACAAACATAGCAATATCATATACTTCATAGTACGGAACACAAATTTCGCAAGTACTAAGTTGTATTTGAATTCCGTAGCCAAAAGGAAAAAATAAAAAGTTTTAATGTCGTTAAATTTCAATGTTAAGTATTTTCTTTATCGTCCATGTCTTTACCATCTAACATTAGGACAAATTAGTTTACTTTTTTCAACTGAATGCCATTCAAGCTTACTTGCAATAAATAGAGTAATAGAGAAAATAGTTTTCCGACACCTACAATTTACCCAGCAACCAGATTTGCATTTTGCTGAATATTCATCAAGGCTTCATCCATGAACAACTTTTCATGTGAAAGAAGATTAATTGACATAGCTGAATTTTATGATTCTGATCAGATAAGTCGTTGTGCTGTAATATTTAAATCATTATTTTACCTATTTTGAAACAATAAAAGGTTTTCATTGTATTAAAATAGGTAGACTTTGATAACTTTGATCAGGAGATTATTGCCAAATATGACGAGTTTTTAAAGTTTCGTGACCACATTTAATTGGCATAATAGAAAGTAAACGTACAAATATGTGATTTTACTATTAGTATTAACTGAGCCAAGGGGTCTGAGTAGGGGTGTTTCATTTAGAAGATTCTGAGAGATGGTCACTCTTTAATGGCTGGTGATGACTCCCATCATCGAGCCGGGCTACCCATGAAGAGTATGAATAGGCTATATGTTCCAAGCATTTTTTTAAAGCTGTACCTAACATTAACTGTTAGGTCAAAGAAATGACAGTAGAAGAATTCGCTCTATTTGAAAACTGGTCCTCAGCACATGAGTTGCAATAATACTCTCCGCGAAGTGAACGAACCTATTTTCTCATGAAGATCGGAATTGATTGTTATATACTATTTAAAAAAAAACTTTGGTCGCGTTTAACTTAAAATAATTAAGTTTTTATACTGGTAAGGATATCTAACCTTTAAAGCTAGACTTGTAGTCACCCACGATTATCTTCCGTTGAATTTATACCAAAATGCCATATTCGTTATTCTTATTCCATATTAGTGCTTAATTAAGGTTTCATTGTGCTAAATATGTCTTACTACTTAATTAATTAGCAGCTGGTGTTGACTAGAAACATGGGCATACCACAGTAAAGTTCTATTGAAATATGAAGAACCTAGGGGATAACGGGCTTAGTTACATTTATTAAAATTTACCGGAAATTATTTTTAATATTTAAAACCATTGGAAAAAAAAGAATAATTGATATCAAAAGTTAACACTATCACAACTAATAGGTTAGTTATTAGTTAACTAGACACATATTAGAAACTGTTCATTTAAGAAGAACCGTATATACAAGGTGAGATTTTATTAACCGGCCAAAATTTTTCTAGGTGTTAGGTATCACCAATAGACCTCATTGCGTAAATAAAAAATATGGGTTACATTTTCAAAATAAATTATTTTATCTACAGTTTATTTTATAACGTTTGGTTGCCTTCTTAACGCTATAGGAAACGTACGCGCCCGAGGCCTTTGAAACGGAATGATGCGGCGGGCAAGAATGGTAACTAGAGTTTCTGGTTTTTTCGGGAAAGGTTTATGTAGTCATACCTCAATATTTTTCTATAGAACGATACTAAAAGGAAACAAGACGGCTATAGGTTTTCTACCAAAGATCATTATATTAAAATTTGGCTGGTCATAAAAATCTCATCCTGTATATGAATTACTTAATACGCTTCAACATATCTGATGTTGAAGCGCATTAAAAATGAACAGTTTCTAATAAGTGTCTAGTTAACTAATAAGTAACCTATTAGTTGTGATAGTGTTAACCGTGCTTCGGAGGGCACGTTAAACAGTCGGTCCCGGACGCTGTCAATAGATGGCGGTCGTTACAGTTCCCAACCCGCAGTGGAGCAGCGTGGAGGACTTAAGCTCCAAGCCCCCCTCCTCACCCTGGGGGAGGCCTAAGCCCCTGCAGTGGGGTAAAAATGGGCTGATGATGATGATGATGAGTATGTATATGAGCTAAATAAATGTATTCATGGGACGAAACAAACACTGACGGTGGCACTAGGGCTATCCATTTGATTATGACTGTGAGATTTGCATGACAAGTACCACTGCATGACATTTCAGCAGTTGTATTATCGGTAAAATAACTTTTTTCCCAATGTGGTTATTTGGATTCAGACCTTTTATCCCCAAAATCAAATGGACTGAACCTGTACTTTCCTGTCACTAAGACATGGGTTTTAGCTTGTAGTCGTAGACTCATACCAAATAAGTGACCTATAATATATAAAATACCCTTTTACAGGTCACAGAAAAATCTATCTACGAATTTGCGTCATTGACTAAAAATAACATATAAAATTAAATGTTTCATCTTGCTGCCAACAATCACAAATTGCTAAGTTCAAAATTAAGAACTACACATTTGTGACTTGGTGTAGCTCGACGTTAAAAAGCATTAATAATTTTGTTATTATCTTTGTTGTGTGTAGTATTAGTACGTAAGTATTAAAGTAGTAAGTAAGTTTAGTAAGTTAGTTGTATTGGTCGGGTTGAGTTGTTGATTTATTCGTCGTATACTGTCACGTTAGAATAGAATTAAGAAGAAAGACTCAGGGGTTGTGACATAAAAAAAAGAGATAAAGAAAAAATGAGACGAAGATTTAGGTCAGTCATTTACTACAGTAATTTAACGCACATTTAGATACAGACAGACAGTAGATATAGACACTAGTTTAAATATTAATTACGACCATGATACGACCTCTTAAGACGTAGATTTAGCTTCATCCGAGTTGAATTTTCTCCCTCTTCTCAATTTTCAAGCTCTTCATATATTATACATGATCTAGCTGCTAGATTTCGCTGTGAGGCGTCTTTATTACTCCTTGTCTGAAGATAGCATCTCGCTCACCCGCTCCCTCAAAGTAACACAATATCCAGGTCTTTCCATAGAACTTACGTAGTACTAAGTAATCGATTTAGTTTTCTTCGTCTCCAGATTTCCCAGAACATTCATGTTCTTCAGTTCCACTCTCGTCTACTCCACCCATGTACAGAGGCCAGTTAAATGTCAACTCCAAAGTCATTTTACTCATTAAATATATACTTAAAATGTATATATTTAATAAATGTATATATTTAAAATGTATATATAATAATATATACTTATAAATGTTCTCAAAAAATGTTTTAAATAAATCAAAACATATAAAATTCACCAGTTTCGTCAAACGTCATCCCAAAATTTTCAATCCTTTTTTTTTCATTTCCACGACAGCTGTCAAAATCTCTCCAATTTTTCAACATTCCATATTTAAAATTCCAGACAATAATAAGCTACTCCATAGAGGTCGAACAGCCCGTACATATACAGTAAACAAAGAGAACAAAAACAGGAACACGTACAGGAGTAGTGTGACAATACCTTTGGAATGGATTCAGATAGCCTAGTCAAGTTTTAAGTTTTTGTTGACCATGACAAGTACTTATTCATGTTGTTAATGTAATCAGAACATTTTTGGAATACTTATTTTACAATTTTCAATATTTTTTGTTTTTAATAAGAAAAGAAATGTAATAATGTCAAAAAGTTATAATTTTTGTTTTTATATATGATAATTCACTATCTTGTTATACGATGCTGGTATTCGGGTCGGCTCAACCTCCTGTCATTCCTATATCCCGACTGCAGCATACCTACTCTCTGTCCTATCTACTATGGCTCATTGGTGTCTCAGACCTCTGCGTCCTTGCAGCAGAACTGCTGGCTGGCGAGTCATTGGAACGGAACGGAACGGATGATAATTCACTATCTTGTTAATTAGTCTCTTTATTTAGGTATAAACTGACACCATAAATTCTCCGTTCAAGTGGCTCGAAATTAAAGGTTTGCAGTGCAGCTTCCAACGCTGCCTGATGACATCAGATCGTATGCGAAGCGGTTAGCTAAAGAACACACCTATATCATCGTATATTTCTGTAATAAATAAAGGAGTAATTAAAACGGAACCGAGAACAAAATTCCGTAACGATCACTTTCTTTGAAGCGTAAAATGTTTTTGCGTCAAAAACATTTTTATCGCCAACATAAAACACAATTCAAAAGGTTTTACATTTTTAAAATATACACTACACATTAACCAAATTTGGTCAGATTGTAAGACACGAGCTATTTATTCAACAGAGACAATTGTTTGATAATGATTGATGACAAGTTATAAGGTTAAAGCACTTGTACAAAGCCTTACGAAGTCAAAATCTTAGGGCATTTATATTTAGAAGTTTACTGCCAATATATCTTTATACATACGAGTTGTACATAAGTTTATTGGATGTTATTTATTGAATGTTAATATACTATCATATGCTATTCTTTTATCAGTGACATTAATGGTTATTTAAAAATTTAAATTAAATTAATTAGGTAACCAGCATTAATTTTTTAACTATAAAGAATTTTAGTATTTTTAATCATTAACATTTAACAACTATCAAGTCGGATAAGTTTATATTGGTTTGATTGGATAAAACGAGACTGGCTATATACCACCGTTGCGCGACCAGCTCCATCCTGCATCTGGCAAAATTTAAAAAAAAAAGGATTAGTCACTTTAACAAATAAAAATCACCATAGCCAATTATGGATCTATTCAGATTTACCTTTTCGGAATGCACTGAATTTTTCCACACAAGGAATAGTAAAACTGCAACGTATTATGTACGACCACAAGATTTTCAGAAACTACTGTTTGCTATTTGACCGCAAACGTGTCCCAAGACAAAAGTGTCTAAATATATTTATGTACAGCTAACTTTAATATCGTACAAGTACATAAACTTTCACAAGTCATACTAATTGGGTGTCGGACTTCTCGTTTGCCCTGCTTTATGATTATCGTTTGCCCTGCTTTATGATTATCGTTTAAAACTTTCAGCGAGTGACAGTATGCATAAATTTTTACGACGTAATAATAACACTTTTGGCCAGGACAGTACTTTCACGTTGCCAGCGATCAACACACCTTGTCTGACGCTAACGGCCATTGCTGACTTCCTAGAGGTTTTCAATTTCTAGATTGTAAGCGAGAATCTATTCATACTCTAATAGGCGTCAGCGCATTGATATGCAGTGGTAGAAATGTATAAATACTGGAGATATTGCTAATGTAAGTACGATTTCGATTTTTCCATTTTTCATAATCGATTATTCGAAAGGTTAATCCACTAAAGTACTTATTCGTTAATAAAAAGGCGGGTGTTTTCTTCACTTTCACGTTAAGGAAACAGATTAATACAACAGCGAGCTTTTACTATTTTTTTGTTTGCATGCAAAGGATTGTGAAAAGTTTCATGTAAAAATTCAAAGTCGTGGATACCAACGGTCTAATTATCTAATATGTAAAATTATTCTCTTACATCTTTGGAAGTAATTGATAGGTTTCGTTCAGGATGAGTGTAAGTCGACGTTGACGAATTTAAGAGCATATTATATATCTCGCGAAATATTTATTTAAACGAATAATTTGTTTAAGACACTTCATCGCATTTTCAACGTCTGTCCAATGACACCGCACATGTAGGGGTGATCGAAAAAAAGTTTCTGTCCCGAAGTTTGCTGTTCTCCATACATTGAACTAACTAGAGATAATAAAAATCTTACGTAGAGCATAATCCGAATTTGACAATTATTGAATTCATCATTGTGTTTGTATCCCGTATATTAAAGCTCAATGTAAATTTTTTTTATGTGAACATTTACAGTGATCACTCGTACTATAGATATAATGTTCATTAACCGATTAGCATAGAGAAAGCGTTGAAGCCTCAGATTATACTATACCATGCTACTACACCACTAAACAACTTGTAATTAATGATCGTTAAACGTTGTGGTTCTATCAACACTTTAAATATTTTTTACCGTCTGACATTAACATAACAATTTTGAATTATGATCTACGTATTTCACTACATATACAAAGGTTAATTAAATTTGTAGTAAACTGTACCACAGGCAGTTTTTTGCGCAGTGTTGAGTTTTATTTAGAATTAGACTAAGGACTGACAGACGCGTCCAGAATCAGAATCAGCAAAATTTTATTTTGTTAACTAGGGCATTACAGATGAAGGCGAGGTATGACAATGTCGATTCTCAGATCTGAGATATGACTGTCGGGTGTATACAAGTGGGACGTGGTTGACTAAAGCTATGATAGTTACTTGATCAAATCCGTTTTGTTCAATTTAGTCTTTGGTACACTACAATACATTTTTTGCACTAGGATAAGCGACCCAGCCTAGGAGCACCTGCGTCTGGTGGCCGTTTTGACACTGATTTCTTCCTTATGTTTGTGGGGATCGTTGTCTGCAGGTATTCGATCCAAGTAGACGGCATTAAGATATTGTGAATGTCTTGGCGGGTATGTCATGCTCAGACCGTCTCGCGCCCAGGGTCGTTCCTTTCTTTAAAAATTAATTGGAGTATGTTCCGCTGAAGATCGTATAGAGGTTCGTAAAAGGGATCATCGTCGAGCATCTCATAAAAAGTGTGTTTGCTTAAGCTCATGGGCAGCTGGCCTATTCGTTTTAGTGTGCCACTTCCACCACCCTATTATACCCCAGGGCTTTAGGCCTCCCCCAGGATGATGGCAAGAGCCCCGATGGCGTAACCATGATTCCATACAAAAGTGGTAGAGCTCTTGTTTTGGGATGTAACTTGTGTGGATACTTTGTGCCAAAGTTATACAAAAAATACATCAAAAAAAAAAAACTGGAGCAGCGGCTGTGACAGCAGCTCGTAGGAAAATAGCCAAGCACGTAGAGCTTTTAAATCGTTACCATTTCATTCCTGTCGAGACGATGGGCCCCTGTTCCAAGGATGCCAATTTACTTGCTCACAATTTGAGTGTCTCGCTGCGTCTGTTGACAGGGGATCATTTGAGCAAGGAATACCTTATTCTGAGGATCAGTGTCGCAATACAGCGTGGCAACGTGGCAAAAATCTTTGGCACCCTGAACCCGTCGTTTCTTGAAATTTTTCTCGTTTATCCTTATTTAGATAGTATTTTTCATCATCATCATCATCAGCCAATTTTTACCCCACTGCAGGGGCTCTGGCCTCCCCTAGGGTGAGGACGGGGCCCTGGAGCTTAAGTCCACCACGCTGCTCCACTGCGGGTTGGGAACTGTAACGACCGCCATCTATTGACAGCGGCCGGGACCGACTGCTTAGCATGCCCTCCGAAGCACGGTTAGCACGGTGTCAGTGATATTGTGTACTTAAGCTAGAAAAACTCATTGGTACACGCCCGGATTCGAACCATGGCCCTATGGGGCCTTATAAATTTGAGACAGGTTCTTTGCGCTCTGGGCTATCATGACAGATAGTATTTTTAATTTGTAGATATTTTTAGTGTTTTAATTACATTTTAATTTATAGTATTTTATTCACTAAACAGAATCTTGATTTTTATATAGAACATAATGTGGCGGGCTGTTTGTAATTTCTTATTTATGCCTTTCCTCCTATCGTGGACGTCGATAGATTTACTAGCATTAGAATCATAAAATATGATTTATTTACTAAATTCACTAATAGATAGTTTCGTAACTCAAGTAGCTCCTAACGTTTAATATATTTTATACGTATGAAATAACTCCAAAACAAGTTTTAATTTTGTTTTTAAATTCTTATTCATTAATACCTGAGAAAGAATGAAGCCGATATAATCGTGCGAAATAAATTGCCGTAATTAATAAGGATTTATGATTTTAGACGCTTTCACCGAATATCTTTTATCGCATGAAATATTTATTAAGTTGATATTCGGAAATTCTAATGAATTTCGCGAAAAGACTACCTTGTTATTAAAATCACAACAAAAAACCAGTTTGTTTTAAAAATAGTTTTAACTTTCTATCCAGTCGAATAAATGTCAATTTTTGTCAGGGCTTGTGTAATGTGGAAATAGTATGATGACGTTTAGTAAAATAAATGTGGTCCAAGAGCCTAAAATGTTTACGCATCAGTAAACATATTACCCAAGGGGAATTTAGATTTATTGCTACGAGAGACATCACTTCACTAATTGAAAAATTTGTTTAGGGTGGGGGCTTAATAAGTTAAATGGAAAGAAATAAATTCATTAAAGCTTAAAATACATAGATGGGTTACCCCATACATAGATATATGAATTTTTACTCCCTGTTATTCTACATAGAGATATCATGGCAGTTACGACCATAGACATAAATATTTACAACTGAGTTCGAAGTTCGACTGAGTTCGACGATCTAACCGTCAATTGTAAAGTTTTTATGGATTTCGATTTTATGCGGTCGGAGCCGTGAGCCAAAGCTATATATATCCTAAGCCCATATACAAAAAAATCTATTGCATTAACTTCGAAAATTAAAAATTAATAAATAGGCGTAATAAAATATTGTTGGTAAATTACGTAAATACTTGAGACAGGCTCGTTGCGCTCTGGGCTATCACGACAATCAAATCCAACCCATCGGACCATGGTTCGAATCCGGGCGTGTACCAATGAGTTTTTTCTGACTTAAGTACACAATATCACTGACACCGTGCTTCGGAGGGCACGTTAAGCAGTCGGTCCCGGACGCTGTCAATAGATGGCGGTCGTTACAGTTCCCAACCCGCAGTGGAGCAGCGTGGCGGACTTAAGCTCCAAGCCCCCCTCCTCACCCTGGGGGAGGCCTAAGCCCCTGCAGTGGGGTAAAAATGGGCTGATGATGATGATGATGATGATGACGTAAATATTTTTCACGGGAAAAGGGAGACCGCCGGCGACTGCCCGATCATCAGTAGCTCTCGCATTTTCACGCTAAGACACGTCTCTGTGGCGCCAACTCTCAATATTTTAGTAGGTACTGAGTTATGCTAAAAGAAAAAAAAAACATGTATTTTATTATTTTCACCAAAGATTATTCGATACGTGCAAACTTGGAGAGTGATGAAAAATTTCAACAAACTCGTTAGAAATATTGATTTCAAAATTAAACTTAGTATCTTTCTAATATACGTCAATAAGTCAATATGTTTTGAGGTAAAGAAAAAGTATTCATCATATTATATTAGTAGGTACTATTTATTTTACGTCGTTTCAAAATACTCTCCATCATGCTCTATGCTAAAATCCATTCGTATACACCTACTTTGAAAACACTTTTGCCATTCTTCAACCTACAGGTCAGAAATCGTTATTTTGTAGGCGGCCACAGCTTCTTCGGCGTTTGAAAAATACTTTCATTTTAATTTTTCTTTCACTTTTGGGAAGAAAAGAAACCACAGGGAGCTAAGTCAGGGCTGTAGGGTGGGCGAGTTAGAGTTTCAAAACCAGGTTCGCCTAATCGCCTTTGTTCTAAGGGACGTATGTAATGAGATGTCATTGTGACCAAAGATTATGACTCAGCATGATTCCCCGAAGCCCGGCCTTTGTTCTTATCTCCTGCACAACCTGAAAAGCTTTAACTTATATTACTGTAGTATACCACTCTGAGTTAACTGACCTACAATGTCTCAGCATTGAAATCGCCAAATGTCCACTCACAAAAAAAAAATCCACAGATCTTGCAGTCTCCGCAACCATCGGTTTCATTGAAAATGAACCTACCCAAACCCGATTTTCACAGATAATTTTATTTTATTGCCACGAAAACGTAGCACTATTCTTTTCAACTCTTTAAACTCAGAAATAAATCAACGAAAAAATTCTCTGCTACCCGTGCGAAGCCGGGGCGGGTCGCTAGTTCAACATATTTGAAACATTTAGGTTTTAAACTGCAGCCTCTGATATCCTTAAACGTTCTGAACTCGATAATTAAGCATTCGAACGAATACAGGCCGAGTCGCTAGTTCAACATTTTTGAAACATTTAGGTTTTAAACTGCAGCCTCTGATATCCTTAAACGTTCTGAACTCGATAATTAAGCATTCGAACGAATACAGGCCGAGTCGCTAGTTCAACATATTTGAAACATTTAGGTTTTAAACTGCAGCCTCTGACATCCTTAAACGTTCTGAACTCGATAATTAAGCATTCGAACGAATACAGGCCGAGTCGCTAGTTCAACATATTTGAAACATTTAGATTTTAAACTGCAGCCTCTGACATCCTTAAACTTTCTGAACTCGATAATTAAGCATTCGAACGAATACAGGCCGAGTCGCTAGTTCAACATATTTGAAACATTTAGGTTTTAAGCTGCAGCCTCTGAAATCCTTAAACGTTCTGAACTCGATAATTAAGCATTCGAACGAATACAGGCCGAGTCGCTAGTTCAACATATTTGAAACATTTAGGTTTTAAACTGCAGTCTCTGACATCCTTAAACTTTCTGAACTCGATAATTAAGCATTCGAACGAATGCAGGCCGAAAGGCGATGACCGTAATGTTAACAAGTTCCCGAACGTCCATAAAATCTAACATGTGATGTCAAATTTCTTGTTCGATTTCCAACTGATTTCCAAAATTTTGGTCTCAAACTGTAGCTACTGACGCCTTCTAACCTTTGGTATAACAATTTGAAGCGATCCGACGAATACCCTCTGAAATATAGTAACTTACATCCACAAACACAAGCGATCGACCAAAAAATCTCATCTTTCGGAAATAATTTCTCTTACAATTACCAACCGATTTCCAAAAAGTTGGTCTCAAATCGTAGCTACTTTAATGGCCGAGATACTATTTTTTTTTATTTTCGATATCGGTCCCCGTTCTTGAAATATTTTGGATTAAGTAAAAAAAAAATCGGTAAAAATATCGATTTTTTTACAATTTCATATTTTTTTCAAAAACTACTTAACCGATTTCCAAAATTTTGATGTCATACAATGCACAACTAAATTCTTAATCTTTTAAAACCTTAAAATGTTGGCTAGACTTCATACCCTCGGAGATATGGCCAAAAATGCGTCTCGCGTGAAATGGATATGATAGTCATTTTCAATGACAAAAAACTAGCTAGCATTTTTTCCCAACTTTGCGAAGTACACCCTTGTCGATGATTGCCTTTTATTTTCCGGATTAATGATTGACTGCATATTGATGAATCTATGTTTCGTCACCAGTAATTTCTGAAACACATCTTGATGCCCCGTTTTCAAAACGTAGACGCGTTTCACGGCACCAATCGACACGAACCTGTTTTTATAATTTCGAAAATGAAACAAGAGATTCAACGATAACAAGGCTTCCTTACTCCAAGATGTTGATGTAGGATGGTATGAACGCTCTCTGAACTGATGTCTAGGATCTTCCCGATGCCCGTGTATGTAATTCGTGGGCCTTCTCGCACCATAGCGCGCAAATTTTAGTGGTTAAAAGCTCTATCGTTATAATTAAAAAATGCGAGAAAGGTTGGAGCAAAATTATTAGAACATTTTTTTTCTAAATTGGGTAAATGGCTTGTTGAATAATATTTTTAAATTTTGTCTTTTGAATGGAAACGTATAATACAGGTACGTTCCATTTAGGTGACCCGTGTAGTACGACGCGACTCGGATAACTCACGAAAGTCTCTTTTCTGTGATTGGGTAGTGCAGTTTTCAAACAAAGCGTGAGTTTTTCCTCTAAAAGCTTCTTTACGTTGTTAGCGGTACGACGAGGTCAAGTAGACTGTTTTGAACGGCAAGGCGTGTTTCTTAAATTCAGTATTAATGATTCCGTGCTAAGCACACGATTCACTATTAACTTTATTATCGATTTTTCATTTTAGCTTCTTTAGGTGTCATAATTTTGACATTTAAAAATTATTAGTGATTAGTATGTATGTTTTATTTACCTCCTTAAATTCTCTAAAAATTTAAATACCAGTCGAGCGTGGGGTATGTTACGCATTAAGGAAGGTAGAGAGAGTTCTAAAATCAACAAAAACATATTTTTATAGTAAATATTTCGTATGTCATATAGATTTTTGTATATGTGTGTATTAATTAACATTGGACTTTTTTGGTGGATCAAGAAATAATTTTATGTCAAGTAAGTCATCATCGTGCACTTAAAAGACAGTTTCACGACAAAATGCATGGACGTCAACAAAAAGTAAGTAGGCACTAATTTAAATTGATTTTAACTCATTAACAACATAGTAGTTTTAACAGGCAATTAATGAAACTGGGTCAGAGATTTTCAAGTTCCAACGTTTCACGAATTAGCTGCTTAACACCATACATGTTATCTTGCCGAGAAGAGTGTATTTTCTTATCGGTCATACCACTTGACTCGCTGTGAAATTTTAAACTGAAGTAGAAATTTAATGAAGTAGGTATGCATAACTTCATTTACCAGTTATTTTAAGATTTATTTTATTTACTTAAAAAATGGTAGGAGTTTTGTCGCCTCCATAGCCGTTATATTTTTACGCAACAACGTCTATGGCTGGAGCGAGTTTGCGTTATGAATTTGTTGTTTAGTCTTAGTCTTCTCATAATGATGTAGTGGCATGTGATGGTGACGCATTCGTCATATTCTTAGTTCACTAGATTAGTACAATAGTTACTACGCAGTTTAGTATAGTAAGCAAGTTCATTGATAATTATAAATTAATATTAATAACATAAAACATCTTGGGTGATATTGTTGTACTGAAGTTAATTTTTAATAACAATTTCGATACAAACTTGGTCAAAATTAATATAAATAAAATATTAGGCATAGTCATTTATTTGCATAATTATACATTACATTTTAATATAATTAAGCTTGCATCTAAAGGACTTGCAGTAATTTCGTTTGACATTATAAGTGGAAAATGTTTATATTGAGGTCAAGTGTACGTGAGTAAACAGTTTGTCCAGTAAACCATATATTTATCGAAATACAGCATTTTTTAAAATAATTAATTTTCCTAACAAATCCGAAGTATTAAGCATTTATTTCAATCCAGAATTTATGTACCTATTAGTTATTTTTGTCACCTATTGTGCCTTATTAATTGCATTGACAAAATATCCAAAAAAATACCATCAAATTAAAAATGCATACCTATATATTTTTGTAGAGCTGTTCTTGTTTACTAACACCAGGAATTTTTGTAGGTAAGTTTTGTCCTAAAAGTTTGCCTTGATTTGTTGTAGTTAAGGAAAACACCGTGTCTTTATATTTTTTTATTATAATAAAAAATATTATTTATTAACATTTCCTTATCATATTCCACACAATATCACAATTTCATAGGATCTGTAACACTTAACTTAAATATATACCTGTTTGATAATTTTAAAATTGAGATAAAGGGAATATGCATTTTTAAGTACATTTAAAACACTTATTGTTTCATTGTAAAAACATTTACCGAAATAGAATTTTTTTTCATTACATAAAGATCCATGTGACACACATATTGTCTTGTGATCGGCAAATTTTATTATAATAAACAATAAAATTTGCCCATTTCTATCGATATTTCTATAAATATTTCAAATATATTTCAAATACCACAAGAACTATAAAGGCAAGTCGAATACTCGAACCTAAATTCGAAAACTAGAGACCATTATATGTATAAACTTGTTGAACAGTTTTTTTTCGATTATATATGCATACGATCGAAATATCGTATTTGATTTTAAAAATAGAGTTATTCAAAAACTGTCCATTAATATGTCCGCATACCAAACGAATTCGTGAAAATAATATCCCCGGTTTGTTAATATAATAACGTCGAATTATTCTATTAAGACGATATGCGCACAAGCCGAATCGAGTCTATACAAAAAGTAAATACATAAAACACCCTCCGAACGAAATGAAAGCGAATTTAAGGAATATAAATAAAATTTTCTAATAACTTTTAGAAGGTGATGCATGCCTCTGTAATTGTAGCGCCACCACTTTACGACAAGAACAAAGAAATGTACAGTTAAATGAGTGTCCACCCATTAGCTAATCTGCTTGTAGTTAAGTACGTTAACTGCTAGTAGGTACCTATCCTAAAAAGATAAACTTGAAAGGCTCGCTTCGTCAGTCGACTACTTGAACGGTGGCTTTTGTGATTGTAATAATCGGATGTGTCTTCTTAGATCAAAGGAACTTTTCGCCAAAGCGGTATCTTTAATGTTTAGACAGTTCTTTGTGGTGCTTTCAAAACTAGGACACAGTTGCGTTTATGTACGTACGAATATTACAAAGTATTGTTCAATATGAATATCTGCTTTGTGCCCTTTATTAAGAATTGAAACGTAAAAGGATAAAAATATATATCAAATCACCGTTATTTTGGTAAACAAAGTCATTATACTTTACCTATCGTATTTTATTTACATAAAAACCAGCGTAATTGTTTAGGAATGGAGGGGAGAATTGACAATGACGAGGTTGAACGTTTTAATGTGTTTAATCAAATGTGAACTTTAACACGAAACGATACGGTTGTTCAATTAATTTATTGGGACGAACGATATCTAGCATTTTTTATTCTACTTTATAATTTGATCCATACCTAAATATTCTGTATAAACCTATGTTTTGTGTTTATTTTATGCTTTGTGATGTTTACACTTTCAGGTATTTTTTTCCAACCTAACGGAGGAAAAGCGAAGCCTCATTTACTATATAATATCATGCAATAATAAACTTAAACTCGCTGTCATTAATATCAACCTAAACGGCTACTCGAGAACGTTTTTAAGAAGTGAAATCTCATAAAGTATTTTAGATATTGAACATTCTCAGTTCTTTCATGTACAAAAGATTAACTTAAATGTACTATTTTCTATTTTGCTAAAATTGGCATGATAAATAATATCAGCCACTTTAACGCCGTTATCTACATTTAATTAAAAGAAAAGAAACAAAAAATATGTTGTTCACTTTTTATACTGAATTCTGAACTCTCTTAAGATAATTTTAATTTTACTACCTACGTACGATGTTTGCGTTATATGTCGTCGTTACGAGTCATCTGAGTATCTTGATATGTGTAGGAAATTCCAACTTTTATCACTTGAAATCCGACGTAAAATTTTAGTTATTTCGTTTATATTAAATTTGACGACAGGTATGATTGACTGTTTGCGTCTACTCAGTAAACTGAAATTTGTAGTCCCTGTCCACCATCGCCGATACCATCTTGAACTATCCCTACCGCGAGCATCCACAAATTACAGGCAAAACAGCTTCTTTTATAGAACAAGTAAGAATTTCAACATTAAAAATACTGCATTAGATTTAGACATATTTGGTACTAGTGTATAGTAAGCTAGATATTTACTGAGTGATGAGTTTTTCAAGCCAATGTAAGTTTGGAATCTTTAATTTAATTCGACGACCGCTTAGCCTAGTGGGCAGCGACTCTGCCTGCGAAGCTGGAGGTCCCGGGTTCGAATCCCAGGTCGGGTCAGTATTTATATGATGAATATTAATACTGGCACCGGGTCTTGGTTGTTATATGTATGTATGTGGTGTCTTCGCTTGGTACCCAAAATACAAGCTAATGCTTAGTTTGGGACCTAGACGTTGTTGTGATTGTGTGTGTTATTCTTATTATTATTATTATTAATTTAATTAATTTCATTTTTAAGTTTTATTGTTTCATTTTATATAATGTTTTTGCTATTGTTAGTTATGGTTTTGTGCACCATGTGTAGTAGTTCTCATTTAATTGTCTAAGAGTTACTTTTATTAAGATGCGCTAATTCTTCTTGGCTTAGTATAATGATTGTGTTTCTACCTGTAAAAACCTGTAATTAGTTATTTGCTATTGTTTACATAACTATACAAGATTGTGAACTGATGGTTTTCCCAGTAAAGAAATAAATAAAACTATACTCATAATGTTTGAGGAAGTCTGAGGCTGAGCATTGAGTAAGTTTGAGAAAGTTTGAGGAAGCTTTAGAACTAGTAAAAAGTAATGATTAAATAGCAAAATAAAATTCAATTAGGTAACGCTTTAAAGTAAGAGCGGCGGAAAGCTTACAAAAAGTATCAGATTTTAGACCAGAAATATATTTTTTAAATTGTTCAATATTAGGTACACGAAAAATCTTTGGTCTGGAAGTCTGTAAGTTGTAGGATATTTTCACGTAACAAACTTTTATAAGAAAAACACAAAAAATATTGAATATGTCTGTCAAACCAGTTTTAACATTAATTTATTTGCCGTTATCCATTAAAAATTTTAAAAATATTACTCTGATAATTTATTTGTTTATCCTTTTTTCAAGTTAGTCGTCTGACGGATTATTATCGACTACACCACAATTTAATGTCAATGAACAATTAAACTTTTTTTTTTAGTAAAAGTTCGGTCTTTGACTTGACACAGGAAAAAAAAGGAATAAATAAAAATTAAAAAAAAATTGTAAAAAAATATTTTACAATTTTTTGACAAAATATTGGCCATCGACGTTCTATGAGGGTCGTTTGACAGACACTTAAAACAGGAATAGGGGTGCTGAACATAAGAATATTAATTTATTTTGTATACATTAATCCTTACAGTTTATAAGACAAAAGTATTCTTAAACAATTTTTGTTTAATATTTCGGTTTAAATAGAAAAAAGTATTTATAGTAAAGTCTTATAAGTTACGAACTAGTAGACCAGCAGTTCTTTATTTGCGTAATAATCAATTATTCAAAATAATATTTCTGTTCTTAAACCCGATACTAACATTTTAAAAGCGCTTCCCGTTAGCACTTATTAGTTTAATCAATTTTACTTTAGCGTTTCCGATTGTGTCTGATTTTGATGTTAAATCAAAACTGAAAATTAATTTAAATAAATTTAAAAATAACCTAATATGAACGCCGATTATAGTAGCAATTTGCGGATGTTTTAGATATCAACGAGCGACGTCGACAAAAACTAGTGCAGTCCAATGTAATATTTGGCGAGGTGGCGTGACTGGGCCCGGTCGCGGGTCGATTCGTTTCGCCGAAAGTCGCTTAGATAAAATTATGTACGTATAATAATATGTTGCAGGAATATCACTAAGTCCAGATATTCATGATGTTCCTAGAAGTTCATGGAAATACGGTGTTTTTTGGCATTTTCAAAATATTGACACTGTTTGAATGCACCTGATATGATCAATGAATCAATGCATTGTCGCTGCTAGTAAGGCTGCCACAACAAAACTGCCCTCACCATAGTCAAGGAGACTATAGGTACAATAAATTCAAAGTTTGCTACATGTATTGTAGCCTAATAGTTTACATTATATCCCTAAAAGTGTCTAGGAAAATTATAATAATAATAATCATTTATTTTCAGGTGATAGCCCCATAGTAATTTTTACATATTTACACAGTATTTACAAATCAAATATTAAAAGTAAACTGTAGGTACAATAAAATAAAATATTAACAAATTATAACAATAAATAAATACAACTAATAGTAAAACTAAACATGCAGGTGTATCCAATGGGCCATAAATGGTCCCATCTATCAGCGATAGTGTCCAGGATGGTGTTGCGGCCGCCACGCACCCGCGCCAGAATGGAGGCACAACGTTTGGGTATGATGGCATGAAAGCCATCCACGCGCGCCTCCGCGAACGTTCCAGACGCGCTACAATACCGCGGCAGCCACATCAGCACCCTGAACGCATTATTATTATTAAATTATGAAATTCCTAAAAACGGCAAGGATGCTTTTATTATTTTGTACAAAATTTTAAAGGATTATTATGAAAATCAGAGTGTCTCAATACTTCTACAACATATACATGATTTCGATTAACACAAGCTATTTGTACTCAATTCTGTATAGCATTCGACATATTTTGCTTTGTAAATGTCATCCAGCGGTCCAGCGGAGAATTTTTAAAAGTACAGGTTAACCTGTAAGACAGATCGAAATGTTCTGAAGTTACGGTAAAAAAATTCATCTTCGCTAGTGTAAACATTGGAAATATTCAAAGATATTTAGGAGGGTGGTACGGTGGTACCAACTAACAATCCGGAACTGGAACAAGTCAATTATTAATACAAACATTAAAATTATTCATACGTGAGATTATCACAGACAGAACTGCGATCGACTAGACAGCTCGTTGAATAATTAAACTTCAAGCGTTCGCTCTTGTTGAGATAAGATCTGTTCGGCGGGTTCACTTGGGGGTCGCCCGGTCGTCGGTCTATTTGTCTTTACGACCACGCTCCTACAGATATACCTAACTACTTTCTTTGCACAAGACTTTTAATCAATGTCAATAATTTAAAATTTCAAGGCAAGAACGGACACTGAAATTTTCTGTTAGGTACGCTATAATTTCAGATATAGCAATTTTTCGTGAATTTTCATTGTAGTTAATAACGTCAAATGTGAATAAACATTTTATTCTAGCGACATTATGTCGACTACAGCAATAATTACCTTTCTGGCCAACTGGCCATTACTAGCCTCCCCACAGTCCCCACATTACCACGACCACAGGCAGAGCAGAGGCAGAGCGCACTCTTCGCGCGCTGGCGTCAGTCAGTTCGCGCCGAACGTTCGACTGCGATGCTCGACTAATGATTTCGGCCTGCTAAATCGTTTCGATAGCCAACCCTTGTAACGTGAAATAAATAAATTATATTGTGTCATATAATAGCTGTGACAGTGCTACAGTGAAGCCTCAGGACCCAAACGGTTACAGTTGCCATCGCCGGACTATTATTATTATTATTATTATCGGAAAAGTTTTTCTTTTACGACCCTCGACCACGATTACGATACGAAAACTTTACGCGAGCTGCCATTTTTTGGTAAGTAGATAATAAGTTTGGTATCTTTTTTTTTAATGTTTTTTTTTTTGTCTATTGTGCTAATTAATGAGTGATGGTGAGCCATAATAATTAACGTTTTTTATACTAGCAATGTAACGCTACCCGTAATTAATTAAAAAACTGGGTTTTTTTTTCAAGTATTTCTTTACGTTCGTCGTCTATTGTGTTTTATTACCACTAAATAAAGTAACATCAGAATTTGTTTATGTTAAAACTTTTATATGTTTCATGTATAGAAATAAATCTGTTGATATATTTCGTGGTTAAAGATACCTAATTCACAAAAACTTTTGCCGTCAGAAATATAGTATTTTGGAAAAAAACATGATTTTCGTATTGAAAATAGCACCAATATCCAGAGGTTACGGTTATAATCGAATCACCGCAATCCCAGTATAAGCATGCAATTCAAACTATCTAGAAAATGTGAGTTTTCAATCCAGAAATTTTATTCTTAATATTTCAGGCGGAAAAAGTTTTCGTGGAATAACTGTAACATTTTTCATTTATTTTATATTTTATTATAGAATTATCTTTATTACTAGGTATGTAAGCTAATGTAAGTAAGTTAGGTATTTTCGACACAGTTGTATCGTATATCGTATATGATATCGTATCATAATTTTATCTCGGTCAATACTATGCATATTTCATCATTACTTCTTATATCAACCTATTTAGATTTATATTTATCTTTTAGTTACGTTATAAAATTATATAAAGGGACTTTAAATACGAAATTTCGTAAAACTGCTTTCAGTCATACGTTTACTTACCTCAACATATTATGTTAATTTCGTATTATTCCGATTTATTTTTATTTATGCAACTTAATATCGTAATGAAGTTAAATTTATTTATTAAACCATCATCAAGAATTCACGTACAAATATTATTGCGTAACATCTATAACTTATTGGGAGAAGTTTTAGAAAGTATTTTGTTGCGTGTTTTTGGATTGTGAGAGCTGCCTGTTGTTCAAACTAGGCCTTTATATCGAGCTTTATTTTTTTTCGGATTTCTGACTTTTTAGAGTTACCTGATGGTACAATAATACTGTTGGTAAATAATATAGATATACTCGTACATTATAACGTATAGATAGGTTGCCATCATAGCTAGGTATGGGCCAAATATTCAAACAAAAACAAAGGAAGGATCATTGACTCCAAAAAACTAGCGGGCGGGCCATGTGATGCCGCATCCAACTATGCCAACTATCCAACACGCTACTAAGGTGATGCCGCATCCATTTAATGACATTTCAATGGTTGGTAAGGACTTGAGTAAAATGTCTGTCGAACCAAAATAAACTGTTATTTTATTGGAGACATTATCGTTCTCGAATATATGCGCAGATTCATTGTAGATTGGATTGATTGAACTGGCGTGGTTCTATTCTAAGTCGCGCGTCATAGAATTTTTTGAAATACATATTCTGTTTCTTATCATATTGGTGTCTATCTACATAAATAATGAATTAAAATCAGCGAGCTTGACGTTTTGCTGCAAATAGCAATTTACTAACATGGCTGTATTAAGAGACGGTAATGAACTAAGACTCGATTAACCTAGGCGATCGTCCGAGTGTAGCGGACCCGTTCTCAGCTCCGGTGTAACAGTTACCCATTAACATATCCACGAATGTATCCACGTGTATTTATTTATCTTCGTTAATTACCCATCGCATCTAATCGAAGATAGACTCGATAGAATGTAATATATTTAAAATTACTATTTATTATATGAATAAACCTCCGTCAAATTTACAACTACCTCCTGTTAAATTTAGTTATTTTATAAACAGGTTCCGAATACACCATTTTGTGAAGACGATTATCTGAATATACATTTTGATGTTTTCTTTTTTTTGCGTTGTCCTCTCAACCTAGACCTCCGTCATTAAAAGTTGTATAGTTTAACGATCTCGTTGAATCCGGTTATGCAAATACATTCAAAGCTTTTACCGTTTTCTGTGAAGCTTTCCTATTTTTCTGAACGTGAAATTAGCTACCGTTTTCTTGTGCCTAACTGATTCGACTCGACTGGCCAAGAAGTTACAATATATATCGTGCAGGTTTGTCAATGGCAATTACTGGTCGACAACTCTGTTTTAATATATTGAGGATAGAAATTTATCAATACATAGGCTTTCCAAAGATAAAATGTGCTCATTAGTTTCTATGGAAAACGGAAGTGCGATTAAAAACTATTACAATCAACTGTACAATGGAGCATTGTCAGCGATAAAAAAATATTATGCACATAATAATTAAAAAATTATAATTTTTTTTATAATATATATGAAACCCAGCGTTTGGTTTTGCATCTACTTTATTTTACATTTTCATCATGCGATTGGATGACGTACGTAATTACGAATATTAGTTTAAGTTTAGAGTAAGTAGATTTTTTTAGAAACCTAAATCTGTACGAATCCGGAAAGCTAGCTACTGTTAGTTAGTTACTTACATATGTATGTCACTGTAGATAGCGACGCATTGTGTTATATATTTACAACTAATACATTAAAAAAAAATATATTACAATGAGGTCCCGGGTTCGAATCCTAGGTCGGGTCAGCATTTATATCGTGAATATTGATACTGGTACCGGGTCTTGGTTGGTACTTGGTTCTCTTGTAAATTACTGTCATATGTTAGATAGATGTAGCCCGCACAGGGTTAACAAACGGCACCTAAACATTTTGGATTCCCAATCGTAATATGTTGTAACTATGTGAACATAGGAGGCGAGGTTCTCACTACTACGACATGGAGGTCTGTATATGCTCTATTTTTATGTTCTATTAAATATCTTAAGCCGGACGTAAAAAGGACAGGATTAGAGTTTTATAAAGGCAAGCCCAAGGACGGTTTAACAAAAAATATATTAATGCGTGATCTTTATAACTCTTCGGCCTCGAAACTTGCTTTCGTTCGTTTTTGTGTCACACGTTATTTCTCCATAACCTTGGGCGGTTAACCCGTTCTACGAGATGTTGAATCATACCAAAGTTGCATATTGACCTTATCTTGGTTTAAAATTATGTAAATCGGTCAAACCTACGTAACGTACATTTAATTGGTTTTCCCATATTTGCTGTATTATATAACCAGCTTTTTTCATGCATTCATTGCTGGAGTACAGTCCTTCCTCAATAACGAGTTTTAGACTATAAGTCTACCACGCTGGTTCGGTGCGGGCTGAGGGTTATTAAATTTTACTCCACCATCATATTGTGATATTTATTCGACTTGGTTTTTATAAATTATAAATTTAATCATTCAAACTAATTGGTATGGCGAGAATCGAAGCCACGAACTTCGTATCAAAAACAGGGTCTTTAGGCACTCGGCCATCACAGCTTTCAGTATTTTAGTTCTGCTCGTTGTGTTGTCGGTTCTATATATGTAATAACATCAATATTGTATTTTCGTACATCTTATTGTTAACTAAACTGTAAATTATTTACAAAACGATTTCCAGATTCTCAAAATGTACTTTTAATGGAGTTTAAAAAAACGTACAAATATCAAAAAGTCGAGTAAAAGTATTTTTTTTTTAGTCTGTTATAATAAACGAAAATGGTAAAAAAGTAAATACGAATTTAAGAAACTCGTGTCATGCAAAAGCCAAATATTTACGTTTAAATCTGTTGCAGTGAAAGCCTACCTACTTTCACCCCCGACTCGCTGTAATTGGCGAATCTGTATCAACATTGTGCCACAAAATAAATAACATGTGCCTAAAGAAAGTTATTTTCTTAGTAAACATGAGAACGAAATACGTTCAAAACTATATCTTTGGCACTCTCCTCCACAAAGTAATTTAACTGAAATTGTATTTAGGGAAATAATTGGCTTAAATCAGGCCAGTGCATAGATTTTTTAAAGCGTAATTTGTGCTCACTGAAAATATATACGTTTGAGTGGCGTAGCGAGTGTCAGCATATGGTAGACAAACTCTATCGTTGGCTGTGACGCGTGCAAGCGACGACGCATGATGCGTTTTTTGACCTACATGTCCTGTTAAAAGTTTTGTAGTTTGACCTGCACTCGTAAAAAAAATTATCATAGGACCATTAATGGACGCATAATATCAGGCGACAGAAACTACAGATTACTTTTTATTAAATTGCCTATAATCGCCTTTTATGGGTACACTTAAACGGCATTTTTGTGAAAAATCTTCATTTGTTCTTCATCTCTTATATGTTTTGTTACCTTTACAAATCTCATTTTTGCTTGTTATTTATAGCTATACCTATAGCTATAAATTAAAAAGCTATCTGTGTAAAATTTTCTTTTGACCTTAACACGTAACGCCTTAATAATTTTTTATTTTATGGTAGAAAACATACAAAAAATTAGCGTCAATTTATATTGAGAATGATGTCGATATTTAAATTTATTGTAAAATGTTTTTTTTTTAATAACGTATATATGACAACAACGTCTAGACCCCAAACTAAGTATTTACTTGTATTTTGGGTACCAAGCGAAAACATCACATACATATAACAACCAAGACCCGGCACCAGTATCAATATTCATCATATAAATACTGACCTGACCTAAGATTCGAACCTGGGACCTCCAGCTTCGTAGGTAGGGTCGCTACGCTACCCACTAGGCTAAGCGGTCGTCCGTTTAGGAAAGTAATTCACATTTTCAATCTAAACTCTGCAACGCTCCAAATAAACGATCCATCACTTACTGCAGTTGCGAACAATATACTTACCATAATGATGTTTATGCAAAGACCTCGTACAAAGTGAGAGAATTAATGAAAAAATATTCATTAAATTACGAAAACAAGCTGGCTGTGACAGTAAGAGTAGTTCGGTTCGAAGTTAGTGGGCTAAAGGTCATTTTCGTCCAATGCCGGTTTGACTGCGATCGCGCGACAGCCAGACACAAAAGCCATTGTAATTGGTTATTTACATATTATGTTACGTGTGAAGCATTATTTTGTGCGCCTGAGCATCTCTTGCAACAAAACAGAAGACAAAGATTTTGAAACCTTTTCAACATACCCCGGCTACGTTCCTATTCACTCATGCTATGAGTACGTAAAGTTAGTTGGAGGTGGCAATGGAATGAATATGTTGATCTGAATCTTGTTTCTGTTCGCTGGGTCGTTTACAATATGTATCCGATTGTTAGTTATTTCTAGATGTAAATTGGTATGAGCGTAGAAAGTTATGAGGAAATAAATTCTGAATAAATAAATGAATAATTTTTGATACCTAAATGTAAAGTTATATACAAGATGTAATTTGAAAGCGGGCATTTATTCGAGTTCGTAATGCAATAACGGAAATGAAAATAATGGAAAAAATTTCATAATAGATGGGTCTGATTTAGTGACTTGTCAATTTTTTCATTTAAGATATTGACCGATGTGACCTAGCTTCTTGGATAAATAAAACAATCAAAAATACGTTTCCTTTTTTTTATGAATATTATTTATGTCTAATTTTGTACTATTGTGTAAATACACCTTTTTAAAGAAACAATTTAAATGAAAACAATTTAAATGAGGTATTTTTATTATTTTGTTTCAAATTTACCTTAATTGTCATTTATCATAATTTACATAGTATTTTTTAATTTGTAAATACTTTTAGTTTTTAATTAGTTTTTATTTTATAGATCTTAATTATCCATACAATGTTTGATGTATAATTTAATTAAATATTCAACCTTACTTAGAAGTATATTAATAAATGCCCAATTTCAAATTATATCCTGTGTAAATAAAAGAATAACCAGTATTTCTTTTTAATTTTTTCTTAAAAACTTTACCCATTGTGTTATCTACTTATCCATAATGGGTTATCTTCCACCGATATTAAAAAATATTAGATTGGCGTTCCTGCTTTATTTATAATTGCATATATGTTTACGCAAAGTATTGCATTTTTTGTGGCGATGAAAGTTTGTGGGGAGGGATGATCACATTTTAAAGTTCATTCTTAAATCCAAATCTGAAATTTAAAGTGAAACAATAAAAAAAATTTAGTTAACTTGATGATAATAGAGACATGTAGTATCCATATTATGTTAGCCGACAAAATTTTTTTCCAGACAAAAAATTTTTTTTTTGTGAGAATGCTAAATATCTCATATATCATATATAAGTTATTAAAAAAATTATGTTATTTATTGAACATATCTAATATAAAGATACACTCCGCTATCTGACTTAAATAACTTTTACGTTAATTACAATTAGTTTCTAAATTATATAGTTCTCTAATTAAGTGGTCATTAACTTGCTTCTTCTCGGAATAGTAAAATCTTTATTAATTCTTTAGATAAACATTGATATGGTTAACGATCAAATATATAAACATTGTGCTACAATGCCGTGGGAGCTGTACCGTTAGACAATTATTGGTTATGAGATAATACGCTATTGTTGATCGTGTTGACATACCACACCGTTACACACTATTAATCAATTGCATACCGTGAAGGAGGGGATCTTTTTTTTAAATTTTATTCGTTCACCAGTCGCTTACTTAAAATTATTATTAAATACAGTCGTTCTTTTCTAAAATCAGACTTCAATTATTTTTATTTAGGCTAGCATAAGTACTTTGAAATCGTCGAGGTTTACGGTTAGAGCTTTTTTAAGTTACTATCTATTCGGAATTTAGTTTCTACTAAGAACTGACAGGATAGTCAGCAGTCACCCTTTTTTTTAAAATAGTATAAGTTTAATAATAAATAAGTTTATATCATTAGCAAAACTTAAATACTTCGACAAATTCAGAAGAAACATACGAATTAAATTCCAAACATGCCAATTACTTGGAATTACGTCCAAACGTTTCGGTCGGTTAAACATCTATTTACTGTGTAATAGCCTTTTTCAGTTAACACTTTTCTTACGATATCTTTTATTTAATGTAAAGGTAAATTTAAAATTTCTGAAGGCAGTTTATTATAAATGCGCGTTATATTTGTCCTATTAAACAGTTATGGACTTTTTGAGGCTATACGATGACGCCATTAGCTTAAATCTATTTCATGTATAAACATTGTAAACATAGTTGTGTTTATTAAATTAATTTATATTTTGAGAGATTCTAAAGTTGATCAAAGAAATGCAAAAGCCCGAAAAAATCAGGACTTCCAAGTTGTAAATTGCTAGTACGACTCTTTTTTGTAAGACAAAAATTGTATCTACGTCAGCGGCTCTGCATCACAAAATAATACCTTAGGCTATAACGCTATGAAAACAACTAAAATAGACTAAAGCTGTATCCACACCAGTGAACTGTCTGACTTTCCTAATAGCATACACAGCTGAACTTAACTTCCCAGCAAGAATGTTATATAGCTGCCCCGTACTGTAATTTCGAATCCAAGGTGATTCTCAAAAACACTGTTGAGTCGGTTGAACCAAGTAATGCATTATTTAGTCACGACTTTTTTGATATTAGAGCGAATTTGATGCATTTAGTTTTTTTTTCTTTAAATTTAGTAACGGATTATTTGTATTACTATACCATTGCGAGGTTTGCTCAAGCCCAGTTTACGTGAGATCTATCAACTTTAAAAATTAATGAATAGACATCAGCAAACAGTACAATATTACAGATTTTTGAACCATATCAATTCTGCACTTTTTCAATTTATGTTGATAGTAACTTAGTTAGATGTGGAATTAATCACATAATAATGTAAATTTCAAATGCAATTTAATAAATTAAAAGAGATATTACTTTTATTTCCAAGGGATTTTAATATATGTTAAAAGATACTTGGTTTGTGTTAGAAGAACCCTGCTATAATGTTTCCCTACATGTTTTGAGTATCGAGGATATCACCATGAATTTGTATTGTTTTCATTGTGATCACTTCGAAATTACTTGGTTCACTTTGGTTCGCTTTCCATATAATCCTTCAATTAGGTGTTAGCTGGAGTGCAAGCTGAACTTCCATAAACTGTATTCCATATTTGTACAGCAAGTCACTTTCGAAGAAGTATGAGACCATTTACAATATCATTTAAATGATTTATTCACGTCGCCTCTAAACACACTGACGAGGAAAAGCATACTTATAGGAGAACACACAGACGTAGTATTTTACTTTAAAATAAGAGTGTCAAGCTGTGAAGCTAATACGAATGAAAAAAAAATACTTAAGACGATTTCGATACGAAGATAGAGGATAACGGACGACTTATCACCACGCCACCAACGATGTCAAAATTAATACTTTTAAACAAAAAAAAAACTTATTGGACAAGAACACAGCTTCGTAAAATGCACCTACACGTTATAAGTGACTCCTTGAATAGGAAACATATGGAAAGTTAAACTCGGGTGCTTTCTCAAGACAGCGTACAAAGAACTCTTTCTTTCAAGACGTTTATTACCAGACGGAACCGGTGGGTTCATTTAACAAAAAAAAAGTGACTACCTTTTTTAGTGTCTCCATAAAAATAATCAATCTATCATCATCGTACTGTACTGCGATAACAAAATATTTAATAACTGCTTCAGAAACGAATATTGTAATAACTAGCAAAAGGATAAGTAAACCTTGTTATGTATAACTGTATAGCGCTAATTCAGCATCACCCCGCTGGTATCATGCATGGCAGCTAGGATCATCTCACGACAGTAACTTAATTTTTATACGAGAACGCAACAACTCACACTCATAGAATCGTATCGCTCTTATTCCATAGTTAAAACTGACACCGCGCTCTCTATGTACCATCACTACTCCCCACTTCATCCCCTTTGATTACACGTGATGTTCTGACATTTACTATAGCAATGTATTTAAAGAATGACCGTTCGATAACCTACGCCGCATGACATGCGTGATTGCGAACCGGTGCACACTTTATCATTGGTGTTATCAGCGTAGAGCGTCATTTGGCGCCGACACGTACGTATATCGATTTATTAATTGTTAATCCAATTTTCGTTTCTACAATTTATTCTACGTGAATTTTCCTTGTTATTAGGTTTTACTTCTACCTCGTTAAGATGTTACATTCTTCTAAGTTAAAAGGAAACTATTGGAAATATTAAATGAAACATTAGTAAGTAGTTTAAACCACCACAATCACGTTTAAGACGAGATGGGCCTTCCTAGAACCATTCAGCGCTATACAATACTGTGTTTTGAGTCCTTAAAAGGATAGACGACTTTCTGAACCGATTAACAATTCAAAGTCATTAATTAACCAGCCCGGTGTGCGACAGTTGTGTAAAAACCTTTCTCGCGCATCCCGCGTTCACGAGACACGCGATAATTGATAGGCACGGGTCTGTAGTCCCAGTGCTTGATGTGGCGGCGACATTGAAGTCAGGTAAGTATTTCACCTGTGCGTTCAGTTTATCGCCGTATTCCACTTGAAACTTTCAAAAGGCGTTGCCGGTTGATTTCTTAAACTCTAAATTTATAATTTAATTACTATTATATTAAAATAGATACTTTATATTGTTCCGGCCATATGAAAATATAAGAGGTAAATGTATAATTTAAAAGACATATTTTTCCTCATCTAAAGCTAACCAGGATACATTTCTGTTTGTTTAAATAAAGCAAACATGACATCGGTTCGACCGGAAACTGATTTATGCGGGTTGTCGTATGGAATTGCAACCAATTAAATTGCATGTGTTAATATTAGTTTAAATTAAATATAATTCAACTGGAAGGGTTTATATATATATATATATATAAATTATTAGAAAGGGTTATTTTCTCTTTTGGCAACTTTTCGTAGTTTAAATTATAACGTGTTCATAAAATTTAATCTCCTTTGAAGTTCACTTATAAAACCTTATCGTGTTTTAAAATATCAGTGCCATCTTGTGATTCTCATATAAAGGATTTGTAGCCAGTGAAATCATTTTTATAGTAAATGAATTAACAAAACGTTTGGCTGTGCAAATATTTTTGGAACGAAGTTATTTATTAGTTTTTTTCTAATTAATATTTTATTAATTATTCAGTATTTTTTCTGTAACGATAATGGTTTTCAATGCAATTGTATCGTAACGAAAGTTTGTCCCCCAGCTCAGGTTTTAACGCCCACTGGACCCCGTAGGCGAGCTGACCAGATGTAGTACATAAATCTAATGGAATCGTTGCACCTAGGGCGTAGAAACCAGTCCTAAGTCTTCTAGAATAGCTGACACTTCACAGCTACTTCGCCCACGCGGACCAAGCGAATCGTTAGTTTTGAATAAGTAGTTTTTGAATAAATATAATTTTGTGAAACCATAACGAATTTTTTATAGAAATTATATAATGGAATATATATTTTCTTGATTCTTTCCTTTATGATAAAATTTTTGATTGCGGTATGTAACTATAATCAATCAATCAATTCGTTCGACCTTCAGCCAGATGCAATATCTAAAAGGGACAAGTCCCGATACACCAAAGAGAACTGAGATATAGTCAGCCGGTATTCGTGCAACCTATAGCCAGAAAAGGGAGCCAGGAGAGGTAATAAATATTATAGTGTGTTAATAAATAACAATGGAGAGCATAAGTTGTCAGTTTATTATCCTGGGGATTGTTGTTTCTTAACTCGTTATTGGTTTTCTTCATTTGATGCAGGGCTTTCTGTGTCTAATTCTTAGAGTTTCTATGATTCGTCGTCAACCTTTTTCATTTCTGTTCTGCTTCTGTTGCCTATTCGTAGTGGTCTCGGTTGTAGTAGCCCGTATCTTCCCTGAGCATAGTCCCTGAAGCTGCAATTAGTATTTCTTCACCCCTCCCTCGTGAGTCTAAAATATGTTTTCTAATGTACGTTTCGATATATCCATGTATTAATTTCTCTACTGAAAAAACAAAACAAAATGTTAAAATAGTTACTTCGGTGTTGATTACTGTCGCAGCCGGTAGATATTATAACAAAAATAGAAAATGAGGTGATCCACAATTTGTAATCAAGACACGAATATTATTTGGAGCTCAAATAAGTGTTCAAAAAAGTTCGTCTGTAGTTGATGTCACAACCGTGAAGTGTTTATTTTATTGTAGCAATTTTTGTTTGACATGTTTTTTTAATAATAGAAATACAGTAAAATAGGTTATACCGAAATCCTATTTCCTAAACAAAAAAAAGAAAAAACCTGAAATACACATTATTACGGTTACATTTTCGGTTCTGAAATCCCTTCAGTGGCCAATTCACCAATGGACTCTTAAAATGACACCGACTAATTATTTTACCAAAACGCACTCAAGATAAGGCCGGAAAACGAAGTCCTGTCGATATGCGGAGTGAAATTTTAATTGAGTACTATCTGTAATCGACTACTAAATGGTGTAAACACACTTAAAAACTAGTTTTGGAAACATTAACGTATGTAGAGCGAGTAACAAATACGGAAAATTGAACGCGATGCTTATCCAACCGAGCACCGTACGGTTGACACTCAACAAACTTAACTGCGCGCCGTTATCAGCGAGATCCGCGAAAGGATGTAAACTTAACGAAACAAAAAATACAAATACCAACGTTCTTACAAAAAATGGTCACTGTTATCTATACGAACCTAAATATAAACAAAAAACTCAAAGTGGTCAAAAGAGCCCACGATAACTATTTTATTTAAGAGTGGAGAATTAAATCGAAAAATTTTATCGTACAAAATATTGCGATATCTAAATTGTTCTATATCTATAAACTTCAGTGATAACAGTTTGCAGTTTGCAGGTATATACAGTTATATTTTCAAGGTAAAGTAATTGTGAATAAATAAAAATAATGACATAAAAAGTGCATGCACTCAGAATTAAGTATAGTCGATGTGCGTGGAAAACTTCTGTAATAGTACGTTCTTGTAGTAAATCGAGATAATATAAACTTATAGGTGTATAGTTAAACTGCAGTTAAAATAATATCTTTTCCCAGAATTTAGTTTGCATGCCGGTCAGCCTGTGGCAAAAAATAAACACATATGCGTTTTACCTAATTAGTCGTTCAAAAGAGCCGCGCGACGTCGACTGATGGGCGCCATTACCACAAATAGTTACCGTAGTCGCTGTACTATTATTGCTGAAGCACTCAATCACCCGTAAAAGGGAGATTATCCTCACTTGGTTCACGTGTACCGAGTAGGTACAAGCAGCTATCAGTTATTTGCGAAGTTAAATATCACTCTAACATTGCGTTATGTTGTTATAACCAAACGCAATGCGAGAGGGTCTTTGCATGTAAACAACTGTTACTTCATTGTTAGGGCCGGTATGATATATATAAATGACCGGAGTTCAAGCAATTATTCAAATTATTCAATCGCCTATATATTCGATATCGCAAACACGTTCCTCCCCAAAGAAATAGTATATAGTAAATAATACATTTTATACATCCACCTAAATGTATTCAAGGTCCGCGGGCCCCTCAAAAGTTAATATTAAAATTTCAGAAGACACGCCAGACGTGCTCCCGCGTGACTCTACGCTTTTGTCGGAGAATAAAAAATAATGTGTGCATTTGAAATGACGTACAGCGTTTGATAAAATTATCATAGAATTGACAATGTTTAAACATGGTACACTGGAATGGAAGTAGCTACTCACTATAGCGAGAAACTATAAACAAGATATTAACGAGTGTAACCACGTTCAACTATACTCGCTCAACAAGTATTTTTGGATGAACTAGAACATTTATATTAACTCGTTATTCGTCTCCGTTCGACCCGTCCGTCCGATCTAAAACGTCATCAAAATGGCAAAATCAGAGATTAGACAGATTGTACATAATTATAATTGTTTTAAACAAATATTTTGTTGAATTACGCATGAAATATAATTTCAAAATCTTTATTTTCTTTTCTACTACGAACTTTACATGCGGATTACACAAAATTCTAGTTACACTAAGACTAGGTACATTGAAGATTTCAAAACATCAAGTGGCGTATATTTGGTGTGCGGCGTTTATGTTTTTGGTCACATTTTTGTTGTCACAACGCGGTAGCTCTATGTATATCCACGAGTCAAAATAAATCACCTTTTGTTTACATTATAAAAAAATGAGGTGTTCTTAAAACAACGCATAACATACAGTAAGTATATAGAGATGCTTAAATTATTTTCTTTATTTTTTTTTAAATATATGCCAGAACAAATATTATTATGGAATAAATACAATAAACAGTATCTCAGCAGTAGATACATTAATTCACTGGACAAATTTAAATCCGAGCCGTGGCCAGATAGCGATGTTATATTGTATCGTCTTGAATGTACAAACAGCACCGAGAGAGGCCAACGCGTATATTCAACTAAGCAAGTAAGTAAGCGAGATAAAATCAAAGTCGCTCTTCGTGCCCCAGAGTAGTTCTTACCTGGGTCGCGTCGCCGTGCTCAGACATCCGACAAAAAACGTTTCCTTTACACTTTGTTTACAAGACCTCCGACACCGAAGTCCCTTTTGTGTTGTGGTCCTTCCCGCTTGCCGATGTGTTGTGGGCTTTATTTTTTGTTAAGACACTTATATTCGAGCTGCTCGAAGTTTGCGAGTTCATTGCGTGTCATTAGTTTGTGACAGTGATGCATCATAACTTCCATCGCTTGGTCGCTTGCTATTATGTGCTCGTATACTGAATTACAATACGGCGTTGTCATCTAGTTTTCTATTTAGTATGTAAATGGCCGTCAGTCAAATTAAAAGTTGATTCATGTAAACTTACTATTTTTTTAATAAGCCGTCAAATAACCATATAACTTTTGTCATCTGAAACAATTCGCAGTAATGAAATGTCAGTACATACGTAGGCGAGCTCGTGACATAGTTTTAAAGTGATTTGCAAATTGCATGAATCAACATACCTACCTGTACGCCTCTCGCACATTTAGCGATTCTTTGAAACTAGACCGCAGATTTTTGTGGGATATCCATGTATGTCGATCGGCTTGGTACTTACGAGTTGACTCACAGGGTAATTTCATTATGATATGAGTTGATGTAAAAACGAGATAAACTATGCATAATTTATATTTTTTGTAAAATGTTCATTACGTAAGTATTATGTATCTAATGACATATATCATTTTCATTTAGCTAGACATGTTAGCTCGTAAAACCTGCTACCTAACGCGATCCATACCGCGCCATAAACAGGAACTCGTAACTTGACTATCTCGAGAATCGAAACCGGACTTAACCTTCCTTCTTCATTTATAAATGGAAGGTAAACGTCGATTTAGTTTCAAGTCGAAAAACAAACTTTTATAGTTATAGCTAACGCTATTTTAAATTTCCTCTAATTGGGAGACCCGTCATCAACTATTAATAGGCATTAGAGAGTAGCGCTGATTGTTTTGAATTTCACGGCTGATCTCGGAGGCTAGGCGGCTCTAAATAAACCAAACTGAGTTTAGTTTAGGGTGACATTTTTATTTTATTTTATTTCTAGAGTATAGACATAACAACAAATAATTCTACTTTAGGAAGAAAACTTTAATAATAATAATAATACTTGGGACTTCTCACACAGCGCCATCTAGTCCCAAAGTAAGCAAGTATTATGCTTGTGTTATGGGTTACTAGATAACTGATATACATACTTAAAATATTCTTTATAATATATACATATATAAATATTTTTGTGAAAACACAACACACATAAAACAACCAAGACCCGGTCGGTACCAGTATCAATATTCATCATATGAATACTGACCCGACTTGGGATTCGAACCCGGGACCTCCAGCTTCGTAGGCAGGGTCGCTACCCACTAGGCTAAGCGGTCGTCATTTAATGTACATGCGATTCCTGTTTACGATGTTTATAAACCCACTACTGGCTCAATTTGCATGCAATTAGCGAAGTTTTGAATTTTAACAGTTATCGGTTACGAGCATTTCACCTCGGGTTCATTAACCGACTGGTTTAACTTTTTAATACTTATTGGAGTCATATCATTAAGCGAACACAACAAAAAAAAAACTTTATATTGTTTTTTTTATTATTATTTACTAACGAAGAATTAAAAAAACAAAAGGTAAAACCTAAAACCGATAGCCAGGCACTGAGGTAATATTCAACAGAAAGTGAGTTGAAATTTCTTTTATTCCTGACAGAGAGGTGGACTTAAATTTTTTTTTTGATTGAGTACAGCATGCGGTTCCAATAAATCTTAATCACCCTTCAACTCTGACGTGGCACTAAAAGCAAAAAGAGCACGACGCTAATAATT
The DNA here is from genome assembly GCA_949709985.1 of Luffia ferchaultella. Lineage (NCBI taxonomy): Eukaryota > Metazoa > Arthropoda > Insecta > Lepidoptera > Psychidae > Luffia > Luffia ferchaultella. Next base: position 14,436,637 of record OX453240.1, on the reverse strand, counting down.
TATTATCCTGGAAACACGATCCTGCTAACAGGTTCCCAAAAATGCGCTTTACTGTCACGTTTTACCGCTTAACTGAAGTTAGAAGTGAGAGTTATAGAAATACAAAACGATTAATATTATGATATTTAAATACGATTGGTTATATTTAGTGTTAATTCAAAACACCATTAGTTACGTTCTATGGCCGTTCACTTCCTCTTATAATATTTTTTATGAAATAGGCAGACAGGTTTCTCTCTTTTATAACTTGACATTTTGATCAGCCGGACAGATCATTCAGCGATGCCGCCCACACTGTTATTATTTAAGTCGTCTACTTTCACTCGAGCTGTCATTGACCAAGCTACGCCAAGCGCAGACAATCCTCAATAGCTGTCTGGCTTAACTGTGTCAGACCTCTTTAGAGGCTGTCTGGGCGATTTCTGAGTTCAATCACCTATATTTTAGGTAGGTAACATAACAACGATCCCTCAATAAAACCATTTTTATTTTTTATTTTGCTTCAGATCCGAGTACGTACTATCGGTTCTTATTTTACGAAACTTAGGAAACATCATTTTCGATAATGTAATATATTAGTAGATCTACCGTATCGATACTTTCCCATTACTAGTTTTGCTCTAGAAAGTGCCGTGAAAACTGGTGACAAATTTATTTTGGCGATTTTCGGAAGGTGCTAGAATGTTAAAACCTTTGAATATTTGGAGTGGTTTTTTTGAACCCTTTCCAAATTTTAATATTATAAATCGTTAGTAAAAAAATAAGATAAGTGTTTCTTGTTTTAGTGTCAATTAATACAAATATATTGAGATATGGCTCTGCAAACGTATTGCATCACCATGAGGATGCGTGTGTGATTAAAGATTGCGTTGGTCGGTGGCCACCGACAGGATATACCTTTCTGCCATACCCGCGGCAGTACGTTTGTAGTAACCATGCCGGATCGATAATCCTTTCGAGAAAAATACATATATGCATATTAAAATTTTACTTGCTTATTTTTTTTTTCAAAAATTGAGCCTAGGTAATACTTAATGTTTAGAAAGAATTTCAAAAGTGATGAATAAATCTGTATCAAGCGAACGGTTTGGTACATATTTGTGTCGAATGATGAGAAAGAAGTGAAAATGACGCATAATGGATGAATTTTGCTATAAAGTTTGTTTGTTTAGCAAAATAAACGTAGAAAGAAACTGCCATGCGTTTTGCTAAGTCACAATATGGAACTCGGCATTGTAGCAGTATAATGTCGATGTAATAATAATAATAATAATACATGGGACCTTCCACACAGCGTCATCTAGTCCCAAAGTAAGCAAGTATTATGCTTGTGTTATGGGTTACTAGACAACTGATATACATACTTAAATATTCTTTATAATCTATACATATATAAATATTATTTTTTTTTTTTTGAAGACACCACACACATATAACAACCAAGACCCGGTACCAGTATCAATATTCATCATATTAATACTGACCCGACCTGGGATTCGAACCCGGGACCTCCAGCTTCGTAGGCAGGGTCGCTACCCACTAGGCTAAGCGGTCGTCAAATCGTCAAATCGTCGCTAAGCGGTCGTCAATGTATTCTTGTCTAGATTAAAAATGACACACGTGTTACACAAATAGTGCTCAGATCTAAATTTAGATTTCTGTAAGATGCCATTACAAATTCAGAGCAGAATTTATTTTAAATTTGAATTGATCTCCGCGCACGGACATGTTAAATCATAAGCGCTATTTATTGCTGATTGACTGTGACCGATTGGCTGAGTAGTTAAAAACCCTAACTGCGAAACGGAATATTGCGGATTCGATTCCCGGGCGTGACAAATATTTGTGGACATTAACATGTCTAATTGTTTCGTGTCTGGGTGTAAAATATATATATATGTGTATTATATAAAAAAGAATAGGTATAAGAAAGATATATCTAAGTACCTATGTACATTAGTTGTCTAGTAGGCAGACTTTGCCTAGATTGGGACTAGATGGCCGTGTATGAAATGTCCCAGCTGTTATTATGAATTAATTTCACACAAACATCTAATTTACATATTTTTTATTTCTACACAATCACAAAATAATAATACATGAGACTTCCCACATAGCGTCATCTAGTCCCAAAGTAAGCAAGTATTATGCTTGTGTTATGGGTTACTAGACAACTGATATACATACTTAAATATTCTTTATAATATATACATATATAAATATTTTTGCGAAGACACCACACGCATATTACAACCAAGACCCGGTACCAGTATCAATATTCATCATATAAATACTGACCCGACCTGGGATTCGAACCTGGGACCTCCAACTTCGTAGGCAGGGTCGCTATCCACTTGGCTAAGCGGTCGTCAAATTATGTAACTTACCTATCACTAATGTCGACGACTTATCAATCAGTATACCCGCACACTGTCCTTGTGGAGGATCAATTAATTGCAGCCTTGCATATTTACTGATTTTTATTTGTCATAGATTGTACGTATCACGGGATCGTATGACCTCCAACGTCTGAATTTCCTCGTAGTTTTTACGAAGCTAAGATTGAAAAAATAAACGTCTAATTTTTTACTTAGACCTTCGGTTTTCGGAGCTAATTTGCGGCTGCAGACGGAGGACCTGTCTTAAAAAAATAACTCTGTCATTTATTTCAATTTGTCTGTTACAAACCACTAGATTTAGTTAATTACATGGTAATTATATAATATTTAGTTCTGCTGTATAAACCCACGTAAAAAAAGAGTCTTGTTCTAGACTCTATGATTTAAGTAGAGATAGATTTACAGTTTATGCATGATTAAAAAATGTTTATTTTTTGAACATAAAAGTGTCATATCTGGCAACCCAAGGCCATAAACGCATTATGCACCGATTGGCTGCACTATGTCTGGGTTTGGCGATATCTCGCGGTCCACTGCCATTTTTGGATCTATATAGCTATACGGTATTTACACCGGTTTCACATTTACGAGTACAGTTAGATTTTCAGTTAAAGCGGTCTTCGCGCGGCAGACGAAATTATAAATAACCACGATATTTTTTATTTTAACAGAATCGTGATTGCTTTGTCTGTATTTTAAATTAACTTGAATAACAAAGAAAAAGTTCAGATAAATTGTTAAATAATAACTTATTTTCTTTTGCTGGCATCTTATTCAGATGTAGTCATTACTTTCAGTTATTATAGTAAATTAAATTCAGTTCAGATCAGAATGATTTCTCTATCAGCAGGAAATGCGTCGCAGACGTTTTTGCTAGTCACACAAGAGGTATGAGGTAAATGTGTTAATATTGTACGTACGACGAATCTTGTTTACTTGGCTAATAAAATCTAGCTGAAGTCAGCGTTAAGATTGGACGCACAAGGACGATAACTTTGTAGTAAGTCAGTATATAACTGGTACTTTACGATATTTACTGTTTATTTAAGAAATATTAAACATATGTGTACAACGTAAATAATACTTAACAAAATACGTTCCGTATCTCAAAGTGATTTTTTTTTACCTATTCATATGGAAAAACTTTATATGGTTATAAATGCTGTATAATTTACTATTAGTTTTTGTTAAAGTTACCTTTTGTACTTGAACCACTGGTTTCAATTAATTCGAAAATTTGAATAGGTTTTATGGTCACAGTGTGGTGTGAATTTTCTTCATCTCGATTTCAGAAATGGAATAGTGTATGTCAGGATCTTTGCATGAATATACAATTTGAATTGAAAATTCTAACACTTTGCGGTGCTTACTTACCACCACCAGCTAAACTGGAGGAACAGCGATTTTTGTAGATATCGTTGATGCAATGATGAACGAAATAGATATTGTCGAATATTTGGTGATTTTCGTTTGGATTTTATTAGGTGGGGTAGTAGGCATATATACTTCAACAAATTATGATAATTACTTAGGATATTCATTGGTTAATTTTATGATAATGATTTTATTAAATGCATATCAAGTAAATTAATATTTTCAATGGTAAGAAAAAATTTTAGATCTTGCTCTAAGTAATTTAGAAAATGCACATATTTCAGCACCTCTTGAATCATTTCACAGCATTTTCTTCCTATTGAGCTTAAAGAGATAGTTAGCTTTTACAAAGCCGATTAAAATGCTATTTTACATGAAAAGAAAATGATTGATTGGCAGGAGTGATGGTAATCCAATGTTACCAAAATTACTTATACTCTGTAAAATTTAGCTTAAAATAATGTTCTCAAAGGAAAAGATAATCAGGAGGATAAGTACACCAATGCACGAGTTAAATTAGAATTCAATATATAATTCCAACGATGTCACATAGGAATCAACATATTATATGTTAGTGATGATACTCGAAAAATGGAACCTAATATTTTCCAAAATTCAATTTGATGGGCGCCAAGGCCTCTGTGTACTAACATCAAATAAAAAGATATCGTTGCTTCTACTGGTCTAGTTAAAGTTATGAAGTTGCCCGTGGGTAACAGGTACCTACTCAAAGTTCTTTAGAAGCTTTTCATTTCTGTTGTACATATTTTCTCGGAAGCGTGAAAATTCTCCAAAAAAGGCGACAACACTTTGTCAAAGTAGGTACTGTACATACACTTCTGAGCTATATTTACAAATTGTTTTCGTGGGATTCCACGAATCGTCTCCTATGCGGTCTTGATTTTTTCCAGTCGAGCAATCAAGATTTCGAAATAGTTTTAGTATCATGGGCCACGTTGACACTGCTCCAGATTAACAGAAAACCCAGAAGTATAATCAGCCGCTATACTTAGCATTTGAGAACTATGATATAACGGTTCCGATTCAAATGCAGAATAGTGTGAGATAGGGAGACCTAATATCTCTGAAACTTTTCACCACAGCATTGGAAGATGTCTTGAAATTTTTAAATTAGAAATACTATATATGTCACATGCATCAATAATAATGGCGAAAACCTCATTCACCTTCAGTTTGTCAAATACATTGTCTAAATTACAGAATCGCTGGAGAACTTCGATGCCATGCTGATAAACCTTCCAGAGTTTCACAACGAATGGAAAGAATAGTATGATGGTTATCATGGACAAGACGAAAATCATCAACGTGTTATCGAAAAAGCTATTTTAAGAGTTTCTCTGATGGATAGAATTCGTAACGAACTGGATTCTGGAATCCGCAGAAAAACTGGAGTGACAGACATAGCTAACCGAGTTACTTTCATTACGGTTCAATCCTAATCAAAACAATTCGTAATTATGACAATCCATCGGATCATAGGAAACTACAGCTGCAGACTAAACGTAATTGGCAAAGAATAAGAACTCAACGACTTTTAAAATTTAAAGCTTTAATAAACTTCGAGTAGCGTGGTTTCTTGGTGAAGAAAGCCCGAGGTTGTTATGTGTTTGCTCGAACCATAGACCATTGAGTAGCACGACCTGTATTTGGGTAAATGATATGATAAGTAAGGAATGATTTTTATACTTTGCTTGTCGCAAATAATAGTATTTTTATCCTTTTATACTAATCATAAGTGAAGTTTGAATGATTTGTTATTTCATTGACATTGTTCTACGTCATTTTGTATAGGATATGTAACCTTGTTTTAAAATCATATTATTTTAATTGTTACATCCACACACGTATTGTATGATAATATTGGATAGGAATTGACGTAACGTACTTAGAAATACGTATGTCGCATTTTACGTTGAAAATCCGCCCGCGGCATCGGTTAATGTTTAAATAGGGACGCACGTATGAACAAACCAATGGTTTTGACAAATAATGTTCTCTGATCGTTTGAAAGATGTAAACTGGTAAAAAATAAAAATTATTTTAACTTGTTCACGGTGTTGTCGCTATTTACGACACAAACATTAAATAATTGCTCAATTAAATCAAATGTTATATTAATGAGTTGCATTTAAAAATAATTTAAAATTTATTGTGTCTTCGTGCAGCATTTTCGTCGATTGGTTTGTATCACTAAGCTCGCATTTAAAATTTTACCGCCAGGTTCACCTGTTGTAGTAATTCTACCGTAAACGGGGACCCAGGTCTTTATGTAAATAAAGTAACTAGCGTAATCTAGTGTTCTTTTACATCGATGTTAAAGTAGGTACTCATTCAAACATTACTGCACAGGTAGTCAAACGAGAGTTGGCACATATGCATTTACATGTGCGTCTTCTTCTTCTTGGTCGATTCCTCAGGGTTGAGGATCGTGACCTCGCCGACGCATTCTGTCCACAATCCTCCTCGACTTGTTTCGGTTTACCGCGTAGTGGAGGGCTGTGCTGATCGGAACATCCAGATGTTCGGTCACTTAATCTGACCACCGTTATGGACTGCGTCCCCTCCGTGTTTTCCCCTCCATTCTTCCGGTCAGAACCAGCTTCTCCAGGGTATCGCTACTTTTTCTGGCTATATGCCCAAAAAACTGGAGCATTCGTCGCAAGCAGACTGTTGAGAGTCTCTGCTCTTTTTCGATGTTGAGCTCCTTAAGTATTGAAGCGTTAGTTCAATGGGGTGTCCACGAAATCCGCAGCAATCGCCGCTAGCACCACATCTAGAACGCACCGATCCTCTTTCTGTCTGTGGATTTTGGGGTTTATACTTCTGCACCGTAAAGGAAAACGGAGAAGACAAGCGTGCTAACAATGCTAGTCTTGGTTCGCTTCGAGATGTTGCTGTCTCTCAATATCTTACCACATGTTTGAAAGAGACACAAATGAAAATTTTAGTATTTTTATTCACATGTAAATGCCTGCCATTTCTCGTTATATCATTCCTGTTTAGTTAGAGTACTAAAATTTATATCCATTCCATATGTACGCTAAATGTAATATTAAGATGTTAATATTAATATATTGCACGTGGTTCCTTAGTTACTTATATTTTTAGGTTTCGTGTCTCATAGAGCTAAAAACCTATTGATCTGACTCACGTCTACTGTCCGTCTGTTGCAAGCCTCGAAGTTCTAACCGGTTGGTAGTATTAGTTGAAATTCGGGACAAGGATACTGAGTTACTATTACGCGTAGGTAGAAAGTACTGAATGGTGAATAGGGTTATTTCATTAGTCTCTTCTTTACGTGATGACGACGACGTGTTCATAACGGAACAATAAGATAAGATATATTTTTGAATGGAGTTTGATAAACGAACTGACACTAAAAGTGGTTACTGTATATTCCGCTTGAAGGTTTCCATAGAATAGATACTTTTGTCCTTTCATCAAGCTTTCTTCCGTATGGCTGCCGAAGCATGGAATCGCAGAAAAGTAGGTAGGATATTTTGTTTCACGTCTTTTCTTAAATTCGCTTTATGGGCAGTCGGGTTATTTGATTTTTTATTTGTTTGCATTTTTCATAGTGAGAGTTTTTTTCATTTGATATATCACATGATGCACTTATTTTATTTTATTTTATTTTATTTTATTTTATTTTATTCATTTAGGACAACAAACGATTTGTACAATGAAATTTACATATCTAACGCTACGTATACAGTTTATACTTGACGAACATTTTCTTTTTAATTTTTTATTTGCCTTTCAAAATCTGTTTCCCGTAAAAATTTTAGGTTTCGTAGATTTAGCATTCAGAATCTTCAGTTTTCAGAATTTCAAAAAAAATTCAGAAAAAAAAATATGTTCATGTGTTTCGGTGATAAGAGTTAGAGGGAATACTCAATTTTGTTATATTTGTTGTTATATGTTTTGTTATTATATATTGTTGTTATCATGTATACGTTGTTATTATTATTATTTAATCGGGCAGACAGATACGATAGTGATCCCTTATGAGGTCCGTCTTTTCGTTTGATATACAGAACCTCAAAAAAACATCTTATTAACTTAGTGGTCGCAACACATAACCTCTCTTCTTCTCCACGTTTTGCAGTAACCTTTCTGATTAATGTCAATAATAGTCATAGTCGTGAAAACGAACAAAAGCGGATCATATAAGTAGAGAACAAGTGAAAAAGTATAAAAATTGCCATTTGTCCCACTAGTCGTCAGCTACATTGGTTCGGGTCGTATTATTTTTTACCTGCTTAGAATGGTCCGCGTGCCTTCGTGAACAGCTGTTCCGATCTTTTGACTAACTTCCCTTACATCACAAAGAAAGCTTTGAGGCGAATCAATTTTATTATTAAAACGGAATTTTATATGGCAGATGTTTTCAAGGATGATCTTACACGATTTTTAACGAAGTAGGTAACTTTAGTTATTATGTAATAGAATTCATTACATCCGTACGGCTTTGAGTTGAACCCCGGTAGCTTGTTAAATGCTTCAGTTCAAACTCACTGATTACATATACTTACAATCTAATTTTTAGTGAATTAATTATACTATAGGTATTATGAAGTTGTAAAGAAGTGATGTCTACATGAAAAATATTGAGTTCGACTAACTAGACGTTCATATAACGGGTTTTGATGTTTCACGTTTAAATAAATAAAACAAAACTGTGGTTCAATATTTACGGTATCTATCATCGAAAAAAACCTTACGTTTTAAAGGCACAAAGGGTAGAATCATGAGAAACAGCTAGTATGTCATAAAACATCTAAAATTCGTATTATTTCCTTTATATTATTTTATGCTATAAGCTCAAAACAATAACTATAATAAGGAAGTTTTACAATTCAAGCTATGGGCATGCTACATACAGTCCTTCTTTTTTTTTAATTAGGTGCGGTACTTTTCGCAGGCATGAGCGAAGAATAAAGTTAAATTAAAAATGTATGTACTTATAATAAATAATGAAACTAAATACAAAGGAACGAAAATAATAAAAACAGTACGTTCCATTTCCATTCCATTCCATCAGCCCTTTTTATGCCCCACTGCAGGGGCTTAGGCCACCCCTCAAGCTGAGAGGGTTTTGGAGCTTAAATCCACTACGCTACTCCAATGCGGGTAGGCGGATTGTGACGACCGCCATCTATTGACAGCAACCGGGACCGACTGCTTAACGTGCTCTCCGAGGCACGGAGTCAGTGACAGTTAATGTACTTAAATAAGAAAAAACTCATTGGTACATGCCCGGATTCGAACCACGACCTCTTAGCCTTATAGATTTGAAACAGGTTTGCTGCGGCTCGGGCTATCACGACATTAGTACGTTCAATAACAGCTAAATGTGCTTACTTAATTCATATATTAAATCACAAACAATTTCAAACCTTTGAATTGGTATATTGCTTTATCGTCCATATGTACTACATTACATTATGCCGAAGACGGCAATTTAATGTTTGTTTAAATTTTGGTGTAAACTATTTAATTAATTTTCAGCCACACATCGTGACCTAGTGTAACAGATAATTGATTGAAAATACCTTTTCAGGTGCGCACTGGAGGGGGATGTGTGAACAGCTGAAGCCTTTATTTTGAAGGTAAATATCACTGAATACTGTATAAATAAATAATTATTTTAACTGACACAATTAAACGTTATTAAAAGCCATAGTGAATTATTACACCAGCTAACAACTAATTTAGTTAGTTATACGTATACAACAGAAAACATTGTTTTGATTGGTAAACAAGCGGTTTCGACAGAAAACCAAATTCTTAGTTAACTAAAGAATGTTGGGATTGTTATTGTAGTGTTTTTACTTTTTAACTATTTAACGACTCCACCCACATGGACTTACATAGTCCATAACTACGTTCTACTTTTAATGTCCCAATTGCATTTGTATTTTGTACGCGACAGCAGCCAATCAATTTCACATCCCGAAGTTTGCTTCGTTCAAATTCGTTTCTAATATTGTTTAGCATTGTATGTATATCCCATGGCAATCTTAAACCAGGATAAATATTACCCTACATTCTAAGTCGGATACGTTATCTTTCATGCGATCCTAAAATTTTTGCTTGGTTTTCTTAGATAATATGTATATCTTTTAAGTGATTCGAACAATAGATACCTTTGTCCGCACTTCCAAAAGTGCAATCAAGGCTTTACAACATATTTATGTTATATTTATATTATTTTTAACCATACATAATTTTTACCCTCTTTTTCGGCCCTTAGGGACAGTATTTAGAAAATCTATAAAATACATTGTATTTACGCAATGTCTCAAGTCGATATACCGTTATTTATGTTTTCTAATACAAAAACTTCTTTATAATGTCACAAGTGTAAAATTTCGAACAATCCCATTAATATAAAGTCTTTCCTTCACAAAAGAAAGCTGTTTTCCGTGTTTCTTGTTTCTGGTTTGGAAGAATAATTGTGAAATCATTTTTATATCAAACGTGACAGTTTGTGTACACACACAAACAACTAGTGCATATACGCTTAGTTAATTCAGACCTCTTTCTCACGCTAGAATTTAACGGATACAATATAGGCAAGTCCACAGTCCGAGGCAAACACAAAGTCTAAAGTTCTATTCATATATCAGTTCACGTGGTAGCCTGTGTGGATAATAAACATATAGTAGAAAACGTGAGGTCAACGTAATAACCTCTGTGTTGTACCATATTTCTATTTTAATGTGCCTATATTCGAAATGAGTTTGTCTGCATGTGTGTTTGGAAATAGTTATTAGACCCACACACACACACACACATATATTCTGGTTTATAATTCAAACATTCCACGCCATCCTATTTCATCGTTCATCTATCTAGAAATTTATTGCCACTGATTAGTCATTCTTGAACCCGAAAATAGTTAAAAAAAAATTATTTTATTTGTTTGACAAGTTTTATAAGTCTCAAGAACGGCTAAACCGAGTTTTTGAAGGTTTTATCGTCAACATATGGGTATTTTATTTCAGGAGCACATCAGTAAGACGAGAAGTAATGTAGAGGGGGGGGGGGGGGGGGTGTAACAATAGATAACATTTAAAAAACAGTATGTTTTAAGCCTCTAGAAAAAAGCGTGAACGTAAATTAATTAATTAAGTAATTAATGTAAACTGGACATTACGTAATGTATAACTCTCAAAAAATTCGTCTGAAAAATATAGTATACGTACAGACATCAGAATTTATTGTAGTTGGTATATTTATATCTTGACAGGCTCTGGTCTAGTTCAAGTTCATGTATTATAGTTCGACTTCGGTGCGATAGGCTTCAGATCCTTCCCGAATGAGAGACACAGACGCCGTCTAGCGGCAATTGATATTAATTAATCTGCTGTCCAATAATCGATTCTCAATTGGACCTTATTGACGTTTATCGAGTAAAAACTATCATGAACATGGGAGTACACGGATATTTAATTTCTAGATTTGGGGATTACAACGAAACAATAAAAACTTATTGTTTAATGTATATGACCCTTTACTAATAAAAATTACTTAGCTTTTTGTCTCTCTCTGATATGTATGCAGGGTCACTGCATGGTTGCATGGTTAATCCACCCTATTTCCGTTAGGCGATTGTCGAAGGTGACTCTATTAATTCCTTGTGCCAAAATGAACCAATTCGCATGTAAGCTTTTTTTTTGAAAATAAGTAATTTACTATCAAAAAGAATAAAATAGAATGCTTGTAGTCAAGCTGAAGTATATTAAGTTAAAATACCAATAGTGGGATATAAGTAATAACGTGAGAATCACCTGTATTCATTTAAGATTAGGGTTTCAAATTTCAATTTTTCCATTTCCAAACTTGCAGATTAATAAATAACATGTATAATTCTATCTACGCAAGGCTTGGATGGGTTGCAAAATTAAAGATTAAATTTGGTAACAAAAAAACAAGGTAGGAGAGCTTCGAGAAAGGGATTTATGAAATTAAGTTTGTTACAGTTAGAATCAAACTTTCGGACGGATTCAAACGTAGGCACAAATCGCGTCGCAATAAACAGTTTTAGGTGTTGCGGGACACAGTGGAGCGACGGGTATATGACTGTACCTGCACAAGCCCGCTCAAAGCGTTGTGTTCAGACACACCATAAAGCTTGACGCGATCTGTACCTACTTCTAATAATAAAAAAAAAAACTCTTGGCAGTGTTAGTAAGTAATAGTTAATGATCGTATAATTTCATAAAACTAATAAAGTTTCAAATACCTATCCTAAAATTAACACATAATTCTCATTTTATTGTTGATAATTAAGTATTGGCAAGTTTACAAAATGAAGCTTTGATTACAAGCATTGGTTATTTAAAAATACATTCTTAAAATTGCACAACACCTAATTTTCTAAAAACTAAATTATAAAATATCTCGAAAATTTATCGCTTCAATTTGGCATAAGACATTATAGAGTCAACTCAATTATTACTGATTCCTCTTCTTCGAAAAATCCTACAATGTGATTAGGTCAAATTATAAATAACCTTGTACAGTTCCTTATAAATGGTTATAATTGTGTTGTAAGATACGCGTGTTTATTATTTCAATTCAATGTTGGATTTGAGTACCATTTTTAATGACAATGGGTAGTTCGTTAATATACTATTTTTCACAATTACAGTCACATCGCTGTAGGAAGTGCCAAATGTAATAAAAAAAGTTTAATAAAACCACTCCGATGCAGACAGCTACAGCAACCTTGGATTTATAATCTGACTCGAGAATTATGTGGTTGAAATTATATTTTATTGTAGTAGCAACAATTTTGTAATTTTTTTAATACATGTATCCAGTTCTAAAAATGTAATATGGATAATTTTGGCTGCTAAACACCCTGCTAAAATAATAAATTTAGATATAAAACATTATTCTCTTTAGCAGGATATAAACTATCTTTGATTTTGCTAATATTACCAATGAGTTCATTAATTGAACCTAGACAGAGAGCTTTTTTGTTTTGAGATGTTACTAAACCTTTAGGCTTACCCAGGCAAAATCAAACAGAGAAACTGCACTATTGTTTCAAAGTAAAGATATTCCCAATCTAAGCAGAATCCAGTAATTTAAAGACATAACAGTATTTTTTAGTATAATTAATTTCCTTATTTTAAACACAAAAAATGTTTATTCAGTAATGCATTAATCATGTTAATTAAGGATAAAAGTAAACAATTTTCACTTGTTTTTTTAGAAATACAATATTTATACTATTTACGACGGAAAATATATAGATTTTTTCATGAATATTCGGACAGGAATTCTGCTTTGATGGCGTCATTACGATTAGTTATCTTATCACTCAGATAACAGTTCGTTAGCAAACTGCAATATTCTAACCACGAAATAGAACTCCGCAGGAAATAACAATTATATTTTCGTACCTAGCGCAGAAGTCAGTAAGATCCTTAAAGGACACCAGAAAGGTGATGCACGGTGCATCACCTTTAAGGTGATTGTTGGAAAGTCAGTGTTTGGCTTATATGCGTATGAAATGTGGGTACAGTATTCTATTATACTGTCCTGATGTCAAAAGCTTCGAGTTTCACTAAACGATGAACCTTAATTTTTGTTCAAGTTTTTCTTACGAAGGACCTACACACTGGTTCCATACTTGGTTTAAGTTGGAAGATAGAGTGAAGATAAGCCAAGTAGCTGTTTTCATATTGATACGATTCGATTAAAAAAAAGATACCGACCGGAACAGTGTCCAAGACTGATCAACCTACAGATCATTGTGGATCAACCCATAATGTATCCAACAAAGGCACTTAATTGGGCGATATGTATGCCAGCCTTTAGGTTAACGTAAACCAACGAACAACATGATAAGTCTATTTTGTCATAGCAATAATGTTTTAATAAAGATAGACAATTATTAAACATATAAAAATTGTTACGATAAAGTGACGATAAGAGTTATTTAAAGTTTTATTTATACGAACTCTCAAAGGTTAACATTCTAATCTTTACTATAATATGAGCAATTCTTGTATCTATATATATATTTCGTCTATCTAGGAAACGGCTCTAACGATTAGGATGAAATTTTGTATACAGGTAGGTATCATCTCAAAACTGGTTTCTAAACAAGTTTTATGATAATTAACCACCAGGGGGCGCTGCAGTAGATGTGTATCATCGAAAGAACTAGACTGATTTACATACGGTTTTTTTGTTAGATAATTAAATAATTTGTGCAGTTATGCGCTACCAGGGGGCACTGCAATAGATATATGTCTCTAAAACGGCTGAGAGGATCTCTATGCGCTTTTTTGCGTTATATAGGTATTACCTAAGAGCGAGTTCTTAAAAGCTTGGATCATCGGCCACTAGGGGTCGCTACAATAAATACGTTTCACAAAACGGCTGGGAGGATCTCTACGCGGTTTTTGCTTTATATAATTTGATACCTAAGAGCAAGTTGTTAGATACAATTTGCAGTCATAGGCCACCAGGAGGCGCTGTAATAGGTATGTTTTTCTAAAAGGTCTGGGAGGATTTCTACGCCGTTTTTGTGTTATATAATTTAATACCTAAGAGCTAGTTCTTAGATAAAGTTTGCAGTCATGGGCCATCAGGGGGCACTGTAATAGATATGTTTTTCTATAACGGCACGCGGTTTTTCGTGTTATACAGATTTCACCTAAGAGCGTTTTTTTAGATAAGATTTGTGGTTATGGGGCACCAGGAGGCGCTGTAATAGATATGTTTTTCTAAAACGGTTGCGAGGATTTTGATGCGGTTTTTAGTGTTACATTAGTATCACCTAAAATATGCCTATGTGTCTGCTTCGTTTTTCATAACATGTAATACTAAATGTGAAGATTTGTAATTGGCATAATAAGATGTATTATTTAATGATTTTATGTTGAATTAAAGAATAATGCTGTAAATTTTCCAAATAAAATAAAATAAAAGTAAGAGCAAGTCTAATTGTGCAAACACGGCTGTAATAAAAAATGACATTACACCTTCATTCATTTACCGATCTTAAATTAAATTACTAATATTTGATTGACAACAGGCGTTTTCAGAACTTCGATCATGTATTTATCGATACAAAAAAATTGTACAACTGCGTTAGCGTTAGCCACACTGACTTTAAAGATTTGATAAGTCAGAATTCCTTTAGTGTTTCAAGGTCGCGATATCGTAGAAAACCACAACAGTAATTAGATTCTCTACTTTAATCATATGTTATTAATGAAACAAGACAAGTCGCTTGTGGCTCGGTATTGCTGAATAACTTGTTTTGGTCTTGACGCCAACAGGGACTGCTTGTACGTAATGATTGCGGTCAGTGATGGCAACTTAAGGTGAGGTAGACCGGATTTCGTTTCTTTTTGGGTCAATTTTAAATAATCAAATATAAAAGTACAGTAAGTACAAAGCATATTTTTGAGGAAGAAAAATATGTCTTCTAGTTAGACACATAAACTAGCTTCTAACTCAACGCGCTCTAGCTCAACGGGATATGTTTTATTTCGTTAGATAGTAAAATGATCATTAGTTAACTATAATTCATTAAAATCATTTCTTGCATTTTCTTTAAAACTGCAATAGTTGACTTTAATAATGTCTAATAAAAGGGTTTTTACAATTGGGAGAGATTTCTACGTTTATATTTTATATATATACGTATATATATTAATAAATTAGTTTGATTTTTCTAAAGCATTAATACTATGAATTTCTGATGCCGTGCATGCGTCTACGCGACATCCGGTATATAGTTGATTCCTATCTTGCTTAGTTCCTGCGGCTGTACTCTGGTAAATTAACGCAGCGCCGAGTTAGCACCGAATACGCGCCATTTCAAAAATCTTTACTATCGCCCATAGTCCATGCAAC
Organism: Luffia ferchaultella; assembly: GCA_949709985.1. Taxonomy (NCBI): domain Eukaryota; kingdom Metazoa; phylum Arthropoda; class Insecta; order Lepidoptera; family Psychidae; genus Luffia; species Luffia ferchaultella. The sequence continues at coordinate 14,420,954 of OX453240.1, read as the reverse complement.
CGGATTTTGGAAACGGACCCCTGGTGTGAGCTAGCGCGCACCAGCTGGACGTCTTGGCCTTAAGGATAAAACTTTTTAATAGGCGTTGATTGACGGAGGCAAAATTCCAGGTATTCTGGCATCGGCTGGTTAGTTTATCCAATAATATGTCTATACTTATTATAAAATTTCTTGGGGTATATTTTATCACTTGTAATTAAATATATCTTGTATCACATAGTAAATGACGATTTGCTAGCTCCAACGTGACATAAAATAGTTTTTTTTAGTGTCCTAATTATTATTACGTTTTTTATCATAGTTTTTTATTCCTGTAGAAACAGATACCTAACTGGTAATCATAAAGCTCTAATCCTTGCATAGTTGAAGCTTGGATTTTTAGTAGTATTTTTTGGAAAGTAACAAATACTGCATATTTAAAAATGTTTAGTTTGGAATCTATCTTATGAAATGGTACCAAATGAGAACTAGTAACGTAATGGAATTGATTACTTTTTAAAGAACAAACCACAATTTCGTTTTAAAAATAAACCTTACAATAGGAAGTAACTGACAAAAATCTCCCAGTTTTCTCTTTCCACTCCTGACGCAAATTGAAAAAGTTACATCTATTACGAAGAAACTGTATCATTTTGTGCTACATGATGTTATAATTCTGATACAAGCACATACTATATAAAAATCTCCGTGTTATAACATAGATGGAAATATAACATCACTGTCGATTTTAAAGCTTCTATGTGTGAAACGGTGAACGGATAACGTTCGACAAGTAACCCGCATCAGGTGATCGACTCGTTGACGCGGACGGTCAAGGTCTTGTGGACCATAAAAAAAAATCGCTTATTACGTAACATTGATGGCATAGACGTAAATATACGTATAACATCGTACTATGTACACAACACAATATATTGTGCGTAAGCGCATACGTATGTGTTTTTATACGTTCCAGGGGTAATTTCGACCTGTTACCTGCAATGAGGCTCGTGATTCACAAAACAGATTAATTTGTATCGTCGGCCTCATTATGGTATTTCTCCACTCATAATCGACGCGCACAGTGTCACTGTTTACACGTGGTCACACTATCTCTACGTATGATATAGGATGTTATTTGAGACCAGGCATTTATTAAAAATATATGAAATACAAGTAGAATGAAAAATTTATGTTTTTCTTTTAACCTTCGTATTATCTTTAACAAAAAAAGCACAAACAAACATACATAATGAAATGCATATTATGACAAAAATACAGGAAACTAATTCATGAAATATCAGGCCCTGAGGTGAAACTATAAGAAATTAATAGGATCTATCATTGACTGTTTTAACTATCAAAAAGCTATTTGATTTAAAATTTCTAAAAGGGAACAAATCCTAAATAACTTGTATAATATCTAAAAATGTTATCGTCTTTCTGTCTGTATTTTTGTTTATAATTTAGAAATTCATGTATGTAGTAGAACGTAGTTCTCTTTCTTGAGAAACTACATTTTGGGCAAGTTTTAAACATTTTTACTTAATAAAAAAATATGTTTTGATTGTATTTGACATCCAAAAAAATTATTTGGGGATTTACATCAAAATTATGGTATACTAAAAATAAACTATACAGTTACCGCAATGGATCCCCCAAGGGTGATTCGAATACGAAGGCAACTTTCAAATTCAAATTCAAATGATTTATTTACAAGAGACATGGTACATAAATAATGGTATTTTAAAATTCTAACATTCCAGCATGCTCTAACTTGAATAAAAGTGTGCGAATATGAAATAAAACAGAGTTAATTGAGGACTATTCACATGTCAATTTATAATATAACATACACAAAGAGTTCTCGATCCATTAAAATCATAAAATAATAAGAATTATTCAATTACATATTATTATCATTTAAAAATTCAACAATATCATAATAACATTTGCTTTAAAAAAATTTCTTTACATCGTTTTTTAATTGTCGATTCTTTCTATCCTTGAAAATATCAGGTAAACGGTTATAAATTTTAATGGCCATACCATTGTATTATATAAAAAAGCTCTCCAATATGCAAATTTTTATTTTATAACTACTTTTATAACTAGAAGTAGTTATACGAAGCAACCGCGATACATTGCGTGTAGGTATGTGCATTCACGCCTCTAAAAGGAAGACCTTTTAGAGACAAGAGTCTCTGGATCACAATGGGTGAAGTTTGCTACCATTATGTTCTCGATTGTTATGAGTCTTTTTGATTATTTAATTCATAAGGATGTTAGATCTATTTTTAATCTAATCTAATTTTAAATATAGATTATTATTATTGACGTTATCAAATTCACGGAAAATATGACTTAACTGTTTTTTAGATAATGAAACAGAAAACGTCCCAATGGTATTTTGGCTTGTTGCCATCCTCACTAGGTACAGGATCACCTTCATGCCACTATTATCCAATTACGCGCCCACGAAAACATCCATCGTCTGGCGATGTTCTCAACTACATAATAAGCGAGTTACTGCGGCTCAGCCACCCTCTAAAAGAAGCTGCACAATTCATATCTACTTTAAATCTATTGATATCACTATAGTGACGTAAAGATCTGTCTTTTAGACATGAACGTAAAAACCGGTGATTTTATTCATTTTTTATTATCTCAAAAAAATTAATCCTCGCTAGCACTCAAGACCGACGTATTCAGCATTAAAACTTATATGAGTAATATTTTGCACAAAAACGTCTGTTCTTTTAGTCTAAACGTTGTAAGTATTTTTAACAGCTAAGCATTTATAGCTTTTATTAATTGCATTCCACTTGCGTTGCGTGACGCTTCTTACGTTAAGCGTACTTTCTGTTGGCGTTTTGAGCAATTCTGTCGCTACGAAAACGGAAATGTTGAAATAGCGGCCCGAAACGAAGTGTTACACATTCAAAGACGCCAGAGAAAGAACGTTTGAATTTTATGAATGAATGACATAGTTTATGACCGGCGGCCTGCTAACGCCAAAATGATATTTTTTTAAACACTACTTGTCTGTGACATCACACATTTGCTTTTCACGATTGTTTTTTAACTACATGCATAAAATATGAATGTATGTAACATATTATCTTTTGATCTGTCGTATTATGTGAAACCCCACTTAGATAATTTTTTTTGCTGCTTTGCTCGTAAAATAGTGGTGTAATTATATATCCTATGTTGAATCAACTTATGTATTAATTGAAATACATTTAAACTATAGATGAGAAAAATGTGTCTTCGTTAGAATGTAAAGTAAACAAATTTTTCATTTTTCACTTCACTTCATCAGCCCATTTTTATCCCACTCCAAGGGATTAGACCTCCCCCGGGTGAGGGAGGCTTGGAACTTAAATCTAGCACGCTGCTCCACTGCGGGTTAGGGATTGTAACGACCGCCATCTATTGACAGCGTCCGGGACTGACTGCTTAACGTGCTCTCCGAGGCACGGAGTCGGTGATAGTTATATACTTAAGTCAGAAAAACTCATTGGTACACGCCCGGATTCGAACCATGGCCCTATGGCCTTATAAATTTGAGACAGGTTCGTTGCGCTTTGGGCTATGACGACACGACATTTTTTATTAATCAAGATTAAATCAGTACAAGACAGTGTTCATCGTTCCATTTTATTTGATAGCCACAATTGCTCGTATCACTCGATTGCCAAATAATTTTCTAGTCGACAGCCGATCTAACGATTTTCAAGTTTCCTGCAATCGTTTGAGATTGATTCAGTTGGCTCCTTTCCAATTACACGTAGACAATGATGGAGACGTCACCTTGACTAAACCGCAAATAAAGTGTCGCCGTTTACTCCACTACAGCGTCGCCTGCAGTAGGTACAGCAGGTCACTGTGTCAAATCTATCCAACTCGTTTTAGTTATCTGGACCGTGCTTAGGCGATGTGTTTGTTTGGTTATGACGCAATGGGTGCTATAAAAGTATTTGGTCGGCTTTACGATGGAATCTAGTGTTTACGACCACGGTAAGTGCGCGATATTTATACCTAACTGTTAGGTGATAAATTTCTGTGAACATGTGAAATTTCTGTTACACAATCATTACACGGACTATACTTTCACTTACATAAATTATATAGTTTTATTTGAAATACATATAACAGATGTATCAAGCTTTCAAAATATATCCATTCAGCTGGAGCCCGCGGCTTCGTGATCGTGGGCGACGGCGTTACGTACCATGTTTTTTTTTTGAGCACCGAATACACTTTCTCGTTTATCGCCAATCCTTTTCCTTTGATAACCATACAAGGAGTATAGGGAATAAAAAAATAGCCAAGTGTGTGAAAGATTTTTATGGCTTTGGCAGAAAAATGATTATTTTCACAGGACCTTTCGCGCACAGAGGCTGCGGTGTTAGATATTAGTTTCGACTGTATGCCTCTACTCGTCCCTGGGAAAGGAGTGTCGACAGACAGACAGACGTACAACAAAGTGATCCTATAAGGAGTGCGTTTTTACCTATCGAAGTGCAGAACGACAAAAACGTTTCCATAAATTTATAATGTCAACACTACCCTATTCCTTCAAGTTTCAAATAATCTCTCTTTCATCAAAATTCGTTCAGTAGTTGAAAACGTACAAAATAGACAAACTCACTTTCGCATTTATACGATTTGACTAGAAACACTCATCTGCGCTTACCGTCTAACCACTGTTTTTCTAGTTAGCTGGTGTATTTTTGAAAAGTTTCAGTCCGGTTTCAGTCCGCGAGCCTTCACCCCCGCGAAATTGCGTTTGATTGTTCTGAGATTAAGACGAAACGCTGCTGTCTTTATTTCCTCAATGATTCTACAATAGATATCGAACGTATTGTACTTCGTAAATCATGGATTGGTCTTTTTTAATTTTTTTTATAAACAGACACACACTGGAAGAATTCCCAAAGAACCTCTGAAATTACAAATAAAACTAAAAAAAACAATAACTGTTTGGTTTTGGCATATCGAAAGCTTTTTGCTTAGCGGAAAATTCATTCAAAAAAAAAATATAATAAGGCTACATTACATAGACAAAACAAGCCTTTTGTGGCATTGAAGATTGGACGGAATCTAATTACAACTTCCTAGCTATAATAGTTTAAAATTATAGTCCTATGATAGACAGAAAACAAGGTATCATCACAAACATATCGTTTTTCTCTTTTGTTACACGAAATATTAGATAATGAAGATTTTTTATCTAGTCTTCATTTGTATTCCATCAAATCAAAACCGTTTTCCGCGATTATTAATTTGTCCATAAAAAAAGTTTCACTGCTGCATTACACTAAGTAAAAACTGGTAGAAATCTGACAATAACTGAGGTTTAAACAAGTAAAATTTTAATTATCGACTCGGAAAGTAATTGAGAATCAAATGCGGAAACTTGCTAACTTTGAAAGTTTAAAACAAATTGTTTATTTAGCTCTAATAAGTAAATGAATACATAATTGCTTTTAAAGAAACGCATGTTTAAAGGGAAAAAAATACATAAATATAAATGTTGTTAAACACATTGCTTTCTTTTGCATGCGTAGTCGGGTATAAAAACGGATAAGCGATTTTCATAAGTATGGAAATTTGATGAGACCTCCTGTGTTAGGATGTGTGGGTGTGTGTGCGTTTGTGTGTCTGTCTCTGTGATATCGTAGGTACTAAACATATAGATCGATTTTAATCGTTTTTTTTAAACTGGAATTTGGTTAAATGATAATTGTTCCTAACTACATGCTTTGTACTTATGTTTGATTGATGTCTAAGCATCTATATTTTGCTGTGATGTGTTCTAATATAATAAAACCTAGGAACTGACGTTATGGAGTCACTTAGTGGCCACTAACGTCTTTTAGAATTGAAAATTATTTGAAAGTTAATAAACTTGTATTCGTTCTGACTGTTTCGTGTTAGTTTTAGTGTAGGATTTTTCAAATTAAAAAAAAAATCGAACAAAACGTTAGCATTTGACTGACCGACCGATTGGCCGAGTGGTTAGAGATCATAACTGCGGAGCCAAGGTTCGCGGGTTCGATTCCCGCTCGGGACAAATATTTGTGTGCATAAACATAGCTATTTTTTCCGTATCGGGGTGTAAAATATCTATATATGTTTATATTATAAAGAATATTTAAATATGTATATAAGTTGTCTGGTACTCATGATACAAGCTTTGCTTAGTTTGAGACTAGATGGCGCTGTGTGGCATGTCCGAGATATTATTATTATTTTGTATTCCAAATTTGGCTAATAATAAATTAAAATATTCGCCAACAAATTATTTATCATTCGGCACCCATCATACGACATTCGAATACATTTTCCAGAAATGTCTTTGCATAGACGTCACAGTGGCTAAAGGAACAATACTCGCACACGAATGTTGACTTGCAAATGTTGACCGTATTTATAAAACATGCAAAACATCGAGCTGACTTTGCCTCGGTCGGTTCAAACACCCCGCGGCGAGACCTGGCGACGTTTACGAGTCGTGGCCGCTCGTAAAACGGACACCATTTTTGCTAGTGAAACTTGTTGCTATGAGGTTCAGGTACCTTAGGAGTGTGGGTAGAGGAAAACACTGGTCAAGTACGAGTATATTCGCGCGTACACGGTTCCGTGCTTGTTCTACAATTTAAGTCTTCAACGACGTGAAAATTACATTGTTGTAATAAGAACATGCTGTAACTCAATTAATTCATTAAACGAATACATATTGTAGTAGTTTTAAAATGGCATATGAAATGAAATGAAAATGACACAAAACAATATTTAATAAATTGCCGCATGAAATTCATATTCAGAGTTTTTTGCTACAGTTTTCTTGTAATCTTAAAAAAAATACTCTATGTATAATTTCAAGCAAATGTTACAGTAACTAGAACTGCTATGTGAAAAATCTAATACCAACCCACAGAGAGCTACATGCTCAGGAACTAATCAAACTAATAGAAACTGGTTTATGATAATCTTATCTACGACGTGCATAGGTGATGTGGGATCAGTATTTTAGCGTTCTTGTATATAATGACCTGAAGTTTTTAAGATATAAAATCGCAATGTTTTGAAACTTTAAAAAACAGGACGTTTTACAAGAGTTTCATACATATGTTTCAAAATTTTAGTAATAAAATGAAAACTATCTTCATACCAGTGCTTTGTTATAGTGATGATATCATGCTATATCTGTAACATGAAGATAAACGCAGTGCATGACCAAGACATTGTTATGTATATTCACGTGGGCGGAGCCGTGAAATATAGCTGTATAAAAATAGATATCCTTTCAATTTAAAAACAGAGCGAAACTACCTGACGTTAGCCACAGAAGACCAGTGTTATGTACCTTTTCACATCTAAAGATTGTATGGATTCGGCTCATCTATGAGCATCAATGAAGTTAAAATTATGCGATCACTATTTTTGATTTAACTATTACATTAAAACTGCAACGCTAACATCGCTATTATTCGTTTTACGTGAAGTTACCCGTCGTACATAATACTTCGGTGGCATTGTTTCACGGCAAAATTATCAATTAATGTTGGACGGTCGAAGTAAAACGGACAGGTTGTAACTCGAGCATCATTTCCATTGTTTGGTATAGCAAGAACTCCATCGGAGGTGACACTCGACGTCAGTTATACTAACAGAACCGCGATGTTTTCAAAACATTCAGCTCTAAGAAGTATATTTGCCTGAAGTCTGTCAAAGTCATGTGGAAACGTGGACTTTTCAGTTATAGAACGTTTGGTTTGAATACTATTTTCACGATAATAGTAAAGTAGATTTTAGGAATATATTTTGACGAAATAACGGACGACCGCTTAGCCTAGTGGGCAGCGACCCTGCCTGCGAAGCTGGAGGTCCCGGGTTTCGAATCCCAGGTCGGGTCAGTATTTATATGATGAATATTAATACTGGCACTGGGTCTTGGTTGTTATATGTATGTGGTGTCTTCGCTTGGTACCCAAAATACAAGCTAATGCTTAGTTTGGGACCTAGACGTTGTTGTGAATGTGTGTGTTATTATTATTATTAAGCTATTGCATAGCTTCTATCGCGGGCCTTTGAGCGCGGGGACCGAATCGAAAAATTCCGTAACGAAAAAAACCTCACGCTCATAATCAGTGCAAGAAAATAGGAGTGCATAAATCGTTGAGAGTGATTACGTCACTTCATGCACGTCGACCGAACTACCTCTAATTTATGCGATCCTGGTACTGGGCTTATAATACCACTACGCACGGAATCGCGCCATTGTCGCGCTGGACCACAGACAAAATTGTCTGTGACTGGGACCCACATAATTTATTAACGTCAAATAATATACTTTTTGTGTATAAAGTGTTTTAATATGAATGAACAAAGTGCATTTATTATTAATGAAGAAAGTCACGAAAAAATAGTGAAAGAAAATGAGTGAGTAATTTATATACATACATTTTATTATTATCACAAATGCAGTATTAATTTTAAATTGAAAATTTAATACTGCTATAAAGATAACCTAAATTTTTGATATTAAAATGAGCGATATTAAAAGTAGCCCTCTTTTATACACACAAACACACACACGCGTATAGTTTAAATTCTCAATATGTTGTGCAGTATTTTTTTTTTCTTTGTTTTTGAAGTAAAACTTCTTTAGGCACGACTAGGAGTAACTCAGATTTAATACTGCATAAATAAAATAAATAAATAATTATAATTGCATAAGTTGATACAAAATGCTATGCAATAGCTTTACCGCGGCAGTCCTCGAGTGCCACACGTCTTTTTTTTTCTTTTTAGCTCTTTACGCTTTTCTTCTCTATAAAACGAAAATATCTAGGTATAAATAATAGGTATAAATAATTAGGTATAAATAGTGTAATGACACACCAAAACAAAATTATTAAAAAAAATAACGATATTAAGAAGTGATTATCGAATTTCGCGCGATGTACATTTATATAGATATAATATCATATATACTTTCTCTGCGCGGCATTCATGTACATTATCTATACACCAAAAACAAAGGTAGGTACTGAATAGTACACGTGCTTGGTTTGATGGTTTCTGTTATATACATAATGAAGAATGAATTTATTTATTTTTATATATATATATATATATAAATAAATAAATTCATTCTTCGATATTAAAAGTAGCCCTCTTTTATACACACAAACACACACACGTGTATAGTTTAAATTCTCAATATGTATATATATATATACATATTGAGAATTGAGTATAGTTTAAATTATAGTATAAAATATAGTCTTTTTTTATTATTTAAATCACAATTTAAACATGTATAGATAAAGTAGTAATTTTATTGGTTTCGCCAGAATTTCTTAGTGTTTTTTAATGTATTTTATTTCTAAAACAAGTAGTTTTGTTCACACGTGGTTTTTATTTGAAATTCAAACATGTCATTAGGTATTTTGGGTTCACTCAGGTGACATAACTACTTAGCGACATCAGTTTAGTAACTTTTTTGTTGTTAGCAAACGGCTTCAACTTTTTTACATAAAATTATCATGACCTTCCTTGGAATGTCTAGTCATTGTTTGACAGATTATTATTTGACACTTATGTTCTGGGCTTTCCGAATAACGATTCAAACTTCTTTTAACCTTAACAATCTTTTTGATACTAAAACATTTTCGGTTTTGCATTGTGTACTTGATGTTGTACACGTATAAAACACGGAGTCTTGTCTTATATCATATGAACGTAGTTTTACTCATCTGTTGCTGAAAAGGGCTCGAAAGGGATTTAAAACAAACATCAATAAGATCTACTGGTTATAAACGTAGGAAATAATATTTTTTGTTTTCATGAATAATTTAACCGTAAAGAACTATGATTCAGAGGTACGTTACATTAACTACTATTTTCAGTTTACCTCAACCAAAATTTGAGCACGTTGGTAATTTTAAAACCGATTTTATAGCAATTAAAAAATACGAAAGTACTGAAAAATAAATTATCTCGAATTCTTTAATCGAACCTTTCCGATATTTATAACTTGATTAATTTAAGGATGTCTTATCATAGGCATATCGCATGCTAGGTTATTTAATAATGAAATATTTCGCTACATTAATTTAAAACAATAAAATTTTCAACACGGGGCGTCCAGGCTTCACATTGCACCATACTCTCCTCTCGCTAGAGACCGCTTTTGGAAAATTTATTTTCACTAACAACGTTTAGAAATACGGTTGTATTGGGTTCTATCGGTTAGGTATACAGACTAACTCACATATGGTATAACAAAAATTATTTTCACTTTACGCTGGAGGTTGAGAAAAAAGCTTTACATTATAAAATACAGTTATTTTTTACATGCGCCGTGTTCAAGCGATTCTTAATCTTCTTTCTTTCATGTTTTGGTTCATAATGGCGTTTAACATATGTAAATTCTGCCAATGTCTAGTGTATGACAGTTAAACTATTTTTATTGAAAAATATTAAAAACAGGCAACGTAGTAGTTTTTCAACGTAAAGTTTTTGTCAAAATGCCACCAGGAACTACGACGTTTCCACATGCGCCATTTTGAAAAAACCTAAATTCTTAATCACTCATCTGGATATTCTCAATTTGCATATTTGATAAGTGCGATTTATGGCCACAGTAAATTGTTGCTAAGTCGAAGGTCACAGGTGTACACTGATACAGCGTGCTAATATCTTGGAATAGCTGAAACGCACGTAAATTGATCTTATGAATGTATTTATCACGATATATGATGATGAATGGGCAGCTGGAGTCAGATAGACTACAAATAGAATAAAAACACTAGATTCTGAGGTACATATTTAATAGAAAAATTAAACTGATTTTATATACTACTATACTATCAGCGCATTAATGCCCCACTGCAGGGGCTTTGGCATCCCCGCGGGATGAGGGGGCTTGGAGCTTAATTCACCACACTGCTCCAATGCGGGTTGGTGGATTTTAACTGAGACCGACGGCTTAACGTGCTCTCCGAGGCATAGAGTCAGTTATAGTTATGTATCTAAGTTAGAAAATTTCATTGATACATGCTCTGAGATTCGAACCACGGCCTTCTAAACAAGAAGCGGGCTCGCTAACACTATTCATATATTTTATTTAAACATCCACTGTTTTAAACAGATTTTATTTTAGAGAAAATATTTATCTATTTAGGAAACGTTATAAAACATATCTACTAATACAATCTGTTAATAATGATTCCTTGCCTAAACGGCAGAACGCAGCCCTATTGCTGTCATTCTGCTGTTTGTCCGTCTGTCACGGGTATCTAGCTCGTCAACAGACTACAGAGTTGCAAGCCAGAAATTCATGTATTTTATGAAGAATGTCGATCCACAACCGAATATTGAATTAGATATTCAATTTAATTATTTTTCAGAGAGGGCCCATAGAAATATAAGAAAATTGAATCAATTATATAATTTTTTTAAACTTTTTTTCTTACTTGTGGAGTGTTATTGGTCATTGTTTAGAACTTGTTGAGTTTAGCAAAAACGTCTTTTTATTCTTTTTTGTTTTCAAAAATAAAAAAATGGAAGGCCGTCATTTTTAGATAATTTTTCTTACAGGATCTATCTCAAAAACTAGTTAGGAATTTACTTAGTTAGTTAGAATTAAGACGATCGCTTGGCTTAGTGGGTAGCGACCCTGTCTGGAGGATGGGGGTCCCGGGTTCGAATTCTAAGTCGGGTCTGTATTTATATGATGAATGTTGATAGTGGTACCGGGTCTTGGTTGTTATATGTATGTGGTGCCTTTGCTTGGTACCCAAAACACAAGCTAATTCTTAGTACGGGGGTTATACGTTTTTGGGATGTGTGCGTCATTGTTATTATTATTTGTGCAAATATTATTGTACCTAATAATAAAACTGGCCGAGTGCGAGTCAGACTTGCGCACCGATAGTGTTTCGTACCACCAGACCACCACTCAATACATTCGTTTTGGTCATAACTTAGAAATTACATTTGTTGTATAAGTACATGCAATATCCAAATATTTCATCTTAAACAAAAAATACGGAAAACGCGGATTCATAATGTAATGTCGTATTTGTGACCAAAACAAATATATAATGAGTTTTCGTACGGAACCCTTTGTATGCGCGAATCCGACTCGCATTCGGCCAGTTTTTTAATTATAATAATAATCATATCTGGAACAAGACAACTGATAGACCTACATATTTTAATATTTTTTAAAATATATACATATTTAGATATATTACACCCAGTATTGAAAAAAATACACACATTTATATCCACACATTGAGATATATGTTACAAGTCTCAATGGTCCCGGGCAGGAATCGAATCTACGACCTATCTGCAATCAGCGCCACGACCAATCGGTCGCTCAAATATAAAGTAAAACAAGTATGGTGTCACCGTAGTTGTACTTATAAATAATGAATTTTTACTAAACTACCTCTTTTTAACTTTTTTTACAAAAGTACATAAAGTAATCTAAAAGTTTTTTTTTTAATATAAACTTTAATTCAAAACAAATAACACCAGTGATGTTCATATAGAAATGGCGCTCATGTATTATCAAGTCTAAAGATTCGAAGGTAAAATTTTGTAAACATTCAAAGTCATGGAGATATCTGTATTCAGCGTTCGCACAATCTGAATCTCTATCAGATGGTTCGTAGATATCATCGCCTCCCTAATACCGTTAGTTCGCCCAAACAAGACGCAGATATAGAGTTAATAAATCGTTTCTGCAGAACGGTCAATGCTTTAATGTATACTGAAAAACAAGTAGTTACGTATTTAAAGTTGCGATTTGTAGTTTTTGCTGAAGACCTTGTGTTGGCGTCCATGTTTTTATAAAAGAGAAAGCATTGAGACAAATAATAATGTGCATTATAAACTGCAGTGATTAATTTCAGACGAGTTCGGAGTCAGGTAGTATACCATAGATATGTATTTTCCTTTTTCCAACTATAAAACAAACCCATTAATTACCATAGAGTAAAAAAATTGGAAAGTAGCGTTTGATGTTAGTAGTGTCAGAAATGTCACTTCACAGTATCGAAAATGTCAAACACAATTTCGCGGGTTTGAAGACCGGCATGCGGGGATCTTTCGGACTGAAACTCGTCATCTTACACCAGCTAGCTAGAGTATGAGTAGATAGACGGTAAACGCAGAAGAAGGCTTCTAGTCAATTCGTTTTTTTATGCACATTACACTACACTACATTACATTCGTAATAAACTTACTACGTAAAATGATAACATCTAATATGTCGTACTAGTTTTTTCGTGAATAGCAAGTAAATACTGAACTCGAAAACCTAATCTAAAATATTTATGAGGTTGCTTACGTTGTGTACTTACATAAAATGTCTTACTATAGCATTATTTATACTACTCATAGTTAGAGAAAACTTAATATTTTTTGTATACTAGCTTGTGTTAGTGGTTCCGGTCGTGCGGACAAGACGTTCACTGCATCCCTACAACTATCTGTTCGAATTCCCGTTTCCGTACCTTTACCACTTCTTAAACTTTATGTATTTTGTTATACTACTTCTTCGACTACTACTCGCATACTAAGCTTTTTTTCGTTTGAATTTGAATCGAAATTCTTTCAACGCTTTCTGCGATATATTTTTATCATCTTATTTTTTAACGTTCTGTACTATGCAAATTTGGAAAAACGGAACACATCGAATCACATCAGTGTCCGTCAATCTGACACATGATTTTCTCCGATGCTATATGAATTTGAAACTTGGTACAAATATAAAAATTTATTGGACTTTTAAAAATTTGATTTTATTCGTATGGGGATAAACTGTAAAAGCAAAAATCTTTTTCAAAGATATTGTTCATGGTATCAAATGAATGCTCATTAAAATTCAAACTAAAAATGCATAATACTTTACTCGGTGCCAGTTTTCCTTTAACATTTTCTCGAAAAAAAAAGTAAAAATCTATACATCTTGTTTAAAAATTACCGCGTAATAACATCTGCAAAAAATCGTCAATATAAAGCATAAGGTGTGAATTAAATGAAAATCATCATAAATTTAACACTTTACATGGTTTTATTTTTATTTAAAAAATGACTCAAAATTACTGAAATAAATGAAAAACTATCCATAATATTTAAAAAAAAAATGTTACAAATAGCAATAAGTATAAAAACAAAACAATCAATGTAATTGATTAAATAAATTTTAAAAAATAAATAGATTTAGCGTTCATGCACTGCCTTCTATGTACATGGCATCAGTTGTGTAAATAATAATTAAATGAACATAAATTCGACTATGCGACACTGCTTGAGTAAATACGTACGAAATTGACCGGTTTTTATTTATTAATTTTGTGACCATTTATCTACGTGTTAATATGACCTCACTGTCAAACTTACATATCCTAATACTATATAAACAGTACGCATTAATACGTAAAACTCAGCCGAAAATTTGGTAACATCCTCCTAGCGACTTGAGCTGTTGAAATATGTTTTCCGATTGTTTACAAGCAAAAGTTATAAGGATCTCATCGTACCTAATAAATCTCTTTGAACTGGTTTTAATTAATAGTTATAGACAAAGAATGTCGATGAACAATAAGTACGTTCGTGGTTCTATGTGCTGTGTAAGGATGCATTATTATGAGCAGCCAAATGATAAATAATAAACACTTAATGAGATATTAGTAAGTAAAGCAACCTACAAGAAAAAATGTAAAATTTTAAAAATAAATATAGTTACGAAAAATACTTCTTTATTTTATTCCCTATCTACAGCCATCATCCGTGTACTTTATGATATTAAAACAAAAACAACAAAATTGACCCTAATACATGTGTATACAAAACAAAGTAAACCAAACTGTGTATAAATGAATTATGCTTTGCAAAGTATAATCGCAACACCTCACACACAGAGATGGCGCTGTTAGATTTGTAGCATATAGAATGTATGTGAAAAGTCAAAAGCTGCAAGTATTAACACGTAGTGTTTATATAATATTTGCCCTAACCCGGTACTTTCAGATTTATAATGATGATCAACGAACCACTGGTATTTGGATTTCTTATATATAGATATAATTTGATTTCTTATATATAGATATAATTTGATTTTATCATTTTAATTCTGTATCCATGTACTTAGACGAGCCAGACGAGCCGAGTTCTCATAGAGCCATTCAAGCGTGCTGTAATCTCGCGCAAATGCGTAACATTCGCTCTGCGCATGTGCGCGAATTTGAACGTGAGAATTAGCCAAAGGATTGCATGTAATACATTCCTTTGGTAAATTCATAAAAAACATTAAATTATATTATTACTAATTATTTGGTAAACCAAGCATTAGTTCAATGATTTTTTAGCTTTGGGCTTTTAAGGAAAATAATTTTTAAGTTTCCGTTTGTATTAATTTACTAACACTCATAAGTATGATTGTAAATTGTAGGTAAGTATAATTATCCCGCGGGTTGCTCCTTATAAGGAAAAAGTGTCCTTATCGTTTACATATTTTTTTTATATTTGTAGTAATATTTTATGTTATAGTCATTTCCTTGTGGACGTCATTGAAAAATGACAACAACGTCTAGACCCCAAACTAAGCATTAGCTTGTGTTTTGGGTACAAAGCGAAGACACCACATACATATAACAACCAAGACCCGGTATTAGTATCCATATTCATCATATAAATACTGACCCGACCTGGGATTCGAACCCGGGACCTCCAGCTTCATAGGCAGGGTCGCTACCTACTAGGCTAAGCGGTCGTCATTAGTAAATCCATCGTATATATTAGTAAGTCGTTATTAGTAAACCTATGAAAATCACCGAAAATCCATAGATAAATTGGATTGCCCTTTAGAAAAGAAAACTACATGTAATACGATTCGAAAATGCTAGTCAACAAATCAGTTTTTTATCTGTTCATTCAGTGACGTCAATGTAAATAAAAGCTTCGTCGCTTGTTTGTAACTTGTGTTCGTGAATAAGTTGTTGACGCAATGACGTAAGAGATTTTGATGAAAAAATCCCACTTATAAAAGTCGCTTAAAATGTTTACGACTAGATTTCGCCCGCAGCTCTGGCTTTGTGAATATATACGAGCGGAGTTTTATTGTTCTTTCATTTAACAGTGATACGTTGTCATATATTTTGGCTATCATTTCTAGTGTAGTGAGTGACCGTCGACATCACTTGCGCTTGCACGACCACAGCAAAAATCTGTAAACCATTTATCAATGATTTTCATTGAGGAGTCCCCATAGTAACACGAAGTTCATTTTTCTCCATAGTTGAAAAAAATGTGAGAAACGTTTTTTTTTTCTGGTTGTCAAAACTAAACTACAAACAGAACTAGCTGGCAATTTACACAAAGTCTAAATTTAGGTGCACAACGACCTACCAGTCTTTTCAGTCCATTCTCGTACATAACATCCGTACCGTCATGTTTTCATGTTTCTAAAGAATAACATACCATACCATCAGCCCATTAATGCCCATGCTGCAGGGGCTTACATTTCCCTTCGGGATGAGAGGGCTTGGAGCTTAATCAACCACGCTGCTCCAGTGCGCGTTGGTAGATTTTAACGACTGCTATGATAGTTATGTACATAAGTTAGAAATGCATTGGTACATGCCTTGGGATTGGAACCAACGGCCTTCTAAACAAGTAGTGGCCTTGCTACCTTTCAGGTGTCATACACCACACACATACCACAGAACAATATAAAATCGGAATTGAAAATCTTTAATTACTATGACAATAAGGTGCAAGCTTATGTATGCTAAAGATAAAGTCATTTCTTTGCTCTATCGTGTGATTCCATTATGACGCAATAGACAAATTTTGTATTCTATGGGAACGTTCGACCGGCATACCTCTGTTATTCTCAGTATTTTTGACTATCTCCATTCAAAAAATCACAGCATTTTGTTTCGTTACGACTTGAAGAAATGACATACCACCGAACAAACAAATACATCTTCCCATTTGTAATTAGGTTAGGCTAGAATTTTGCACAGAGGTTCCGTAATGATTTGAATATATTCTAACTTGTTTTCAGTTATCCTGCAGGAGAAACTCAAGTTGATATATACGCAATGTAAATTATTGTACGCGATTACCGACGCGCGCACGAGTTCATGACAAATTGCTGGACAAAAGAGAAGTGACAATGACATCAGAACCATTATGTAGGGATACTAGGCTTTGCAAGGGACTTTGCCCGTATGTTTGTCGCAATTTGTATTTTTCAGTTTTTAAATTAAATTAACACTATCGCGTATTAGTTATATTTTAAGAATAACAATTTTTTGCACATCTTTCCTTCGCACTACTTACTTTCTAAAAATAGCACCGTGATTACACGAGTACGTACCCCACATCATGGTCCCATCTGTTTTTTATATAAATAAAATAATTAAAATATATGTTTTAAGTACAATATCATCTATGTATATACATCATCTTTAATTTCGTAACTGTATAAATAAATTACCAATAATTAAATACCAATGAGTTTTTTCTGACTTAAGTACATTAACTATCACTGACTCCGTACCTCCGAGAGCACGTTAAGCAGTCGGTCCCGGTTGCTGTCAATAGATGGCGGTCGTTACCGCCAACCCACATTGGAGCAGCGTGATGGATTTAAGCTCCAAGCCCCCTCATATTGAGGGGAGGCTTAAGGCCCTACAGTGGAGTATAAAAAAGGCTAATGGAATGAAAAAAATAAAAAAATAAATTGTGGAATTTAGTTAAATAAAGCTTAAAGTCATATTGGCGTTAGGTAAACGTTATATACATATATTTATAATAATCAACAAAATAGTCATGTAAATATTTGACGCCCAATATCCGAATCATAATAAAGAAAGCTAGATTCGCATAATTGTTTTATTTAAGCTCAGACCATTACCGCCGACTTCACTTCGTCCACCCAAGCCAATAAATACAATTTAGCATTCGCTGCTTTCCACATTTGACACGCTGTTGATCATAACAGACAAACACCATATGTCAGAGGATTTTTTATAGACACTTGGTTAATTTACATAGAACGAAGCTTCGCCTTTTTTCAGAGTAGCGAAACACGTGCTGCATGGCCGAAAATTTTGTTGTAGTCAATCAAATATGAACATCCGCCAACCCGCTTTGGAGCAGCGTGATTTAAGCTTCAAGCCCTCTCATCTTGAGGGGAGGTCTAAGCCTCTGCAGTGAGGCATAAAAAGGGCTGATGAAAATATGGACATCAATACAAAAAAATACTATTGTCTAATTAATTTTATTGGCTTTATCGACATTCCGTTGTGCTACTCAGGACCGGTTCATATATTATCATATCTATGTATCTACTATCGATGGGCTTTTTGACACAGCGTATAGTATAACGAGTTGGGAAACGTACGGGTTGATTACAGTGTCTAACTAATCCAGTAATACGATAAATTACGACAAGCGTTGTGGTTTAGTTTTCTGATTAGATAAGAAAGTGTTTTGTTTAACAAACAAGATTCATATTGAACTTAATTAGGTGTAGGTGTTTTTGAATTCACCACAACGTGTTCAATTCTCTTTTAACATTAACGTCCAATTGAATCAAAAATCTTAAAAGTTTTTATTTTCAGTGCAGTACTAGGAAAATGACCCTTTTTTAAATGAAATCGTTAAGGTTTTGTTGTTTCCATTGTAAAAAATTTTACGTTCATAACTTACCCAAATACATTGCAAATATTTTTTACTGTTAATCGCCAATGCTTTTTTGTGCTCGTTTTTATCATTAATTCAGAATTACTTTATGCTAGATTAAACTGTATTTACGTGCCTAGGTTATCTATGTAGTTTTATTTCGTATAATTCTTATTTTGGGGTCAGCAGCAGTCGGTTCACGACATTTGAAGTGAGTGCAAAACCGTATGTGGTCGAGTCGCGGTCAGTCTGATTCATGCAGTTTTGTAAGCCTTTTGTGCAATATGACCTCGCTTAGCTGTCCATTAGTCCAAAAGCCACAGCAATCAGACCCTTCTTCGTAAAACACCTTCATAATTTTACGTAAAATTGAAAATTCATATTATCGCATAAAACTTATTCAAAATATGTAGGAAATGGAAATTATTAAGAAAAAAGTATTTATGTTGAGTGTGAATAACAGTCTTGTTAGTTTAGACTGTACTGCACCCTCTTCTCTTTTAACGAATTCATTTGTTCTTCATCTTCTTCATCAGGCCATTTTTACCCCACTTCAGGGGTTTAGGCCTCCCCCGGGGTGAGGAGGGCTTGGCGCTTAAATCCACCATGCTGCTCCACTGCGGGTTGGGGATTGTAACGATCGCCATCTATTGACAGCGTCCGGGACCGAGTGCATATCGTGCTCTCCGATGCACGGAGTCGGTGATAGTTATGTACTTAAGTCAGAAAAACTCATTGATACACGCCCGGATTCGGACCATGGCCCTATTATGGCTTTGGGCTATCACGACACTTTATTTGATAATTGTATTAAAAGAAAAAAGGAAGTATATGGTATAACAATCTCGAAATATCAAAGATAACAGTAACAAAATTGTAAATTATTGAGATATCTAAATATATTCATAAAAAATTTGATAATATGCTTTAGATGTAGTAACGGCTTGTCTTCGTAAGACGAGTAAAATAAGAAGACATAACAGTTTCCATGTCATGGGTTATGTCATGCGTTTTTATATGTCCAACAACCGTTGAAATTGTTGAACAATACAACTTGCTTGGAAGTTTATTGACAACAGATTTACGAGTATTATAAAAAGTAAAGTTCTCGTTGTTGTAACATAGGAACCGGAAAGCGTGCGTTTAGTCTAGTGTGGCCGACAAGAAAATCCAAATAGGCTAATTTTGTTTGGAGGTCAAATATTGCAGAGCATCCATGTAATTTAAACAGTTGCTGCGTCACCACGTAATAAGATTGAACATGCGATATGTCAACCTGAATTATTTTAACTCGCCGCATATATGACAACTATTTGTAAACATACGTTTTTTGTATATTGTTGACTTGAAGTAGTTTTTGCTGGGGCAGATATAGGTATCTACTTGTTGGAATGATGTCGTTGTAATTAATCTAAATTAACGGGTAGTTGATATCTCTTCAAATAAGGGTAAAAAGAATTTTATGTGGTTAATTACAGTAACATCAAGCCAACAGGTAAAAAATCGTACGGCGCATTTTGTGTTTTTTGGCTCAACGTGACCATCAATGGTAGTTTATGTACTTAATTTATTAGCCCAGGACTGTTAGGATAATTTTTAAAGCTATCTAGATGTTGCTTTCGCCAACATAATAATTGAACCGTTGCAGACGCTTCGCCGTCACCATCGGTAACATGACATTTCTTTCTTTAGGCAAGTAGGCCAAAGTAGTATTGTCTAACATCGGTGTGAGACACTTACATAAAATGACGACATCGAGATCAACTGGAAACGCGTTCATTCATAAACTCGTGCGGTAACTTGTAGTGTTTCCTTTGTCGGATCCGCCCACTTGAAGACGAACGCGCAGTTCCGTGGCAGAGGTGTTCTGGCATCAAGAGACATTCGCACAAACGGATAACGAGCGTCTTCCTGCCAACGACGCCGCCTTTGACATTGAACCATTTTTGCGTGTACCGGCCAAGTGCACCTAATAAACTAAAATCTCGTGACAAAATAATCTCGACTAATAGAATGAAAATACAGTGTGTGTGTAAATAAAGTGTGATTATTGTCTGTGTATGTGGAAAAGTAAAATACCGAATAATATAATTTTCTTTATTGGCTTTCTATATATTAAAAATTTTCTTCCAATTGATCTAGAACATCTACTGAAAAATACTTGAGTATTTACAAACATAATAAAGTATTTATTTAAAAATGTTTATTTATCCAAAGCTGAAATGGAACTTATTGATCATTCTATCAAATGAAATATTGTATTCAAAAATGAATTTTGATCAGAGGTCACGGTAGTAGTAAAATGAGTAAACGGCTGCCACCGATAACTCTTATCAAGAAGCAACTCGAGGCAATTTTTAATTTCTACGAGTACGTCTCTGTTCCCCCTTGCAAACACAAGACTATTAATTCTAATAAATATGATTTATTTTAGCTAACCTTCAAACTTTCAATTTGGCATATGTTCGTAGTTTTCTTTTTTTCTTCCTACATACTTACTGACTAAATCCCAAATTTCAAGTTTGAAAGTCTGCAATCCTGAAGAATTCTGAAGTCTGAATTGAAGAGAACCTTCTTTACGCACTTAAAAAAAATATTTTTTTTGTCCTATATACATTTTCTATTTTTTACTTATCTTGAACCTTTGATTACAAACGTGCGCTTCAACATATCTGATGTTGAAGCGCATTAAGTAATCATATATGGTAAATATTGTCAAATATGTCAAAAGTTTACAAACGTGTATATATAGTAACAATATACTCGGATAGCCCGTTGTTGGTTATATTTGCGGTATAGTTGGGGAGCCCATCGCTGTTGTTGTATTCGCGATGTAGTCCCAGAGACCATCGGATCGGCAATTAGCTCTCCGATCACGACATAATCGGAAAGTTAATTGCCAATACAATTTTAAAGATCATGAAAGCAACGAATTGCTTTCAAAAAGGAATTAAATTTACTTAAAAAAACGTTCCTGTGAAAAATATGCCTAGTCTTGCAACATTATAATATAGTAATATAGTAGTATGTAATAAGCAATAAAAATAAATCCACTCTCAATATCGGGACAACATACCACTCATCTACAGAACTAGACGCTAGTTGACCTCGAATTACTTGCTAGCATATATATAGATGAAAGGAAGATTATACCTTTGAATTGCGGACTAGCTGCAGTTGCAATAATTGAAGAGGTGGTATTGATACAGAAACGCAAGGGTCCGGCCGCCGTTGTATTTTATTCTGCTCTATATATAGACGATAGAAGCTCCGCGGCCGACCTGCTCGATTACATTGTTATGACCAATAAATGTAAACTTCCTCATGGGTATATTTTGATATTAAAAATAACCTATAGCAAATATGTATTGACCAGGGATAGTTTCTTGGAGTCTAAATGAAAATATATAATACATTTACCATAAATATAATGCCACTGATAAAATATTTTGCTAATTTAAAACTAATTATACAGTTTTTTGTATAGATACCCCACGGAAATGTAGTCAAGCTTCTGTGGTTGTAACCTTATACGTAAAATAACCGTTGATAGCATACCGATTATATCCACACTGACATCACTAACCGCAAAATTTGCAAAATCATGTTTGGTGCGGTGACTATTATATCCATAAGGTAGCATTAATTAGTGTATACAAACGAAACGCATATTATTCATTATTATATTAATAACAATATATATTTCTACGTTTCAGGTGCCAGCATAGTTTCAAGATGTCAATCTTAAGCGGGTGCGTCGGCCTTCTGGCAATGGTGTTGTTCGTCGCACCGGCACACGCGTCGGTGTGTCCACCCAGTTGCATGTGCACAACAACGCGTGATGGACTGCACCGCGCCGCATGCAGCGATCTGTCTGAGCTCTACAAATTCACACTACGTCAGAAACATCACAACATCAACATCTTAGATCTGTCCCATAACAATATCACAAAGCTCAGCCATGAACTTGATCGACTAACTGAAGTGGTCACTTTGGATTTATCGACCAATGGCATTGTTGAATTAAATAAATTTTTGAACAATGCAAAAAAGCTCGTTCATCTTAGTTTAGCTAATAATAGAATAACAACATTATCCTTATCTCATTTGCCCACTAGTGTGAGTTCCCTCGATTTAACTAATAATTTATTACAAAATGTTCCATCTGATCTTCGGCATTTAACTGGTTTAGAACATTTGGAACTTGAAGGAAATCCATTAGATTGCCAGTGCGAAAATATAAAAGCACGGGACTATTTATTAAATGCTAACGTCTTTATCGACCACGTAACATGTTCCAGTCCGGAAAAAGTCAAAGGAAAATCGTGGTTAGAATTAAAAACAAAAGAGATTTGCACCAATAAAGTCTCAGGAAATGTTAATATGTTAGATTTTATGCAAGGTGATCAGCCCTTAGATGCTATTAGAATAGGACGAGAAACAACAGAATTAAAGTCAATGCCTTTGTTAGCACCGAGTGATTTAGAAGATGGAGATGTTGTAGAGGGAACTCGTGTTGTTAAAGATGACGACGATCTAACCTTTTTAAAAGCAGACAAACGAGCAATAGCGTCACATCATGCGGAACTTGAAGGTTCAGGTGACGTAGAAGTCACGACTTTCAGCGATATAGAATTAAGAAATGAACCAAAATTAGACTCTGCTTTACAAGAAAAAGAACAATTGATCTTCGCTGAAGATCACACAACAACTGACCCTCTTGAGGAAGGATCTGGACATGACGGATCAGGAATGGGCTATCTTGGCTTTGAATTCGATAAAGTAGTAACTTCCACAACTACTGAACCACCACCACTTTACACGGGTCCTATAGTACCATATTTTGATGGACATTTCTTTTCAAACGTTAGCGAAACGTCTACTGAGTATCCTTTGCCTCCACCTTTAACTATCTTCACTGGCAATAAAGACGAAACTGAAAATACTGTCTCCTCGTTGACTGATATATTATCAACGACACATATACCACGAGATACTACGGTATCGGAACAGATTAGAGTACAATCTGCCGATGTCAGTGGGCAAGTAGATGAAGAGACAAATAAACAAGCACCTCACAAAGCTGGAACTTATGTGTGTATTGCTTTGATTGTTGTTTTACTTGTCGGTCTTATTGGCTTTGCCATCATCAAAGGACAGATGAGAAAAAGGCGAGATAGGAGACTTTTACGACAACAAAGAAGAGATGTTGAAAAAGCTTCAAAAGAAATGGTCGACATGAACAAATCATTGTTAGGTAAGCCTGCACCGGTCGAAAGTTCTGTTGATCGGAAATTGAACGGTAAATATGAATTAGTGCCGACACATGAATCTCATCAGAAGAAAAGCGAGAACAGAGACATTCCTAATGGCGTAAATTACGGTGACGGTAATAGTAACAGAGGAAATAGTCCAAGGGACTCGAATCAAAACAAAAGCAGCTCCAAGGATAATAACATAAACGAACAAGAGAAACCAACTGACCAATTGCAACATGAAACCTCGCTTAATACAACACCGACCTCACCAGATTCTCGAAAAGACACAAATTCACTTTCCAGTGAGGATATATTTGTACCAATAAATGATGATGATCAGCCTCACATAAACGGCATTCCAGATTTGGAAGCTTCCCAACCGCTTCTCAATGGTAATCCAAACACAGATTCCGACTTTCTCTCTCCGTCGCGAGAATACGTACCGGTATACTCTCCGGACATGGGTCGAGTCAGGATCAAGCTCACCGAAACGCCTAAGCCCAAAACGCCCGTCCTCGTCACCAGGAGTCGGTCAAACGCAGGAGACATCATCATAACCCCAACGACCGATGACAACAACCGAAAATCGACTACTTGAAATTCGCCATTCTACGATAACGGACTATATAATTATATAATGTACTGTGTAAATCCACAAACACTTAACTATTGGCAAAATTCTGTGATGAAAAAGTCGTGTGAGTTTCGAACACTTTCTATGGAACTGAATTTAGTCGGTATTACAGTGTGTTAAGCCTAGGAACTTTGCTGCCAAAGTGTGTTTGTAGTCGACGTGCCTTTATTCTTATTTATATTAAGTATGTGGATATTTATGAGAGCATGTTATTTCTAAATATATAAATCGTATTTTTATACTTGTAGAATTGTTGCCATGTTGATATAGGTTTAGTACCCTTGTATTAGGATAACTTAAAAGCTATAAATAAGTATGATCATGATCTTCTGAATTGCGCACAAAGTATCAATTTCACAAAGTATCAATTTTCTAATAAATTTGGAACTATTTTTGGTCTTAAAAGGAAAATGGTTGTGTACTTAGTTACGTGGGATCGCATAGAACAACGAAATGTCCAAATCACGTATACAAATTTTTATTTTCATATTTAGCAAATGAAAGTATTTTACTTTCAGGACGTAGTCTAAGTTCCTTATAAATAATTTAATCAGACGATAAGAATGTTGTGATACCATTTTGATTTTAAGATAACTATAAATTCGCACTTTAGCATGGTTTTTAATATTTTATTTGTATATAAATGCATTTGACAACTGGGTCTATAAATTTATTAAACATCTCATTGCAATGCTTACGTTACTACCATATTATATTATTACTGTTATGCTTTTACTATCTTTGTTTCTTCGTAAAATCTTGAAGAATATGAAGTTTTTTTTTACAATTTTCAAATGCAATATTTTATGAGGGTGTAAAAGTAAAACTATTATTTTTTAAATGAATTAAGTTAATTGCAGAAATGTAATTTAATTAATAACTAAATAAGATAAAAAGCGTTGAAACTGCTTCTCTGTATTTTTATTTTAATTACCTAATATTTATTTTTCAGTTAGGAATTATTTAATTTATAAAGTGTCGTCATAAAGTTACGAATAAGGACCCTGTGCTATAAGTAAGAACACGAAATGTGCTGAATTATTAGATGACACTATTCATTACATTATATTTTTATTTGATATTTGGTTTAACTACTTTGCATCCTTGTTGGTGCTCTGCTGAGTTGCAAAGAACTCGCAGCAGCGGCGGTCTTATAGTGGATAAATTATGTACCTATGAATGAATGAAATAATTTATTGTCGGGTGCTAGCCCCATAGTAATTTTTATATTTTTACACATTATTTATACATGATTATTATTATAAGTAGTGCAATTAAATATCATAAAATGAAGATAATTATGAAAGTATCATTTCTTCATAATGAACTAAACAACAAAATTAAAAATACTTTAAATGAATCTCATAACCTGGGGAACTAAGCATTACGCTACATGTTAAAATCTGTTATGGCAGGGTAATAAAGACAGCAATTTTGATATTGGGCGCAAACAAAACAAAATATGTAAATCTGATTATAAAACTACGAACTTAATGGCGACAATAGTTTGCGTTAATTTAGCTTTGGGTAACTGAACCGCTCACACCTTTTTGTATTAAATAGTTCTACGTCTTGTGCGTTTCACAAATTCAAAAGCATATAAAAATATAGATGGCACAAGCAGAAATACATATAGCGTACACTTCTGTTTTTGTGTTCTGGAACTTCCAAACCTAGGTAATGACATTTTGGCATCCGTAACGGTAGTTTTAAAGGTGTTCTTTTTTTTAATGAAAAATAATGTAATATGCGTAATCTGCATCCTCCAAAACCTAGTACACCAGTACCAATGATTATTTCATCGTTAAAAACTGTATCGCTCATTTCGTATCTTTTGTTTTTAACTTCATGTTATTAATTCACACACACCACACGACCATTCCTTACTGTGTTAATACCCTCCCAAACTTTACTAATTGCTCTTTGCTAACTCATTGTCTCCGTTTCAAATTACAAAAGATTGTTTAGATTGGAATTCCGTAACACATCGCTATCCCAAAGTTTATTTAGGTTTAGAACCCCTTTCGTTAAAACTATAATTTAACCACGCGCCTAAAGAAAATAACTAAAAATTAGACTTAAGGCTCAAAATTTTAATTTCAAGTTTCATTTCACTGGATTAAATATTTTTGTAAAAAGTCCTTAATAGTTTATTAAAAAGAATTCTTCAATTCCGTTATTAAAAATGTTTCTTCTTTTTATTTTTTCACTCTCAGATACAATGATCTCGTAGGCGCGGGCAGTCTGTACTCTTTCTCTAGTTGCATTCTGCCGTACTGTTTAGCGCGCTACACTTAAAGCTTGTAGAATAATTTTAAAGTATTTAAAAGAAAATGCTTTTCTGCTTCCAAATATCAATTTTAATCGACACAATTTACATATATCTCGAATGAAAAACCTTATTACTAGAAAAATAGCCATTTATTTCGCATTATAGGCTCTATAAAATATAATTGTATAGGTATGATATTATGCGAGGTTTTAGTGGGGTTTTAATCAATACTAAATATATCCCAAAATTCTGTATATATGATTGTGTATGACTTCTGATTGAGGTCATGCATAATCATGTATACAGAATCACGTCACATATGATCTTCAATATAAATATTCTTATGCATTTCTTAAGTTTTATTAGACTGAAATGTAGTTAGCTTTTTCTACCGCCAGTGGTGCTAGCAACATCAAGAGATGAAGGTCAAGGATCTATAAATATTAAAACTGATGTTGATTAATTTTATTGTTAAGCTATCTAGTTGATGTAATGTGTATCACGTACAATACTTGCTACCGATTTGTGTGGCTCTGAATTTAATGTAGTTAGCTTTCTCTACCACCAGTGGCGCCCCCAGCTTCAGAAGATGAAGGTCGAGCGTTAGTCATTAATTACATTTTGTATTAAATTATTTCTTAATTATAATTTAGTACTGATTGGAGAAATAATACAGAATTAATACACAATTTGTGACATAATTAGACACTTCAAACTCTCAGACTCAAGACAATCTAAAAATATTAGGCTGCTGTTGATTAATGGGCTTGGACCAAAAGTTATAACACATGGTTTCAATTTTTTTTTCGCAAATATAGACCAAAATACACTTTCATCTAAAAATAAAACAAAATTAAGTCTGTAATGTTCATAATTATATTTTCCTAAAAATTTATTTATAAAATTTTCTTGTGACGTCATCTGGATCGATTTTTATTATTTTGCATTATCTTAGACTTAATAAACTCATAATATTTTTTGTGATTCATGAGGATTACAATTTGACTTGACATAGTGAGCTTACCTAAATAATTTTTATTTGCTTTTGGCTTTGAATTTTTACTATGGAACACAGCGAGCCCAATAAGCTCAACCGTCCAGATGACGTCACCCGGACAATTTTAGCGTCAGATGAGTTTTTATAAATATCTGACAAATTCTTAGATAGAATAAAATTCTATTTTGAGAGGTTATTCTAGAAACGTATTCCTTTAAATTTCAATTAATTACCATTAGCGCAACTTTGAAATTTTGGTCTAAGCCCATTTCATTGTCAAGTCATCTAGTTGATCTAGTGTGTAATCTTGTACAATAATTACTACCGAGCTGTGCGGTTCTCAAATTACATTAAAATACGTAGATAGCTTTCACCTAGTAGTCTACCACCAGTGGCGCCCTCTGCATCAGAAGATGAAGGTTGAGCATTAGATATTACTTACATTTTATAATCAATTCTTTCTTAATTATATTAATTAATATAAAATTAATAAGCAATTTGTAAGGTAATTAGCTACTCAAGACTCTTAGACTCAAGACATTCTACGAGTATTAGGACTGCTGTTGTTTAATTTCATTGCTAAGCCATCTAGTTGACGTAGGTAGTTTTTAATCTTGTACAATACTTGCTACCGATTTGTGCGGCTCTGAAGTTAATCACAAAAACGTCGTAATAACTTATATATAGAATTATAGCTAACATGCGTAGCATACGATATTTCATTATTTTTTTATTAGAAATTAACTGATATTAAATAGTTATCACCATTCTTTGAGGTGTAATTTGTTTGAAGTTACGTTGTCTATGTCACGGTTAGTATTCAGGGAACTAAAGAATATATTTAATCCCAATTCATTTATTTTATTTGAGTTACATATATTACTTATGTATAATATTTTAGGAGTAGTTTTAAATATGGAACTATACAGGTCTTATACTTGCTAAGCTTGGTTCGTTTCCATTAGAATACAAATATTATACAAGTCTTTAGTGTTATGCATTTTTCGTTTCCACTAACACCACATACAAGCATACAACTTGTAACTTGTTCGTACAAGTTACGTACATGTTTTGGTAGAAAGAAGGTGATTACTAATAGAATACTAAGGTACATGGACGAAAGATCAACATGAAGAAAAAAAAGAAAAATTAAATAAATAAAGAGTAACAATGATAATTTATACAAAACTATTTAACTAAATTTATACAAAAGTTTTGTTTTATTTTGGAATATTAAGTATGTATATCAATGTTTAGTAACCCGTAACTCAAGCATAAGTAATACTTGTTGACTTTGAGACTAGATGGCGCTGTGTGGGATGTCCTATGTATTATAACTATTATATAGTGGCCAAAAGACATAACTGCAGCACACACTAAATAGAATACATATTCATTCTCCATGTTGATCTTGTATAAGGACTCTTCCGTTTGCATTTGCGAATTGGATGATGAAGATTTAAACCATATATTATTGTCTTGTATTTTTTATGCGATAGTCCCTGTTTCCTAAAAAATCTCCTAGAAATTGATATTCCTTTTCCTACTTTTACATTTCTACCCTTATTTCCTACTTCTCTAAGTCCGTCCTAAATATAATTTTCTTATTAAATATTATTTTTTAATAATATATACATATATAAATATTATACACCCAGACCAGGAACGAAATAAACATGTTCATGCACACAAATATTTGCTCCGTGCGGGAATCGAACCCGTGACCCTTGGCTCCGCAGTTTAGGGTCTCCACCACTCAGCTAATCGGTCGGTCAAGGCTGGCTTTCCAAAAAACCCTGCTCAGTTTTTGAAGATTTTTCTTTTAATTGTCAACAGATGTAAAATGATACTTGTCGCGATTCTCGCCTCTCAATGGATTACCAATACTTGTAGATAATTACAAATATAATACACACCCGTTGCAAAAAAAATTGTGAAACATATAGATTACCTATACAAATTATAATTTATATCTTGGTGGAAACAGCAACCATGTTTTATATTTGACATGTTTTATACCTAACCAATCGGTGGAATCGAAAAATGTATTATACCCAGTATAAAACATGTGTATGTAGGTTAAGTCTACATGTCACATATCATACAAGTAATGTACATACATGTCGTGACATTACTTGTAGACATTACTTGTTAAAACAAGTATTTTGGTGGAAACAAGGTGTACCTATTGTAAGATTTTTGGGATCGGGCATTTATTGAAAAAATATGTCCGCGATACACGGCTGACTAAGTAAGTATGTAAGTTTTCAGTATGTAAAGCAATTTTTTTTTTAAATTTGTTTTCTGATAGATTAAATTATTTTCAGAAACTGATTTCATTACTTTTGCCTTGCGGCAAGTAATTGTTTACTGAAGATTTTTCAAAAAATTCATAGAAGGTAGTATGTATCGCTTTTTCTTTGCCTAAAAGTAGTCAAGGATAAAACACAGTCTGACGTATAATCTGACGTTTGACGTACTGCTAAGAACCGAATTTATCTCGAAAGGGTTTTACAATTGGCCTAATCAGTGGGCCTATTTATATTTATGACTTTACATACCGAATTTTCGTTAAAAAAATATGGAATCATTCTGAAAAATGTTAATCGAAACGAAAAAAAAAATCCCTAACTCCCTTTTTTCAAATCTTTAATTCTACTAGCCTAAACTTATGTCGCTAGAAAGTCATGGTTTTTATAGTGTTTAGTGAATTTTTTTTACTATAAAAAAATTTAATACATAACTAAAATACGTTCAGAAAAAGGCTATATGTCGCTTTGTGACCTAAAATATAATTTTTGATTGATTTGATTGATCTGGGATGCGGATGCAACGTTTCTTTATTAACTCTAGGATAGTTCAATGACCTAAAATATAATTTTTGATTGATTTGATTGATCTGGCATGCGGATGCAACGTTTCTTTATTAACTCTAGGATAGTTCAATAACCATATAAAATGGGATTTTGCCATTATTTTTATTTTACTTCACTGAATACTATTACGAATTAATGCCCGATCTCAAATTACAACCTGTATATACAACAAACAATTATTTGAATTATTAGTGAATTCACTATTAATATATTTTAAATGTTTTAGTCTAAAAGTCACTTTCTCTTATAACATTGTCGTCGGTAGAATGCCTGCGATTTCTAGATCTCAAAGGTCTTTCCATCTCAGCTTCTACTTCTACAGTAACTTCGTCTGTATCACTATTTTCGTTGGGATGATACCTTCGTCGAGCTCTTGGTGAATGGTCTAACTCCGTAATTTCATGACTCCCGTACCTCCTGTTTCTTCTCCGTTGTCTTCTATTTTGACTTTCATTGTCTGACTCATCTGCATTTAAATCATTAAGAGCTTGAATTTCATCCGTACGCTCCGCTTCCAAAATATCATTGGTAGACTTCGTTTTCCGTCTACCTCTTCGTTTTCGCCTCTTTCCTGCACCAGTTTCGTTGAGAGAATGGCAAGAAAGACTTAATTTTGGCATACTTAAGGCTTCATCATACGATGGTGGAGAAATCAGATCTCGAGGGTCAGGAGCGTTACACTGGGCCTCTTGTTCGGCGCGTAATCGCAATAATCTTAATCTCTCTCGTGCTTCTTCTACTTGCCTTTCCCTGTCCGCTTGAATAGCTGCTAGTCTGCGCTTCATAACTCGCCTAACGGCCGTAATTATAACGAACGTCAAAAGTAATCCAACAATCATGATTACGATAAACCATAGTAAGCTATTTGCGTCAGTAGCTTTTTCGTTTGGAAACCAAACAAAATAGCAAGCTTCAAACCATGACTGTCCATATAATTCCGGTGGGCTATGACATCGCAAGTTGTACATCTCTTCTTTTCTATCTGGTTCTAACGTCAAGTATTCGTGAAATTCATACATATTAGCATCTGCGCAATCACAACGCCATGTGTTGTCGCTCATATCGATCCTTTCAAGGTACAGATTAGATTGAAAATAGGACTTTTTCCAAATTGTTGTAAATCTATTACCTATCAGCGACAGCGTAGTGAGTCTCGGTAACATAAAAAATGTAAAATTATTTATAGAGCTTAATCTATTATAATTTAAATTGAAGTGTTTCAATGAATTTGATGATATACTGTCAGGTATAGAAGATAAGAGATTTCGAGAAAGATTGATATCGATTAGAGAAATTAAACCTTCGAATGAATCTTTACTTATAATGTCTATTTCACATGCACTCATATCCAAAATACTCAGAGTGCTAGATTTTAAATGTCCCACGCGGTTTAAATAGTTCCTAGACAGATTGATATTTGTCAAAGTCGGCATCTTCATCAAAGCTCCTTCTGGGATGCTGGCTATTTCGTTCCATGACAAATCTAAATACTTCAATGAACTGAGACCCATAAAAGTGTCATCTCTAATCGAAGCTATGTTATTGAACGACAAATCTAAATACTCTAACTTGGAATTGTTCGAGAATTCATTCCGATTAATGATTCGAATCATATTATGACTCAATGTGGCTTTTCTTAAGTTAGGAAATCCAGCAAGATCAGGTTGCATGATGTTACAATAAGACATATCTAAATATTTAAGTGAATCCGATACCATTTGATTTCCTAAATTGGAAAATGAGAGGCGGGTATTGTGTCCTACGTCAAGATAAATCAAGGATTGCATGTACAACAATTCGTTGTGATGAATAAAACTCAAATGGCAGTGGCTTAAATCCAGACTTTTCAGCGTCGGTGAAATGAGACTCTGGATTCTTCTTAATGGATTGTGACTTAGTTTCAACACTCGAATGCCAGTCAAACCACTGAGCGGAGATTTGCCTCTTATTGAGTTTATTTCACAATTTTCTAATGTAAGAGTTTCCAAAGTTGCACTGATCAGGAGTTCCTCATTTGCCAAGTTATCTAAGTTCCTGAAACTGTTGTACGATAAATCTAAGGATTTTAAATTTGTTGCGGGTTTCAGAACATCGTTAGGGTTAAGGCTTATCCAGTTCTCGAAATAATTCCTTGATAGGTTGAGCGTTTGCAACTTGGTTAAATTTTGTAAAGCGTCTTTTTCTAAAAAGTTAATTCGATTACTGTTCAGGTCCAAATAAAGCAAATTGTATAGTCGACTTAAAGTCTCAGGAAATCTCACAATATCATTGTTAGACATATTAAGTTTCTGCACCTGAAAAGTGTAAATATTAACGTAAATTAAACGTATTTTTAAGGTCACTTGAAAAAAATTGTAAGTATTAATTATATAAAATAAAAACTGCACCTTCATTTATATATATATTTTTTCTTTCCTTTTAAACACAATACAAAATTCATTGCTTTTTGAATATTTTCAAATTCGAATATTAGAATATGTAAGAATGCTATTTAAATATTTTCACAATTCTACTAAATGCAGATACCGACACCGACACTTAAGATGTTTACAGATGAAAATTTAAAATAAACGGTAGCTTAATCGAGAAAATCACTACACACCTGATTCCCAATACCCTCAGGAAGGTCAGTGAGACCTCGCTTGGAACAATCGACTGTAGTCAAATCTATACTGCAGGTGCAGATGTCACAGTATCCATAAGTATTAATACGATCATCATAGTCCATATTTGCAGCAGTCAGGCTTATAATCGACAGTATGAAAACTATATATTTGATTATGACAAGCCTCGTCATTGTGTATTTGATGAGCAATAGCATCTGTAAAAATAAAATTAAAATGTTAAAATTAAAGAATAATAAATGTATATATGATTAGCACATGCTACGCATACTCGAGAAATATTTTAAACGTATTTTAAATTATTTTTTTGTACGTAAATAAAAAAAAAATATGTGTAAATCATGCAATGCTTAATAATAATTCATCATCATCATCAGCCCATTTTTACCCCACTGCAGGGGCTTAGGCTTCCCCCAGGGTGAGGAGGGGGGCTTGGAGCTTAAGTCCACCAAGCTGCTCCACTGCGGGTTGGGAACTGTAACGACCGCCATCTATTGACAGCGTCCGGGACCGACGCACGGTGTCAGTGATATTGTGTACATAAGTCAGAAAAACTCATTGGTACACGCCCGGATTCGAACAATGGCCCTGTGGGGCCTTATAAATTTAAGACAGGTTCGTTGTGCTCTGGGCTATCACGACACTACTTTATTAGTGTTAAATAAATTAATAATAATTGATAATCTGAAATATTTTGAGAATTTAAATTGGTTAATTATAATATTTTTTTTCTCGTAATATTAATTAACAAAAATACAACTTGAATATATTAATAAAATTACATAACTATAAGTTTTTACAATTACTTAGCACTAACAGTGGTCGTAATTATGCAACCCGTTTATGATATATATGTCGTAGGAAGCCCGGTACCAGTATCAATATTCATCATATAAATACTGACCCGACCTGCATGGGAGTCGAACCCGGGACCTCCAGCATCGTAGGCAGGGTCGCTATCCACTAGGCTAAGCGGTCGTCAAGTGTCAAAAATAAGTGTGTATATTTAGATTTAGGGGTGAAATAGGCTTGACGAAAGATTTTGAAATTCACTTCCGTAAAGTGGGTACACATTTACAATTTGCAAAATAACCTTTATTTCGGTAATAAACTAAAGTTTAACGAAGTTTAAAGATATTTTTCTAATATTTTTTCAATGGCGCGCGAAAACAGCTCGCAGTGTCATATCATAGCGTCGGGTCTGACGTCACGCCTAGGTAAACAAATGCGTGATTAATAGTAGTCACAACGCAACACCGCAGAACACACAGTGAAGTTTATCTAGGCGTCACGTCATGCGCTGTGTTTGGTGTTTCAGTCACTGAACTATATACTACAGAACAGATGCCACGAACAAAATTAGTGCGCTTGGCACTATCACCTTGTTTCTACCATCTCGATTTTTCTACCAAATAAAATACACTGTATTATACATGTCTCATACATGTTATGATAGGTTCGTTTCCACTAGAATACACAGAATTTCAAGTATTATACAAGTCTTCAGTAGGAATTATACAATGTCGGGACATTTCTTGTAGTTAAAACAAGTATGGCGGCAACGGTAGAAAATAATGTAGGAACAAAAATTTGTTTTGAATAGTTTTAGTTTTCTTTTGATTAATTATCAACGATAAGTTATGCCAATATCTTTTTTCTTAGCAGTTGATTGATTTTTAAATGTTTTTAACACCCACTACGGCATTTTTGACTTGTTGTTTAATCACGTTTTTGGCACGTGGTCGCGATGAGCATAGGCGAGTGACTGAATGAGTTGTTGCCAGTCGGCAACAACGCTTAGCGCAAACATTAGTTCTATGGTTTTAGTCAAAATGGCCGATTGCAGTATTTTAATGTTTTATGTTATTGAAAATTTTATTAAACTCCAATTTTCAAATAAAACTAATACAGTTTTTTAAATGCTTTTAATATGTATTTTCTCCTAATTTCATTAAATCTCTGATTATTTGACACTGTCGTCACGCCTTTTAATGGATATGGCTTGAGGAGAGTGTACGAGTTTTTGTGTAGGGATTTGTGTTTTTGTAAGTGCGTGTTCGTGTGATTGTGTGTGCGTCTTTATATATTGTATATGCTCAAATAGTCTATCTCATATTTTACACGAAAAGGTCTTCAGTTTCTTCATAGGTGAGTTTCTGCACCTACTTTTGTATCTTTTTTCACAAACTTAATAGACAAATGTGTAGTTTGTTCATAGAGTGAATAAATTTGACAGTAGCGTTCGGTGTTAATAGAGTCACAAAAATCATTTCACAGTATCTACAATGGCATACGCAATTTGACGGGGGCGAAGGCCGGCGCGCGGGGCGAGATGGTGAGTCCGCGAGGACTGAAACTCATCATCTCGCAACGGGTACACACCAGCTAGCTAGAGTATGAGTGGTTAGACGGTAAGCGATTTCTAGTCAATTCGTACTTTTATTAGTTTGTTGTTATTTCTGTAATAAAGAGTTATATTTAGAACCCAGTAAGTGATGCGACTTGAAACTTTATTCGTAGCTTTTGAAATTTTTTCCTGTTAGAAAAATTTGTATTTATACAGTACGTTCTTATTTCAAATAAACCGATTTAATTTAACACTAAATCACAAAATGTCTATTGTCGGGATAATTAAAACTGTTATAAAGAAATATTTTATATAGTTCATTAAATGTTTATCTTTTTAACTTCAAGTTTAATTAATTTTGAAGCGTTCGTAGTATAGAAAATATATCAATATTAATTGAAACAACTATTAGATACTATTTGTAACTGCGTACGTTTTGTTGTTTTAACAGTAAAAGTAAAGCTCCCACTTTTAACGATCTACACGTATAGTATATTCATAGTTTCGTCTAACGTTAAGTGGAACTGTAATGTTTTACATTACGACATAGAATATTTTTAGTTTTAATATTTTGTCCACCCAAGCTTTCACAGGCGTATATCATATTTCTTTAGAATTAGACTATTTTTAATAATCAAGTTGCTACAAGACTGAGTATTTAGCAAATTCGCAGTCTCCAGATATTCGACAGACCACTTTGATACTTTTATCACATACGCAGTAGCATACAAAGGGTGAACGTGAATTTAAAACGATTCTCTGGATCATTGGTTGTAATGGGCGTACTGCAGGGTTCGATATCGGGATCTATTCTGCTCCTCATCTATCTACATAAACGATTTGTCTCATTTTGTATAGGACAACCGTAATATAATATTGTCGACATATCATTGTCAAAACTAGGAATTAACATAAATTCGCAGCACTACTACTATGTTCCATAAATTAAGTAAATCATTCAAAGGTAGTAATCTAAGATTGCATGATGAACTTCTAAAGAATATTATAGATTTGTTAATAAATAAATTCAATGTAAAACGGCAACATAATCATAAAAATGCTTGGGGTTAAATTGCTCCAATTTACTTAGTTTTTAAAACAATGGCTTAAAGCGCCGTCACTAAAAAAAAAACATAAGCCACTAAGTTTCTTGCAATGTTCTTCTTAGAATGGTAGTATACAAACCTGGTTAAACTTAAAAAAGAAAGTAGAGTGTCCTAATTAAAAATAAATGGATTTTTTGAAACTCAGATTGACTATTGTGAAATGGTAGGAAAGGGACTAAAGAAAACGGAAAAAAGAAAACAAGAGAAGGGGAAAAGGAGTATAGAGAAATAATAAACGAACGATGCAGGACGGAATGCCGTGAGGTATTATTAGGCTGTATAAAAGAGATGCGATTATTTGCATATTAGAAGTACGTGAAAAAATTGTATCCAAAATACGTGTAAGATAAATGAGTAGGCCACACCCACAGACAAGTCAACCTTATAGACCACGCTTTGACAGGGAGTAGCATTCGCCAAGGCTATGTAGTGACACTACATAACTACGTCTCTTGTGAGGGTCAGTTGGAAGCACGTCAGAAGCCATTAAATTGTCAATTTTGAACGAGCCAATGAAAACTAGCCGACCTCTCCCCGCACCCCGCCACTTTTTGGCGATTTCGTTTTCGTACTGACGATTATTAAAGCGTGGTCTATAGGTTGACTGGTCTGTGGCCACACCAGACAAATATGTAATCCTTTTTCCTGGCTTTAAAATGCAATGCTGCAGCCTATAATTATTATTAATGACCACTAATGACCTACAGGGAATTATTTCAATAAATATTATTGTATTCATTTCACGTCTACAATTTGAACACCTGACACGCTTATGATCATTAAAAAATCTTGTCACGTCTAACCGAAACTGTGACCAAAGTATTTATTGCATGACGATCAAGTGAAATTAGGAATGTTACCCCGTATGTTATATTATAAACCGATGAATTAAAAAGAAGAGTACGTCCTCATACAACAGTTTTATCTTCGTTATCACAGCTTGATAAAAACAAGGTATGTCGGCATAATGTGGTTTCACTATAATTTAGGTCATGTATACCAATAAGTGGTGTTATCTCACCAACGTTTTTATTTTAGAATTAGGGTTGTTTTCAATTTCTATAAATTTACATTTAATGTTATACATATTTATGTTACATGAAATATTGATATTGTTCACAAAATTGGAAAATATTTTAATGTATATTATTTGTAAAATTTTCTATGATTTTAAGCATTTAATAAAATCGACCAGAAACTTCTTATAAATCTATGTCTATTAAGAATTTTCGTTCAATATTGTTCAATATTATAACTGATATTACAACTTGATTTTTTCTCACGTATTCGTCCATTAGTTTCAACTAACGACTAACGGTGCCAAGTAATTGGAGTGTTCACTAGATTTCATCCTTAAATGGTTTATTGTTTCATTTGTAGTATTAAGATGGCTGAGCAGTCTTTTGCCGTACTTGTTATTTATATATAAAACTGGCAATTATACGTAGTGTAGTAATTTTTGGGTAGAATTTTATTGGCAACTTAATGGTTTCGTTACGTCATTCTCTTTAACTGTTTTTCCCAAAGCAAAAGGCTAGCAGCATGTGCCACATATTGTGTGATTAGCCTTGCTATTAATTATACTAACCTATTAAATAACTAGAAAATAATGAAACGAAAATAATGAAATAATGAAACAAAAAAAACTGCAACTTTAAAAAATATAAAAGCTATTTATAAAAAGTTACAAGATTGTGGTTATAGTTAGGTGAGGTAAGTTATTTTGAAATGGGTCGCGCCAGTCAATATTAGGTTATAATGAAAACCTGCTTATAACTAACCCTATTTTATATACTCGTATAGCTAGCGTATGATTAAATTGCCATCACAATATGAAGCCTACCTGTCTTCAAAAACAAAGAATTCCGACGAAATACCACAATGCATTCTTATAATTATATAGCACGTTCGAGGGATAATCGAAAACTACTTAGAATAGAATATGAGAAAAAGTTTAGTTCATGTTTTGAATTTATACAAAATCTTATGTTCATAATCATTGTTATTGGCTAGTGTGAATATGGTCTGCGGCGGATAATTTTTTCTATTGTTTTTATTGTTTTCTTTTTCAATTTCTATGTGTCATTTTTTTATGTTTTTTTTTAATATTTTTTTTTAATAACGTATACATCGCAACAACGTCTAGGCCCCATACTAAGCATTAGCTTACGAAGACAACACATACCTATAACAACCAAGACCCGCTACCAGTATCAATATTCATCATATGAATACTGACCCGACCTGAAATTCGAACCCGGGACTTCCAGCTTCGTAGGCAGGGTCGCTACCCACTAGACTAAGCTTTCAAAATGTCTCGTTTAAAGATCACTATAGAAAAAAGTCATTATTACTTATCTTCCAAAATAAAGAGAACTGACATATGTACCGTAAGTAAATGTTGTTTACTAAAACAAATGTCTATTAAAAATATTTATTTCGACTGACTGCATTTTAGGGGACGATTGTCCTTTGTATTCTACAGTACTTTTTGGTGTTTATACCGGAAGAAATTTTAACAACTAAATAAAAAATATAGGTTACATTCTCATAATAAATTATTTTATCTACAGTGTCATTTTATAAGGTTTGGTTGCCTTCTTTGTGTTCTTGTTGTCCTTGAGACCGAGATGACGCAACCTACTAAACTAGCGTGCGGCGGCCGTGAATGGTGACTACACATATTGGTTTTTTCGGGAAAGGTTCGTGTAGTCATATCTCAATATTTTCTTATTAAACGATACTAAAAGAAAACAAGACGGCCATCGGTTTTTTACCAAAGATCATTGTATTAAAATTTGGATGGTTGTTATAATTTCACCTTGTATAGAGTTTAAACATGGGCAAAAATGATACTTAAATGATGATGATGCAACCTTTTTGAGAGAAGAAAATATTTAAAAAGTTCATCACTGAATTCTGATAGATAAAGAATAACTGTGTTTATAGTTGACACATTTCTTTTGGTAGTATTCAATCAATTCCAAGGAATGAGTTACACTTCAAAAATGTTTCAAATGTACGAAAAAAAGCTTATTTTTCTTTAGTGATCTATAGACGAGACTTGGTCCATCATTTTGACTTGAAACTAAAAAGCAAAGCATGGCTTGGAAAAGACCTAATTTTCCAGTTGTGAATAAATTTCGTACAAAACCTTTTGCGGGTAAAATTATAGCGTTTGTATTCTTGTATGCTGGAAGAATCATTATGATTATATGACATTTAGGACAATTACAGGTTCATATTGCTTATGATTGAAAACCTCCGAGAAGAGATTAAAATAATGCGTCGTGGAAAGTTTTAAGAGCCAGCATATTTTTTCACCGCGACAACGCGTCATCCCCCTATGTCTCAAACTTATCCCGTGGTGCAATAAAAAAGGCAGGATTCAAAATATTTTGCCATATTCACCAGGTCTTACTTTTAGTGATTTTTACCTATTTGCCAAGTTGAAATAGTATATCTGTGGCGTAAAATTTAACAAGCATCTTTCGAGGATCAAGAACAAGAGTTTTTCAAGTGGTATAAAAGATCTGGTAAAACGGTACACTAAGTGCATTTACAGGCAAGGCACTATGTTTAATAATAAAATATGTAATTTATTAAATATTACTTTTTTTATACTAATTTTACATACTTTTTGATCACCCTTGGTTTATACGAGTACATATACTTTTATGGACATAATTTCTTTCTATATAATTTATAAACTTTTATCTTCAATAATATTCAGTAAAAGTCACCTGGTGATATCATCTGCAGTTATCAAAATTCTATTTAAAAAAATAGTCACTGCATTTTACTTTAGAATATCCAAGTAGTGGGGGGTATAGTATATAATTTTTTTCGTTAAATAATATTTTTCCACAAATATATATTCGGTTTCATATTCGATACGGGGCCAGGACAGAGAAGAAATATTTTGACTTCTAACATTAATTAACTGGATGTAAAAGTATCTATATATGTACATATTATTAAAAAAAAAGAATATTCAAATATGTATATCAATTGTCTAGTACTCCATAATACAAGCGTAATACTTGCTTCCTTTGGGACTAGATGGCGCTGTGCGGGATGTCCCAGATATTAATATTATTATTATTATTAATACATGCTTTCGATTCCCTTAAATGTGAGATTTTTTCTTAAAAACATTTGCAGCTGTACTATTAAGTTGTCAAATTGCAAATTTCTTAGGGAG
Source organism: Luffia ferchaultella (assembly GCA_949709985.1). NCBI lineage: Eukaryota > Metazoa > Arthropoda > Insecta > Lepidoptera > Psychidae > Luffia > Luffia ferchaultella. The sequence continues at coordinate 14,379,928 of OX453240.1, read as the reverse complement.
ATAAATGATTACGATGAGAAACATGCAGGCAAGAAACTCATTGCTCTCCGTTGTCCGTTATTCAACTTTTATCAAAGCTTTTATCATTAAAAGGTGGTGTTAAATAACTACGACTGAAACTATGAATCAGCATTAAATATTGTCACTCGGATTATTTAGGGTAAACACAATGTTAAGATTTACTTTAATTTTTCTATAATGTGCTATTGCCTTAGGTAACGAATGAAAAGTGATTATTTTATGTGGGCTTAGGTACATATCGCCTGAAACGATTTGTTTTTTGAGTCATATTCCTCAATCACGAATAGTTCTTTGAAGCACAGTATTGAAAATGGTTGAAAATAAGTTCATTTCAACTGACTGTAAAACAATATTTTATATTGGTATGAACGTATAACAACAAAATGCCAAAGCAATGAGTTTCTTCATCGATCGATTAGTGATTTCGTATGTACCGACAAGTATGACTAACATGATAAATATATACAATTGGCAACAAATATGTTTATCTAATACTTAAATAGTTTCCTTTCCTTTCAATTCCTTTCAATTCCTTTCAATTAGAGAAATTTTCCAAAAAATTTACTTATATGCTTTTACCTACAGAATTTATTTAGCTACAAACTTGCATAATACTTTTCTACTCACCTATTATCTGCGATTTTGCATTGGACAAACAATTCGTCCGATACCAGTGCACATTTGTAACGGGAATGAATATATGCAACAAATTAAATCGATCAATAGTTCAATGGATTTTGGTTGACTATACTCATTCACGAATTATAATATAAGTACTATGTAGTTGTATATTGCATTATAATAAACACTAAATTTAGAATGTTCGATAACTTGCTACACATAACTAAAGAAACACATTTGAATCCATTTTACTTTTAACTATGTTTCTAATTGTTATAGTTTGGCACAGATACGTCCGTTATAAAACAATACTCATATCGTCTGGTCCACGCTCAAGCGTTGTTATCTACGATAAAGAAAAAGATAAAGGGCGTGCCGTTTTAGAATCCTATAGCGAAATAACTACATAAATAAGTTGGTAATATTGTACACTCATATGTTAGCACCATTGAGTAGATAAATTTGACAGCGGTGTTTGGTTTTTATAGAGTCAGAAATGTCACTTCACAGTATCGAAAGTGAAGTTCAGCGCGAGGGGATTTCGCGGGGGTGAAGGCTGGCACTCGGGAACCTCGCGGACTGAAACTCGCCATCTTGTACCAGCTAGCTAGAGTATGAATGGCTAGACGGTAAACATAGAAGAAGGCTAATAGTCAATTCGTACTTTTATGGTTAGCAAAATGCAGTTATTCAAGCATTTTGAGCTTATAAAACTGCCTGTAGGGTCGAGAATTTCTTGAAATGTTTCAAAACTTTGAAAACACTGTAAACGTACCTGATTAAAATTTTCATGTCAGATCAAAAATGTAGGACCAGTACCCTGATTGACGAGGATCGATAAATCGGAACTAAAGCCGCACCATCGTGTGAAATATCACCCAATGACTGTGATGTCTGTTGTGAGTATTAAGTGTTTTATGCGTGGATATCCAGTTGTCCAGAGTTTAAAAAAAATTTAAGAACATGCCAAAATTTACTAGAAATGATCCAAGACCAAAATATTTTTGTCAGACTGTACAAAACTGGATTACCTTTTTAACGTCGAAATTCTATTGATATTATTACCCCGTATTCAAATTTTTAAAAATTCATCAATATTTTAATAATAAACAATATCTAATTTCGAAAATTTTGCCTCTGCGTGACTTCAGATCCGTCTATTTTATTTAGAACTAGCTTTCCGCTCGTGGCTTCGCTCGCGTGGACTATACAGTTCTACCGGAAAAGTTAAAGAAACGCGACGTTCGAGAACATTGTAACACTTTCTAGAACATTCTGAAACTTAACTACCTAAGAAATCTCTATACCTAATTCCATAAAACTCCATTTAGACATTTTAGCATGAAGAATAGCTATCCCACGAGTCGATTCCAAAATCAGTCAGCCGTTTTGGAGATTAACCGGAACGGACTAACAGACACTACAATTTTTTATATGTATTAAAAAAAAATTGCTTTTCACTCCTGACAACGTCTTCTTTATGTTTGCAAAATTTCAGTAAAATGGGATCAGCCGTTTCGACGATTAGCCCTAACAAACAGGCAGACAAACATACAGACCAACCAACCAACTTAAACCTACTTATGTCACTCCTAATAACCTCCTTTTTATGTCTGCGAAGATTCGTAGAAATAGTTTAGTCGATTTGGAGATTAGCCGGAACAAAAAGACAGACAAACAACCGCACGGACAAAAAGTTGCCTAAATCACTCCAGACATCCTATTTTTGATGTCTGCATGGTTTCATTAAAATCTTTAAAAATTTAGCTTGAACATAAAGATAGACACGACAGACAGACAAACAGACAAACCAAAAGTCGCGTATGTTACTCCTCACACCCGTCTTTTCACGTCTGCGAAGTTTTATTAAAATTGGTTTAAATATTTTAGAGTTTAGCTCGAACAGACAGAAAGGCGGCCAGTCAGACAAACAAAAAGTATTGTATGTCAGTCCTGATAATCTTTTAATTACATCTTTGAAAGTTTCATTGAAATAAGTTTAGCCCTTTCGGAGATCATTTCAAACAAACAGACGGATGGACAGAGAGATAAGCAAAACTGTTATCTATCACCCATGATAATCTTTTTATCATATCTGTGAAGTTTCATTAAAATCGGTTCAGCCGTTTCGGAGATCAGCCAAAACAGACAGACAGACGGACAGACAGACAGACAAACCGTAGCCTATGTCACCTTCGATAATGCCCTCTGCACGTCTGCCAAGTTTCATTGAAATCGGTTTAGCCGTTTCGGAGATCAGCTCGAACAGACAGACAGACAACAGACACATAACAGACAGACACTACAATTGTATTAATATAGATGTTATGCCTACATATACATTTCCAAAGTTAAAATTTAATTATAAAAAGCTACATCTCTAAAACAGCAGCTGTTAAATTTTTTTAAAGTATGGAAATAAAATTCTTAAAGCTAAAATTTTGTCGGTATTTTATCAGCAACATCTTTTATTAAATGAGTTACCTAGCCAGTGTTAGCTAGTACCACACTGTTGGTTTAGTATTGGTTCCGAGAAAACCCAACAGATGGCATTAAATTAAATTTTCTTTTTAAATAAAAGCCTTAAGCAACGCTCTTGGGTTCGCCCCAAACCGAGGGATCGACACGTGTCGGCCCTCATCTCTACTCACTCATACGCCGTACGTGGCGGCACCCTTAAGGCACCGCCCGTCAATGGCACCAACGCACCGAAGCATCCTCAATGCGTCCGGTCGTCGTTCAGTTCAAATCCTATAACACTCAACGGAGTATAGGTTGAGGAGTCGTTTAGCCGGTCGGGCTACACCTTCTGTGTAGAAGTCCCAACCCGGCACTACCTGCGCGGAAGGTCGGGCGCGTAGGTGTCTGTAAGCAGATTCGGCCCTCACTAAATAAAAAAAAAAAAAAAAAAATCTTGGGTTCGTGATATCTATGTAAGAATGTAAGACCATTTTTCTGCCTGCAGCTAAGCTCGCGTGATCAATACATTGGTGTTATTTCTGCTTTTTAAGTAGTATTATTTCGGATTAACAGAAAATATGTTGGCGCATACTTATTACATCAAAACTAGTTTGCCCTCGCTATCTTCCTTTCCTCGCGCATGCTCACAGTCTAGTCTATATGGATAAAGTTCCAAAAGCCCTGAAACATGTCTTACCTACTTACTTTCTGACTGAAATTGGTGTTTAGCCTATCGGTTACAATTAAAGAAATTATTCTTTACCCCATTTTATCCTGACTGTTTTTTCAACAAGTCACTCTTAATTTTTGACTAAAAGGCCAAATACAAATTTTCATTACTTTAACTTCAAAATGACGTTTTTCATACAAACTTTCATCTCTTTTACCGCTTTAGGTAACAAAAACCATGTAATTAGCTTCAGCGGTTTCGGCTCGGCGTTAGATAATGAATCTGTCAGCCAATCATGAAATTTCTTTTTTGTATAATTAAATAAGAATTATGAAAAGGAATTAAATAATTTATTACCTACAAATATATTACTTTTGTATAATTTACAAAACTTCGCTTAATTTATTTTCATTTATTACTCTATATCTATAACAACAGTTCTAACAGTGGCACGTAACGAGGGCCTCTGGCTGGCACGCATCGAGTGCCGCTGAGTGGCCCGCGGCCGCGTCTCCAGGATGTCGTTGATCGACCGCGACCGGCGGAATGCGCGATTGTCCCTTTCGTCCTCTTCATCAAAGTCGGGCAGGGAATGGAATGAGGAATTCAATCGCGGCATCAACAGGGCTTCGTCGTAAGTCGGAGGCAAGTCCTCCGTCAACGGAATACGCATTTCAGTCGTTTCCGCTCTCGGTCGCGTCTCCACAGGCGTTGCGCTGTTGAGATTCCGCGTGGCCGCGGCGGGCGTGGACCGCGGCCGCTCATCACCCGTAATAGCCATCAAGACCCGACACACGAACCCGGTCAACACTACCCCTATAATTATACCTATAAAAACTGCAGTCACAGTGATAACACTGGAAGCCGTACTTGGATGCCATGTCATAATGTACGCCTCCTGCCAACTCATCTGAGTGACGTTCGCGGGAGTATAGCAAATGAGCGATCCGCGATCTGTTACTTTTGGTGGCTCCCGAGTCAAAAACTCGTAAGTCAACAGTAAATTGATGCTAAAGCCCTCGCAGCTCCATCTGTTGCCCTTCACGTGCACCTCTTTCAGAAAGAGGTTCGAGGAGAAGTACGAGGTATCCCACACGTCTCTGAAATTGTTACCTCTCAAATCTAATACCGACAAATGCGGTAGAGAAGAGAAGGTGCGCTCCGTCAACGAGCTGATGTCGTTGTAAGCTAAATTCAACACTTGTAAAGTATTCGAGGCAATATTGTCGGGGACAAAGTCGATTTCGTTTATGGACAAATCGATTTCCAATAGAGACGGCTTAGTAGCAAAAATGTCGCTGCTTAGTGTCGTTATCTGACAGTTGCTCATGTATAAGTTCCTCAATGACTTGGATTCGAATTCAGGTACGGCTGAAAAATAATTTCGAGCAAGGACAACAGTATCTAAATTTTTGTTGTCAAAGAATACGTTGTGAGGTAAATCATAGAGTCTATTTTCGGACAAATCGATGAAAGTCAGTGACCGCATATCGCCAAAAGCGGAGGAATCGATTCTGTTTATTTTGTTTTTTGACAAATCCAATATTCTAACGTTGGGACCCAGAGACGAACTCGACCACTTTTCGAAATTGTTGTTCGATAAATTTAGAGTTTTCAAATTTTCCCAATTCTGTTCGAGTCTTGGTAACGGGTCAGTTAGTCGATTTCCCGTCAGGATTAGTTCTTGCAATAATGTGAACATTCCTAGCTGAGCAGGGATCGTCACGAAGTTATTGTTCGTTAAGTCGACCACTTGGGCCTGCAAGTAAAAAAACTGGTATTAGTAATGCTTTAGAAATATATATCTTTCAAGTATTTATAATATAGTATCGTTACACACAAAACCTCGACGAATTGAATACCAAGTCGCATATATGTAGGTAAAAGGATTCCGCAGCCATGCCAACAACAAAAACTTACCATGAACGAAAATTATGAGTTTGTTCAGAATTGAATACATATTAACTTGGTCGACTATAAGGCGTGAACTAGTTAATCCTAAATAGTAATTATTTGTGTATGATGTACATAGCTATGACGTGTTATTATTCTATATTTTTTTCAGTTCTTCTTTTCAGAACAGTAGTGCTTCAAAAATTAAGGTTCTGTAGAAGATATGTAATTTATGCACTAAGGCCCCTACAGCGCTTTCAACAAAATCCGAGGCAGCATGTAAAAAAAATTGACTCTCTTAAGGGTATGTGGAGAAAAACTTCCTTGGAAATTATTATTGTCAAAATTTTAAGAAAATTATTTGTCGTTGAACTTTTGACTTATCAATATTATTATAAAAAATTAATAAAATCACACTTGCGGCACTTACGTATAAATTCAAGCCCTCAGGCAATTCTGTCAACCCTTGATTAGAGCAATCGAGATGTAATATTAGATCCACGTAATACGTCTGACAGACGTCCATAGCAATATCATCAGCTATGACTAATGTCAAAAGCAACACCATCACTAGCAGGCGCCATTTCCAAGAGGCGCACACCTTGTCATCTGCGAAACAATGATTTATACTTTAAAATACACTAAAAGATATAGTTTTTATTAATTGACGACCGCTTAGCCTAGTGGGTAGCGACTCTGCCTACGAAGCTGAAGGTCCCGGGTTCGAATTCCAGGTCGGGTCAGTATTTATATGATGAATATTAATACTGGTACCGGGTCTTGGTTGTTATATGTATGTGGTGTCTTCGCTTGGCACCCAAAACACAAGCTAATGCTTAGTTTGGGGCCTAGACGTTGTTGTGATGTATGTATGTATGTATAATTAATATAATTGTGAAAAGTCACGTTCGAGTTGGGTATTTTTAATTATTTTATTGCACTTTTTAATGAAATGATAAGCTGTTATGCTTATCCAATTAACTATCCGCCTATAACTCTATATGTTGTACAATAAATATTTCTAAAAGATAGATCAAGCACGAGTCAACCTTGCGCGCGGAGCCTTGCGATTAGGTAGGTACCTGTTTTACTTACGTACACCTTAAGAGGGTACCGAAGGTCACGAAAAGCTGCCAGTGTGATGTATGATATATGTTTCTCGTCACGCGCAGAGCAGAATTTTGCGCATTGTGGGTGGCTCTATACTTAGATGTTCCCGGGCACCGATCACCCCTTCCTTGGGCGGATGCCGACCCCTTTCAAAAATGAGAAAACGCTATCCAAAACGCTACTTATGCCTGTTTTAGCGGATTGATTTTAGTAAGTTTTATTTTCATCGCAATAACAAAACATATTGTACATGTTTGCACTGTTACAGAATTTTATTTATTATGGTTATTCCATTAAAAACAAAACCGTTGAAGGTAACATGTTTTCGTCGTTAAAAATGGAAAACTTTCGATAGCTTTCGTTATCTTTTGGTTTTGTTTTTAGGGTTCCGTGGAACCACGATGAGAAAAGAAACCCTTATAGGATCACTCTGGTGTCTGTCTGTCCATCTGTCATAGCCTATTTTCTCCGAAGCTACTGAACAAAAAAAGTTGAAATTCGGTACATATAAAGAGTTTGGTGACTTTAACTATGGAAATATAGCGTAAATAAACGAATTTCAATTTTGGCTGCAAAATAATTAAATTAAAAATAAAATTTTATTTAAGTGAATTGTGAGAAATATAAACTAAAAGTGCTTATTATGAGAAATACAAATATATGTTATTTATAATTTAAAAATTTATGGTTCATAAGAAAATATACAAAAATTGACAATCGGCCCGATCCTATTTCCGAAACCGCTGAACAGAAAATTTAAAAAAAAAATATAATTATGGGCCCTCAAAATTTTTTTACATGTGCTATTGATGAGAGGTCATTATTCATTATATTCTCGATATAGATTAGAATTTTTTATTGAATGGATTCTAAAACGAATAGAAACCCGTTGAGGTGACCACTTTCGCGTTTCCTCTAACTTTTATTTTAAAGGTAAAGTAAAAGTGCACTCAATTATCCTATTCTACTTGGTGAACAATTATTATAAGTATAGGTACGTATGCAATTCGTTTTAGAACAAAAGTCCACAAAATTTGTAATACACTTTTACATAACTTGTAATTATTTTGGCCAGGAATCACTTATAGATATATTATTATGTAAAGTTATCAGTTTTGACGGGAGCAGTGAAAATTAATTAATCCAATTAAGATATTGAGCGCTTTGGTTAGAGTATTCTAAAAAAGACTGAAAATCTCAGAACACTGACAGAATGTATGAAAAGAGTATGTTCAAAATAAAATCATCATCATCAGTCCATTTTTACCCCACTGCAGGGGCTTAGGCCTCCCCCAGGGTGAAGAGGGGGGGGCTTGGAGCAAAATATCATAGCATAACTAATATTCAATAAGTACCTAAATGTTCCTAAATTTAGATTCATAGAGTCACTGTGAAATTCATAAATTTGACAGTAAGTAGTGTTTGGTTTTAATAGTCAGAAATGTCACTTCACAGTATCGAAAACGTCAAACACAATTTCACAGGAGTGAAGGACGACGCGCGGGGACCTTGCGGGCTACACTCGGACTGAAACTCGCCTTTTCGCAACGGGTACACACCAGCCAACTAGAGTATGAGTGGTAAGACGGTAAGCGCAGAGGAGGGCTTCTAGTCAATTCCTACTTTTATGTTTAAATTATATTCTATTAAATTAAATCTTGTAGTTTCTATACCAAGAATACGTACCGAAGCCCATTTGTAACCTTATCTTGCCAGTGTCACATCACAAAACTATCAATAATATAGTAAAAGTGTGACAATCGATACAATGGTCATCGATACATCGTCATAATTTTCATGTATTGAAAGTTCGCTATTATTGTAAAGCCATTAGGACGCTTGTGGGCACACTAACTAAAATTACAGCCAAAAGTAGATAACAATGGTCCTAACGTATTCTGTAACTTTTACTAAAGTGTTGGGTATAGTGTGCTCTGAAATAAATTAATAAATAAGGTTTAATAAGATTGATTTTGTAGGTATTCATTTAAGATCTTTGTGTTAATTTAATGAACACAATTCGTCCTAACGTTGAAGCTGTTTGAATCTAAACTCGCATGTAAAATTTACATGCAAGTAAATATAGAGTTAATAAATTGGGATAATGAGTCCGATTTTGTACGTCTACGCTCACCCACAGAAAACTGTCACAATTGATTTCATTAAGTTAGGGCGGTTGCATTTCATGCATAAATATTACATCGCAGAGGATCTGCCACTTCTGTTGTGTTATTATGAACATGAAAAATAAATGTAAATCTTTATCCATTTTAGTCGTAGAGTAAATTAATTTGACAACAACGTTTGGTTTTAATAGTGTCATAAATGTCACTTCACAGTATTGAAGTGATATTACCCATTTTGCGGGGTTGAAGACCGGCGCGCGAGGATGTCGCGGGGGTGGAGACCTTGCGCACTGAAACTCGGACTAAAACTCGCCATCTTACACAAGCTAACTAGAGTATGAGTGGTGAGACGGTAAACGCAGAAGAAGGCTTTTTGTCAATTCGTATTTTTATGCTTTTAGGCTAGGTCAAGATTAGGTTAGGTTAAGTTATGTCCGGCTGAACATGTAAGATATCACGACCGCAAGACCTGTACAAATATTTCATACTTAATCTGAATTTGTTAGTTCTCATCGTTATCGTTCAGTTTTTATTTTACTCGTCATAAAACCATAAACATACAATTTCAAATAAGTTCGAAACTTAATTGAATCACACTCAGAAAAAAAAACAATAGAAACAATAAGTATAATTGCTGTCACATTTTGTAGAACATACTGTATATAAGAAATGTTATTGATTTACCCTTATCACTGATTAGGTATCTATTGCTTATCGCCGAACCCAGTAAGGTGCTGATTCAGACACTCAGTTTGGAGTGATATTCTGTATGAAAATGTAGATATGGTTTTATGTTTGTTCTACATTTTGGCTTGACTATGTTACACAATACATGTGCTAATTTCAAGTTCTTTCTATTTTTATATAGGTAACTTCTCATTATAAAATATTAACTAAAGGCGATTCGCCATTGGCATAGGTTCTCATAAACGCATTGTTGTTTCATCAACGCGGTTCAGCCCTACGGATGCTGAGTCAGCGTAACGCCGCGAGCCTGTCTCATCGCGTTATCGGTAGATGCCGATGCGTTGAACCGTGAAATCCTGAGTGCTGCGAAGGGATTAGATCGACCAGGTATTGCGTACGCGAAAAATGCGACAACACGTCGGAGCGTCACGCTTGTCTAACTGCGTTTGTGAAGGGCTTAGCTCTGACCTCATTACTCTGCTTCACCCCGCCCCCATCCTCCCGGTCGGTGCCTCTTTCCTGAGAACTTCGAACTCACGGCGGGGGTGGCAAAAATCGATAGTATCGTAAAAGCAAACTCTTCTGACTGATAAGCCCTTCGATTAAAAACTTTAGGTTTTTCAAGCTCTCCGATTATGCTTTTCCAACATCGTCTGCTATAGAAATTGTTGTATTCTCCACTGATACTCTATTTATTCAGTTACGGCTTTCCAGTATTCGTTTACACCACTATTTCAGGTGTATCTAGGAAAGCAGTAACTTAAAGAAATCTTGGCAAACGAGTTTGCGTCGGCCGCGCAGTGGCTCTATAAATAAGGATAAAATCCATTAGAGTCGGTCCAGCAAATCTTCAGGAGCCACTCACTTAGACTTTAAGTGTTCGGGGAGCTATTTTGTTAAAGATTCGAGCGAGCAACGATTTTGGAGTATCTATCTACATTTTAAGACTACCTTATCATATAGTTTGATATTAAATAAACTACATGGCATACTTACTTCAAGTTAGTTTATTTATACAAAAATTTACAACTACAACAATAGATATAAGTTAACCAAAAATCACATTATATCTACAAATTAAAATATTTTACTTATCGCGTTCTATTCATCTGTAAAAGGCAAATAAAAGCCGGCAAGGATAGTCTACAACTAAGGAACTAAGTGGGGTCGGGTTACTCAAAACGGGGTGATTATATTGTGGCGTCCGGCAAAAGACGATCTATTGCTGACCCTTTCGTATCTTAATACCCTCAGGATCAGGGGAAATATGATAGGTAAGGAGAGCGCCGTATTTATTTGTGCTCACTGAGGATTTTCCGTTTACTTCGTAATTGTTGATATGTTAAGCCGGTTGACTCTGATAGATCGCGGCCCTTCCGCCCGAGGAGATCGCTTCCCGGGAAATAAGGTTACAGGGCAATTTTGTGGCATCGACTTACGGCCGATGGATATTTTGTACGCAAATAAAATCATACATAATCTATTGACCTATTTTCTGTAGAATAATCGGCATGGAATAGTGAATATATGTATTTGTTGTCTTCATAAGAAATTAAATACCTAAGTTTTGTTTATCTATAACGCTGTTATGTACCTAATTAATATGTAGGTATATCAGGCATTGACCACACGGCTATAACACTTGACATTTTATTTTAATTTCCAGGACTTTTGAAATGTTTATTTTTTGGTGGGCCGTCGTGCGATGGAACCGACAATTAGTGAAAACTGTATTTATATGTTTGATATTTTATAAACAAACTATGATGAGTATCTAGCCAAAAAGTAACTAATTTAAGAAAACTTTTTCACCAAGACTACTTAACTGAATTGTAGACCTAAATCATCAGTCATTTATTAATAATAATACATGGGACATCCCACACAGCGCCATGCAGTCCCAAAGTAAACAAGTATTATGCTTGTGTTATGGGTTGCTAGACAACTGATATAAATACTTGACTTTGACTGACAGATTGGCCGAGTGATTAGAGACCCTAACTGCGGAGCCAAGGGTCGCGGGGTCGAATCCCGCCCGGGACAAATATTTGTCTGCATGAACATGTCTATTTGTCCCGTGTCTGGCTGTAAAATATCTATATATGTATAGTATATTATAAACAAATAATATTTAAGAATGTATATCAGTTGTCTAGTAATCCATAACACAAGCCATCCATAACATAACACATAATACTTGCTTACATTAGGACTAGATGGCGCTGTATGGCCCATTTACTATTATTATTATTATACTTAAATATATTATTTTAATGATATATACATATACTAGCGACCAGCCCCGGCTTTGCACGCGTAGCAGAGTATATAAGTCATAAAGTTTTTCTCTCGTAATGTCGTATCAGCTTGTTGCGTCGAACATGTGGATTGGATTTAATTAGATTTAAATGTAACGTAAGTTCATCCTACTTGGAGTATTTTTAATATATTTTATTTTTAATTCTGTAAATATTTGAAAAAGTAAAGAATAATAAAGAAGAGAATAATACATAAAAACAAGTAAACAACGTATTTCATTTAATAAGGATTATTACTGTATCCGTATAAATTGCTTTCTTTAATTTTTTTAAATTGAATTTTTTAACCATTTTTTTAAACATAAAAATAGGTATAGTAAGCTATACATAAAAGAGAGACATATGCCATCGCAGTCTTTTCTTTAGTCCAATAAAAGTTTTTTCTGACTTCTTCAACAATAATCGTCATATTCCAACAAATTTCCACAAAACATTAATAAATCATGCACCTAAAACTTTCTCTTGAATCACTCTGTCTATTGAAGTCAATAATATGCCAATCCGTTTGGTAGTTTTTGAGTTTATCACGTTCAGACAGACAGACAGACAGACAGACGCGGCGGGGGACTTTATTTTATAATATGTGGTGATAAATATTTTAAACCCAGACTTGCAACGAAATAAACATGTCCATGCACACAAATATTTGTCCCAGGTGGGAATCGAACCCGCGACCCTTAGCTCCGCAGTTAGGGTCTCTAACCACTCGACCAATTGGACAGTTGACAATACTGTACGAAACTATTTATCTAAAAATTGATGAATATAACAGGAATATAATGAATGTCACGTTCTTTAAATTTTAAGTATGTTTATATAATAAACATTTTTTGGATTAGGTCTTTTTACCCGAGAGCGGACGGTAATATTTTTCTAGATTAAGGGTCCCTAGATATTTCTTTGGCACGCCCTGTAGCCTAAACGGTTTGATACATTTGGACATGTGAGATATCGTTGGATTCGTCTGAATTATCAGAGGGGCATGGGGTATGCATATTATTAGAATATGGCGTCTGTGAATTAAAAAAGAACGAGGAAATTTTTTATGAGTTATGTGACAATTCGTCACAAACATATCAATGGTTCCGTATAGACCTAAAATAAAAAAAGTGGGAACCTTTGTAAGATCATATTATTCTCTATCAGTTTGCGTCAAGAGTCATTTTTTCAGGAACACGAAAATATTTGGAAATTAATATCAAGTACTTATTCAATGGCGTTATAGTGCTGGGAAAATTCAAGTTTTTATAACAATATAATTAAAAATAAATACAGCTATTCAAAGCCTATTTTTATACTGATTATCAAAACCTATAGGCGAAGATAGTTTCTGACTACGAAGCACTATAGTAATATAACGGTACGGAACCCTCAAAGTGTGAGATAGACACTCTTGGCCGTTTGTTATCAAAATAGTTGTTATAGTTGTGCTTGACATGAAATGTTTAAATTAGCATAGGTAGATAGGTAGACTATATGTCCCTATACGCAAGGCTTAATGTTCTACGAGTATCAGTACTATTGACATTTGAATATTCAATATTTGCTATTATCAAAGGAGTCTTCTGATTGATACATTGTCTTCGACCGAATCCGCTACTTTTGTTCGGTCTCAAATGTCAAATCCTTTTATATTAGGCACGTACAACGCGGATTTTGTATTTATCGACATAATTTATTAATATTTTTATGTGCTCACCCACTTAATTTCCATTTGAATTAGTTTAATAAACGGTCAAGTGCGAGCCAATTCCGCGTCGAATTGGTTCCGTACTTTATTATTTACATTCGTTTTACCATTTCAAAACGTCATCAAAATCTTTTCTCGACGGAATAAAGTTTCGTCTTTCCATACGAATAAAGGAACAATCACTTTTCGTACATAAATACATATTATCTATCCATATATAAATAGAAAAAAAAACAAAACGGTTCAGTATTTTTCATAATATTTTTGTCAACAGAAATTTTTTGTTTAGTAGCTATAGGAGATTCAATTTAATTTTAAATTTAAAAAATTGCAATTTTAAGACTACTTTTTTGCATGTTGATGCTGTTATGTTTGATGCATGAAAAATAAATAATTATGTTGGCACTATTATTCTTATTTTAAGTGTCTGTCAGATCACCTTCAGAGTTAATGACATTAATAAATATTAATATTATTTGTATAACTATATTTGTCAGTAAACTATGAAAAAAATAAAAAAAATAATAAGGCATCAAAGCTCATGTCAATATATGTTTTTTATTTATCTAACAGATTAACGTTTGCGCAAAATATCTGCGACATCAAAATGCTGTGTCATTTAGCAAGCAAGAAAAATAAAAGAAAAAAAGATAAAGAATCAATATTACCGTTTAAATGGCTTTCTTTGTATAAAAAATGTATTGTCAAGAATTATTTATTCTAAGGGTGGAATGACAAAGATTTATAACAGAGACAGAGCTGTTATGCTAAATTATTTATTTCCTCCACATCAACCCTTATAATTTTAAAGAACAGCATTTTTAAACTTTTCAAATTTACTGAAAATCCAACGAAAAACTCTCAATCAGATCAGCGGTTCTTTACTTGCCTAATATTCAATTATTTTAAAAAAATTTTGTCCTTAAACAAAATACCCCAATTTTGAAACCGTTACCGCTTGTACCAATATTTTTATCGACATATACCAAATGAATACATCACTAACACCATTCGAAAGCATTTTAAGTATTGATGGTAGCAGAATAAAACAGCATTCAGTCGGTGATGTCGCCGCATCGCCGACAAATCCCGACATCGGGAAACAGGCTTATTCGTTCGATGAAGTGCTATCGCTCGTGGCCTTTTACTCCCCTAACCCCGCACCCCGCTCTGGTAACCCCGTCGAACCCCTCTGAGGCCCGGTGTAGAGATCGATGTATGGAATCGTTTGAAATTTCTTCGTAAGGCACTTGTGTGTCTTGGGCCAATAATAGATTTTCCGTGTAACCTTACTTTACAGCAAATATGTTACAATAATATGATTTTTATATAATTATTATTTAAATTGATGTAAAGCGACAACAAAACTTATTTAACTGTCAGAATATTGGCGATGCTTGTTCACAAAAAAAGATACCTTTAAAAAAATGTTTGTAATGCAAAAACCACGAAATATAATAATAACAAAACCTGGGGCGAATAACACACTGTCATCTAGTCCCTAACTAGTCAGAGCCTGTAATGAAGATCTAGCTAGATAACTGATATACCGGGTGTTCGGACGAACGTCGTCTAAACTTATAGATCATGTGAAACCTACCGAACTAAGCAAAAAGTTTCAAGTGAGCAAATGTAGCAAGCTAATCATCATCATCATCAGCCCATTTTTACCCCACTGCAGGGGCTTAGGCCTCCCCCAGGGTGAGGAGGGGGGTTTGGAGCTTAAGTCCATCACGCTGCTCCACTGCGGGTTGTGAACTGTAACGACCGCCATCTATTGACAGCGTCCGGGACCGACTGACATCACTGACACCGTGCCCTCCGAAGCACGGTGTCAGTGATATTGTGTACTTAAGTCAGAAAAACTCAATGGTACACGCCCGGATTCGAACCATGGCCCGATGGGGCCTTATAATTTTGAGACAGGCTCGTTGCGCTCTGGGCTATCACGACAGCAAGCTAATGGTTACCGAGAAAAGATGTTTAAAGTTGAACTACGTTCAATCGAACTTTGCGTATATAATAGACCGCGTGTTCGGCTGAACGTAGTCCAACCTTATAGAGCGTGTAGAGCTTACCAAACTCACTTCACTCACTCTGTAGGTATACTTAGACATACCTATTCGGTAAAATCTTTAGTAACAACAGTAGTTTGTGAAAAAAAAATGTTAAGGTCCTGAAAATAGCTCCTTACGTCCAAAAGTCTTCGCGTTGTAAGTTATATCTACAAACAAATTTTTCTTCTGTTAAAATGACACTATAATTTTTCTTGCGTGATGTTCTCTCACAAAACATTAAACATTGTAATATTATTACATTTTAAAATAAAACCAACACCTATGACAGCACTTCAATTCTGCTTATGAGAGAGTAAAAATGAAATTGTATTCATTACGCTTTCAGTCATGAAGTAAAGTAGAAACTCGCGCGGCGGCTATGAAAGAAGTCATAACTAAAATTAAATACACTTTGATACATTTCCTCGAGAAGCCACGACTTAGTTCGGAGCTCTGGTAAGTTTTCATAAAGTTATAGTTCCTCAAAGCCCGTCTCGAAACTCGAGAGCATTCCAGAAAATGAAGGGGCGAGCCATCCGAGTGAAACGTAGGCGGCGCCTGACAAGGAATACATTTGACATTTTTGTTAGGTTCCCGCAGAATTTCCACGAAATTAAATGTGGCAAAGCTGGAAATGAAAATAGTGTGAGCGTGTCGAGTCACCGGCACGGGGGCGCGCGGCGAGACATAGCCCCCATCGTACTTCCTTTTTTCTTGCAGAATTGGAGATGTGAAGCTAGTTATTTTAAACATTACGAAGCCAAACTCAGATCTCTTATTTTGTCGTTTTCTCCGTTCGTCGGGTCGTCACAGTTGGTGTGCTTAATCAATATGCAGCAAATGAAATTTAAAATAAATTGAGGGTAAGCATCTGTTAACTCCAAAGTATTTCTTTATCACATCATTTCAAAAATAGCTAGTTTGTTCTCCGGTAACAGGGACTAAAATAACGTTTAAATCCTTAAGGACTAAAAGTGATTTGAATTAAGAATGTGGATATTGTTAGTAAAAGTTCAAGTCTAAAGTATTGAAATGTCTTAGCTGCAAATAGCAGCGCATCTAATTTAGAGTATTAACTTTGTTTCTTTTTGTTACAGGTTGCGTTGATTTTTGGAGTTCATGGGGCTTATAGTAGCAATAAGCTTCTTAATCTAACGATCGATGATTTTGAAACCCACTCTGATGTATTATTTTCGATAAAATTGAAAAACACAAAAACCAAAATCGATAGGTCGTTTATTATCCGAGGAATATACAAACTTTTTGTTAAAAAATACCAGAAACATCGCCCTTCTGGTATGAAAACCGTTTTTATCCGTTACCAAAACGGTAAATGTACAAGACGACCCGTTGGAAAAATAAATTATGTGGTATGCTTCAGGAAATCACTACTTATTTAAAGTTACTTGATGCTAAGCTGTATACAGGCCATTGTTTGCGGAGAACGTCTGCCACTCTGTTAGCAGATTCGGGAGTGGACGTGTCTGTTTTAAAGAGGCATGGAGGATGGAAATCGTCTACGATAGCTGAAGGATATATAGAATAATCTATTCAAAACAAAGCCAAAATTTGTCACCGTATCGTAGATAATATCAATTTAAGACAGCCGTCTTCACACCCATTTACATCTAAAGAACATCGTGACCTATCAACCATGCCAGAAAATTATCAAGTTTCTAATTCTGAAACTGTAAATAAATCCATAACTATAACGAATGACAGTAATAAAATTAATATAATAAAATAGTAATAAAACTCGAGCGACTTACTTTGAATCCCGCGCAGGATTCTACTTTAGAATCCTTCGCTGCGCTCTGGATTCGAAAAACGCTCTCGCCTTTACAATAGTGCTTTGCTTCCTAAGTGTCTTAGAGTCGTTTTTTTTTCATTTTATTTGCGTGCCATAAGTCTCATTTGCAAAATATTAGAATAAATGTAACAAAGCAAGATATTCATCATCATCATCAGCCCATTTTACCCCACTGCAGGGGCTTAGGCCTCCCCAGGGTGAGGAGGGGGTTTGGAGCTTAAATCCACCACGCTACTCCACTGCGGGTTGGGGATTGTAACGACCGCGACCTATTGACAGCCGGGACCGACTGCTTAACGTGCTCTCCGAGGCACAGAGTCAGTCATAGTTAATGTACTTAAGTCAGAAAAACTCATTGGTACACGCCCGGATTCGAACCATGGCCCTATGCCCTTATAAATTTGAGACAGGTTCGTTGCGCTCTGGGCTATCACGACACTATCACGGCAAGCAAGATATTATTTTTGTTTAAATATCACGAAACATAGATAATGTAATTACTACGAAAATTATTTTATGAAATGATTAAGGACCCTACTTTTAGATGAAAGCACGAGAATCATTTTATATATTTACATGAGCAATATTGCATCATTACAAAAACTAAAGCTTCTAATTACAACAAATAAATATTCCCAAGATTTTGATGTTCACGAGCAGAACACTAGTAACACATTTCTGTCGTTTCCCTTCGGTTAATGTAAAATGATAACGCCCGGAGAGCATGCCGCTCTTAAAGTACAATTACTGCAGAGAACAGGCCGGAGCGGATACTCCATGCAGGTTGTTCTATCATTTCTTTTATACATGTTTCGAGTAAGTAAAATATATAGATTAAACATTAATTTGAAATAAATATTCCATTCCATTCCATCAGCCCTTTATATACCCCACTGCAGGGGCTTAGGCCTCCCCTCAAGATGAGGGGGCTTGGAACTTAAATCCATCACGCTGCTCCGATGCGGGTTGGCAGATTGTAATGACCGCCGTCTATTGACAGCAACCGGGACCGACAGCTTAACGTGCTCTCCGAGGCACGGAGTCAGTGATAGTTAATGTACTTAAGTAGAAAAAACGTTCAAACGATAGAAATATATACGCAAAGATTTATAAACAAAATAAGAAACAGATTAGAGGTCCGATTCACATAGGTACCTTCTAAGGAATATTACTAATAAAATTTGCTTTTGTGGATGTTCTACATCGCAAAATGAAATTATATATCTGTATAAAATAATAAACTGTTTCATTGACTGCCATATTAACACGTTGATGGCTCTATTGAAACGTCATGAAAAGCTCGTATTTTTGAAAGTTATTAGTAATATTATCAAGAAAGTGGCGTTTTCAAGATATCTCACATTAAAACATATACATGTGGCGCCATCTTTTTATATTACATAATTATATTTGAATGTTTTTTTTAATGAATACGTATTCTTGTTAAACAAAACATATTATACTTATGTTTGACAGCTTATAATTTTTGTTAGAAATTTAATGATTAAAGTTTATTCAAGACAGTTATTCAAAACAGAAAAAAGATAGGTTTGAAAATCTTTATTCAGTTCTCTAATTTACAAACAAAAAATTCAAAACAAACAAACAATTTTGTAATAATAAACGTAATTAGCAATTTGTAATTTATTATTAATACCTGTAATTTATATTTAGCGCGATTTTTTGATCACTAGCCAAATATTATTTATTTTAGTAACATCTAAAACATCAATTTTTGTGGAAAAAAATTAGTAGGTAATATTTTTATATTGAAATATTTTTCGCGTAAGAAATAAGTAATATTTTAATTATCAATACAGTGTGGTTACTGAGTCAAACATAAATACTATATATGAGAGGGGCGACGTACGCTAGTCTAGCGGAAAGGAGTATATTCCGCTTGCAACCGCTGATCGATGCAATCGTCAATCGCCTGCGCATTGCCACGATAATTCGATGACTTTGTAGCGTCAAATCTCAATATTTTAGTACTGAGTGATCCTAAAACGAATAAACATCTTTAAAGACCATGAAATTAAAATTCTGCAGGTCATGAAATTGTCACCTAGGATTACACTATAAAATTTTTAAGTGTCTACCTACTACAGTTCATACGATATACCTCTGTGACCGACGGACGGACAAACAGACGGTCAGTGGAGCTTCAGTAATAAATAGGGTTCCTGTTCCTATTTGGGTACGGAATCCTAACAAGCAGTCAAAGTAAAATTAAATTCTAAATGAAGTTTATAAAATAGCAAGAGTAAGTACACTGTTACACTGTTGTATGCAGCTTTATTTCTTTTTCATTTATTTACTATGTGCTTTACGGGTTAAAGTTTATTAATTTCACTTTGATTATGTGAAAATTGATAATAATACCGTTAAGTGTAATAAATTTATTACATTGACCCTGTGTGTTGGTTGACATTAATAATTACCGATAATTATTCTATTTTAATTAATCGTAGCAACAATAACATATGCATAAGAATCGGAAAACTGTATTCGATAACTCCACAATGTCCCCGCTGCGTAAACTCTATGCGAAACGCAAACGACTTGCAGCATGCACATTAATGTGCAAGCGAATAACCTCTGGCGTGAAGCTGCGGCTATCGCTCGGCACATAAAGCACACCGCAACCGCCGCCGGGTAACTTATCTATCACTAACAATACATGTTACTCATGTAAACTATACACTCGTAAGAGAGATTGAGCCTTCATTTAAACCTTATCGAAAATTCGTTAGTTTGCTTATTGAATCATTTGTATACGAATTTATTTGAAATGGTTTTTCTATTTAATCATCACCATCATCATCAGCCCGTGTCTTTCCACTGCAGGATATAGGCCTCTCCCAAGGCTCGCCACCACACACGGTCCTCCGCCTTTCGCATCCAACTACCTCCGGTACGTTGCTTCAGGTCATCTGTCCACCTGGCCGGGGGGCGTTTCGCTTCCTGGTACGTGGCCTCCACTCGAGAACTAGTCTACCCCATGGGTTATCGGTTCTACGGCACATGTGACCAGCCCATTGCCACTTCAGTTTGCTGATTGTTTCGGCTATGTCAACAACTATGGTTCTTTGACGGATTTCTATATCAATCCAATTTATTTGCTAATTCCTACTTGTTGAGATGGATCGTTTGCTTAGAATTCGAATTTTTTAACGATCTGGTTCCCTTGACGTTATTCGTTTATCCTCTCTTTTAATTAAGTTTAATTAAGATTATTATGAAAATAATAACATAAATTTTACACTCTAACCAAAATGATTTTTTTTAACATATTCCATGTATAAGGCCAATTTAAAAAACAAAGAAAAAATACTAAAAGTCATCATTTTTTAACGTGTATTTTTTAATATACATTATACAATTGCTATCGGAGATATTTATTGCGTTAAAGTGAGCTGCACAGCTCAGTATTGCTGTAATTGGCACAGGTCCATCTGCAGGCAATTAGGCGGGCGGGACTCCAGCAAGTAAATGCTTATTGCCGTTTTGAAACATCCGTAATGATTCACTTTATTAATAGTTTCTTCTACAAGTTATTTGTTAATTGCAATCTTACGATTGAAGTTTTTACCGTAATATTATTACCGTAAATTAAAACTGTTAATTTTTTCATTCATTGTATAGTATAATTGCATTTTGAATATGTCATCACATAACGACTTTATACGTCAGCGGGCCCCACCACGAGAATAACATATCAAATGAACTCAAAAATACTGTTAAAATACAGCGCCATTTCAGTTTTAAAATTCGAACGAATTTCCGTAAAAACTGCAAATGGAAAAAAGTTTAGAAAAGTAGAGTTTAGAAACAATTTTCCGTATGTTTCTCGCAATATGAAGAA
The DNA here is from genome assembly GCA_949709985.1 of Luffia ferchaultella. Taxonomy (NCBI): domain Eukaryota; kingdom Metazoa; phylum Arthropoda; class Insecta; order Lepidoptera; family Psychidae; genus Luffia; species Luffia ferchaultella. The sequence goes on along the minus strand of OX453240.1, from coordinate 14,358,600 downwards.
AGTTTCAACGGTTGAAGAACAATTATGTTCAAGCAAGCATCCTCGGTACCCTGAACCCCATCCCATCGTCTCTTTAAAATTTTGTCATTTATCATAATTTACATAGTATTTTTTAATTTGTTAACTTTTAGTTTTTAATTAGTTTTTATTTTTCTTGAGTATTTTTGTTTTAAATGTAAATTAAATTCGAATTCAGTGAAAAATTTTATAATAATAAAACTAAACCTATTAAGTTGAATGATTTTTCAGATAATTTGTACTACATTATTAATTAGTTTCAGTGGGTACAGTACATAATTTGAAGCGTACATTTTAAACATTTAGTACTCAATCCTGCTCAACCTATTCCCCTAATTTATTATTTTAATTACTTACACACTTCCAATTTATATTAACAATTATTTTTCAAAATTAGGCCAATTATGGCAGCATTTCATGAAAAAAGTAAAGCGGGAAAATCAATTTCACGGTCTATGAAATAAAAATAATTTTTAATAGAAACTTTAGACGATCTACAATTCATTTCATATAATAAATTTCGAATTTGAAACGTATGGGTTAGAGGAGCGAAATTCTGAGTGGATGGATTTGCTTGGTACCTTTCAAATATTGTTCTGTTACATTCACTTGGTACATAACTGTACTTTATAACGATATTATGTCACAAATAAATATGACCACCGATGGAAATTATTATTTAATAAAATTTATATCTGGGAATTGCATATAAAAAGTTGAAGACACCCTTATAATAGAACGGACGGACAAATATAGACTTGCCTACACATATATATATTATACATAAACGTTAACATTTAATAAATAGCAATAAAAAAGCTTACTGTATGTACTATAAGAAGCACCCCTATCAATTCTAAATCATAAAGCAACCACATTGGTGGAAGGCAAAGCAAATTGGCCCAGTAGCCACGACGTTAAGGGTTCAATACACTAACTTCATCAGTATCTTAGAAAGCTCCTAACTGGCCCCTTAACAGTTTTACAGGCTTTCCTCGAGCATTAGTGCATTTCCCGGTATTTTCCACAAAGACGTTTCCTGGACGATGACCACGAGCTGGTGTTACGAAGTATTGAACTAAAAGTTAAGATAGGTTTAGACAGTCTCTTCTTAACTAAAATGAACGGAATGAATACGTCTTTCAAATAGATATTGGGTTATTTGTAATAAGAAACGAATATCTTGGCTAAAAAGTAACAATTTATATTAATTGCAGGTGCCGGAATATATGTGAAAATTTCACATAAGATTTTTAAATATGAGATATTGTGGCAAAGACAGAATTTGAACAAAATATGTTTTTGGAGCCTATTTTGCATTTCTTTTTATCAAACGAAATGTAGGTAGCCCAGAGACTTACTAAACTTTTTTTATTTACATGAGCATATAAAAAACAACCGATATCTTTTATTTTCATTACGCACATGTAAATTCATGCGTCACTAAATCTCTTGTGCCAGTAAAGCTTTCCTTGGACTACCTTATGTAACAAGTTGTGTATTGGGCGTTTGGAGACTACAATATGTATCCTCAAAAATTTCTCATACATTTTTTTTTACGAATTACGGTAAGATATTTTCCAAATATTTGCATGAAATGGGCGCATATTGAGTCTGTATTCCGTTTAAACAGATACAATTTCTTTCGTATTACATACCTACGTTTAAACTAAGATTATGAAATATAACACAAGGCTGTTCTTAATTTTAAACTATTGAACGCTAAAGTGCTTCCATACACCGACGCCCCTTTGAGATGGATTGTGCGTACAGCCAAAGTTTAGCGTCAGCTGTGAACTGCCAGCCAAGTTTTCTGTTTAGAATACACATAGTTAATATTCTAATAAAATATAATAATCATAAACAACGTTGCTTGTGCTTTTGTAAATTAAGACATAGTTTATTTTTGAAAATATTTATTTTTACAATAAAGAAATAGTATATTAAGTTTTCATTATAAAATCTATATAATTTATAAGACAGACGTAAAATAAAATCTCTACATTCCCTGTCACTGCACAACCAAAGAAGCATTACAATGGCGGCCAAGTACCTATGTATGTGTGAGTGCAACTTCGCAGCATAATCAAAATGTCTTCATGTATAGGGACAAAGCGTCGAGAAAATAGATCTTCACGACATAATTGACCTTAATAAATTAATCCTAAAAATATTCAACAATTTTTGGTTCCATAACCTGGCACATCTTACACAGCGCCATCTAATCCCAAAAAAAGCATGAATTATGGATAGCTGACAACTGATATACATACTTAAATATTCTTTATAATATACCTATACAGGTATAGATATTTCACACTCAGGCACTGTTTAAATGTTTTAACAATTTCTCAATCATATAAAACTGTTACAATGTCGTTAGCTCTTTTATCAAAACTTCGACACATTTAGAATAACTTCTAAATGTGCAATAAAATTTAGAATCTGAACTCATTTCCACACATGTTGGTAGAGTAAGTCGTTAAAAGGACCAGAACAGGGCGGCGAGCCCTAAGTGCGGATAGGGTTCGATCAACGCCCTCGCCAATGATTCGATTTGGAGCCAATTAGTAGTTCAGTTGTCGTGGCCGGGCGGACGTCTTAAACGTCTCAGATAAGAGCTAATAGCGTTTGAAGCGATTCGTCCATTTGCGGGTCCCTACTTAGGTTGAGGAGCTTTCACTTCGAATACGAAGATTGCATGAAATGTTTCTATTTACTGTATTCCTTATTGTTAATAATAAACAGACGAAGAAAATCGCATACGTATAATTGGGTGATTTTAAAGCAATGTGTTTATGCCCTTAAAATATAATTTAACTAATTTATTCGTTTAATAAATCGTTTGAAATTTTTTTATATTTTAATTTAATTATCGAATAATTTTATGATTGGACATAATTTACGCAGTAAGTCTTATAAGTCTTGTATGTAAACTATGAAACAGGTTTTGATTAGATAATTTTCAGCAATAGTCCATAAGAAATATTAAAATACTTTAACATGTAAGAATCATGCCAACAAAACATACCCAGAAACAGTTTTCAGTACATAGTAAGCGGGCGTGCCGAGTGGCTATATCGGGATATACGAGGCGTTAGGCGGGATCATGGGCGGGTGCGGCGCAGGGCCGATCAGCCGGATCAGCAACAGGTGGGGATGAGCCAACGCCCACTGACACGTGCGCAAACCACGAGGATTCATGTGACGTACAAAAACTGTAAAGAACTCTTGTTTTGATAAGCATTCTAAAAAAAAATATATTTTTTTTGTTATTTCACTTTGTAATGCACGAAAAAAATTAATAGTTGACTCTAAGTAATTTATCAAATATTCTTATATTATACTAATTAAAAGCTACATAAGTTAAGGGTATTAACCCATGTTATTAAACGTGGATTTAAAAGAAGCTACATTAATTCACTAAAGTCGATAAAATGCGCGCGCAACGGACCGCTTGTATCGTAATTTATAGTGCCTCTCGCGCCGTTTAATACTAGAAATTGCTAAAAGTATTCGATTTGGTGCGGAAAGTTTCAGCGGTAGCTATTAATGTCGAATCAATCAGGCCCTAAATGGCGTAGTTCCAATACGCCGGGGATACAAGATATTTATTCGCGTGACGCGTCCCTAATTTATGGTAATCGTCTTTGAGCTTTATTTCGGAATAGTTGATTTGTGTACCGTCTAATGTGTTTAGATGTCGATGTGTAACGCTTTTTGTAAGGAACGACGCCATCTATTCCAACTATTGATTTATATTTTGTAACGAGAAACCCTTCAGGTATTATGTTCTATTTCTCGGCTTATAATTTTATTTTAACATTGGTAATTAATAATATATATTAACTTCTTTGATAAGGTCTTTACAGAATTAATTTCTGTTTCAGACTTAACTGTAAGTTCTTCAGAAAGAATAGTTACAAAAAATTATGGTCTACTAGTGCTCATAAACAAAAATTGTCTTCATCCAGTATTCCGACGGCTATCAGACAACATATAAATTTTAGGTAGCGTTACTGACAGGTACATACAAATAAAATTTTCTTTCATGAAAAAAATATCAGTGCATACTTTTCACGTGATTGTTTAAGGTAAGTAAATACGAAAACATGATGTCGCTTACAGGTTTGTCCTTCTGTGCACTGAGAATAATATACGCAACTGAAGCTTAAATGAAATTCTATCACTCATTTACTTACATAGTAGTTAAAATTAATATTATAAAAAATAATATTAATGTTGAATGAATTGGAGGACTTGGAAGTAACAATCATCACATTTTAACTAAAGTAGAGATTTTTTTTTTCATTTATATGGGAAGTAATAATGTTGATGTTTTGTTAGTTTACGTCCATTAACTAAAAGAGCAAAGAAAACAAAATTAACTCATCGATTCCCTCTTTTAGTTACCTCACGTGAACTGATTCAAAATGTTTGTTATGCAATTTTCTCTAGATATGTGAAAATTAAAAAAGAAGCTGCAAGATATATTACCAAAAGTATCGTATACAAAAGGATCGTATATAAAATTGACAAATATCCATAACTGATTTGCAAGTGGCGCCGCATCGTGACAGAAAAATAGTTTCACTGACATTGCAAGTGAAGTAATCGAACGACAACGTGTTACTCTGTAGCAGCCACTACCTCTAAATATTTGACTTTAAATGTGCATTGGTACAATATGTTGATGAGATTATTTAGTTACTATAAAAAAGGATACACACGGGAATAGATTCTCGCAACTCTATCTTTTAATTTCGATTCCATTCCACCTAGGAACAAATAAAATTATATGCAGTGTTTGAAAATTTTACAAGTGATACAAATTGTTTGATTTAATGTATATGAAATCACTGGCGATCGCTTGCAGCTTCGTCTGCGTGCATTAGGCGCATAGTTAAAACATTAAAAGTGGTTTTTTTTGCCATTACCTAGCGTATTTTATCCTCTGCTTCTCCCATTTTCTTTTTATTACTTCTGCCTTCCCTTCCCTAAACGGAAATTGATAATTTTAATATTTATGTACTAATCTTGTGCATATGTATGACTGAAGCTCTAATCACCGTTTACCCTTAACTTAATTTCTCTCCCCGCTGTCTCTAAGATGATTCCTAGTCAAAAAATACCTCTCGAGCTTTAAATATATGTGATAATTAACTGCTACACAAAGCGATCGCGGGTCCATGTGTAGGGAGGTAGCATACACCCACACGCCGACGTCGTCGACACACATGTACGTACGTGTTATTTGTCGCCGCTCGCTCGTCCTTAAGTCCCAAATTAATTGGCTAAACTTGGCGAGATCCCGCACACGCGGCCCCGACTTACTCGCAACTTAGGCACGAATTAATTTATTGCGCCAACTTTCCATTCTTTACTTTACCACTTAGTACGTTCAAGCGATACGCCGCGTGGATACGCCGATAACCGGCGCGGCCAGATTTATACACCCAACTTGTTATTACTTCCTAATTTGACGTTCTATGCCTTTCAGTTTTATCTGATGGTAAAGTTTCGTTAGTAAAATGCTAAAATATGTACTTTTACCTGTTTTTCGATAACACATACTATAAAAATATAACAAAACGTAAGGTTCCAAGTTTCACATTTCACTTCAAACCGCCTCAATAAAGTAAATATTATATTAAATACTAATTGAAAGTTAATAAAATAAAAGGTAATAGCCATCTATGACGCTTGGAAAAATGACACTGTTAAGAACAAGCGCAAAGCAATAGTTGTGTATTTTTATTATTGTACTCTAAACTTTGATGACAGTTGCGTGTCCGAAAGGGAATCTATGCCCATACAGATTCACCATTTAGATAATAACTGAAAGTATAGAACGCCTTCCTATGTTGTTCTTCGTTGTTAACTTGAAGATGTTCAACAGCATTCAAAGATTATCTCCATTCCATTCCACCAGTCGCTTATACCCCACTGCAGGGACTTAAGCCTCCGCTCAGGATGAGGGAGGCCTAAACCACCACGCTGCTCCAGTGTGGGTCCAGGGACTGCCATCACATGGGGCCGACAGCTTAAGGTGCTCTCCGAGGCACTGACTCAATGATAATTATGTACTTAAGTCAGAAAAACTCATTGGTACACGCCCGGATTCGAACCACGGCCGCACGGCCTTGTAAACTCGAAACAGGTTCGCTGCTCTCGGACTATCTTCTAAATAATCTTTATTTCTTATATTTACATTATCTTTCTGAGAATTTTTTACATAAACATGCAAATTCATTCATACATATATGCTTTCATAAATATATTGTGAACCAACAGTAGATAAGTTAAAGGAAAAATAAAAACTAATTACATCCAGCTGGGCGCACGCTAGTAATACAAAGAAATAATTCGAGTTGTTCAGTGTATTTTTTTCGTAGGAACTTAGTCAAAAATCCAAAAAGATATTGGGTGCATGTAGAATACACAATATCACTGACACCGTGCTTCGGAGGGCACGTTAAGCAGTCCGTCCCGGACGCTGTCTATAGATGGCGGTCGTTACAGTTCCCAACCCGCAGTGGAGCAGCGTGGTGGACTTAAGCTCCAAGCCCCCCTCCTCACCCTTGGGGAGGCCTAAGCCCCTGCAGTGGGGTAAAAATAGGCTGATGATGATTATGATATAGAATACATTTGACAGCAGCGTTATGGACTGAGCCGTATTTGTACTTTTATGATTGGGTGAAAAAGTATGGAACCTATTCTAAGAGTGCATGCGGTTACAAATGAGTAAGCGCCCAAGTAAATAGTATTAACATGTAAATAGATAGAGCAAGTTCGTTATCTTTTATTACCTTTTTTCGACCCAAGTTTTATAAAGCTAAAATAAAGTTAATGTCAAAATAGACATGCGTCATTCATAGTGTTTCGGAGGTCTTTGCACGTCCTCGATGCGTTTAAAATCTTGCCTATAACGAGAAACAAAAAAACCAACAAACAGTTTTACTTTTCATCCTAGAACGAGTGAACTCGTTTAGGTTTGACCGTGTGTTGTCCGTATCCCCGGTTTTCTAGAATTACATTTAAATAAAAAGTGGAATCGATAGGCAATGCTGGCTACACGTTCAAGGCAATCGTAATTAGAGCCGTTTATTTATGATTCATAAACCGAGACACAATAAATTGAGAGGAAATCTTAGCGCCGCTCCACATGTGCGAGTAAGCCTCGGCATTAGTGGAATGTTCGGCGAAGGTGCGCGTTCCGCTAATAAGCGACGGGATGTAAGGAATTGCACTGATTACTATATTATTTATTACCTACGTGCTGCCCGTGTAAACGCGTCTTAATACTCCTATCTACTCAGAACCTTACAACCTTGTCTCTTTAAATGTGAATCCGTTCCATCTTATAAGCCCCAATACGGAAAATTTACGGCTCAAGTTATTTGGCAGAGTTGTATCTTTAATTGTTTACAACTGTTTTTTTATTAAGGGAAAAGGGTAATTTATTAATATAAGCATCATTTTATTGATTTTGAATCCATAGTTTAGGAATTATGTTCACTATTCCCTGGAACCATAGATTTACATTTAAGATTAGCCTAACCATACATTGTGCTCACGAAAAGTTTAATGATAAAACACTGAATTGTACATTGCTAAACATTATTACAATATCTAGCCACTGCTAGACGTGCATCACTATTACGTAATACGGCATGTCTTGTATTTGCCCTTGTCGTCATATAGATTAAATTCGGGGTAGGTACTCTTTCATGGTTTACAAGTCAAAAAATGTAGGTGAAAATTTTTTTTTACAAACAAGCTTTATTTGAAAAACAAGGAACTAAAAATTAAAAAAATTAATTTATAAATTGAAAAGTCCACTACAAAAAATTAAGTTATAAATTATTTATTAGTCGGCCTTTATAAAGAAAGTTTAGTAGCCATCGTAGCCACACAAAACGCTTGACATCTTTAATTTTATTGTTTTAAGTCGAATATATGGTTAAATACAACCTGTGTCCAACTGTGAAATAGAGTTACAACCATGATGATGAGAATTTTAAAAGCTGTTTTGAATATCTAATACTGCCTTCTAATGTCCTATAACCGGTAAATATATCTAAAAACTTAGTCTGAAGTGCAACCGATTCAAAACAAAAACCGCATCAAGTAGTTATTATAGAAAGTAATTTTAGAATAGATTTATTTATTATTTATTTTATTAGAATAGATTTAGAATTAGATTAGATTTAGAATAGAAAAACAAACCAACTGCAGCGCCCCCTGGTAGCCTTAATTGTAAACATAGTTAAAAACCTATATACTCTGAAGTGGTACCTACGTAATACAAAAAATAACATTGAATTCGATTCAGTAGTTTTCGAGGAAAATGGTAAAACATGTGCACAAACACACACACAAACACACAACACTTACTTCAAACGTAGGTATATATAGGTAGTCACCGTCCCGTCACGAGTAAAAATTATCGGATAAATCTCAAAAGTAGAATTATTAAGATATGAAATATAAAAATGAAGACACCTCTTTAAACAAACTGTGGAATTGAAATTCTGTTTTCCATTACCATGAATAAGGTATATTTAAATAAGTTGGTCCAGTCACACATATTAAAACAAATATGTAATCTTTAGCATTGCACTAGGAAAAACCCGACAATTGTCCATTTAGTATATTATAGGTTATGTTAAATATCGTGTTCGAATCCAAAAACCAAACTTTTTTAAAAAGATAAACGATTAAAAACGATTAAAAACGAATGACAGATTAGGATTAAGTCAGAGCCATGGATTAGATCATTAGGATTAGATTAAGCAATTGTGACAGATGATGACAGACGACTATGGCAGATGACTCATTTCAGCTACAAATCAAAAATGGCGTACGTCTTTTGTGGTCTTTTGGATGTGCCGAAAAAGTACAGACCTTAAAACTAAAACAGTAACCCTAGTACATAAAAGAAGCTAAAAATGGCCCCATTCAAGCCAGATAAATTTTTTTCTTACGATTCCTTGCAACTTTTTTACACAATATGAATCACATAAGAATAATGAATCTCACAATATAAATACTACAAACTACAAATAAAGATTATTGCAGTTCAACGCCTCTTCTATGGGAAAGTACATTTTTATGAAGGACATATAAACAATAATCATTTCAAGAAATGCATCAAAGTTGGTGCTCGAAACAAATCTGACAAAACGAGTAATTTAAATAGAACCAAAATATATCTGTGAAAATAATTTTATTTTAATATTCATTGAAGTCAAAATCAAATATCTTTATTTCGATGCTATGTAACATCGCAAGAAGTCACAAGAGAATGCACAAGAGTTATTTGTTACTTTATGGGAAAACGTACCCACTTACAAAGGCGCATTCAACAAAGTGCTGGTTCCTCTCAAAAGAATACGCAAGAAACAAATTATTTAAACAAACAGATAGGCATCGCAGTGCTTCAGTACCACTGGTTGTTCCGTGACATCTAGAGTTATTATTACGTCTTATGTTTACACTTGATTTTAAATATCTAAGTAGTCCGATATTTTACGATAAGTATATGAATGAAACCAAAGCTTTTGTATAAACCTATAGACTGCTATGTTATTGGCAAGCATATGTTTGCTACCCCTCACTATCCAGCTGCTCAGTACATACCCCAACCTTCAGCTGGGTAGTGGATTACTCGAGACATGGTTTCTCCAATGCCATGCCCGTACTTAGGCTACGAGGACACCACAATTAAAAATTTATTGCCAAATTGTTTTATTAATTTCAAACTACAAAGTAGGTTTTATTTGCAAAAAATCCCAAATTAAAAACTCTCATTAAGCAGATTTTATTTTCTTTCAAAATGGCCAGGAGCTAGAATGGAGATAGAAGAAACAGAATTGTTTATCTGTGATTTCAAAATGAGGGCTTATTCTTAGGCTCCAATGGTTATTTGCATCTTAACGAAATTTAAACACGCATTTTTTAAATATTTATTTTAATATTCTATTTGTTTATTCGGGCTTAATCTCTGAAACAGCTGAAACGATTTTAATTGGCCTTTCATTGGCAGATAGAGAACGTTTCGGTAGGTAATTTAAGCTTTAATCATAGAAATATTCGTCTATTCTAATAATAATAATAATATACGTATAAATAAAATGTAGAAGTTTCTCTCTGTGATCTGAAAATAAAGACTTTTTATTAATATGAGCTTATTTATCTCACTTCAGTTTTGAGAGGAGAAGCAAATAGTAAAAAAGTAATAAATGTAAGAGATAACGAATGGAAATGGATCTTTCCCTTACCGTATCAAGAACTGATTAATTACGACATATACCAATGTGTAGTCCACGCGGGCGTAGCTTCGGGGAGCGCAAGTTAATAAAAAAATAATTTGTTCTTACAATCAATGGCTGCACATTATTTATACATATAATTTAAGAAAACCTTATTCGCACACTCTTGAGCGCATTTGATAAAATAAGGATTCAAGGATATTTGGACTCCTTTTTCTAGATAAACTCACTGACAGCATTATGTCTAAGACTTTATTTTACTGTGGCCGCATACATTAAATAAGCAAATTCAGGAAAAATGATTAACCGCGCCGAGTAACCCGGCTAATATAAATTTATCAAGTGAATGTTGACAAAGCGCGCGGTGAGTAACGACTCTCATATTTCGCCGTATCTCTTCGCGCCGTCTGATTATTGCCGAAGGGGATAACGCATAGAAATTTTGCTTTATATGCCACCTTGAGCTTACGGGCCTTTCCGGCAAGAATGTGGTTATGCCACCTAAAAGGTTTTCAATTAATATTTTTGTTTCATTTTATCTGGAATGCCGTTGTCGACGATTTATATTGGCTTAGCGATTTATACAGGCATCATCTTCAATTGCAATTAGCTGATAAGTCCTTTTTTATCTTTGTTTTACCTAAACCGTCTCGTAGCGAGTTAGCAACGAGAATTGAATTTTGTAGAATTTTCAAGATCATGTTCGTCAGAATTGTTTGGGTATTCTAGTATATGAAGAATGGCGTGAAATTAACGGGAGTCATCCTAGAATAAGGTGTTAGATAGGTTTAACGATTAAAAACCACCAGGGGGTGTTATAGGAGATGTGTTTTTTTTAAAACAGCAGGGTCGATTTTGATGCGGATTTTTATTTTTAAGTCTGAGATTAGTTTGTTATATTAGATTAGATATAAGCCATTAGAGGCAGCTACTGTAGATGTTTCTACTAAACGATTTTTTTTTTCATTGCCACCAAAAGTCTACATCACTGGGCTAAGGCCTACTGATCTTTAGTATAAGTAATATAAAAGAGTAAAATTAAAAATTTTAAAAATTCACGACGGAAAATTTGAAAGTTGTCTACGAAGTCTCACATTGCCACATATTTGCTGTCCCGGTATAAATTAGTAATAGTTCATGCGGTCACAGAAAGCTAGTACGTATATGCATATAAATGTAACAAGTCATCATCGTACTTTAATATGATTCGTTGAGATGAGAGCTTAGCGCTGGTTATTTATGGTGGTGCGCGGCCGCCATTCGAGAGCCCATACTGCACAGATACCGCGGGCCGTGAATCACGCGTAACCGTAATCTACGGCCCCGTTGAATTATTATTTATACGGTAATTACAAAAACACTCTCACGCCTATCAGACTCGAAGTGAGCACCGCCTGCTAACTTTATTTATGTACGGATAAAACTGAATATCGGTGGTTTTTGGTCATCAATTGCTCAGAACATACCAGTTTTTACAGCAGATCTACCTACTCTCGAGGATATCCGATTCCTTTCCGACTGGAACCTAAATATTTTGAAAAGCATAACTCGGTGTTAGAGGGATCTTTGATATTGATGGACAGGTGTTTTTCACTGTAAGATAAATGACAAGGGCGGAACACATTGTATATGCATTGCACCCGTTTTTCGTTGAAAACGGCAATAATTAATAACTACAATTAATACTCTGATGTTAAACCTAGTAAAATATATTTTTTCTGTTTGGAAGTGTAAATCTATTAAAATGCATTTTCACTACAAATGTCATCTTTTTTCAAGTATAATGACGTTTTATATAATACTTTAGCGTGATTTCATTAAATTAAAAAGTTCATGACAATGTCTAGTTATTATATGTATTCCGAGTCTTTCACTAACGTCCTGCTATTTCCTTTTGATGTATATCCTTTTAACGTCCTAAGTCTTCTATTTTATTTACTGTATGAATTTGACTGTCTTTCTATGCTTAAGTAAGCATCGTTCGATTATTTTTTTTAAGCAGGATTGGTGATCATTCGTGGTTGGTGTGCTTGTAACTTAATTCAATTTTAATGTTCAACCTTGTTACGGCTCGTATGAAAGTTTACGTGAGTTATAGCCTTCGATTTTGGTGACTCCAACTTTTATAGATTACGTCGCGACTTGGAAAACTTTCATAAGGCAGGGAGAGGGTAACACATCTAATGCATATGCATTATTTTGTTCGGGACTGCGAATGGTTTGATAAATTCTTGCTTGATTACTTAAAAGGTTACTGTTATTGGATGATATGAGAAAAACAGAAGTAAAGCAAGTTGTACAGAATATATGTGTGGTTTTTAAATTTTTTTTTTTGTCTATTTCTATAATCAATTGTTTTGATATTTTCCTAAATATTCTTTATTTTATTTTTTCATCTCTTAGCAGACTTTGATATGTACTCACAATAAATACCTTTACGTTTAGATAATATAAACAAAGTTAAAGGTTATTTTACAATTTTATAATATTTTTCTTTTTTACATTGAATGTGATAGAACCAATGAACAAAACCAAGCAATGGGCTTTGAAAAAAAAATTAAGTGGCGCTGGTAGTCATTAAAATTAAAAGGAATATGGTTCTAGAATAACCTCTAAATTTTTTTTTTATTTACGAATTTGTCAGATATTTATGAAAATTCATCAGACGTTGAAATGGTTCCTGTGACGTGATTTGGACGGTTGAGCTTATTGCTCTGCTTTCCACAGTCAGAAAGCAAAGCTAAAATTAAGTAAATAAAAAACAATATAGTAAGATAGTCTATGTCAAATGAAATTGTAATCCTTATGAATCAATAAAAAAATTATGACTTTGGTATAAGATAATATAAATAGTAAACAATTGTCCCGATGACGTCACAGGGATATTTAATCATTAAATTTTTAGAGAAAAATAATTAAGAAATTAACATACTTAATTTTTCTTATTTTAAGAATAAGGAATAGATTGGTCTATATTTTCGAAACAAATATAAAACTTAAGTGTTCAAAATTTTAGTCCAAGCCCATTTACAAGTCATTATAAAAATGTTGGAAAGCTCATATGTGTGTCGGTTAATTATTCGGATTTCTGGTTGAAGTTAATTTTTAACCATTTTCTGATATTTCAATTCGCTGAAATCGATATAAGTATTGATGACTGACATTTAATAATAACTTTTGTTGCTAGAAGAAAATCAGTGTCCATCTAGCGGAAGAAAATATTTTTCATGGGTAAGATAAATTTGCAAGTCATCTCAAAACTCGTACACCACTTTAACCGGATCTATTTCATTTTAATATATACATAAACCGAGCGACGCTTTCGTCTCGCTCTCTCTAGAAGAAACAATTTATGACATTGTCTCGCTCAGTTTTCGGCGGATATCTTAATAAGATTCATGAAAGGACGCCATATTTTATATCCGACTCTGTCCTCTATCTTCTTATATTATCCGGGCAAGGAGCGCGCTTTTGAAATATGTGCTTGCTTGGGAATTTCCGATCTTTCAATTATGCCTTTTGTTGGAGGAACTTCGTGCGTGATATTTTCAAACTTACGGCTGAGATAAAGCTTTTATATTCTAAACGAAGTCTATCAGTAACACTTGCTATAATACTTAAACAATTTTAAACCTAAAAATCAAATATTTTGCGTTCGTTCTTATTATAATTTATTTGCTTACAAAGGCACGCATATATAATACTGCTGGCAACTTATTCTGGTTTTTTTCGTGTGTCAGCGAAATAATAATAACGACTAGTCGATGCGCATGGGAAAAGCAAAACCGAAGCCAGAAAAATAATTTGTCAAGATTTCGGGTTCTAAAAATTACGACCGCTTAGCCTAGTGGGCAGCAACCCTGCCTGCGAAGCTGAAGGTCCCGGGTTCGAATCCCAGGTCGGGTCAGTATTTATATGATGAATATTAATACTGGCACCGGGTCTTGGTTGTTATATGTATGTTGTGTCTTCTCTTGGTACCCAAAATACAAGCTAATGCTTAGTTTGGGACCTAGACGTTGTTGTGATTGTATGTGTTATTATTATTATATTTATTACTCTTAATTGACTTGTCGATGTAGAGCCATACGTTACTCATACATCTAAAATCGTCCGTTACATAATTTACAGCGACAGTTTTTTAGACTTACACAGTTACAAGAATCTCCATAATTTCGTATGTCCGATCGTCTCTCCGTATCTTCACAAGGCCTACCGTATATCACTTAGATATAGTTTCGCATTACACAGTTTTTTGTAGTACTTTTTCTATACATTTAAAGTTTTTGAGTTATATATATTTAGTACGATAGTCCATTACTAGATTCTTACATTGCTAAACGTGCTAAAGGACGTTTAATAAACCGGCAATCTTAAGACTTATCATTATTATATTGTTTAATTTTACTTACTTAATTTGGAAAATTGGAAATATCCGTTAGAACCCAAATTTACCCAATTTCCAACATTTGGTGAGGAACACGTTCTCAATTCGATCGTCATCACCTAGCATTAAGCTTTTTGTCAAAAACTATTAACTACGTTTATCGTACAGTGAAGTTCTACTTCGAAAATACGATAATTTTTGATGTGAAGTCAATTTGTATATTTGAACGTTTCTTATAACTTCGACACGATATTATGTTGATCACGATTTTATAGGAACAAATGCAAGGCCGTAGTGCAGTGCCAGATGTCAGTTATTCGGCTAAGTAATATACTGAGAATAGCTTAAAAGTTGGGGCGCCGGGCGGTGGCGGCCCCAAGTTGATATTAAATAAAGTTCACGCTATAAATATTCCTTCAGCTAACGCCGAAACAATGTAAAAACTCGCACCACATCTCTGCGCCGTTCGACAACCATTACATTTTATTTTATACGTTTTGTTTTAAAATTATTCTCATTCTAATATATGATAGAAATAAAAATAATATGAATTTGTTAAATAAAACAATTACACGTATGAATTAATTTAAAAGAAAGCGCTGCTGAAGCAATCACACGAAATTTGGACATTAGGTTTGTTTTATGACGTAAGCATATAAACAAAGAATTTTTTTAGACTCTATCCAAAAGGGGATAAAATAGAGCAGGGTAAATTTCTATGAAAATCCGTTATATTTTTAAGTTAAATGCATGAAATTTGGTATTTGCCTATAGGGTCAGAAACTATCGTAAATATATCGTGTTTCAAGATTTTTGGAAATTTTACCCTTAAGAGTAAAACAATGAATGAAACTTTGTGTTGAACTCCCGTCATTCTTAAAATTATAATCAAGAAATGTGTTATTTGGTTTTATAGTTGGAAATTTAAAAAAAAAACCAGTTTTAGCAAATATTGAATTTTATCCCTTAAAGGAGAAAATTGTTAATATTGGTATTTAACCTTTTGGTGGTAAATTAAAAATGAAGTGTTTTAATGTTTATGTAAAATTGAAAAATTACCCTAAATAAATACACAAATGCAGCGTTCCGTGTGAGCGAAACCACGGGCAGTCGCTAGTATTTATATAACATTTACACGTTTGTTTCTCAATTAGCCTCGTGACAATAAGAAACTAGTGTTGCACGATGGTCCTACATCGTCATTGTCAGTAAAGGGTCCGCGTCGATTGAAATAGCGATAGTTTGAGAGAATTTCCATGTCTTTCAGCAACCTGCGGTTTTTTACGAAACCGACACGCACACATACGTTCATCATTATCAGCCCATTTCACCCCACTGCAGGAGCTTAGGCCTCCCCTAGGGTGAGGGTTTGGAGCTTAAATCCACCACGCTACTCCACTGCGGGTTGGGGATTGTAATGACCGCCATCTACTGACAGCGTCCGGGACCGACTGCTTAACGTGCTCTCCGAGGCACGGAGTCAGTGATAGTTAATGTACTTAAGTCAGAAAAACTGATTGGTACACGCCCGGAATCGAACCATGGCCCTATGGCCTTATAAATTTGAGACAGGTTCGTTGCGCTCTGGGCTATCACGACACATACGTTATTTATTGGAAAACAATATTATAATCATATTCCATTATTTTTATAAGATATTATCTAAGTATGCTATATATGCAACAATGCTCAAAATTGAGCTCGGAATTAGGTGAAAACGGTCAAGCTTTGAAACCACTAACGATTATTTAACTGATAAGCAACTTTTTAATTCACATTAAGCATGAACATACTTTTCAAAATATTTATAAAGGTATTTAAGGAATTCAAAGTTTAAGTTCAGTATATCATCACAAACACCGTACACGGAAATTCGAACCTTAAAAACGACAGAAGCGCCCATTCCTACTCAAAAATATCTGCAAAGTGAAAACGCAAGGTAGTTTTTTTAAAAGTCATTTCTTTGTACTAATTTCAGTTTTTAATGATTTTATACCTTAATACTGGTTCTTACCCTAATGTTAGTATTAATTTCCATAATATTGAACGCTAGGAGAGTCGATAAAGTATATCTTGTTAAATATATCCGAAACGCCGGGAGTTGACGGCCCCTGCGCCGGCGCTCACCGGCTTAGACGGGCGTTATCTCTGCAGCCTGCAAGCGAATACGTAATTGGCCGGTCTCGCTAGACGCCGCGCTCCTTTTGATTTAATACACCCACTGAATCGTTAATAGATATTTATTGATATTTCCTTTTGAGGCAGACTTTGCCTGATTAATTTTCTCGGCGAATTGAATGAGTACACTATTTTTAAATACACAGGTTATTAAACTTTTTTGCCTACGATTGCGGCGGTAAGATTGGCATGGCATGGCATTACGTATTTACCTCGAAAATACTTATATTTTAATTCTTATTGCTATGCTGTGTTTAAATGTAAAAGTTTCATCAAAATGTTTAGTGATTTAAAAAAATTAATTAATGCGTATTGTGTGGTCGGAGATAGAGGTCGGGTTGCCTATAATACGCAAATATATAAAGATTTGAGACACGTGGTAACTAAACAATATAATTTTATAATTTTTATTATAGTTCGTATATAATTTTTATATAGTTATTTATAAGGCCCCAAAAGGCCATGGTTCAAATCCGGGCGTGTACCAATGAGTTTTTCTGACTTAAGTACACAATATTACTGACACCGTGCTTCGGAGGGCTCGTTAAGCAGTCGGTCCCGGACGCTGTCAATATAGATGGCGGTCGTTACAGTTCCGAACCCGCAGTGGAGCAGCGTGGTGGAATTAAGCTCCAAGCCCCCTCTCACCCTGGGGGAGGCCTAAGCCCCTGCAGTGGGGTAAAAATGGGCTGATGATGATGATGATGATGATGATTATAGTTCATTAAAGTATTCTCCATTATTTACTATGAGAATATCTATCCGCCTAAACCATTGCAGTTCTGTAAACATTTATTCTACTTAGTCTTCCTCCGACAGGTCAGAAATGGCTGATTCGTAGGCAGCCACTGCTTCTTTGGCACTTTAAAAAAACCTTCTATCTATTTTATCCTTGGCAGTTGGGGAAAAAAATCACAGGGAGCTAAGTAGGCCTTGTAGGATGGATGAGGCAGGGTTTCAATACCGTCTGGTATTGGAATCTTAAAAAGCTCCTTTGTTGTAAGGTAAGTGTGTTAGACGGGTCGTCGTGGTGCAGCATGAATACTCTAAGCCCGGTCTTTGATCGTTTCTTCTCCTTTTGGCAATGCGACTGTTGTGCACTTTTCTGGGGAAAGTTATCTAGTATCTAAGTTAAGTTATCTAAAAAAACCAGCCATTATTTTTCTGCCAACTTCTGAAGCCTTCGCAAGTTCGTTGGCTACTGGCCGTCTGAAAACATCCGTACGGACGAATGCTTCTTGCTTTCTCGATCATATTGATATATACCCATGTTTCGTCACTAATAATGTTTTCAGAAACACGCCTTGATCTTTAATTTTCGAAACGTAGTTGCATTTGTCGGTATGAATCCACATACTAGCTTCTTTTCTTCGACAACAAAGTTTTCTTACGCCAAAATATTTATGTAAGATTTAATTATATATGATACGGTACAAGTGTTCTGGTAACTTTTCTCTGTAGCGTCTGTCGTTAGCGAACGTCCACTTCCGTTGTCAACTGTAAGACTAGTTCTGCCCCTTTTGATTTCGTTACACCATCTAAAATTGTTGTCCGAGAAGGAACAGATTTGCTTAAAACTAATGTCAAACATTATAAGGTTCAAACGTTAAAAGCTCAGTTTCAAACACTTCAGATTTATAAACCCAATTTAAAATTATAATAGATCATGCAGACAGTTTAGTTTAGTTCCTTTTAGTTCCATTGTAACAGACAAAAAAGCAAAAAGTGATGACAGAATAAAAACAAAAAAAAAAATTGTTTTATTTTATTGTTGTAAATCTCCTTTCACGTTCGATACTGAAATAAATTTCCTATTTTTAAAACATAGAATTTGCATAAAATGTTCGTTATATTCCATTATATAGAATGTTCTGTATATGTCCTAAATATTGCCATTTTTTATTTCAATTTTTTTAAACTTATGTACGATACCTACTTAATAGCCTATATTATGTATCTTTCATTTACGTATATGACTTCATTTTAATCTTATAATACGTAATGTACAATATCTAAAATAATCTATTAACTTACAAGTATAAAACTGTATGTAAATAACATGCTCACCATGATAACCCAAGTATTTGACGTTTAATTTGCAGTCACTTTCAACGTAGCTTCGCAACGCCACTACCTCTACTACGGAGCCATACAGAAAGCTCATATGCGTTTTTCTCCGCGGAGGGGTATCAAAAACACTTCTAACGGTGAGGATTTCGCGGGGGGCGCAACATAATTCCTCGGTCGTAAATCTTAACTTTAAGAGAAGCCGGGAGGGGGATTAAAGATCAGTAATCTCGGTGGGATGAGTTATGGGCCCGCGACCGCGGCGGTCGATCCGCTTTATTGTGACTTTAAGAAACTAAGAGGAGATTTTCTTAAACGTTCGAAATTAATTTAGATAATGATTAATGGTAGCTCGTAAGCCGCGAGATGGCGCCCGGGGCCTTTCGCTGAACTCGGTCCCACCTCTCCGGAAGTTTGGCGTTTGTTAATAGAGCTCCAATCAAAATAATTTATTAAAGAGTATAGTAAAATACTGATTGTGTCGTATATTTGTCTTGTACACGATTTTTTATTCACAATTTGCGTTACAGTACAAAAATATACTCCAAAGCGCAAATATTTTAGATATATAAATAAATTATGATCTTCTATATTTGATTTGTTCACACTACAGAATCTGAACTGATTTGTGTTGCATTTTGCGGTCCGGTTCTATATTCATCATTCATCTTCCTAAATTTAAAAAAAAATCTGAAAGAAATTAGAATTCTAGTACTAATGGCATTATAAAGAACTACAGACATTTTGGTCCAAAAAGTTGTGGTGTGGACTTCACCCTGGCCAGACTGCTTCCAATCGATGTTAGTTGCCATCTCTGTTGCTTTTAGACGCAGTGTGACACGTTTTCGTTACATCACACTGTATCCAACGTTATTGTAATTGGATTAAATTCAATAGAATTTTTTTTTATTCACTGAGGGCTCCTAGATTTCTTCCTGCTAATACACAGCATCCCTTTCAACCCAGATATATGTATCTGATATTATTGTTTATTTATTTATGGTAATATTTCTTGCGATTTTTTTTTGTTATTTAGAGAAAAATGGATATTAAAAACAATGACTATATGCACGTAGCAATTTAAAGAAGGATTATTAAAGATCTATCTATAAATTTTAACAAATACCTTAGTTGCTGCAACCAAAATCTTACAAAATAGTTGCCCTTATAAAATAAATGTTCTACTGCTGAAGCAAAAAGAAGTATGACTTTTTGCCCCTATGAGCCTTATGAGCTTATATCATATGAGTGATATATGAGCCTTACATCATATTAACCTTATGAGCCCCTAGATATTTAGATTTTGCTATTTCTATGTGGCATGTAGAGCTATTAGAGGTAATCGTAGACCTGGCTGCGCAACTTTTTTTAAACCTACAATGTATGGAATGTTACTGATGTTTTTGACGTGACAACGTCTAATAATTCCATGAAGCCGGCTGCACGCACGAAAAAACATGACGCATGCGGCGTTACCTCGCTCTGAGGCGTTCCTTGTAAAACAATTGCTCAACACACATTCATACTTGTAAAAACTATGTACATTGTAAAAAAAAATTGACAATTGTATTTATGCGTACAAATAAATGTAACTTAATCAATTTAATTGTGATTTCCATTTACCTCCTTCTTTCTATCCATACAAAATATCTATCAAACAAATAAAATTAATATTTTCTTTTGAAAAATGCAACCGTTCCATCAGTATTTTCTTATGACGTTGTCACGTTCAACTATCGTCAGTAAACTGACTTTACAGACAACCGATTTTTTTTATTCCAGTAGAGAGTTCCAATGAGATTAGTAACTAAAGTTGACAACGAAGCAACTATATTAATTCTCATTGGAAGTATATGTGTTTGAGATTTGAGCTACTTACATCATAAATGAAGCTATCATACAAAATTATAGGTAATATATAGAAATAATTAAAAACTGCGCTTTTAATTGAAATTTAAGTGGAGTTAATTACTGCACGTCTTTAACCGACGTATCGTAACGCACCATATGATATTATCTCTTTCTCATGCCACATTATTAGATCACCGGTAGTCTGTCATATTAGTCCACAAACAATATAAAAATGTAGAAACAGGGTAATGGAACTGAGACGTCTACTAGAAAGAGAAGTAGCAGTGGCAGAAGCAGTAGCAGAAGTACCCAAACCAGTTCGGGCGTACCCGGAACGAGACCCTAGTTTATAAACAAATCTCTTGTTTTCGCGTTATTTTGTCCAGAGGTGAAACAATAAACATTACCCACATAAATCTGAGCTGTATCGCGTTAGAATGAGTTATCTGGTGGCGTCGCGTCGCGCGGCAATTGTGCCGCAATAATAAAAATGTTGAATAGCCCCCGTAATGATATTGTTACTGTCGGTAATGCATTGCCTCTGATAACGGATAAACTACACCCCGAAGACGAATACAGCGCCCCCTGAATAATGGCCGAACCGCTTGCAAGCTTTATCTGCTGAATAACTGTTTAAGATTACGATTTCTTTAGTGGATAACTCGCGGTTTCGAATTGACGTCAGGTGATGTTTTCACGATGAATTAGATTGTGTTTATATGATTTACATAACGGCTAAAGGTTTATTTCATATCTTTTTTAATATAATGCTTTATAATGCTGTTCGTAAAAGTAAGACGCAACACGACGATGAAATAAGGAAAACGGGACGAACAAGTTGTTTCATCACGGAGGATCGCTATAGGTCGTAAACAGAGAAAAGAAAATTCCTTAAGATACATTGTTATTAATATTTGCTTAATGCTTTCCACCTCTCATATTTCCCATACAAACTTCAAACTTCCAACGAGAAGTTACCGGTATTTATGGGTACGCCCTTATCACGATCCGCCTATGAAATTTCCCAGAACTCGGTTCACAATAAGTAAACATGCGTACATTTTCTCCGTTTATTATCCACGCCGCCGACCTTCTTACTTATCTTCGCCGAGTTGATTGTGAAAAAAAATATCGTGAGTTAGTAACTGAAAGTCCCATTAAGTAGGTGGCTCTATTCATGTGGTAACTTGGAGGGGGTGGGGGTGGTGTTCGGAATAAATACAAATAAAGAGGAGAGTTGTTTAAAAATGGAACAAGCGGGTATTTCGCGAGAGATAAGGCCGCGCTTCCGGCGCCTCCCGCCCGACGTCAAGCGGAATTATTTCTGCGGTTCGACGCCGCCCGAGCTCGCTGTTGTGTTGCTGTCGCATTCAACACTCTATCTTAAAAATATGTAGTGATGGTGAGCGGGGAAGTCGATGGGTTTATAAATATCGATGAATTCTGGCTTAGCATATAGTTAATTAAATCAGTGTACCCTTTGATTCATACCTCACGGTGATAATTCTAAATCTGATGCGAAATAAAAAAAAACGTAGAAGTTGTCATACTATTAATTTTCGAATTATAAACCTAGTACCTACTTCACTTCACTTCACTTCAATTCATCAGCACATTTTTAGCCTACTGCAGGAGCGTAGGCTTCCACTCAAGATGAGGGGCTAGGAGCTTTAATCCACCACGCTGCTCCAAACCTAGTACGTTTTCACTGTAACACAACAAGCACTCTAACACTGATTAGCTCAAAAGATTGCAATAGCTCTCTTTGTCCCCATGACCTCATTTAAATACTCTTTAAAATCGGTTAGTCCATTGGGTTTACACATCGTATTTCAGAATTTGTTGCAGTAGTTTCTTTACATATATTGAAGAGGCGCACAGAAAATCTGCGTTTTAAAAAATAACATTTTACAAATGCATTTTTATATTTATTTAAGACCGTTTCAGAAAATATCCATTTTCTGAAATGAAAATTCTTAATAGTGCCTAATGGTATCAATTTTAAAACAATCATTTTAGACCTAACAAGGAAACCGAAAGCATTAAAATGAAAATAATAATTAACTTATAACACGTATAGAACTATACATCGACGACAAGAGCTTTCATCGTGAGAGGCACCTCACTCGCAACGGATCTCACCAGAGCGACCGTGTCAGATGTTCGCCGCTGTTTCTTAATTTCCTCCTCGCGGAGATAAGATTGGCTTTTAGCTTTTTATTGAATTTTCTATGTGAGCTTTAATGTAACATTTTAGTGGTGACGCGGCCGTAACATCTGAGACTCGTCGAAAGTCGTATTTTATATTGTTACAAACCGAACGTGACAACCTATTCACAATCTACGTCATGATGAACGATGGTTTTAATACAATTGAAATCGTGGATAACTATTGTTGAAACGATATAATACCACAACGAATAGCTTGGCCCCCATGCGTCCATGCGAGTGTCCTATTCTCAGGGTTGTGTAAATCACATATAATAAGATACTGCATCATGCGAGTGCGCAATTAAAAAAATGATGAGTTCTTTGGTAACTACTGACACTAAATCGTGAAAGTTGCGGCCATAGCCCCAGAAAAACAATTCAACTTACTCGTACCTGATTTTGATTCAATGGTACCTAATTGATTCGAGCGAGGACTAAAAGGCAACCACCAAAAATCTGTAACTACATAAATAATAATAATAATATAATAATAATAACACACACAATCAAAACAACGTCTAGGCCCCAAACTAAGCATTAGCTTGTATTATGGGTACCAAGCGAAGACACCACATACATATAACAACCAAGACCCGGTGCCAGTATTAATATTCATCATATAAATACTGACCCGACCTGGGATTCGTACCCGGGACCTCCAGTTTCGCAGGCAGGGTCGCTGCCCACTAGGCTAAACGGTCGTCTATATAGTAACTAACAAAATTAATGTCTAAAATTTAAAAAAAAATATTTGGTCAGTTATTAGAAGAAATGCCATATCATCGCGCGGCACATGCATTAATGTGCATAATCTACACAAATCCTTAATCTTTTTATTTTTTTTATTACTCTTTGAAGGTAAACTCCAAAACTTTGAATATAGACACTTTAGTTAAAGAATACTTGTGATTTCATTTAAACTTTGAGCTGTACTAAAAGTTTGGTTTTTACGGTAAGGTAAGTTAATATTAATTCCCTAGAGGTCCAATTAACATGCGAATTAGCAATGCGACGTGCAATAACTGCATTATTCTATGCGGTTATATCAGAAATCAATTGTACTAGCGATATGAGTATGTATTTTTTATATGCCGATATACGCAGAATGACATAATATCCGTAAATTTATCGTTATAAAATAGTATTATATTATAATATCTCTCCCTCGATTATTTTGGGCCACCAATATAGTTACGGCTCACCCCTTTTACGTTGTCAGGTCATCTGATGGAAGGCATCTCACGCTGCAAGACAGCTGTAAATTGTAACTAACTGTACAAAACTGTACATAACTGTACAAAAAATTGAAAATTGTAATGTAAATAAAAAAAGCTGTAAATTTTCCCAGCACGAGCGCAGCGCAGCCCGATCATTTCGTCGCAATTTTGTTTGTAGCGTATGATCAAGAATGAACTTGCATCCACTTGTGCGGCAAAATCGTCGCACGCGCTTCATTCTACAATAATACTCGCCCGAGTTAGTTTGCCCGTAATTTGAAAAATGTTGTCTCCACCTGCGGCGAGCGATGTTGAAGTAGAAATATCAATTATTGAAATTGAAAACGGAGAACCTTTCTATAGCTTGAACAGATTTCCTTATATATATTTTATTTCCTTATATATAATAAAATTGTATTTTGGTAATTAATGAGCGACGATATAATGTTGAACAAATTTTCGAAGGATTTAATCCTCATTTGATAGTAATTAAAAAAGGATCAGGGTGCTCTAATAACTTGTCATGTAACTTATAAAACTGGCTTTTTAAGAATCTTTCATTTACCGAGGAATGAACCCAATGCCTACTGGCTCTTCATCCGTCCCCGTTTTCGAATAACTAAAAAAAAAGTATAAATTGCGGCGACGTCGTCGTGCTGCCAATTAGCCGCCGTGGGTTCCTAGCCTAAGAGCCGCTTATTTTGATATTATATATTGTACATTTATACTATTATATTAAGTAATAATCATCGATAGTTTAATAGTAATCAAAAAATAATTAATCCAAAAATGCAATTGTAAGTTTTTTCGTATTCTGTTTTTAATAAATCAGAATAACATGAACTCCATCAGTTGTCAAGCATTCATTTTTACTCAAAATTGAATAAAAACTGTGAATATTACAAAAATATTTAAACATGATACATTAAAGGCAGCTTGATTGATAATTGCTATTTTAGGATCATTAGAACAGATGAGGTGTTATTTTTGTGAAACGTGTACGACTTATTTCATAAAATTACATTTATTTTATCACCGATAGGCTAGGAGTTGACAGTCACATTTTAGAAAGTCATTTCACCATTTACCCACGTATTTCGAACCGTCAAAATAACTTTACGGGTAGCAGTTCTTCCAATTTTATTTATTTACTAAGAAATTCTTACGATCTATCCGTAACTGTATAATAACAATAATACTTGTGACATCCCACACAAATTCTCATTTAGTCTTTGCCGTGAGAATCGATTGTCTTAAAACACTTTTAAAAAATCACCCCCTTTCTCGGACTGCGTGTTCGTGGCGTGTACAGTCATAATATATCGTAGATAAGACAAACAAAAACCTGGTACACAGATTCTCAAGTTAACACGTTGTAGATATGAGGAACGCGGAGCATGTACCACCGGACTAGACCATGGAAAATGTCATTGGAAATAAGATTAATGAGTAGCTTTTGGCGTAAGGTATAAAGCTTTAAATAAGTGTTCATTATGAAATAAATAGAAACTGTTAGTTAATATGGCATCTTAGATTGGATACATAAATTTTTTTGGTTTTCTAAATCAGTACCTAATGTATTTATTTAATTTTATAACGCTTTTATACATTCTCATGGCAAAATAAATAGATCTAACCAAAATAAAAACTTCTATATCGGTAGTGATCAACTCTCCTAAAGATTTCTGTTACCATTTCGGGACACTAAAGCTTTTGGTTTACGTCGCGGCATAAAGATTATGCATCTGAATGCGAGCGCTTGCACCGCCTTATCTCAATCGTAAACTGTTTCAATTTAACCATCGACAAAACTGCACGCTGTAGACTTTACATTGCAATGCGGAAAATATTATTTTTTATTGTACCCGCGTAATGTTTATCGTGTTGTATTATAAGGGCTGACTGAGTTTTGTTCATAATTGAACAGAATATATTGAGTTATGTAAACAATTTTTACTTATTATTAATTTAAAAATGAAGAATTACTAATAACTGTCGTCGACTAAATATTAAATGAAATGGAGAGTAAATTTTTAACTTTTACACGAGCATAGTCGATAGACATTTTTAAAAAATATTTGATTTCAATTTTTTTTTATTATCAAACAAAATGGTTCGTTTCATCGAGATTACAAAAGTAGACACTCCAATCTGTGCTCCCCATTCACACCTTGCTAAATAATCTATGAAAAGTATCATTTTATAAAACAAGGGAGCTCCAAGCCGCTGAACATCTTTATATTGTTTGACGGTTGGGGCGTAAATTAAAAAAAAATGCCACGTTGATAATCGTTTTGTAAATAGAGGGTTCCGCCTTAGTAAGTACTTTGTAAACCAAAAATTTTAATTCACAAGTGCAGTTTTTATCCAATCTTCTAGTTTAATTAAAAAAAACGTGATTTCAATACGTTATGTATTGAAATGAGGTGTATTCGTGTCGCATGGCCTTAGAAATATTTGTCAGTCGCCTATATTCTGACATGGCTGCTGAAGACTGAAATTTAATTTTTCTTAGTTGCGCCATCGATTTTAGAGTCTGGTCGGAGAGTTTTTGACATCTACTATGGTGACCGGTCTTAAAACTTTACGGTGATCACTGCCTGTTTGAAACCTTTAACTGTAGTAGAGTAAGTTATTGGATTGGGGGATAATTCGTACCCTTCTCTTGCCTTCGGACCTTGTAAGTACAAGTTTATCTCATACACTGCTTCTTCCAGTTCAGTGATCTTCTTGTCTGTGTCGTGTTCGTGTCTATTAAAAGTGCGTACGTTATAAGTTACCAGGTCGATGTTATATGTTATTCTTTGATCACGAAAACCTAAATATGGCGGTCTGCTGTTTAAAATGCGCCAACTGGCTGATAAAGACCTCTTTTAACATATGGTCTGCCGACTAAAACTTTTCGGATTGTTATTATTGTCAATATCGATAAGATGTTAAAAATATATAATTTACCATTGAAGAAATATTTATGTAACTTATAAATATATCAGACAACATAAAGAACTTATTCGCCATTAAAAACGGTCCCCTAAAAATAAAATCACGCCAAATTATCTTTCCAATTGTCGGTCCAAGCAATAAGTTCGTGAACCACATCAGCTTGAGTCGTTCCCGGGGGCAGATAATCGCGTCGCAACTCTCGGCTCTTCTCCGCGATTTTTTAAAGAGCTAATTTCCTGACGGAGGGCGTCTTCACAATGCCGCTGACTGTCACAACGTTAAACGCTTGATTACATTAAGGTTTTACACCTTTTGTCTTCGTTTTGTTTAACGCGACGATGTAATTAAGATCATTTAATTGTAACAACCGTTTTATGATAACACAACATTTTTGTTTTTTTGGCAATATTTTCAAGACAATAGATTAAAATTTTATAAATAAAATTGAAAATACATAAATATTTATTTTAATACCTTTAACTTTTACCAGTATAATAAATTTTAAAAAAAAGTAATGTCGAAAATCATTGGTTGTTTGTTTAATTTATATCAAACTATAAATGTTTAGATAGTGGTTTTCCAAAAGGCTCCTCTAGCGAATAATATCAATCTATGAAAAAAAAAAGGTTGTTTGATAGTATTTTTCTGAAAGTTATCCGAAGCTTTATACAATATAATTGATAGAGCCCGATTTTGCAATTTTTTTTTAAATCATTTTCTGAATGGTCCAAAATTGGAATTGGACCTTATGCCTCAGAATTATTGTTCGATAAATTATCTGTGAAATAGTATACAATTCATTATATTTTGTTTCAAAAAAGTGTCTAGGAATCATCGAATGTGAAGAAATTTGTCGTGTTTTTCATAGCGATATTAAAGCACTACCTATAATACTTCGCTTCGCTTTTCCTTGATCACAGTTCTTGGCAAATAGGCCGTTTATATTTTGAATAGCTGGCCTAAATTTAGATGGCAAAATTGTGTGGGCGCGTTCTACTGTAATCCTTTTCTAAGATAATATGGACATGCGATTTGGTCAGTGTTATAATTCGAACACTCGATTCAATTGGACGTCAAAATCATACGAATAGACTTTCTAAGTTAATCATTTATATTTGAAGCAAATTTAAAGTATTTTTATGATTACTTTATATTTTACTTGAAACAATGACAATGTCTCAATGTTGTTTTGTTCTTTTATACTCGTCATTAAAAGATATGTAAAAAAATAAACTAAACTGATTCCTTAAGTTGTTGAAGTGTATATGTAATGTTTGATTTCATTTTTTTTTTCTAAATGCCCATGAAAATTAAAAAAAATATTTGGAACTAATTCTTCTCAATTTTCTTCAAATTTTGGCACTTAGGTGCCGCGAAGTATGTCGAGTTTTTGCGATTAATTCACAATTGTTGGTAACTTACGCTTTCCTAACGTACTTTTCAATCTTTCACAGTTATACTGGTTTTGGGAATCCATTTTTGGACCCAATCGCTTGGGTTCTTAACTAACATCAATAGCAGATGATTCCGAATAGGAATTACAGAGACAGCTTCAAACTATTTAATGTAAAGTAGATAATGCTACAGGTCTCTAAGGAAGTAGTGTACGGCCCGCTTAGGCTCCGCAAAACTCACCTGAGTCCCAGGCCGCAAACAAACAAGCCGGCGTCGCAAACAACCATTTATAATAGGTATTAGTGGCTAACACGATATACAAGTAGTAATACAAATTTTGAAAATTTTAATAAGGAAGAAAATAATGAATGGGTCTTTATCCATCTAGATTTGAAATAGGAAACCATTTTGATTTATTATACATGAAATTTACAGTTTTTTTTAAATAATAAGATGTTATTCAAGATACTTAATTCGATAAAGGAAAAAATTAACATATTGTCTATGTAAAACTAAAAGTATTTACAAATTAAAAAATACTATGTAAATTATGATAAATGACAAAATTTTAAAGAGACGATGGGTTCAGGGTACCAAGGATGCTTGCCGCGTTGCCGCGCTGTATTGCGACACTGATCCTCTGAACAAAGTATTCCTTGCTCAAAGGATCCCCCGTCAACAGACACAGCGCGACACCCAAATCGTGGACAAGTGATTTGGTATCCTTGGATCAGGGACCCATCGTCTCGACAGCAAAAGGGATGAAATGGTAACGATTTAAAAGTTCCATGTGCTTGGCTGTTTTCCTACGAGTTGCGGTCTCAGCAGCTGCTCCAGTTTTTTTAGATGTATTTTTTATATAACTTTGACATAAAGTATCTACGCAAGTTACATCCCAAACAAGAGCTTTACTACTTTTGTATGGAACCATAGTGACACCAGCGGGTCTCTTGCCGTCACCCCGAAAGATACCTTGAGGCTCAAGACTAATTTAATTATATTCCACATATTAAAAAAAAATTGCCAAATACCCAAGCTCGTGCAGATGGTATGCCACGGCGTTGTGACTTAAGCGCTTCCGCTAATTCACGAGTGGTAGCATCCGAATTCGAGTGCAGCTCGCGGCGTAAATCGTCATCATTCAATGCGGGTGGTCGTCCTGAGCGTGGCTGACTTTCAAGGCTCTTATCTCCTGATTTGAAACGGTCAAACCATCGGGACACCGTGGCATGGCTTGTACTTCCAGCGCTCAATGTAGTGTTGATATTGTCAGCTGCAGCTCGCGAACTGTGGCCTAACAAGTACTCGTATAAGTATAGTGTTTTAACTTGTCGTTCGTCCATTTTCTTCAAACTGACTAAACCTATCGTGAGAGCTGTTTTATATACCCCCACATTAGAATTACCTGAAATGTTCTAAACATACTAGAATATTATCGAAAACAATTAACTTGAAAAAATAAATGTATTGAGTTTTATAGAGAGTCTCATTACTTTTGTGCCAATCAGATACTAACTCTGATTGACAATTCTGAGACTAACATTGTGAATATAAAGTATACAGAAATAATTCGTATAGTTCTACTGTTCAGTTCTACCAGTAGGACTGAACGGAGAAAAAGTTCTTGTAGTCCTACTAATTTCTGTACTATATTCAATAGGACTAAACGGACATAAAGTAAAGTCCTGCTGTTTGCAGAGTACGAATATTTATTAGATTACATTAAATAAAGTATTGAACTTAAATTTGATATTTTTACAATTATATATGAACGAAAGACCCACTGACGTATGTGTGGAAAGAGCAGTTAGGTTAACTCTTAACTAAACTAATACGAATACAAACATAATAAATATTACTTATTTTATTTCTAAGATCCTAAAAACAGTGAAGTGGATAATTGGCAATTGATCAACATCATTTGCTGGTACAAAATACATATATTTAGATTTGCGTTTAATAATTCTGAATTGGCCGAGACATGTATATTAAGTATTCATTCATTTTCCTTTAAAATAACTATTAGTAGAACTGAATGGTAGAACTATGCAGACTGCTTAATTTTTTTGTTCGTTCATTTCTACCAGTAGGTCAGAACGGATAAATAAATCCGTTCCGTCCTACTAGTAGAAATAAACGGATTTTTTTCTCTGTTTAGTCCTACTAGTAGAACTTAACGGTAGAACTATATGGACTACTTCAGTATGTAACGGTAATGATTAAGCATAATTCCACTTGGTGACGTCACTTTATAAGGATTTTCTATATATTATATCTATTTAAATACCTACCGATCTAAAAATACAAATTTTTAAATTAGTTTCTTAAAATTGCTTATGCTTTCAAAATAAAATATAGCGGACTTTAGTTCAAAAATTTGGGAATGGTCAATTGAGTGGCTAACCCTTTGCCGTCGACATATTCTCGAACATACATATTTTCTCTATTGAAATTAGAATAAGCCATCACCTGCGATTTGGTTTTTGTGGTTTTATGATTATTACATTTTTTTTTTAATAGTTTTTACAGTTTTTATTATTTTTATGTATAATTTTATGCTGATTTCGAAAGTTTATGCTGGAGTCATAAATATTTCCGGAATTAAAAGAATACATAGTTCAGCCGTTTCGGAAATTATCCCGGACCAGACCATATAGATAGAAAGTAACCTATATCACTCCCTATAACTTTATTTTCATGTTTGTCAACTTTAATTAAAATCGGTTTAGCAATTTTGGAAATTAACCCGGACCGAACTATAAAGAGAGAAAGTAGCCTGTGTCACTCCCTATAACTTTATTTTCATGTGTGTCAAGTTTCGTTAAAATTGGTTTAGCAGTTTTGGAGATTAACCCGAACAGATAGATAAACAAACAGACAGAACGTGGCCTATGTCACTCCAGACAGCCTCCTTTTAATGTGTATGAAGTTTAATTAAAATCAGTTCAATCGTTTTTGAGGTCAGTTCGAACAGGCAGATACTACAGCAGGCACTAGGATTTTATTTATATAGTATATATACACATATGGACATGAAATAATTAAAAATTATAGACTCAAAAGTATGAGCAGATTAAAACGACGTTGGGTTGCTGAACTTTCACATCGGGATTTCTACGATAAATATCGAGTAAAATTTCGTGAGACTCATCAGCGCGTTTTTAATGTATTATTTATAATTATACATACAGGTCAGAACGGGATTGTAGAGAATAAATATCACTACATACAGAATCTCGTCAAATAGGTACATGATTTTTTTCGAATCGATTTTTTTGCAGGTCTCCTGTCGTAAAGAAAATCGTGTCTGGTATATGGTTTAAATGTATCAGCTGATAACATAGAGTTCATAAATTTGACTGCAGCTTCTGGTTTTAATGGAGTCATAAATGTCACTCTACAGTATCGAAGTGACATTACACAATTATGCGGGGTTGAAGACCGGCGCGCAGGGACCTCGCGCACTGAAGCTCAAATTGAAACTCGTTATCTCGCACCAGCTAGCTAGAGTATGAGTGGTCAGACGATAAACGCAGAAGAGGGCTTCTAGTCAATTCGTAGATACTTTTATGGCTGATAACAAATGCAAAATAGTTAGTTATCAACATTTAATGCGCGTTGTTTTTTTAGCATACCTAGTAGGCAAAAAGCCTCCTGCGTGGCACAGACGTTTCGAAAATAATAATAATAAAAGAATTAATAATACTTTCTTTTTTCTTTTGATCACGTACTAACATGAGACAAATTGAAAAATAATAATAATTTGTGCATGGGTAGATCTGAAAAAATATTTGAAAATATACTGGATGAGTAAAGTCCGTATCTACATACACCAAAATCTAATGTTTATCTTGTATTTCAATAGATTAACTAAACGTAAAAAAAACGATGTCTGTAAAATTTCTACTCGATATGATTAAGAAAGACATATATTTAAATAAAATAAACAGAGAGGAGTTTCTTGCCGGTTCTTCTCCTCCTAGTTTTTGAACCGGTACCTAATCAATTTTTACGACTTTCAATAAGTGTGTGCAAACATCTTATATTGAATAAAAACTTTTTGAATTTTGAATTTTGAATTTTTTTTGAATTGACAATTGAGGAGTTCCCTCGTGACGAAACGATCCTGGTTGTATCAACAGGACCTGATCGTCATATTATTTAACTGTGATCTAGTTCTGAACTATATTTAAAGTTTCAAGTTCTTCAGCTCATCGGGAAGTTAGTTAAAAAAAAATTCCAAGGAGGCGAATAAACAATTTTTAGCTCTATGTTCCATAAACGAGGAGTTTAGAATGCTAACCATATTTTATTTAATTAGATCTGTTCAAACATGAAATTTTTAGGGTTGTGCATATTAAAAGGAAGCGTTATGAGGATTGTGTAATGACAAATTTCCATACAATCGGTGGTAACGGTTGCTTCCTATTGAACCATTACCGATTAGCGCAAAAAATAATCAGCAAAACCAGGTTTACAGGTTTTTAATTTTTTGAATATTTTGATACATCTTTCTCTCCGCGGCTTCGAATTGGAATCGTTATCTCAGTTTCAACCCCTCTTCCCCTACCTGGTCTTGAGTGACAGAGATGATAAGAACAAATTTCCAAAAATACTTATAATATTTCCATCGAAACAGCTTGCGGGTCGTAACTGTTTCCACCCCTGAAATGTGCATGACCTGGAACCAAAATTTGCAGGGTTATTAAGAAAGGATGTCCCTAGGGGGGTGCGTTTTGTTTCATTTTATTTTTTTTAATTCGCATTAATATCGAAATTACGCCTCATTATTTAAAAAAAAATAAGAAGTGACGTAAATCATGTTTTTCAAGAATTTTTTCAAGAATTCGAAAAGAACTAAACAAGTTTAAAAAAAAAACAAAAGCATACCGTCCTGTGACAGTATTTTACCTATTACATAAATTTTTTTCTGTAATTATTGATACAGAAATACAGCGAGGATTAAACACGGGCCGAACCCTCTTTGTTTGTATCAAAAGCCTAGCCCCTTAAGTGCGAGTCGGACTAGGCAAATCGACTTATAATTTCTTAGTAAAATTAAGCAATATATTTTACATCTATGCATTTTCTCTTGCTCACCAAAATTGAAATGTTTCATTTACCCTATATATTCGTTATTGGGCTACCAAACTCTGTATATGTTTCGAATCACAACTTTTGCATGTAGTAGATTCGGAGAAAGTGGGCTGTGACAGATGGACAGATAGACTGATACCAGGATGACCCTATAGGGGTTTCTTTTTTCATCTTTTATGTGGATCCTAAAAAGTGACCCCTATAAAATTACTTCGTTGTTGTTCTGTATGTCTGTCGGTCTGTGTAGACTCTTTTTCTCCGGAACGCGTGGAGTGGAGGTATGGAGTTGAAATTAGTATCAAATACATAAGTCTTTATACGATCCCTTGGAGCTAT
The DNA here is from genome assembly GCA_949709985.1 of Luffia ferchaultella. Taxonomy (NCBI): domain Eukaryota; kingdom Metazoa; phylum Arthropoda; class Insecta; order Lepidoptera; family Psychidae; genus Luffia; species Luffia ferchaultella. Next base: position 14,324,626 of record OX453240.1, on the reverse strand, counting down.
CTAGGTTCTTAGGAATTGATTATATGAAATGTCTTTATGCATCGACGACAATTCCCTAGTTTCCGTATTAAGATCGTAGAACGTATCTTGCATATATATAGCACTATTGTATATAGGCTTTAAGTTCAATGAAAAATATGCCCCCCCCCCTCAAGCTTGAATCCTGTACGCCACAGCATTGTAATACCGGACCCCAACTCAATATTTCCTGGATCGCAACCGATGAATTAAAAATAAGCTCTGTTACGAGTGGAGAGACTTCGAAAAAAAAAACTGAATGAGGGAACAAAAAATAATAATATCCTATGGAAATGAATTAAACTGCCAGCGATAAGCGGCTGAGCAAGTCTACGACGGATTGAGGCTATGCTAACGTGGATATCAATGAAATTGTCACTATAAAATTCACACTAAATTAATTGTTTTCTATTCAAACATAATTTCTATTTTAAAATGCATAATAATTACGTTCAAAATTTTCTTAAGAGGTGGAATAATATACAAAGCTGTTCTAACTATAAATAATACTTTTTACTTTAAATAAAATAGGTGTATGAGTGTTCGATTTATTTTAAAAACTTTGAAAGATTAAACTTTATCAAATGTTCATTATGAATTATTAAGTGTTATAAGTTATGTTTTACAGTTGTAGGCCACCGGAGGGCGCTGCTTTAAATATATTTCTCTAAAGTGGCTAGGCCGATTTTAATACGATTTTATGTATTATATAGCAATCATCTCAGAACAGGTTCTCAGACAGATTTTATGGTCAAAGGCCACTCAAAGGGCGCTGCATAATGTTTTTCCCTAAAATAGGTGAAGTGGTTTCGATACAGTTATCTGCATTACATGTGAATCACCTCAGAATAGGTTTGTAGACCAATTTTGCGGTCACAAGCCACCAGGGCGCTGAAGTAAATATATGTCTTTACAATGGTTTGGCCGATTTTGATGTTGTTTTTCGCATTACATAAATATCGTTTTGTATTTTATAGAATTTAATTTTAGACCGATTTGACAGTTATACGCTACCAGGGGGCGCTACAAAGATTAGTTTCAAGAGCAGGTTATTAAATAAAATTTGCGGCTATGAACTTCCAAGGAGCGCTGCAGTTATACATGTTCATTTTAAAGCGGCTTGCCCGAATTTAACGGAACGCATATGAGCTGATTTTAAGCGAGTTTTTACATTTGATGGGAACTATCTATATCTCTATCGATCTACTGATGTTTAAAAACCAATAATAATAATACCTCAGACGTCCCACACAGCGCCATCTAGTTGCAAATTAAGCAAAGCTTGGATACCAAACAACTGAATGAAGTGAAATGAATGAATATAAAAGGTAAAATTAAAAATCATATAAGACTCAGGCCGAAAAACACATACTTTAAGGCAGTTATTCACACAGCTTTAAAGTTATATTTTTCGCAATTGCTTCAAAAGAAGAAAAGCTTCTGTATATTCAGATTTTATGTTTAAATTTTTGACCAAAATATGATATGGGCCAATAATTCAAAGTGACTGAAGAACGACCGTAGTTATAGAGTAGGATCTGCACAAACCGAAATTACTTCGCATATAATTAAAGACCTCGAGCACGATGTATTTATAATAAAATTCAATCATAAACCAATAACTTCGATTTGTTTCAATAAATCTTAGAAATATACACAAGCAAAAGAAGCATCCCCCGCTTTAATGCAGCCTCAAAGAAGACTTCCGATCCTTGCGTCGGCGTAAGTAGGGAATAAAATTAACCGAGGATGATCGCTAATGAAAATAAATTGGCGCCGGGAGATTTGAGATTACACCGACCGCACCGAGCCGCGCCCCGAAAGAAAAAAAACTGAGATGCGCGTTCACATTGCGATGTATTTCCGGCATTTCACGGCCACAAAAAGAAATTAAAACCAAACCAAATAAAAACCAAACATCAAAATTAAATCTTTAAAACCAAAAAACTCAAAATCGCGCGTAGTTGTCTTATTCTAGTTTTCTAACTGGTTGTCCAGGTATAGAAGGACAAATGATGTCAGCAAATGTAGCTCGTTTACCCGACCGCGAAAAAATGCATTCACAAGTCAACATTTTTTACGACGGCCCAGAAAGGGTTATGTTTTACGATTGTATGTTTGTATGTATCTATGTATATGTAAACTGTGTATCTGTGGCATGCTCTGTAGCCAATACGGCAAGATGAATTTTAACATATATATGGTGTCGTTAGGTTTACCATAAATTGTGGGAATCAATGACGTGAATATAATATTAACCTAAATATAGCGTCTGCGAAAAAAACGGAAAAGAAATTTGAAAAAAAATGTTACTATTGCAATATGGGTATAAGACAAAAGTTAGTAAATAGGAAATTCCAAATAAATATGTATTACTTATATGCATTATAATAGTCTATGCTGACATTTTGACCCAAACTTCAAAAAAACTACGTTTAACGTAGAAACTAATCGGTAACGTAATTCTTCGGGCTGTAACCGTGTCCGTAAGAAAACAACACCCTGGATCTGCCGTTGTGGATCTTACTCTTATCTTTGAAATAGTCAGACTTGGTTTTTTCATGCACAGAAAAAAATATTATGACATAAAAATTAAAGAGATCCTTATTACCATACCATACCATCAATCCACTAATGCCCCACTGCAGGTGCTTAGGATTACTCTCGTGATGAGGGGCTCGATGTTTAATCCACAACGCTGCTCCAGTGCGGGTTGGTGGATTACGGCAGTCAAAACCAGATTACGTAAAAATAATTAACTGAAAAGAAAATAACTAGGATTATCAAAGAATATCTAATATAAATATATCTTTAATATTACAAAAGATTGGAGGCGGAGACAAATCAATTAGGTACCACAATATGTTCGAAATATTTTTTTTGGTACTCTTGCAAACACCACAGCATAATAAGGCTTTAATATTCAGAAATGTAAAATAAAAATATGAAAATAATAAAAATGTGCAAAAACCGTAAAAAATTCTAAAATGAAACGAGATTCGCGAACGCATATTATGCTCATCAACGCATTCATTACCAAAAGAATGTATCAGTTTTTTTTCCGTTTAGACGTCTACGTAGATTTACAGTATTATAATTTCATTAATAAATTATATCACTACATAACGTAAAATAAAGTCCTCCGCCGCGTCTGCCTGTCTGTCTGTCTGAACGCGATAAACTCAAAAACTACCGAATGGATAGGTCCGTCCATTGGTGTCACCCATATGGGTTGATAACTTCTTCACCCATATGGGTGACACCAATGAACGGAGTGATTTAAGAGGAAGGTTGACGCGTGTAATTCAATAATGGTTTGTGCAGGTTAGCTGAAATATAACGATTATCGTTGAAGACAGCGGAAAAAATTTAGCCGACTGGGAGCTTTCATCGAAAACGCTGCCAAATCCCTTTGAGATATAACAAAATAATGTATAGAAAAATTGTTTCCCTTTTATAGGACTAAAGAAAAGTCCGCGATGGCATATGTCTATCTTTTAACACACATATTATAAAATAAAGTCCCCCGCCGCGTCTGTCTGTCTTAACGCAATAAATTCAAAACTACCGAACAGATTGGTGTCATCCATATGGATGACACCAATGGAAGTATTGATTCAAGAGGAAGGTTTACGTGTATAATTTTATAATATTTTGTGCAGGTTAGTTGAAATATGACGATTATTGTTGAAGACGGTGGAAAAAATTTAGCCGACGGGGAACTTACATCGAAAACGCGGCCTAATCACTTTGAGATTAAACAAAATAATGTTTCTATACATTACTTTGTTATGTCTCAAAGGGAAAAATTGTTTCCCTTTTATAGTACTAAAGAAAAGTCCGCGATGGCATACTTCTATCTTTTATGAATAGCTTACTATACCTGTTTTTATGTTTATAAAAATGGTGTCATATGATGAGGTAATTGGAAAGCAATTTATACGGATACGATATTAATCCTTATTAAATTAAATACGTTATTTACATTCCGCGTTTCATGCAGATTATGATTGCCCTGTACACTATACAATTTAAATTAATATCTTAGGAATTATCGTGAAATAAAAACTATCGCCCGACAATTTAAACGGCCGGGCGCTGCTCTGCGACGGGCGTAGTATTCGTATCAATGCGACACGTGTGGTTGGGCAGAAGTTATCAATTTTGTATATATAAAGAAATATTTTAGTTAGTTTTTATGTATATATTCTTTAATTTTTCAAATATTTACAGAATTGGAAATAAAATACATTTAAAATACTCGCAAGTAGGATTAACTTATTTTACATTCTAATGTAATTAAATCTAATCCATATGTTCGACGCGATATGCTGATAGGACACTAGGACAGAAAAAATACTATGGCTTATATGCTCTGCTACCCGTGCGAAGCCGGGGCGGGTCGCTAGTAGGTAATGTATATAAAATAACTATGACTATGGTTTTGATTATTTTCTCGGATTATTTTGTTTTACAGGAAGCTAAAGGTTCCGACCAGATTCTTACAATCTACAACTGCAAATTACTTTTTAATATTTCTTTTAACACATCTTGCATTTGATGTTAAAAAACTTACACACTATTATATTATACATAAAAAAAATACAATAACTGTTATTGTTATTCAGTGCTTTTCAAGTTGGCGAGTTGTGTACACAGATTTATTATTTGTACGGGGCCCACAGAAAATCTGATAGGTATACATCTTAGTAAGGTTCATCTCTTGCGTTCAGCCTGCGAGAGGATCTCGGCTAAGTTATGGCTCGTGAGGCGGGCTCGTTCAGGATTATGCTCTTACTTCAATTACATTTTATGCGATATTACTCGGCCCGTACAACGTTAGCGATAGATATTTAGCCGTAGTTTACCAACTGAATATGACATTCTATTATAAAGCACGCTCTATGTAACTTTTATGAATAAATATATCATCATCATCATCATCATCAGCCCATTTTTACCCCACTGCAGGGGCTTAGGCCTCCCCCAGGGCGAGGAGGGGGGCTTGGAGCTTAAGTCCACCACGCTGCTCCACTGCGGGTTGGGAACTGTAACGACCGCCATCTATTGACAGCGTCCGGGACCGACTGCTTAACGTGCCCTCCGAAGCACGGTGTCAGTGATATTGTGTATTTAAGTCAGAAAAACTCATTGGTACACGCCCGGATTCGAACCATGGCCCTATGGGGCCTTATAAATTTGAGACAGGTTCGTTGCGCTTTGGGCTATCTCGACACGCGACGACACGAATAAATATATATAAAGTAGACTTTTTAATTTATTTTATTGTATTACCTGAATTATTATAAAAAAAACCTCAAATTCTTTAAATTTCACTTGCTGGTATTTAAATAAAACTAGTGACATTTTTTTTTGTTTACGTATATAATATCAAAAATGTTGTCAATTAATAAAATGTTCTAAAAGCCGTAGCTTAGCCGATTCCCGTTGTTATATCATAACTAAGAGGTTTGTCCCCGGGTCGGACAGATAGGCTCTCAGACAACGATATTACGCTGTATTAAATGGAGGAAGTAAATCTTTCTTGCTGTAAGACCGAGGAATTAGAAGTTTTATTGCGGAACGAGGCAACATGTTTTCGTTAAAACAATATATTTATATTTTTTATTATTTTTTGCTGTCGATATTATATTATTTTGTTCTGAAGTACCTACATATAAGAGGAACATATTCGATTTGTTTATTATGTAATCTATGAGGCGGGATTTTTACAATACTACGTAAACAATGCATAGAATGACCTTTGTTTGTTTGTTTTGTTTATTTGTAGTTTGTACCTACGAATATATGTAAATACTGTACAACAGAATGATGAAAGTTTTTTTCAGTTACTCTACTTAGCTTTAGAGATATTATATTTAATCATAAATCAACATAACCTTTTTCAGTAGTGTGTTAGATACTTGTAAAATATGCTTATATATAAACTCCATTGCTGTTGCTGTCCATTGCCAATTTTTCATAGCTTAACTTATTTTTGTTTTGAGTTTATCATTGTTTTTATAACGTTAAATATTTTTGAATCATTAGTGACGCTATTAAAGAGTTTAGTGTGCGACATTTAAAATTGAAATAGGTGAAATGGTATTTACTATTTGTATAATGGTATAAAATGGCATTTACCTATAACGAAATAGAGTGGATTCTGATATTAGAGGGCTAATCAAAAACTGTATATCCGACACTCGACATTCAAATTCAAATTAAACGCAACTCAACTGTTTTTTTTTATTACTGTTTAAGAGTTTAAGTTGTTAATTGGAACATCCCAGAGGTTTTCTTTAACTATTAAATTTTTTTTATTGTTAAGCAAGTCGATGCCTATGGACGAAATGTAAATATGAAAGCGATAAATAGTTTGAACTTAAAAAAAGTCTCCTAAAGATATGATAGTGAAATTTAATAATATGACGATGCTTCGTCATAAATTCATAGTAAAATTTTGGTATTCTGAATTCAAAAAAGCAATGATCATCAACATCATAATACTAGATAGAGGAATATCCACGAGGTGGAAAAATTAGGCATCAGCGTGATTTATGGTTTCTGTTGTATCTTTGCAACGTAATTAGGTGACGCGTAATTTTTCTTTCTTGTATTCCTCGTATTTTATGATGCTCTCGTTCATTCGTTGCTTTACTAATAGTGAATCAAAATCATATTGCAGAATACATTTTTAAGGATAGAAGAACGAGCTGTAAAGATGAAGATAGCTTTTGAAGGCCTCCTGCGGCAATCACTGAAGGAAACATTTGTAAAATTTAAAATCAATACCTCAGGATAGACGTTTCATTTTATTCTTTAGCTGAGTCTATGAAAATTTCATTGGAAAAAAGATTTCCGTGCGTTGTAACATTCAGAAATAGAATAGAATCGATATTTGAAAAAAAAAATCCTCGACCCAAAAAAACTAACCTTTAAAAAATGTGAAATAATACAATTTTGTTCATTATCTAATGATTTTTGATCCTTAAAGGCGCCTGGGACCGCAAATTATTAGGTATTTTAAGTTTAATTAGCGGTCCCAGACACCTTTAAGAATAAAAAATCATTGGACAATGAACAAACTTGTATTATTTTACACTTCTTAAAGGTTTTTTTTTTTTTTTGTTTTGGGGGTTTCTTAAATTTTTAATTTAATTTTTATTTCAAAATTTTTAAACTTAGTTATTTAGTTAAACTAATTCATACATGATCAGACAAAAAAATTATTTTCAATTTTTTAGTTTTCATTTCGTTAGTTAAATATTAACTAACGAAATGAAAATTCATTCTCTTTCAATATAGTGTACATTATTCTACTAGTCAAGCCCTTTCATTTGCTACCCATATTGAGGGATATGTAAAAAAAAATGTAATTCGCCATTTTGCAGTGGCCGCCATCTTAAATTTGAAGTTTGTCATAGTGTGTAGTATTCTACTAGTCAAGTCCTTTCATCTGATACTCATATTGATGGAGTAGTGAAAAAAAAAATGTAATTCACCTTCTGTAAGCGCTGAAAATAAATTGCTTTATTATGAAGGACGACCGTAATCCACGTTAACTAACATAAATGCGCCTTCTGCCTGCGCCCGGCCACGCTGTTTGTTTAGATTAAAACGTGGTATTAACTTGGCATCATTAAAAACAATTTTGAAGAAAACCTCAATTAATGTTCCATGTTGTTTCGCAGTAGAAAAATGCGTGAAAGCTGGTCTTTAGGATTTTCCACTAAGGAAATATATAATATAAAGGTTAGTAGATGGAATTAAAATAACATCCATTTATTTTCAAAGAAGTCAGCTATCAATTTTAAACGTCTTAAGAGGATTGTGTAATTGCAAATATCCATACAAACGGCGTTAACGTTTGCACCCCATTAAACCGTAACCGATTGCTGCAAAAAAATTATATGGTTTCAAGTCAGTAAAAACTAGGTTCAACCGTTTTTTGTTTTTTAAATTTTTCGATACATCGAAAGAAAAAAATCGTCGTTCTGAATCGGCTACAACAAAAAGGCTATCAATGTTCTCTCCACCAAATCTACTGGGAACTTAGTAACCATATTCTCTAAAAAAATATTCAGAACTCCTAACACAGAATCTTATCTAATTTTATTTTATATATAAAATATAAAAAATTAATTAAAGTATTTTCCATAATGTTTTTAAAAATGATTTTAAAATTAATTGAATATCTCGGTTTGTACTATACAAGTATATAAATATGAAACAATGGATAATGAATAGACAGAGAAGAGTATTCTTCTCTGAAGAGTCGGACTTGTTTTAATTGGTATAATCCCCTGAACTCGTACACCTCACTTATAGCATACGGCACTGAACGAACCATCTTTGAGGAATTTGTACTGTTTTAATACTCACAAACGAATCAAATACGCGTGTCGAGTAAATCTCACGTTAACAGCCGATCACGAATCATACGGTATAAGAAAGCGTTTTTTTTTTAAATATATAATTTAGATTCCTTTTTAATGATAAGGTACAGCTATAACAAATTTTCGAAAGTAAATACATTAGATTAAAAATTGATTGTGTTTCCTACCTAGCAGAACAATTAGAACGACACAATTAGTTTTAGCGCCTGTAGCAATTGTGGAGCAATATGTAGCTAATCCATAAAATGTGCTGTCTTTAATAGTTCCAGGGCTTGAATATAATGTTAATTATAATAAATTTAGACGTCGCCCGCGGCTCCGCGTGTATATAATGGCAGTGTGTACACTTATATAACTTAATAGAGTTACGACTACGCATCTATAACTATATTATAAAGGTACCCGTTGCCGTATTTTTGTGCTTAGCTTCTACGTTAATTTATATTTTAAAATTAAACAACCTGTTAGATACTGATACTAAGAGTTTGATTGAGCGCTTAATGGATTTAGAATCATGTCTAGAAAAATGTGCGAAAAAATCGTATTCACACACAAACCATTGCGAAAGTTATCAACAATTAAAACTGAACAAAAGCTCTACTTTTGCTACTTAAGGATTATCGGTGATTTAAGGAAAACTCCTTAAAGAGAAAAAGATTCCCAAAAATTTTTTAAGGTTTAGATTTCTGTCGTCATTAATTAAAATTGCAATTTTTTTAAGTTTTCTTGACTTTAAGCATCGAACGAAGAGGGGACATACTGCTGTTAAACTGACCATAAGAAATAAACATTTTATTAATAATTCATATGTAACAATCATGGTAACAATCTAGACATTGCAGGGAAAAAATTTCATCAGATAAACATTTTTACATTCAATTTTCCACACACTGGATTATTGTTCACTTAAAATTTTTAGAGTTTATTTATTGTGAGTTTGCTTAATTTATAAGAAATTGAACATTTGAAATAAATAGTTATACGTTTCATGTTATAGGCACTATTTTTGTCTAGGAAAATTAAATTGCATTTAAAATTATTGTAGGATAATTTTATTAAAACGATAAGAAATAAATGAAGTTTGATGCGGTCTTCTGTAATACATAGACTAGAACAAGTTTTAGACATATTTTAAGGTTATAGAATACAAGGGGGCACTGCAATAGATGTCTATCTCAAAAACGGCTGGATGAACAGATTTTTAGAGGTTTTACATATCATATAATATAAGCATCATCACCTCAGATCATAATTCAGACATGTTTTAAGGTTTACGTCGCTAGGAAGTGCTACATTAGATGTACTCCTGTAAAACAGCTGAGTTTCATCTTACCGTTTTACAGTTTTTTGTAATTACATTGTTATCAGCTTAGAGGAGGTTCATATATTACTTAGCTTACCGCCAGGGGGCGCTGCAGTAAAACGGGTTTCCTCTCTTATGCAAGTTTTTAAACTAGTTGTACACGAATTAAGCGGGATGCAAAAATTCTGAAAAAAAATGTGTACCTTCAATCAGTTATTGGACTTTATTATTTATATTTAAATCTTTCCGGTTGTTGAAAACATGATTTATTTTACTTTATCACATATCATTAGGGGAGAAGTGGTATGAAAGAGCCAGTTTACTAAACAGAGCAAAAAAATATACTTTTATTAAAAAAAAATGATGATTTTTGTCTCTCAAATTATTATTTATTTATTAAAATAGGTATTTTCATACGAAATACCTTTAAACTCTATAAAAAAATCAATGAAATAGTCATTTAAAAAAAAGTGTCTTTTGGCTTTTACACAATATTTCGGTATGGAAAGAGCCACTAAAATTTATGAAATAGCCAGTCTGTATTATGAATTGTAATTACAATTCTAACAAATCCTTTTTAAAAACCAATAACAATTTAATTTTTTTTTTATTCTATCAGTCATTTTAAATCATTCTAACAAACGCGTTAATGTTAACATATTATTCAGTCATACCTATTTATTAGAGGTGGATTATTTTTGTTAGTTACAATCTCGAAAATTAAACAAAATAACAAATAATATTTTCTATAAGAAAACAACATTGTTAAACTTTTAAAAACTTCACTAACTGCTTCTTCAATTGCTGATTTTTTTGGTCTTTTTCGTTTTTTTTTTTTTGGACCAGACTTTTCCATAATACAATATCTGAAGCAAAAAGTTTAATTGTATAATTATTATAATAATATTTTATTTGCTAAGTTTAAATGCAGGATTATGATAGAACCTGTTATGAAAAAACCAGCTCTTTTAAGGCCCATTCACCCGGATTTTTCATAACTTATTCTTTAAAAAATATATATAATCTTCAAAATAACAACAAACTTTTGCGACTGAGTTTTTACACAGCTGCAAGGCCAAATATATGCACAAACGCAATCTTCAATCTATGAACCTAAAATACTTTATAGTGCCAAAATTTTTGACTCGATGTACCAACCAGCGTCCGATGGTTTCGGCGAAGTGTCAAATGTTTGTGGGTGACGGGAAATCAGTGATTTCACTTAAAAATAAAATTGCCTACCAAATCCGTTCCTAAACCACCGAAATAAAGCAAGTGGCTCTTTCAAAACCTGGCTCTTTCGGGCCACTTCTCCTATTACTTTACACAATATTACTTCATCAATTTTGAGCCAATTCTATATCAACTGTGATCATTAAAATGTAGTAAAAAATATGTCTCTGGATATATAATTTTCTTAGGTCCAAAACTCCAATTTAAATTCAATTTCAAAATGGCCACCATTTTAATAATAACTCTTAAATTATATATAGTCGATTATTACATATTTAATTATATCATCAGCACATCCAGTAACCGATCATTCAACCAAAGTGCGGAGACAAGGTCCGCCTGTAAGACTTAACAAAGACGTCTAGAGATAAAGACGCATCGGTACAGCGATTACAGTAAGAGCTAGTCGACTCTGACAGTTGATGTGGGTCCGTCGCCGGTTTCTTCCTGGCGCTATCGATTGCACCGTCCGCGCCCTATTGACAAACGACAAGCCAATATACCTAGACGAGACGAGGGAACGGTCGATTAAACTTCAGCTTTACAATGTATCAGGCATTATGACAGTTAACGTTATAGTAAGTTCGTTGATAAATACGCACAAATTACAGAATTTTCGCTTAGGCCAAACTACGGCGATATTTTGCATAGTTTTTGCATTGCATACAACAGCCATAGCCCATCACTTTATCTCAACTGTCCGCTATAAAGGCGATACGAAGTTCCAATTATTGAAGTGAAGACTTCTTTAGATCCGACATTTTTAGTAGTGAACGAAACTCAACTGTCACGGTTACGCTTGGGTCGGTGATGCTGAATTACGTGTATCCGTTTACTGTCTAACAAGGAGTGCATCGTTTCAAGTATCTTGTAAGCAAGATTTAAACCACTTTCCGGTGTCCTATTGAGCTGTTTATTGTCTCCGCACGAGAGCACTACTCAGCAGTTAGTAGCACGGACACAAAACTTTGTATATACGTTGTTAGTTAGCCATGGTTTTATGCCAAACCGCCGAACAAAAAAAAATTACCATAAACGGTTTTAGGCGGTCAAACCGAATAATTCTATGCATATGAGTCATAGAACTCTACAGAAAAACCTCCGAATAAATCTATGGGCCGGTTCAATGTAAATTAACCATATAATTCGGCGGACTATAACCATCGTGTTCTATACGTTTACCGCAGATTATTCGGCAGCAATACTATTGCAGAAAGTCACTGACGAGTCCAGCGGTAAATGTGCAGAGTGATGACTATTCTAGGGCTATATGCTAATCGTCGCAATCCTTGCTTACGCAAGTTTTGACAGCTTTTAAATTATATTGTCTTTGGTGTGACCATTGCAGTGGATCGCATAACAGAACCGGTAGATTTTCGATCGAAATCTGTGTGGATTAGATTAGATTAAATAGACAGATGAATTTCCTGTTACAGTTCCAGCCGGCGAATCCTATTCAGCGCTCCAAGCGCCACAGATCTACGTCGGGGATTTTCCCTTTGAACTCGACGGTAATTATCCACCGCCGAAGGCTGCTTTTTTCTCTCAGTGTACCAATACATACATATCGATGAACTAAAGTCGATACTCTACGACGAACTTTCTTAGTTCAACTCAGTCCTAACGTCACAAAAATAAAAGGTTACTCAAGTGTTCCTAACTCGTAAATTCGCCCTTAATTTACTCTGGTTTGCTTCGGGTGTTTTTATTTTTATCGTTGCTATTTGTTTACCATAGCGTCATCTTACTGCTATTCTTCTTGCCATCGCTCTCTAGTTATGGCCAGTCTATAGTTTTCGTATTTACATTACATATGTATCTAGTACGTATTTAAAAATAAGCACTAAAGTACTTATCTACATCCGGTGGATATTCTTACATGCTCGTCCTCGAAGTCGATTATGAACGTTCCCCCATCACTGGGTTTATTGAATTACCAAAGGTAGTCAAAATTAAGTTCTATGGATTTCATCGTGTACATTGAAATCCATTATTACGGTTAATACAAATAAAAAATATTTCGACTAATTTTAAAATTAATTGTTAATTACGAAAAAAATGGTTACTAATGGGTATATTATAAATGTGAAAGATCTGAACCGATTTTGATACAGAAATAGCTTGGATCTTAAGAAAGTAAAGAAGCTACTTTTTACCGCGGAAATGTATCTCTATGTTTAAATCCTTTAGCGGTCCCGGTACGAATGTAAAGTCAAATCGATCGAAGCTGCTGGTGAAAGTTACCTGGTACTATAACTCTCCTAGCCAATACTAAGTACGAGTATAATATGTACTAGAGAGTGTTGTAGGGATATAAAGTTGAAGTAGTAGAGAATAAATAACATTGCTGTTTTAACCTGAATTACTCAGATGTGGTCTTGTACGTGAGCCTCATAAGTAAGCTCAAGGTCCCTCAATGAGCTGTGAAAAGGGCTACGCTCGGAATCTCTCTGCGAAATAGAATCAGAAAAGAAGATCTGTAGACTAACGAAAGTCACAAAAATAGTCCAGTGGATTAGCAAGTTGAAGTTGCAAGGGCAGGTCACATAGTATGCAGAACTGATGGCCGATGAGGCCGAAAAGTTTTGGAGTGGAGACCACGCTACGATAAGCACAACGTGGGACGTCCAGCCATATGGTGGATAGATGACCTTGTAAAGGCGGCGGAAGGACGCTGGACACCGGTCGTTATCAGCAGGTCCTATTGGCAATCAACGAGCGAGGCAGTCCAGCAGTGGACTTGCTACGGTTAAGATCATGATGATGATGATGACTGTTTTAAACTGGTCGAAGTCAGTAAAATGTCAATGAATTATGTTCTAATGTGACAAATATGAAGTTCTGTTTCGTTTAATTCCGTTCAAAACTCTTTGAAAACAACTCATCTTGAATCTTATTAAATATAATCGATTTCTAATAATGAATTTCTAATATATTATAGTAATATAAAATAAAAAATTAAAAGGATAGTTAATAAAATAACGAATAAATATCATACTTATATTCGATTTATTTCTCGTTCATACACGAATAATTGAAATGGAATAAACATTTAGCCGATACGTCCTTCATATTCTAAACAGTAATTGCTAAATTGTTCGTGTGAGCTTAGAGATGAAATTATACGATAAAGCTTATTAACGAATTTTTTTCATTTAATAAAATATTTACAATATTTGGGAATGTCATCACAGCTTCACAAAAACAAGCATAACATAGAAATAACAAAAACAATTTGTTAATATTTTATTTCTTAACCTAAACAATAATCTAAGAAATTACGAAAACAGCCTTGGTCGGTTAAATGCTCAAATACTGAGTTGTATTAAACATTAAAGTACAATTTAGATTGCAGAAAAGTACGCGTTTCTAGTTACAATTCTCATCTGTCGGATCCGTAAGAAAAAATAGGTGTAATATAGTACGCTACAGAAAAAAATGAAGATATGGTATGTACGGTAAAATAATTTTTACTATTAAAGAAATTGCGTGATTAAACTTTTAACGGACCAGACGTAACTCTATTTAGAGAAGAGTATAATTGAATTTTTAAAATGAGGGGGCAAATTAAAAACAAGAGGTTTCATTGCAAACTAGTGGAACGGATTAAATAAATAATTATAATAAAATTTTCTAACAGCAAATCGCAACAACTAAATCAATCCTATATATGCATTAATGATGGTTGTAAGTAATATTTGAAAAACTGTCAACAAAAATTTTCGTTTATATACAATGATTTGATGCAGCTGCTGCAATTGCTCTTAATAGTAATAATAATTTCCAGAATTAACATTCTGCATAACCAAGCATGGTACAAGTTTAGTGTGTTTATATAATATGTGACTATTAAATAGTTTTGAAAATGTAACAAACACAAAAGAATAATCTCAGTAATAATCAGACAGAGCCATCCAGATAAGCTTTTGTATGTGCAATATTTAATTACATATACTATAATATACACTGATTAGCTCAATGACTCGATTCTAATACCTAATACAATAATTAACACGTATTATAAGAAATGTGAGCTTATGTACAACGCGTCTTTCTTGGCGTGTCCATTTTAACCTATAATTTCAATCTATTTTCTGATAGGTAATAATATTAATATTAAACAACTATATAAAAACAGAGATTTTATACAAAATAATGTACATCAAATAGAATTCCTTTTAGGAAATATTTACATGACAAAAACTTAGCACATTTTTACATTGAGATTCATACACACAACACGGCCAGAGTATTAGATGGTAAATTTCACTACTTCAACATGAAGCGAACTTGTTTATTAAATTAAGCACAAAACGCACAAAGTCCACAAACAACATGTTGCACATATTATTAAAACTTTGGCATGATTAGTTATCTATGGAGAAAGCCCATTGCGTCTTGGGTAGATGTGAAATGACATTGTGTTTAAGACAACGCAATTTTTAATACTAGCATGGCACCCGATATTTTAGAAAGAAAGTGATATTAACTCAGTCTTTAGTCTGAAATAAACAATGGTGCGTTAATTCTAATAACTAAATATTATTATAATTAAACATACCGATTTGTGTACAAAATCATGTTTACGTACAACACTTAATATTTCTATAGAGAACTCTTTAAATTTCTGCTGTAATCATTGAATAAGTTACTATATTTTGTCCGTTCATTTACAAGAGTTCAAACCATTTTCCGGTCAGCCATGGCGTGCGGATGTGCTGGGTGCGGGTAGTGTGGTCCTGGCGACGCGGGCTCATAAAGCGACATCTTGAGACGTTTGCACTTCGCCCGCCGGTTCTTGAACCAAAACTGAACGTTCTTGGACTCGAGCCGCGGAAACTTCTGTCTGTACGGCATACGGTTCAATTCTTCTGTGTACTTGAGGATAAGATTGTGCGAGGGATGCGTGTTCATCGAGAACCACTGCTCGAGTACTGGCACCTCGGAGACGGGGTCGATGAACGTGCGGTTGCGCTTGCGACGCTCGTCGGAGGCACCGGCGAGGGCGAGATTGAGACCGCTGGCGCCTTCTCCCGGAACAGCGCCCACGCCGGGAAAACCACTCATGTACTGACTCATGTACATAATGCCGTGGCCAAACATGGGATGATTGGGTACCATGGCGAAGGGGAGGCGATCCAGGTGAGCGGGCGAAGCTGGGGACGCGGGTGATGCGGCCCGGTAGTGCCGCTCCGGCTCATCAGAGGACGCGTTGTCGTGATCATCTCCGACACCGTTTTCATCGTCGTTGTTGTTATTGTGCGAGCTGTCGCTGTTCTTGGCAGGCGAGCGCTGCGGTGAGCTCTCCGCATCTGGCTTGCTAAGGTCTCGCGGTTCCTGCTTGATATCGTGCACCTAATATTAGAATAAATCTTTTTATAGTTAATACCAAATAAGCTGGCATAAAATATAACTTCCCTGTTTGTATTCCGATTTGCATTTTCATTTACTCAATAGCGATAACCCATTGTCCTTGGGTACAAAAAACGCGTCCAACAATAAAATCCATCCATATCATTTAGCATATAAAAGCACGATGTGCTATAGGTGATATCTTTATTTTCTGTCGGGTAGCATATCATGTTAGAAAATACATTTTTATCGCCAGGTGTATGCCGTGCATTTCGGAACACAAGTAAGGTGAATGAACTTTTGTGTCAGCTTACTTGGCACTCACTATAGAAATAATTTTAATACTTAATTATTTATCTATGTCAACCATAATAGTCAATAGCACACTTTAAATAATTTTAGACACAAAAATCGTAATTGTAATGAAACTAAGAAAATAATAATTTGCATTTCATCTCATTGTAAGTGCCTAATAAGTATCTGTAAAATAAAATTCTTTAATTACCTTGATGATATCAGGTGGTTTGGGCGATCCTCGCGATTTTTCCTCTATATCATTGTGCTTTTTGGTAGTGATGAGAGAAAGTGGAGCATCAGGGCTGTCAGGCCGGTCATCAGGGATAATGTCGCCGCCCTCGTCTTCTAAGTCTGAACCTCCGTTGGACAGATTATCCTCCGACATCACCGACATGGGGTATCTCCCTGGGCTACCGGATAGTTGCAGAGGACTTTTCATCGAGTTGTGATCCTGTGATGTGTAGCTGTCGTTACCGGTCATTAAAGATCCATTGGATGGACTATGGCTTCTGCTATTAAACCCGTTCATTCCCAAGTGGCAAGTCAAACCGCCAATATTTCGAAGTTCCGCGCGTTTCTGTGCTGCTCGTGCGTTTTTAAACCAATACACAACGTTGTTTACGTCTAAGGGTTTGCGACCTCGTCTGGATTCAAGATTATTTAATTCCCGAACGTATTGCTGTATCTGCTGCCTGCTCGGATGTTGATTGTCTGAGAACCAACGCTGTAGTTTCGGCAATTCTAGTTCGGGGTCGAAACTTGTCCTCATTCTGGTCTTTTGCGTAGGGTATTGACTTTGGACCGTTTGCAATGCGGGGTGCATATGTTCTGGTATGGGATTGAGAGTAGGCGATCGTGTTTTGGGTCCGGGCGAGGGATAGCGGCGCGGACTAAAGGGCGGCGGGCGCGGCGAAACCTGTGCGCTCCACCACGACTCAAACTTTCGTCGCATGTCTTCTGAAGGCTCGTAGTAACTGTGCGGGCCTGGAACTCTATCTTGACCGCGACATATCTGCGCTAGTGTTACCTGAAAAACAAATCTTTGCTTTAGGTTTGTAAAAGAGATTAACGTAGCATACGAGCTTGTTACGTAAACGCCACCGCGTTCGCACATAAACGTTCGGCTCCTTTCGGCGCAGCGAACGGCTTTTAGAGGATTTTTAAAGAGGCCGTTCTAACTAGAAACAGATACATAGATAATTGGTTGAAACAACACGAAGCATTGTTTCACAGAACATCGCCATTAGATTATGAAAATATTAGGTCGGCCGTTAATGTGTGTGTCATGCGCGAGCGGCCTGGCTTGTTGACTCTGCGGTTAGTGGCATCACTCGGCGCCCAGTCGAGACTTCAATCATGGGCTGCTCTAAAACAATGAGCGGGGAAGGGCGTCTTAACAATTAGAATCCACCCACTTCTCGTTCTCGCGGCCGAAAAGAGGCGCGACCGTAGAACGAGCGGTGCTTCTAAAATATTCCGATGGTAACTCGATTAGTCGACGAATCAGGAGCGCTAAGAGGTACCACTCGGTTTTGACGGCAATTAGAGCGCGGACTCAGTGATTATGTACGGTTGCATGTGCGGTGCTAATTTATCATTAAACGCATAAAAAACATTGTTTACACTACATATATACTAGCTCTTTAGTAGTTTATTACGTTTTTATTGCAACGGTCATGTATCGAGCCATCTTTAGATTTTGTGTAAATTTAATCATCTTTAACGTTTATGAATTTATATGTTTTTATTTAATAATTATATACGATGACTTAGCAGTATCATACAGGCCAAACCAAAGCTAAGCGAGGTGTAGACACGTACTGCGCAGGCGCGTGACGAGACGTAAATCATGTCAGCGGAGCATTACTGCAGAGCGAGTGATGCGTTAATTCGCCTCCTTTGTTTTATATTTTTAAATAGTCGGCCCATATTTGTTTCCAGATATCGTGTGTACCAGCTTTGCAGAAGATTTACGAGAGCTGGCGCCCGCACTTGATAACTCTGTCACGAGTAATCCGCCTAAGTACGTAATTCGGTGTGTGATTGCGAACATTTCTCGAGATAGTTGATAGAAGATAGCATAGACAACAATAGGCTTAGCTTATCTGATTTAATTTTCCGACATGTGTTGGTAACGAAACATGTCAGATAAGCTCTAAGAAATACACGCACACTTTCAAGAGATCGCGTTGCGTTTAACTACGTTAACACTAGACGAATTACATTTAAAAAAAAAAGTTTGTTTAACCTTACGAAGTTTCTGGAAAGTTACGGGCGAACTCGGTAAAGCAAATTGCCGAGCAATAAATTATCATAATATCATTGAGCCGAGTTCATCTGGCGGTTAGCTAACTTGCCGTGTCGGAGGTGTTTGATCATCTGCCAAGTTCGAATCCTTTGGCTCATTTGTGCCGACTTCGGGGCGAACTTATTCGGGCATAATTCACAACCGAGGGAAATGCTTCAACAATGATCTATTTATTCCTAAGGGCAACACAAATAATCGAACGATTCAACAAAAAATTGACGTTCGTTAAAACTAATGGAAGTCAATGAGAACATTAATATTGAAATGACGATATAAAGCTTGCCGCATCGCTAGAAGCGAGCGGTTAAGCCTTGGAGGGCGCGCCACTCGCGCTAACCTCGCGTTTAATAAGATTATAAAGCATTATTTTATGGTATTAATAAGATCAAAAGCGTTCGTACATCTAAAACTCCTTTTAACCCTCTTTCGCGTAGCTCAAGTCGGCGGTGGGGCGCGGGGGGAGGCCACACGCCGTTCACTTTAACCCGCTACATCGTGGATATTTAGAAAATATAATAAGCTCGAAATACATTCACGGCACCGACATGCGGATGAGTTTGAGATTCAATTAAATTTATTATGTATGGAGATTCTAAACGCGAGGCAGGTGCTCATCTACACGACAAATTGCAGCACAGCTTTAAGCAATAACACCTCACGTGATAAGGCCGTATCCTACGACGAAAGCGTATAATAATTAATACCTTAAAACTGAATATTAAATCTATTAACTTTTAATTAAGTCAAATAATTAAAGTCTGTTTAATAAATTTTTATAAACAAGTTTATACTTATAAAACTTAATTTCGAATAGAAACGAATATTAATACAAAGGATCAGTACGAAATTAGTATAAAGCGTGAGAACAGAGGAGTGTGTCAACACCGAATTCATCGGGCCTCTTAAAACATGGAGCCGCCTCCCCGCGACATCAAAAACAAATGCTGTTCCTTAATTCTTCCCTCCGCTGATCATCCTTATTAGCGAGGACTTAGCGTAACCTTTCAAATTATAACGACAACGTCTTTGAAATTACGAGTGCGCGCCCGTTCAAGACCGACTCCGCTAATCTCGCCCTGTTATGAGTTCTTGTCGGATTTTATATCAACATATTTATAATGGCTTTGTGTCTGGATTTTTGGATGTATGTACTTAATAAATATAATTTATTAAAACCATACGCGAGCGAAAGCAAATCGAAAACGATGCAAATAACATCATCAAATGGTAATATGGTGACGTTTTATTTTTGTCGGTGTGCCGTCTCGGCCGAACGCCCCATCGAACGGCGACAGTGCGGCTATATAAATTTTCCATTAAGTTTATTAGCCGTTATTTTGAAGAGTAAAACACTGAGGGCCACACCGAGGGGATCTCCGACTGGAGCGTGCCGTTTATTTGATTTGTACTCCATTAATCAAGGCCTCTGCCTTTATGGGACATCGGATTGCCGCCGCTTCGTGCCACTATGCTACGACCTGTACGAAGCGATGCAAATACGTAGGGCATACTTAAAGTTTTTGGAACTGGCCACTTACAATAGAAAAAATAGAAAGCCATTTATTAAATTTGAAAATGGAACTCTCTGGAAACACTTTATTTTATAAATTGCGAGATAGTCATTTGTCTCTTCATCGTGGCGGTTGGTTTGAAAATTGTGTGTCGGAACTACAAAGAGCAGCGACTGCGGTTACTGAATTTAATATTTATACCGTACGTCAATTAGTTGAGACTGATAAAAAAATTACATGTCAGCAAATTTGTACTGTATTAGGCATAGGAATGAGTCAAGTGCAAAAGATTTTACATGTGCATCTGAAGGTACGGAAGCTTTACACTCGATGGATACCACATGATGTGACGGAAGACCAGAAACGACTGCGTGTAGAGTTGTATCGCAAAATGATAGCGAAGTTTAATGAAGGGCAATCATTGGCTGTCTATAATATCGTGACAGGTGACGAAACCTGGATGTACTGCTTTGAACCGGAAAGAAAAAGTCAATGGTCAGAATAGTTCTTTCTTTTTGAAGACTGGCCAACAAAAGTTAAGAAAAGTCGAACCGTTATCAAGAAAAATAGTTGCTTCTTTTTTCAGCAAATCAGGACGTTACACAACAGTGTCAGTTGAAGACCAAAGAAATGCAGATTGGTGTTTCAACACTTGCTTGTCCAGAGTTTTAGAAAAAGTTCGAGAAAAGCGTCCTGGAAGTAAAGTCGTCTTTCATCACGATAATGCATCCTCACATACCGATAAGGTAACAGAAGCGTATTTGAAGGGTTCAAATGTAAAACTGATGACACATTCGCCATATAGACCAGACCTCTATATATAAGATATTGAGAAGTCTAAATATAGACTTCTTTTTGTTACCGAAAATTAAAGATAAACTTAGAGGCATACGTTTTACGAGCCATGTGAATCGGTGGCGAGTGTATTCCATGAAGCTATTGCAGAGGTCCCTTAAGAAATTGGTCCAACTGCTTTTTACAATGGTTCCACCGAATGAAAAAAATGTGTCAATTATGGCGACATATACTTTTAAAAACAATAAATGTATAATAAATAAAATATCAGGTCTTATTTATAGGAATGCAGAACGTTTCAGTATGGCCCACTATACCTTTAACAACATTCAAACTTAAAAAGTTATATACCTATTCTTGTCCAGATATCTAGTGTGAATGCCAACTACTACGAAGTGTTCGTCTCTATATCCAAATGAAAAATCTCTTTATAACTGAAGTATACTATTTTGTAAATTTTTAGTACTTGAGATTAAATTCGTTCCTTCAGGTGCCTTCAGTTAAGGAAAAAATAGAAAGAAATTAATGTTTAATTTTTTTTTTTTAATCGGGTGTTATTCTCAATTAGAGTGACAATTTCAAAATATCTAACCACTTTTTCTCTCATGAAGATTGTCAGACCCACTTTGAAATATTTTCACGTGGCTGCTGAGTATCGTATGATACATATATATATCTCATATGGCAACACTAACATAAAAATGTCACAACGGTTTTTTTATGAAGTTACAGGGGTATAATCACAGACAAGTCAACCTTTAGACCACGCTTTAACAGGGAGTAGCATTCGCCAAGGCTATGTGGTGACACTACATAACTACGTCACTAGTGAGCCGTCAGTTGGAAGCACGTTGGAAGCCATTAAATTGTCAATTTTGAACGAGCCAATGAAAACTAGCCGACCTCTCCCCGCAACCCCCCACTTCTTGGCGATTTCGTTTTCGTACTGACGTTTATTAAAGCGTGGTCTAAAGGTTGACTTGTCTGTGGGTATAATAAACTAAACCTAACCTAACTAAACTAAACCTAATAAAATGGATGTGTGGCTTCTACACCGTTGCGTATCTTACAGAAGGGATGTAAGAAAAAAATTGTGTATTAATTACCTATAACGTTTTATAAAGTCTGTTGAGAAATTAATATCTTTTGTAGCTACTTATTTTGAATTAAATAATTTATGTATTCCAGAAATTTTAATATTCGTGCAACGTATTACATTATAACATTATTTTAATATTTTAATTATAATACATTTCACATTTAATTAAAATTGTCTCATGAGGCATAGTCTAGGTAACCACGCACTAATTTCAGAAATCGAAAAAAAATTATATAAGTGGACAAAGTCATGAAAATAACATATACGTCGGAATGTAGGAATTGGCGGCGGAGAAGAGACAGTGTCCACCTTGTGTGTTATGTGTTTTAATACGAGTGTAAACACCGGAGTTCAATCAATTATTCAGAAGAAAAGTTTCAGAAAAGGAGTCGATCATATCTGTTGTGTCGGAAAGAAATATTGTGTAATAATACGTACTGTAATCTAATTCTTACAGAGCAGGGAAATCACTTCAAATTATTACACAAGCGGCGTTATTAGTTTACGGTGTAAGAGACACCTTTGGTAAAAGCTTTGGAAAAAGAATGACTTATGAGCGGCATAGTCTGTTTAACCAAGGCATGAAATCATTTGAAGACTATCTACGACGGGGAATACCTTTCGAGGCCACTATTTCGATTATAGTCGAAAAAGTAGAAAAAACTCGTATCAGAAGAATCTTTTAATAACTGAAATAATACGCTTGATTTCTAGAACAATCATAAAATCATTACGCTGCTGTCAAATTAATTTACTGTATGCATAAAATGCGGTCGAAAAAAATTAGAGATAATAATTCTCATAACGTGTTCGTTTTTTCCAAGACAAAGCATCCATGCATACAAGCGAAATTGCCTTGACAGTCTCATCCAACACTGGATTTCAAATTATCAATCAATCTATGGCGAGTCCCGAATGATTCCTGTTTGCTTTAAAAGCTGAAAAAAAAACGCTTCGTTGGGAAAGATTTTCAGAAGACAAGAGTACAATTTCGGTATATTTCTGCTTACATAAAGTAATTCAATGTTCCGTCCGTCGGATAAAAATTTATTAATCTTCAGGGAGAGTATACCGTAAAAGAAAAATAAAATTTGGTGTTATTTAACAAACTTTTCACTTCATTAGAACTTATTTACCTACCTGTCGTATATAGTTTTTTTTTTTTTTTTAATTACAGTTAAGTACAAATATTTTTTGCAATACAATATATATAATACATATTGCACACGGTTGCTTTAAATTGCCTGTAATCATTTTATCCGTACATAAATTTAGTAATAGCATTGTATGATTATATTTTTGTAAAAAATTTGTTTCCCTACTTGGAATTAAGTACCTAGGTAATATCCATCGATGTCCGCGCCGCGTGGACTTAGCGTAAATTCATATTGTAGAAATGATAAAACTTAAGTATAATATTAATCGCAAAAGGTAACAACATTATATCTTAACATTCTTAACGGAAAAATGGTTAAAGTTAAGTTCGATGGCGCCGGCCGCTCTATAGTATATGCCGAAGCGACAATGTGGACGTGTATTACATTTACAATCGTCTTTGAAACCGTACGCAGGTCGCGCGACATGTACCGAATAAGCTGGCTTTAAATATGGGAAACAATGAATTCCCCGCTAATAAGGGGTACAGACTCGAGGGGAGGGCGCGTATTGTACACCAGGTCGGGTAACGCCAAAGGCTCGGCTCAGCGGCCGGTGAACATTGCGATTGTTGGTTTAGCGCATTCTAGCGGATAGGCTTTGTCGCCGAGAATGCAGATCATTTTAATTTGACGTGAAAGGTTATATTTCCTGTTTATTTGAATCAATTTAAATTTACTAAACTTAGGGTGTCAGGTGTGTACTGTTGCAGCTCTACCCGTGTTTGCTAACGTTGTTTGAATGACAAACTGATGGTATTTTAATAATTTACAAGTGAATTCTAGTATTAATTAAATTATTTGTCCGCAAACAACCACTTTAGAGATTAAATTCGTGAAGCGAACTCAATGACTGGTTTCGTTTACGTTATAATAATAATAACGTATACATCATAACAACGTCTAAGCCCCAAACTAAGCATTAGCTTGTGTTTTGGGTACCAAGCGAAGACAACACATACATATAAAAACCAAGACCCAGTACCAGTATCAATATTGACCTATATAGATATATATAGACCTGACCTGGGATTCGAACCCGGGACCTCCAGCTTCGTAGGCAGGGTCGCTACCCACTAGGCCAAGCGGTCGTCAAACGTTTACGTTGGTAAGTGATGAATTAGGTATTATTAACCCTCAAACAATTTGGACGAATGAGAAGCGTTTGAGAAGCAGTTGTGAACGTATAGTTGTGAACATCAGAAAACCTTTTGACGAAATCGAAAAATATCACACTACTCCTGTTGTGTTCTTACTTTCCTTCCCTTCTATGAGTAACAAAATTCAATACATTTTTTAAATTTCTAAATATAGTTTAAAAAAATTGTAGCTCTTGTCGTAATTTTTATTAACAAGCCGTCGTAATAGCTACACTTATTTGCCTAAAATTTGAGCAACCCGTTTCTTGGTCAGTAGAGGTATTCTCAAAAAAATCTAGATTGTTTACATATTATTTTAACTTGATATGTAGTTATTGCAATGGACCGTTAATGAAAATTACGACAACAACCATATTTTTAAAATTGAAATTCAGAAAATGTATAAAGTTAATAATTCTTTTCCTCGTCATCTCTCACATCCGTCGATGTTTTTCTTTTGGATTCAGATTAGTATAAGGTAAGCATGGAATGGACTTAATAATAGGTTCAAGATTGTGCACTTGGCTCCATGTATGAAGCTATGTCATATGAAAGAGGTTGATCGACTAACATGAACCTCTACAGTAAAATAAAGAAAAGGAAAGTTTGAACACAATTTGAGTAGATTGTCACTGTGACAAACATTTAACTTTAAACTTTAGATTTATTTTTATTTAATTGAATATATTCATAATTAACAACCTCGTCGAGTGGGCATCCCGTAGAAAGTAACAAGGGGCGACTCTGTGCCAACAGCAACCTTAGCAGTTTGTCTTTGATATCCTGCAACGGTGTTGGTCTTGCTCGTAGAACCTGAATTCTCAATGTCGCTACAGTAGTCAACTCGCCGAGAACTTCTCCTACAGTGGCTAGGGGACCTTCTGAGATCCTATCGAATGGTAATGGCTTCCAGTTGTTGATCACCACTGAACCTGTTCAAAAGAAATACATATTTTACAAGCGTTTAATTTTATTTAACTACTCAATTGAGTAAACATATGTCTTGTTGCGAGTGTAACTTAAGTCTTGGCTTATTGATCATTATTTAAAATGCAGTTACTTTTTAAGAAAAATTATAAATTTAAAATTTAAAGAGTAGAATATAGAATGATGCAAAATGATTTTATTGACTTTTAAGTACCTTTGGCAGCTGCAGCGAGCTCATGCGGGTAGCCGAGCCGCAGCAGCGCCGCGGGGACCAGCTCACGAAAAGCGGTTCCGGCGGGGATGATGACGTAGCTGTCGGTCTCGACGGCCGCTCGTCGACGCCACGCTCCCTCTTCTAACGACGATACGCCTTCTACCACGCAATGCACTGGCAATGTTTTTCCTACACATAAAAAATAACTCCGTTTTTCATCACTTTTTAATATACATGACAATCGGTGGACGTCATAAAAGGTAAAAGAAAATTGCCAAAAATATTTTTTACGTGATTTCTTACAATTTTTAAGTAGGCATTACACGTATCAACTTGACATAGCTTTATTCAACAATACGCGATATTTTAACAAACAGAAATAGCTCATTGCTTTTTACTGTCTACGCTATTAGGTACTATTGTAACCGACAAGTTCTAGTCAAGTTGCCCATTTTATGTGCCGACATCGTAGGCTTACACAAGTCCAATTTTAGATTGGAACTGTGTAATTGTGATCAGCTGAAAAAAAAACTTTTAAAACTGATTATTTTTTTAATGTAATAGCGACGCATCGTCAGACGTCTGTGTATTAATGCAGCTCGTTCGTCTTAAAGTGAGGAAGTCCTTTGACGGCCGGCCAAGGAGTGCAAAAAACGAAAGTCGCGTCGAAATGTTAAAATAATAATTAATCCTTCTCCCGTGCTGACGGCGCCCTGATCGCTTTGTGCCGCCCATGCTTTTAGCGCCGTTCGCTCTTTGTGTTGCTGCCTCCTTTCTATAAAGCGAGATATTAAATAGTTTTTGCCGCTTCGGTGCTCTTTTTTGCGTCGCTTTTCAGTTTCGAAGAATGTCCTGATTAAAGTTCTTACAAATAAATTGTTAGATCGATCAATAAAAATGATTTTGTATTTAAGAAATGTTGTTGTTGTTCAGTAATTAATTATATGTAGCTAATTAAAATAATTAATTGTATGTACTGCTGGTAGTCAAATATCTAATTTAAAGAAGGAATTATTTATTAGTAATATTTACCCATGCACTTGATCACCGAAGACCGATTTACAATGTCGCGAAACAATAACGACCCCTGCCGCCCACGTTTATTGAATTTACATAATACTCTATCCGCGAATTTGGTACGGCGAAACGGCGTTTCTGTACAAAATTTCAGGACACATTAATCTCTTTATAATACTACACGAACAACGCTACAGAAGCTCCGCTTAGCGCGGTTACCTTTTAAATATCACTGGAAATTCCACCAGGTAATCGCACTAAGTAACTTTCGATAGTGTTCGTTATTAAGTTGTGGAGAGGGAATTTGGGGAGGCAAGGGGTGATACGGGCAGTTTCAGGTTAGCACCTACGGTTTAATATGAACCTTGGATTAGTTGAGGTTTAGGGCGGCCTGCCCGGCTCCTGCCGCCCGGCGCTCCCTGCCTTTTGGTCAGTTTAAACTCTTCATTGGAATAGTGTGGAAACGTTTTTAATATTCGTGATTAAAGAAATCTAGTTAGGAAATAATAGCATACAGAAACTCCTTACTCAATACTTCCGTTGTTAAGTGTACGGAGTCGTGTACCTATAGAGCATTATTTACTGACGTAGGGCACTCGGTGATATTCTTCTTGCTACTTAGCAAATAGCAAACTTATTATTATTACTTAAACAGAAAATAAATTTTTATTAAAAATTTGGTAATCTATCGATTGTCAAGAATTTATAGTCTTTAAGTGCAATCGAAAATAAATTAATGAATGGAAATAGATGAAAATAGTTATGTAAGCTGAATTTTGACTCTACTAGTGTCTTCATAGCGACGACGTTATGAACCCGGCATTAGCACAAAGACGCGCCCCTGATCCTCTGTCCGGTGGAGGCTAACACCGAATTACATTTGCAAAGTAGCCACAGCCACGTAGCCGGCCAAGGTACACTGAATTAAATTCTGTTTCTTATTCATAGACTGTTAATATTAATATTTACCGAGGCAGTTGATTTATGACAATTTAAAATATAAAATAAGCCATAAATACTTTTTTTAAACTAAGCGCCGGTACCGATTTTCAATGTAAAGAACTACGACCTATGTAAAAAAATCGAGAAACATAAAACAAGTTTTAATTGGGTAAATGGTACCCAACAAATAGTAAATTTAATCTTAGTTAATACATGATAGCAAAATGAATGATATTTGAAATCAGTTTTCCTTATGAACTTTTTGAGCATTTGTGGAAGTTTTCCATTGAATCATGAATTAAATAAAGCCTAACATTTTACAATAATCCATAAATATATTGAACTAGGTTTATTTTCATCTTGTTTCATTTAAATATACAAATACTATGCCTTTGCTATGCAGTGTCGTGATAGCCCAGAGCGCAACGAGCCTGTCTCAAATTTGGCCCCATAGGGCCATGGTTCGAATCCGGGCGTGTACCAATGAGTTTTTCTGACTTAAGTACACAATATCACTGACACCGTGCTTCGGAGGGCACGTTAAGCAGTCGGTCCCGGACGCTGTCAATAGATGGCGATCGTTACAGTTCCCAACCCGCAGTGGAGCAGCGTGGTGGACTTAAGCTCCAAGCCCCCTCTCCTCACCCTGGGGGAGGCCTAAGCCCCTGCAGTGGGGTAAAAATGGGCTGATGATGATGATGATGCCTTTACAAATACAAATCCTATACACTTAAATATACAAATATGAAACTTATAAGCCATTAATAACAAGTTATATTTTGTACAGTACTTCACTCTTTAGGTTTACGAAGCTATTTAATATACCTTTTTTCAGACAGTCGCGACTGGGCCGCAACTAACACGATAGTCTACAATGAAATTGTTGCTATTTGCAATAAACATAGACGCATTGAACATGTTGAGTGTATATTCACCAAACATGTTTTCACTAATATCATATAATATATCACATTAGAGAAAACTTGTCACACGAAAATGATGGTGTCACTATAACAAAAATATCTACGAGTATTTCGAAAAAATTAAATGCACTTTCTCTTTTTGCAATTTTTTTTCTTATTCGCGAAAACCATTATTTTTACATCACTTATTATAGATATTACATCTGAATAGCGTCCTAAATCTGAGCTAGAACGGCAGCTGCGTTGTCCGGCTTAGTGTGGCGTTCATTGAAGATTAAGGACGCATCATGCGACTGGTCGGATGTCAAATATCTATTTATCGCGAGGCACGCCCGGTACCCGCTACAATCCACCCGGATACCGGGGATTCGCTGGTAATTTTCATGAATTACATTCAGATTTCAGTTGTGTAGTGTTCAAAGCCTGATTGAGTGAAGTATTACGTACCGCCAAGATTAAGACAATATCGCCAATATACTTATCAGCTCAAACTATAGTTAACTATGCATATTTGCTTTCACAATGTTCATTATACTTATGTTGAAAACATTATAATTAAAATTTAATATTTATGAGTTAAGATCATTCATCATACATTCATTTATCATATGATTTATTTGCAATTAAAGTATTCATCACCGACAGACCTATAATGATCGATGTTACCAGTTACCTCTTAAATACAGATAATTTTGTTAACAAATAGGTTGTGAAAAGAAAAATTAGTAGATTGTTAAATAAGGAACAAATAGTGTATTTCCGGCTCGGGTGGAATAGAATATCCAGAGAGCAAAGGATGATTTTATAATCCTTCGTTATTCTTGCTACGCTAGACTAGCACTGAACCCTAGAGATTCCTCAAATTCACTGGATAAACTCCAGCTGAGGTCTATAATCAGGAACCTCGAACATGGTGTTGAAAGTAGCACAGCTCCGACTGGTCAACCAACCGTAACCATTATTGTTTCACTATAAAGCAAAACCTCATACTGCACAAACAACCGTTTCAATGCTACAGGATATCTTCTTAGACACCTTTCGTCATCCTTCGTTTTTGACTTGAGCGACCACAATTTTTTTGTAATTCAGACAACTTTCTCTGCGGATTTTTTTTGGAAAAGCCGTAGAAATCACTATAAAGAACTTTATTGAGTCATGCTCCCCACGCATTTATCACTAAGGTATTCGTGATCTCCCGTTTAAATGGCAGAAATACATATTTTTATTAATTGTTTTAGTGCATATACTTTTTCTTAGTTATTTCTAGTATAATGTTTTTCTATATCAAACGACAATTTCATACTCCCACTTCTAATTCTCGTATAGGTCAACCACACATAAATTAAATCCTTTTTCGAATTAGTAAGCTGAAACAGTGTTGAGTGTTGACCTTCTGACTAGTGTTGTAGCAAGTTCAATTTTTGCACACAAACTCTTTAATCTCACCATGGCTTTACATTCATTTAAATTCCAAATTAAATTTATTTTTATTTTGCTTTCATTTTGCAGGTTAATAATGACATTCAAGAGAGCAAGATTGTATATTTTTATAAAGGGTGAAATATTGAATCCTGAGCGTAACGAGAGAACCAATGAAAGACGCGGCAGAACAGTCAGTTGTGCTGTCGCGCGTTGTTGGTTTCTATGTCGTTCCATATTGAGATCTAGCTAATCGTTTTACGTTAGCATGAATTGTGCAGCTGCTGTACCGCAGCAAAATTGCCTTCGCCTCTTGTTCAGATCGGCCGTAAGCTCTGGCTCATATATCTATACATTTATAAACTGAAAGAAGTTTCATAATTATTAAGTAACGCTATAGATATAGCGTTGGACGCCCCCCGGCCAGGTGGACTGATGACCTGAAGCACCATACAGGGGGTAATTGGATGCGAAAGGCGGAGGACCATGTGTGGTGGCGAGCCTTGAGAGAGGCCTATATCTTTCAGTGGAGAGACACGGGCTGATGATGATGATGATGATGATGATGATTATAGATACTTATAAAACAATAAATCTGTATTTGATTGAACATCAATTTAGTTGTAGTGCCTTCGTGTCGCAATAGCAGGTGTCGTGATAGCCCAGAGCGCAACGAACCTGTCTCAAATTCATAAGGCCCCACAGGGCCATGGTTCGAATCCGGGCGTGTACCAATGAGTTTTTCTGACTTAAGTACACAATATCACTGACACCGTGCTTCGGAGGGCACGCTAAGCAGTCGGTCCCGGACGCTGTCAATAGGTGGCGGTCGTTACAGTTCCCAACCCGCAGTGGAGCAGCGTGGTGGACTTAAGCTCCAAGCCCCCTCCTCACCCTGGGGGAGGCCTAAGCCCCTGCAGTGGGGTAAAAATGGGCTGATGATGATGATGATGTAATGTCTTCATAACAACCCATGTGTCCTAGAGGAAACGAGCTCTAGAAACTTCTAAGACGAAATACTAACTCTTTTCTACATCCATTGTAGAGCTATTATGTTGACAAAGACTACCAAAATTGTGCCCGAATTCAGATACAACCTGTAGAGGTCTGTATATACGCTTCTTAGCTGTTTATACAACCATTACGCAACTCTTAAGGGTTTGAGAGCTTAAGTGCTAGTTGTGAATCCACTTCATAATATACTTTCTACACGTTTTTGTATAATTAACACCTCCCCTCAATGATTAAGGAGCAGAAGGGTCTACACGTATGTGTATCACACGCTTGCTGTCTTCACTCCGGTAAGTAGCGGCGCGGGACAAATCTCTGCACTTGGCGGAATCTTATCGCAAATCCGGCATAAAATTAAATCGTGTTAGCGAATGCCGCTCTCGGTAGCGGGAAAGTGAACCGCGGTTTATAACTGTATGTTATTGTGAGATGGAATATTTTATGTAACATATAAGTGACGTTTAAGTAAGTAGACATGTTGTTTTATAGTTTTTTGGTGAATCCATTGTATTATAACATTTTAATGGTTCTTAAAACAGATTTGCTTAAAACATTTGTATTTTCTTTTGACTGCAAGTATTTTATGAACATTTTAATAAATTGGGTTTGTAGTGCGTATTAAATTTAAACGGTCTAGTAACTCGCGTTTCAACAAAGAGACGTAGTATTACATGACAACGAATTCAAACTGAAATTCTTCTTTTACAGATAAAATGACTTACCAAAATATATTTGTAAGCGCTAAATGAAATTGTAAGTACTT
Organism: Luffia ferchaultella; assembly: GCA_949709985.1. Lineage (NCBI taxonomy): Eukaryota > Metazoa > Arthropoda > Insecta > Lepidoptera > Psychidae > Luffia > Luffia ferchaultella. Next base: position 14,292,802 of record OX453240.1, on the reverse strand, counting down.
AAAGAAAAATTTAAAGTAACAATATTGAAATTTAAAATACGTTAAAAACTGAAAACGAATGGGCTATAGCTCTTAACCATAAAAATACGAATTGACAGAAGCCCGCTTCTGCGTTTATCGTCTAACCACTCATACTCTACGTAGCTGGTGCAAGATGCCGAGTTTAAGACCGCGAGGTCCCCGCGCGCCGGTCTTCACCCCCGCAAAATAGCGTTTGACATTTTCCATACTGTGAAGTGTCATTTATGACTCTAATAAAACCAAACGCTGCGGTCAAATTGATTTAGTCTATGCTCTCAACAGCCTTTCTCTTGGCCGTACTTTGTATTTGTTTGAATGAAATTTGGCGCAATCTGGCTATAATGATAACTATATACGTAGTGATGAATATCCATGGGTACCACCTGTTCATAATATTTGGTAATACGCATTGCAAAATGTTTGCCTTACCTAAAAGCTAATAAAAGACTTGAAGCGTATTTACTTCCTGGTTTTGATTAAAAGTTTTATGAAAGTTTAAGGATAGCTGATCGTGTCGTAATTAATTATCCATGATTTACGTAAGTTTTATGACATTCGTAAACAACAAGCGAGGCAGAGTTATCAAGCTCTAAGTCTACGACCAACTTTATAAATCTGTTTTTGGTAGTTTATGTTAGTCCAATCTTGTCCGCTGTCCTGTCGGCTTAAAGTAAATAAACGTAGGAAACATAAAAGAAGAAATTCATAAATTATTTATTTATCCCTATATAACGCGCTTTGCCGCGGCAAGTCAACCGTTTAGATTTTTTTTTTCTGGTACATCGTCTAATAAATGTATCTATATTTTGATTTATAATTCAGGAGAATTCAGATTTACATCACATCATGGAGCCACTAATACTTATGACACCTGCTGGCATCGGTTATGAAAAGAATTACAAAAGTATGAAAAATTTGCTTTTATTTATCTAAAAAGGAAGCTTTAAGTAATAGGTAATATTTATTTATACAATTTGTAGTTATAATTCCGTTTAGTCAGTAAAATAAACGAATAATAAAATTTATAATCGTACACATATATGGAACCAAACGTAATCGAAATACGTTTGGTTCAATAAATTTGGTTCCACAAATAAATAACCACAGACAGATATAGTGTAGATAAGACTTATAGTTAAAACTATACTAAAACTAGATAAGATTTATAGCTAAAACTATAGTATCCTTATTACAACATAGAACAGCAATTAACTCGACGTACAACTAACTGCTTAGTCGATCCGAGAGCACTCCAAAAGTTTAAAGTCGACAACAGAGACGTAGCGTGAGATGTATTAGTACGAATTAAAAGTTCATACTTAGAATTTAATATACTTTGTAAGTAAAATATTATTTTAATTTATTGAAACTCCTCAACTCCACAAAATAAAAACGTATGTTCATATAATACAGCATAAATAATTATTATTATTGATTGAACTCAAAAGTTATTTGTTTCAAAATAGGGCATGCTATCCCCTCACCCCGGGGGAGGCCTAAGCCCCTGCAGTGGGGTAAAAATGGGCTGATGAAGTGAAGTGGTGTATGAAACCCAAAAAAATATTAAAAAACAGGTTCATGTAAGTACTTAGTTATGTGATAAGTTTGAGTTAATTCCAAATTCGTAGGTATTTGAAATAAGTATGAGTTTTCGCAATTATTTGACGATGTTTGACTAACTAACTGTTCAAGGTCGCGTAATCTTATCGATATCTATCTGAAGTGCGAACCCAAAGGAAACGAAGTGATATTCGTAAAACCGAAGAGTAAAATCAATTAGACCTTTAGTGTTGACGTGTAAAGGATCAAAAATAAAGACAGTGCCCAGCCCCTGTCCGCAATTGAACGTCAATGTACGTCAGAATATATTGACATTTATTTTATAATTAAGTTAATACGTGCTAATCATATATAAAATTGTGTAAAATAACATGGGTTAACTGTGCTTTTAATCTATTCTAAAAACACATTTTTCGTGTTTTGAAATCTGTTGAAAATGTAACTAAATCGTTAGTCTCGACGAAGGTACAACGCTCTATAATCTCAAAATTTTAGATATACGTTAAAAGCGGACTCTATAGTATACGAGTGTAACACGTGGGAGTGACGTGCGAAGTTAGCGCCGTGTCTGGATGCGAGCTCAAAATCCAAATCAAATTCACCGTCTTTCGGCGAGAGCTCCGACTGCGTTTTCGGCTTTAACAGAGAATGGGGACTACCGTGTAGCTACTTAACGTGGAGTTAACATAAGTCCTTTGTTTTGAAGAACTCTCTACTGCGAGGTCATTATTAGCTGCGTAGTGTAATTAACTTATTAAATACATACAAAAGAAATTAAAATATTTACAGGCCTACAAAGTGTTTTAAAACTACGAATATTCCCCTTCAAAACCTCTTCAACTATTGTAACCTATATGCAAAGTAAACCGATAAATAGCATATTGCTTGCAATGTTTCCGCTTCGAAGGTATGAATAGTAATAATAATGAAAAGACAGAAATATGCACTTACATCGTGAGTGCAACGACACTCATGAACACTTGTGTACATGGAAAGATACATTCCCGGACGGACACAATAAAAAATAGAAACTTGCACTGACATGGGAATCGAACCTGGCGTAACATTGCAACTAGAGTGTCGCCCACTGCGTCATGGAACCCCACGCAAATTATCATCATGAAATTAGAAACAATATTTGCCCGCGGAGTATTTCATCCTGATCTTTACATTCCAATGGTGTTTGTCTGTTGAAATGGGCGTAAAAAATATGTATTAAACAATTATAAAAGAAAAATACTTGAGCTAGAAATAACCAGTATTAGTAACCAGAAGTAATTTTAGTACCTAGTCCAAGACCCGACTGCAGTAAAATATCAACTTAAAAGTTTAAAACTAGAATGTAACACAAAACGTAATAAAATTACTAGTAACTCATGCGAACTCGTGCATCTATATAAAGATGTCTAAACATTACCCTGCTTTGCGTGTGCAGTCGAATAAAAAGCTCAGGGAGAGGGATGATCCGTTTAGAGGAAAAACGTGTCGTGACGGATGCTGAAACCCTGCAAGCTGATCACGCACTGCATACGCTAATCCGCTCCATTAACCACTCACTGTATTAACGTTTCACCTATATGAAAGATTCTCAAATCACTACACGATGTTATTTTTATAAACAAGAACAAAATTTACCTCTATACAAATTGCGCTGTACGCTTTTGACATATACATATTTAATTTAAACTTTGAATTCACAAAATATATGATATATTAAGAAGTATGATTATTGGAAATTAAAACACCGAAAATTATAGTAACGGTCTCTATTAGACATTCCCAAGAATTATCGTAAATGTAAAGGAAGTTTAGAATATTTTTTTTTAAGTACGCATCAGTTTTGTCAAAAACGATTGATGTTATTTCAACGGACACGGGTTTCTACCGGTGCGGTGGTGGATTACGTGAGATAGTAATAGCGGATTACCATGGTATTAAACCTGCACTGAAGCAGCGTGGTGGATTAAGCTCCAAGTACCCTCATCCTAAGAGAAGGCTTAAGCTCCTGCAGTGGGGCATAATGGGCTGATAGCGTATGGCATAATATAATACGGTAATACCAAAGTTTGACATTCTTTAACAACTTTTCAAAATAAATTCGTGTACCTATTTTATATGCAGTATATTATATATTATACCAGCTTTAGCAAGAGACAAGATCTGCACTATATTTAGTTATTGGCACATATTTTGTACTTTTGAGGATAAACTGTTTTTGCACATTTCATTTCGGGATATCCTGCTCTACCTTTCTTTTTTCTGTTCTACTCCTGAAAATGGCGACGTTAATCTTTACTCCACCTGTTGATCCATAATTTCTCTATTAGTGTAGACGACTCAATTTTATATGTGAAAAGTCCATCAAAATCAATTTTGTGGTTCATGAATTATAAGTGTTTAAACGAATACAAAAAAATATTTAAAATATGTTTTTTTGGTTCAGAGACGACAATTTAGTCTATTACTTAACATTATTAATATTATTAAAAAAACAATCCATCTTGATATTAAAAATATTTTGAAGTGACGGGCACTTTAGGTATCAGAATCGCAATCGTTGTCGTCCTTGTAATAGATAATTTGGATGTTTTTCCTTCCAAAAGATGGCGATAAAGAGGATGAACATGATCAAAAGCGTAACAACTTCAAGATGAGAGGATAAGTTCAAAATAACGACTTGCGAATACTTATCGTCATTAAAGATTAAACATGCCAATACTCTGAATAAGGGGCACAAATACAACAATATTATATTCATATTGATAATTATGTCAATTATAAATGAGAAGTAAAGTAGATAGACTAAGTTATGTATTTACATTTCAGTATAATTAGTGAAATTCGTTCATTCATTAGCTGCATAGCTATACATAGAGATACTGCATCGTAACTATGAAAATGCGAGCAAAAAATATACGCCACTTAATATTTTCACATATTTTCAATGTGAAATTGAATTTAGTGGGACGCACATTTAAAACTTGTACTTACCGTAAAGTCAAGTAAATATCCTGAAATTACACTTCATGTATAATTATATTTTATTAACTGCAACTGAAAATATTGTTTTTTTTTGTCTGGCAGATTTTTTGAACGCTTATAACTCAAGAACGAAAAAACTGATTTTGATGAAATTTGCATTTTTAATTACAGGATGATACAATTCAACATAATACAAGATATGTTTCTATGCAAATAAACTATTTACCATTGTTTGTTCACATTAATAATTGCCAGATTACAGCTATAAATAACTCATTTATAAAATTTACTTAAAAAAAAATAAAAAAGAGATAGATATATTTACTTTTTATAAATATAGTCAGTTAATTACACCTCGTAAAATCATCTGTGCAAATGAAAGAAATCGGAAGTCAGCACGGTAATTAAATATCTTAGCTTGAAAATTTTTACTACTAAATTAGAAATTACGAGATTGTATTAGAGATACCTTCATATTCCACGATTACACTTTGGGTTGTTGAATTTAAACTAAGGATGATCCTACTTGGGACACCTTTTGACAACAGTGACCGGAAAATATCATAGATAAAGGAGTTGAAAAAATTGTTTTGGCTGATCCCAGTGTCGCGGTTCAATTTGTTTGTATTTCACCAAAATAAACGGCCTCGGAGCAAAAATCCAGAGTTACGGTGTTCGCCATTGAAGAAGCTGGCTTTGAAATAATATAATATCCTCCATACTCACCGGACCTTGCCCCCAGCGATTTTTTTTATTTTTGAGATTAATAAAGAACAACTGATAGGACAAAAATTAAAAAATGTAGCCGCGTTGTAAATTTTTTTAGGTGGACAAGTACAAGATTTTTTGGGAAGGGTGAAGTTTGGAAAAGAATATATTGAATGCATTAATAAGTCTCAAAAGTAAATTCCTGAATAATAAATAACAGTTGACTTTAAGCGTGTCATACTTCTCTTTGAATAATCCTTGTTAATTTCTAAAAAACCACTTTCTCCGCTCTACTTGAACATAACCGGGTGACCATATATGTGGAGTCGTTTTTTCAGGCTTGTTAATTTGGCAATAAAATTAGGTATCTAAATAACGAAAACATAATTAAAAACAAACAATTAAATTTATAAAAATCTAATATACTTTTAAATTTTATGAAAATTATTCTCGCCTACATATAATTACCAATGTAGGTAGCATTTCTCAATATAAGTTTTAAAGTTACTTGAATAACCTATATTTTTATCGCAGATATACTGGACATTCTTATTGTCATTGGTTCAGTGGGCTGTGGAAGTGAGCTAGCTACAGTTAAGTCTAGGAAGGTAACATGACTCCGACCTGTCTTAGCTAGGCTAAGCTTACCGTGGTCTGTATGTAGGACGCATTATGTTTCCAAGCTTTAAGCACTTTATTGTACTACATTACAAAGTACCTACAATAATTAACAAAAAATGTGCTTGGTCGGCTTCTCATTTCAGTTTTGAAATGACAAAAAACGGGCGAAAAATAAAGTAATAATAAAAAGAAAAGAACAGTAGGGAAAGGGGAGAGAAGGTACAGAAGAAATAAATTTTAATGTAATAACAATAATAATATTTGGGACATCCCACACATCGTCATCTAGTCCCAAAGTAAGCAAATATTATGCTTGTATTATGGGGTGCTAGACAACTGGTATACATGCTTAATTTATTTTTTTTAAATAATATATACATATATAAATACTTTTCACACCCAGACAAGGAACGAATAGCCAAGTTCATGCACATAAATATTTGTCCCGGGCGGAAATCGAACCATGACCCTCGGCTCCGCAGTTATAGGATCCTCTAACCACTCGGCCGATCGATCAGTCTGGTAATGTGAAAAATAAACTAGCTTTAGATGAAATAAATATGCGCTACTAACTACGATTTCTGTTAAAACCGAAAGAATATAGATGTACTTATTGTCCACATGAACGATTTTATAGTAATACTAGCTTTCCGCCCGCGGCTTCGCTCGCGTGGACTACACAGTTATATTAGAACAGTTAAAGAAACGCGACACTCCAGAAAATTGTAACACTTTCAAGAACATTCCGAAACTTTACTACCTAAGAAATCTCTATACCTCATTTAATAAAAATCCATTTAGCCATTTCAGCATGAAGAATAGTTATCCCTCAATTCGGTCCCAAAATCAGTCAGCCGTTTTGGGTATTAACAGGAACAGACAGACAGACTAACAGACATGGCACGTCAAACAGATTTCGAATTGATATGTATAGGTACAGATTTCGCAAACAATAAGTTTCAAGATATCAATTTGATTAAATTTTCAAAATGACATTTGTATAACGTCAATATCCTTCAGTGTCCCATTAGAACGCTTCAGACCCGCTGTACCCCTGACCGTACCCCTGGTGGTACGGCGGGTCTTTTAAAGTAAAACGGTACCCCCAGCTAATAGTGTTGTACATCTAGTCGAAAGTACTTCAGACATTGATTTATACCTAAGGATACCTATGGTTACTGATAAGCAGGCCTAACATGTACGCCGCGACAAAATTTTGTCGACGCTATTCTCGTCCCGAAACGAGATATCTCTGTACCATGTCTACCGGTGCTAACTTGCAAGCCTTATTTCGTCCCGCTCCGTCACAATCGGAAAAATTACTCGTCCACGATAGTTTTGTCTATAAACCTTAACACGCTAACCATATTTTATCGAATTTTGACATTTTTAAGCGATATATTTCTCGTTTTCGTTGACGTTGGCGACAACAACGGTGGAAAAAATATTGTTACATAGAAAGCAATTGTTAAATTACACCTACGTTGATTAATTTTATTTAAATATGTTTTCGACACATTTGCTATTAATACGGTCTTTATGACATCGAAACTTGTACCGTAATCTTGCATTTTACAGTACTAGGTCTTTTTACTTTACCCCAATAACAAACGAGCATTCTGTTTTTAAAAATTCGTAAACCACGAAAAGCAACCCGCTCGCGCCCTTAGCTCCCGCCGTTATAACTTTTGAAGTATCTACCTAATTTTAATCGTAAATGTATCGCGATCACTTTCTGAATTTGCTCAGTAAGAAACCCTATCGCTAAATCTACATCATCGTTTGAATTTAATTCAGAAGGGATTTTGTTCTGCTCGGGCGTATCGATTTATTGTGGGGTCCGCCGGCGGGTTTTCCGGCAAACCCAATGTCATGAGGACGGGCCGGTGATCTGAGCTCAGGGCGTGAAGCGTCTCGATAGAGCTCAGTTTTAGCGCCACGTTCTTAAGAAGAGCGAAATCCAGAATTTCTGGTTGGTGTGAATTAATATCGGAGAACCGTGTCGGTGTTAGGGTTCATGTTTGTGGATACACAGTTCCAGTCTGTGTGTTTACTATTAAAATCGCCGAATAAGATTACGGAATCTCCGTTTTATCTACAGTGTTACTATTATATAACGTTTGGTTGCCGTCTTTGTAATGCCGCGCCCGAGACCTTGGGAATGAATGGTGGCTAGTCATAGGTTTTTTTCGGGAAAGGTTTGTGTAGTCATAGCTCAATATTTTTCTATTGAACGATACTAAAAGGTAACAAGACGGCCATCGGTTTTTTGGAAGCGGAATTCGGAATCGCAAGAAATAAGTTCAAAAAAAACCAGCTTGCTTTAATAAAACGCAAAATCTAAATTTTCTAATTTTTTTACTGTTTGTCGATTTTCGGTTTATCGGTTTGTTTGTACATTTATACGCGCTTTACGTAAAAGTTACTCATTGAATACAAAATCAAAAGATATTAAATTTTTGAACCGGCCGAGATCGATACATATTGAAATTGTGTATTTTCTGAGCCTATTGAGTAAATCAATAATAACATATGAGATATAATTGTAATTACATGTCCACCTAGAACCTACGTCAGCACAGCACTACGGTCAATCATGCAGGGGTACCGTTTTACTTTAAAAGACCCACCATACCACCAGGGGTACGGACAGGGGTACAGCGGGTCTGAAGCGCATTAGAAGACCGCCAACAAAGCTACATTTGAATACCAAAATTTGCTAAGCGACACCCACGAGTTAATTCAAACAGTTTTGTAACGAGCCACGGAATCGTTACCCTAAATACGATCTGAAGAACGATTCATTCCGCGACATAGAATGTTAAACAATAAAAGTTGTGTGGCAACTCGATCCGTATCAAACTCTGGGATCTAGCGAAGCGGCGAATACATCTCGATCTTAATTGACACACGCGCCACCCCGCGGCCGCCCGCCCTAATTAATTCGGCGGGGGGCGGAGGACGTGCCGCGCTCACAAGTTAGAAGGAAACGTCATCATTATCTTAGCCATTGTTGCGGCAACTTGTTGTCTGAATGGGGCGTGTGTCGCATTGTGCGCTTACCGATCACTAACACATTTACCCACTTACGTGAAAACTTGTAAAACGGACGCCGGCGAGGGATCGGCCACAATGAGCGTTGTCGCGGTGTCGCGCTTATCGACTGCGCGTCAAAGAAGTTGAAAAGCTCGGTTTAGATGGCGCTATCGGGAGGCGCGTGGCGTGTCGTTTGTCGCTCACGGCGATTGTCTTTGCTTTACAAATGGCCTTTTCGAGGGCGCCTCTCTGTTACCTCTCGTAAATTGACAACGAGAAAATATATTTGCGCTCGCCTCGACCTCGAAGTTCGAGACGATATTTCAAAGCGCCTTTATTAATGTTACGTGAACACGAGTGTGAAGAAAACTTGAGATGTCAAAGCTTCCTGTGTGACAACATCATTGTTTAAATACTCCATATTCAATATATTTTGTTTTCTTGGTTAAAATACAGATAAATTTTTAGTACAGCGATAAAAGTTATCCGGTGCGGAAAAAAATTTTCTTTCATATTTTTAATTTCAAACTCGTCGTCTTAATTTAAAGCAACACAACTAAACGTAAACTTCGGCTTCATAGGAGCCAAGATTATTCCATTAGTGAGGTACGTAGGGTAGCCGTGACATTTCCCATGCACATTAGGCGCGGTGAGGTGGGACGCGATTCGCTCACACACATGAGTAATACGGGAGCGCGAAGCCTGCTCGCGTAACCGTCTTACTGTACGCGCGTCGTTTAAGTATTAATCTCATTTGTGTAATAAAATCTGCGCCTTAGCCGAGCCGATGGTAATGTGTGATCCGGCCCTGAAATGCCTGCCTCCGCACGATAATCCTGTTAGCTTAAGACGGTTTCTCCATATTACTTGCTTTGCTTCGCCTTAAGGATTAACATATATAGGCTTAACTTGATATTTTTACAAGTCACAAAAAGAATTATATTTCGTCTACATTACATAGTTTTTTAAATATATTTTAAGTGATCTAACGATAGTAAATTTAATTTACGATATATGAGTGAAAATTATGCGTAGGTAAAGGCTTTGTTCTTCAGTGTTTCGGTACAAACTTATAGATGTAGAATCTGTGAGGCAGGCGGACGAGCTTAAACGATTACTGGGCGAGAGCTGCAGCGGGTCAGCGGCGGACGCCGTGACAAGGCGGTCATCGCGGAGCCCCGAGATATCCCTGCCGGGACGGACAATGCTTTGAAGACAAAGGAGCTACAAATTAATCTGCCGATGCAAAGCCGACCTTAACCGAAGCTCTGTAGATTTCATTTATAAATATTAAAGCCGCCGCCAATTTTAGCTAAGACGAGCGGTTTGCACTAGAGAGGAATCGCAGACCGTCTGAGAGTTTAAATCTACCCTTCGTGCCATACGCCCCGTACATAAATAATTAATCTGCAGCAAGACGTACGTCGGGGTGGTTAAGTAAATCTTACAGTGGTTTAGGTACGCATTAGGTCCGTTTAGTGCCGCAGCGGTGACGTGAACCTGGGCCCCTGTTCCCTTCAATGCTCGCTAAATACGTATTATAAAGCGATACCAAATCTTGTTAGTTTTGTAATTACTAAAATGATGATACTAAATCCACATATCGCAAATTTTCTGAGTACTGGTCAAGGTAAGAATTTCGTAGCATATGCGTCTACAAGTGCTACGCGCTACGAAATCGAATACTTAGCATTATTTGTGCTAACCACATATAGTTAAGAAGGATTTTAATTTATTTACATTTAAATTGTTACCTGCCATAGGGATCGTTCTATTTTGGCATTTTCAAACGATTCAATATTTTGAATCATACTAAATTTAATTAATTAGTACGCGCGTAAACCACTTCTAAAATGTGATTTCGGTTAAAAATAAAAAATATAATTTATTCAAATAGTTTAATATTATTCAAATATGCTTATTGTAAAAAAAAATAGTCATCTAATTTAAAAATAAAGAAATTGCTTTGTGTAGGGTCCAAAACACTAGTATAGTATTATGTACTACAATCATAGAGTAAATAAATTTGACTGCAGTGTTTGGTTTAAATAGAGTCAGAAATGCCACTTCATTCATAGTATCTAAAATGTCAAACGCAATTTCGCCGGGGGGAAGGCCGGAGCGCGGGGACCTCGCACTTTAAACTCGGACTGAAATTCGCCATCTATTAGCAACGAGTATATAGCGAGTGGTTTTAGACGGTAAGCGCAGAAGGGGGCTTCTAGTCAATTCGTACTTTTAGGAATATAATAGTGATAGAGACGTCATTATAAATCGATTTAGTGATGTAGTGGGTTGCTATGTGACTCCTATAAGAGGGAAATATTTGGTAGTCTTGAACGCTCTACTATTGCTATTTGATGATACAACAATTTTTAAGTTTCCTACTATAGAACTACTTACGTTGACCTACACCGTTCACCTAGAACAATCTTTTGATGTCGAATTGTTATTTAATAGGGTTTCATGTCACTATTCCATACAAACGAACATTATTGGGTACAATACAACTTGTATTTCATACTTATACGGTGTTGGAAATTCCACCTTGGGGCGATTTAAGAATGTAGTAAGTTTTCTTGTGGTTAATTTGTTCCGCAATGCAGGTAACAGAATATGACAGGGGCTGATTAGTACCCACTGTATCTGGAACGTCCTCATTTATGTGATGTCAATGCTTTGGAGTGACCAAATTATTTTTATTGTATTTCATTATGACTTAATCATTTTTTTGACATATTTGACAATATTTACCATATATAATTACTTAATGCACTTCAACATATCAACATTCAACATGTGTTGTGATAGCCCAGAGCGCAACGAACCTGTCTCAAATTTATAAGGTCCCATAGGGCCATTGTTCGAATCCGGGCGTGTACCAATGAGTTTTTCTGACTTAAGTACACAATATCACTGACACCATGCTTCGGAGGGCACGCTAAGCAGTCGGTCCCGGACGCTGTCAATAGATGGCGGTCGTTACAGTTCCCAACCCGCAGTGGAGCAGCGTGGTGGACTTAAGCTCCAAGCCCCCCTCCTCACCCTGGGGGAGGCGTAAGCCCCTGCAGTGGGGTAAAAATGGGCTGATTATGATGATGATGATGACTTAATATTGCGAGGGGGAATTAAAAACACTCCAGAAATCTGATCTCAGTTTATCAATGAAAGTGCCGTTGCATATTCATTTTTCACAGATGGAGGCCCGCTAAACCGACCACATTATTCCTATAATTTTTCGTTGCTTATTACGTTCAACGTCAAGATTATTTCCAATAGTCAAAGGTATGTATAAGTTAGACACAAATTAATAATAGGTTTCAATTTGAGAGTACCACCTACGACTATACGGACTTCTTTTTGCTTAGGTTACTACATCAATAAAAACCAGATAACTATACCCATCAACATTAAGATGACCACCATATTTATGTTCAGGAAAAGGAAAGCACACAATATGTGTGGACAAAGTCCTTTTAAAGTCTTCCATGGTTCCATGAAATATCTAAATACAACTTGCTCGTACAATCTACTAACCAAAGGACGAAATCTAACCGCTCATAAAACGCTGTAAACCTTTGATGTGAACATAGCTCAGAATATCGTAATTTCACTCTAATCCCTCCCGTCCGGCCACGTCTGCAACTGATTGTCGTACGTCGTATTATTAGTTAGCGAGCAACCATTTAGTTAGATCGCATGTTATTGTACTTGTCCGAATGTAACGAGATTTAAATGCATGCGTTTTTAGGGTTCCGTGGCCTTTCTAGAAGTCTAGCAGTAACATCATGTCTGTTAGTATCTAGTTTTGTTATTGGAAGAATATAATAGTATAAATCAACAATAAATTTTGATGACTCAATTTCAATATGTGTCTAATTAAATATAAGCTCTTTCTAATATTTCTAAATATAGACATATGGTATAAACACAAAGTCTGAAAAAGTTATAATAACATAGAATTTTTAATGATAATTATTACAAATTTGTAAAATTTAAACTTTTGGAAATTATAAAAAAACACTGATTATAACTACACTTTTTAAGTTTTAAAACCTTTTGTGAAAAATACACAGCTTTCGCGCCTCTCGCAACTATCGGAGAACATTGAAAATGAACATCAAAAATAAAAACTTATAACATATTTTTGTTAATTTCATTAAATTTTTCGAAAAAATTATAGACCAATTTTCGAAACTTTGCTTTGGTACCATACGATGCCCCGCGAGCTCTTGAATCTTTTGACACTACTACTGCCTTCCTTTCGTCTACCTTTATGACATTGTGAAATCTCACTCTCCGGGGTAACTGATCTAATATAATAATAATAATAATACATAGGACTTCCCACACAGCGCCATCTAGTCCCAAAGTAAGCAAGTATTATGCTTGTGTTATGGGTTACTAGACAGCTGATACACATACTTCAATATTCTTTATAATATATGTTTACATATATAAATATTTTTTTTTTTACAAAGACACCACATACATATAACAACCAAGACCCGGTACCAGTATCAATATTCATCATATAAATACTGACCCGACCTGGGATTCGAACCCGGGACCTCCAGCTTCGTAGGCAGGGTCGCTACCCACTAGGCTAAGCGGTCGTCAAAACGCTCGTAAACGGTCGTCATCTAATGAAAACGAAATGAAAAAATTTCAAGTAAAAGGACAATGTTTTCGAAAGATTCCAAAATTTACTTCTTTCAAACGGTAGACAATCTATCTGCCTCCAGGGATTTTTTTATTTTTTTCGATATTGGCTTTCGTTTTCAAAATAATCAACTTTTTTCTGAAAAGTCGGGAAATTTCGTCTTTAATTTTCACTATTTTCGATTTTGCGAAAAAAGTTACAAACCGATTTTAGAAAATTTGGTATTATACGATACTCCGCAAGCCCCTGCTTTTTTTGACACCATGTTTTTTATGTCTATCATTATAAATTTTGAAAATATAGCTAAATTACACTCCCACACGAAAACGATCTGATAAACATTGTCAATGTTAAAAATCTCTTTCACATTAAAAATTCTGACTCATTACGGTGATTTCGGTTTATTAATTTTTATTTAAAAATTGCTTCTGGACTTATTCCAATGAGTTTCCGACAACTATTTTACAATATCGTAGCTGTCAAAGAAAGGTAAAGGTAGAAAACACGACATAATTTCACCTGTATGGCTAACAGCTTTAAATTATTAATATTGAAATGCTCAATCAATTTAGCTGACTACAGCACATTGAAAAATTTGAGAATGTGAAACATGTAAACGACAATCATTGACGACCGCTTGGCCTAGTGGGTAGCGACCCTGCCTACGAAGCTGGGGGTCCCGTGTTCGAACCCCAGGTCGGGTCAGTATTTATATCAATCATGAATATTGATACTGGTACCGGGTCTTGGTTGATATATGTATGTGGTGTCTTCGCTTGGCACCCAGAACACAAACTAATTTTTAGTTTGGGGCCTACACGTTGTTGTCATGTATACGTTATAAAACGTTACAATATGTAATGAAAATTTTCATTAAACATTGTCGTCAGGAATCCCCGGTTTGGTACGAATCAAGCTATACGAGGACTACTAACTAATCTAGGATGTGTTTTAAACTCGATTGTGTGCCGGAAGCCGGTCGGTGCAGTCTGAGTCCCTTTTATTGGATCTGATGCCAGTTGCACTAAAACTTGCTAATCTTTCAGATGAGATGAATAATTGCCATTGCATGTACCTTTATTTTTCCAAAAGTTACAATAATTTAAAATACTAATTTACATATGTTCCGCGATTTTTAGGAGTTTACGATTAGTTTACGAGTTATGTTTTTTCGTGATTATTGACATTTATAAGTTTGAAAATTGTTTTTTTCTTACAATGATTTAAATAATTACAATAATCACCTGATTCCTTTCATAATTTTGCTGAATAAAAAGTGGTTTGATTTCATAACCCATAGCGTTGTATCAATTAAAATTTTAAAATTACATAAATTCCAATAAAATAAAATTTACTTAAACATTCACATAACTATCATTACCCAAAACTTTATAAATTTTTCTAATTTCATTGGCTTTTTTCATGTAAGTTTTACTGCGCTATCATTATAAAATCATACAGAAGATTTGACCTAAAACGTAGTTGATAAATCTAAAATTCAAACTTTTGGTAATGCGTGAATCCGTGTTCAAATCGCTTGATTATATCGATCTGACGATAAATACTCCTAAGCGTTCGTAAACACTTTAATTAAACTACAGTGTTTGACAATATTAGTAAACAATTCAGTTCTAGAATCCGCCGAATACAATCGGACGACGCTGCCATTTTATTCCATTTATTGGCGTCTGTATGACTGAAAATGTCTTCAACTCGTAATTAAGTGAAAAATTACGGAAACGAATCACGACTTTTTAACAATAAAATGATTGGGATATTCCTGGGGATGCTCTACCTCTGGAGATAGATCTGATAAGTTGTCAATGACGGACAGGGCTTATTGTATCTGGTATTACGGTGGCACTTGCGATACGCGTATACTTATTTGCCAAATTCATCCGATTATTTGCTCTCGCTAATGAATGTTGCGGTTTTCGTAATTTTTGTTTTTTGTGTATTTAGAAAAAAATCGATATCAAACACTCACGTGAGTAATTCGAAAGATATTTTTGTTTATTTTTTATTGACAGCATAAACGAACAAAACTAGATCGAGTCATTGTTATTTCTTGTGTAAATGATAAAAGTAATAGTGAATCACTGCCCTTTTCTCTCGCCAGGTGGCGCATGAGCGACAATACTCAATCGACTGTCAGTTTCATACAAAAGTTGGAATTTTTGTAAACATATAGAAACATATAAATAAATTCACAAAATATAAATATCATAACATGTGAAGAAAGTGCCTTCGCAGAGAGCGCCATCTACAAATGTTTTGCGTGCGAGTTTTGAAGTTTTGAAATGCGAACGAGTAACTTAAAAAGCCTAGTTCTATAATTTTTACATTTAAGCTATAGTAGTGCCACCAGTGGTAGCTAATTTTGCAGCCCACATTACTTTCGATTCTTGTGGACGTTTGATTACTTACCGGACTTGTTGTTTAACGTACCAATAGAAGTATATTTTATTAAGTTTTTTCGAGTAAAACTGATATTGACCTCATTAATGACCTTATACAGATGACTATTGACATACATAGATGACAACTGGATAAACTATTGTATTATTAATAATCATTACTTTTAACTTTCAACCGTCATTCCTCCCCTCAGAGTTTTCTCTATTTTATTTAACCGATTACGTTTAAATATACAATAGTATAACAAGGCATAGAATTTGGTTATTTATGTCGTATATGAAAAAAATATTATACGTAATAATGACTGACATTAGCTTTTTAATTATCGTTTTATGAATATGGTACTTGAGCTCAAATGAAAGAAGAAATTATTTATAAGACACGAACCTAATACCGTATACGTATTCGATATTCGGTCGAATAGTTCCTTATACCGAATATTCGAGTTGGTGGTTGGTTCACAGACCGAATATTCTGTGCCATTATTTTCAGACAAATTAAGATAAAAAGTCTGTTCTTTGATTGAAATTATTGTAATTATTTGTGACCAGATAGATAGTACGGTAAAGCATAATAATATTAATAACAGATTTGTTTTAAATTGAAATTTTATTCATTTAAATATATACTAAAAAAGTAATATTATCTTATTATTTTTTTAAATTATGTAATAATCATGTTTATCTTTTACTGACAACATTGATTTGATTTTATAATTTAAATAATGATAAAAAGTTATGATATTTCTTTTATATAAGAATAAATCACGTTGAAAATAATAATCCCAAATGAAACATATTTATAACATTAATAAAAATTTTAATAAATAACGTAGGATAATTCGAATATCCTAAAACAAATAACGATTAGTGGAAATTATAGCAAATTAATGAGATCATTTGAAAATTAAAAGCCGTGCGACTAATTATTAACGCCGCCAATGGCATTGCGCGGTTCACGCGCATTATCATCTAAATTGTCCAGATATTTAGTGCAGTGATATACTAATTAGTGATCTGCGTACCACCACACATACAAAACAACAGTACTACATCCCTCGATTATACTGAATCATTTTATATAGACAAATTATATGGTACTTGTATGAACTTTAGAACTACAAACATTCTTAAAAATGGGATTACGTATAATTTATAATCGATTTAAATATCGATTATGAAATTGAATTAGGACACATTTTACAAATCTCGCTTAAAATAACGACACTCATTTTGGGAATAGTATTTCTCGATAGGCTCGTACAAGCAAAGACTAATTTACTAACACAGTCTATCAACGTATTTCTAAAATTCTCAGTAACAGACATAGCACATCAAAGTTAGGAGTATTAAATGATTCTAAGCGTGGAAATGATAACTACGGATTAAGCTCCCACGTGAAATTGTACGCGGGCCTCAAAATTATTCGCTCTTTATACAGCGCGCGGCGTGGTACGATTTAGTAATTAATTTTACTGTTCGTCCTCTCGAATGCACTAGAAACTATAATCTCTAGTGAAATAGGAATACATTTCTATTCACTCCATCAACAAATACCATTTAGGCTTCTCTATGCTGTGTAAAATTTATGGATCGTGTAAAATTAATTAGAACTACCGCATTGTTAAATAAAAATTTGCTTTTGGTATTAGTAATCTATAAAAAAAAATTCCGTTATTAACAATTATTGCCAAAGTACTATTAACTATCAAACTAACAACTACAAAGAGCAAAGCAAACTTTTACGAACTGACTTTTTCTTGAGGGTGCGCCAACCATCAATAAATTATAATCGCATGGAAAGTAATTGTGTAATTTCATAGCTTCAGTTGAATCATTAAATAAAGCACCATATACGTATCAGCAAGTGCCAGCTTCCACCTCGCCACACCTATAAGAGCTGGCCGATCGTTTTAATTTGGCGCGATCGTGCAATTTTTCGCCTAGCGCACCATCCAATGAAAATACAAATTAATCTGCTCATTTTTTGCGTAAAATTTTATATTATTGAATACACAATATCCCACGGTACATTTCGCATTGCATTCAGGATTCTGCGTCAAGGATTACTGACTTGTTATTTAATTGTGGGACACCTCCATAATTTGATAGCTGAGAATAAATTGCTGGGATTGGAGATTCAAAAAATTTAAAGCAAAAAGTTATATTATTTATTAGCTTGTTATCGTCTGGCTTGAAACAAATTTTTATTAATTTTTCATTGAAATTTAAAAATAAAATAAAATAATGCCTACATAATCATTGCTCGATGAGACATTCTAACATCTTTTTTTTTTTAAATCACGACACGCACATACACGTAAGCAACAAAATCCACACCATCCGCACTCTAAGATCCGCACTCAATACAATGTTGAACGCACACAGACGCACATAGAACGCTAACGCGATATCCAACAAGGGTGAGGATTAAACGACGTCAAATCTGGGATTAACTCAGACCGGGATAAAACCGGCACCGGGATTCAATCCCGGGTCAACGGGATTTCGTCGCGGCAATAAAAGTGTCTGCAGCCGATTTAGGCCGAGCTCGCAGGCGATTCGGTTCGGCGACCAATTGCTAGGTAATTTCGGCGTGCTGTCCGCGCAAAGCCGCTCTAATGCCCACCAATGGGATTAGCGTAGTGCGCCGGCCTTTGCGATTTATTGGACGCAATAACCACTGGGACGTTACGTTTACGAATGTCTGCCTAATGCTGCACGGACTGTCATCTTGTCAAGTAGATTATTTAGGCAATATAATAAATTTTTGTGTATCTCTGTAATAAAGCTACCATATCAGCCCGAGAACAAAACTAAGGCATGAAACCGATCCTATTGGAGATAGATCTGAGACAGAGTTACGTAATGTCTCCGAATTTGGAAGATGTGTTCAAGCTTTTAAACTGAAAGGGATACGGCCTCAGCGTCAATGGCGAGAACATCACTGTTCTTCGGTTTGCCGACGTCATTGACGTTAATGGCAGAATCGCGTTAGGGCCTCGGCGCTATACACACAGATCTCAGCAAAAGTTCCGAATGATTGGGTTGAATTGAAATTAAAAAAAAAACCCCGATTGTAGAAACTAACAGTTAAAAAGTCTGAAGCAATGCCGGTTTATTATTTTTTAAATAAGTTGTTGTTATTCCTGAAGGCGTCGGGGACTTTAAGGAACCTTGCCTTTCATTATATTACGTTACATCACAAAAAAAGGTGATTAGGTATATAACGTAACTTAGGGGTCCCCGATGCCTTTGCGGATAATAAATTGTTTGAAAATTAATAAAATTGTCATATTTCAGATTTTTAAGTGTTAGTTTTTTGAATTTTAATTTAAGTTTGATTTCGTTTTGTAAACTTTTGTAAACTTGTAAAGAATCATTTAGATTAAATCAGCCTTCAAACAAAAAGACAACCGCAATAAAATTGATTCATCCATTTGAGAGCTACTTTGCTATAGACCTCAGACATAGACACAGGCAGACGGACAGATAGAAAGGTAGGTAATTGAAAGCATCATCGTGATTGAACCAGCAGTCCATAGAAAAAAAACCGGCTAAGTGCGAATCGGACTCGCACACGAAGGGTTCCGTACCAACATAAAAAAATTGTTTGAAACCTTGTTATCATTTTTTAAGACTTATCGTTTGGTACCTCCCGCGACGATGAATTTATTTTTTTCATACTTCAGTTACATGTATGGCGATCTATCGCAAAAAAAATTCTTAATTTCACTACATCGTTGTGTAGCGGTGTAAAGATTACACCTACCTTCCAAATTTCATCTATATATTGCCAATAGTTTAAGGAAGAACCACAGACAGACAGACAGACGGACGGACGGACATGGCGAAACTATAAGGGTTCCATTTTTGCCATTTGGCTACGGAACCCTAAAAAATGCATTGAAATAGATTTATCCGTTTGGGAGCTACGATACCGCAGACAGACAGATAGTAAAATAGCTAAGAGTACACCCGCTCTAGTGGCTGTTGTGGACCGTACAATCGAAGTTATCACGGTGAATAAACTCACCTACTGGGACAACTGCTGTATTTGGTAGGGCCAACTTCGATAGAGAGGTTAAGCGAAGAATCTAAAAGTTGGACAGCATTTGGGAAGCTCAGTGCCTGAAAACCAAAGCCTTTGAACAGTGTGTGCTATCAGTGATGACTTACAGAAATGAAACGTGGTCTCTAGAGATTAGCCTCATTAACGAGCTCAGAGTCGCTAAATGTGCTATGGAAAGAAAGCTAGGAGGTTCTCTGGAAAACAGAATTCGTAACGCAGAAATCGACAAAAGGATTGGAACAGTTGACGTAGCTCACAGATATGGAAAAAATTAGCACAGAACCGGTGGTCGCTGAAGACTACAGGTTTTCGAGTGACGACCACGAACCTAACATCGCTAGCGTAAGACGGCCCCCAACCAGGTCAACCAACGACCTGGAAAAGGTGACAGGCGGCCGTTGGTTACACGTATCACAAAATAGTTTGTAGTGGAGATCTAAGAGGAGGCCTATATTTAGCATTCAACGTCCAGCGGCTGAAATGGTGTAAAGATAATAAATTTTTGATATAAAGTATATTTTGAATCTCAATAATGAGTTTCCTAAGTAGCCCAAAACGTAAATGCATCGTCGTCGTTTGATAGCGCTTCGCCATTCGTCGGCGGGCATTATTGAGTCCCAGGGTAATCCGGATTGGAGATTCATTAGGGTGAGATTATAACCTATTGAAATCTGGCTAAGCGTACTGCGGAGCGTGCGGAGGGCAGCCGACGCCCGGACTAGTCCTGGCTCTCTGTGTGCGTCCAATGGTAGCGCCTAATGAAGCACTTGAACCGTGTGTGACGTCACATTATCTAATGGGGGTGGTTGCACTGATAACACGCTTTGTTATTTTTGTAAATGAGGTCTATTTATAAAAATATAAATTGAACTCATTTACAAAATAGACCTCCAAATTAGGTGTGTTGGTGATGGCCAGTTTACTTATTACTTGAGGGCTGTGATTGAGAAAGAAGTGTTCGATGTAGAAAACGTACACGATCTATGTAGAAAGTGTAAATAAAGAGGTTTAATATACTTTTTCTTACGTTATCACGAGAAACTCTTAAAGGAAAAGAACGGACTCCTGAGTTACACTAACCTAGAATTTGCCATTTAATCGGTTTTACTTAAACCAAAATTCTAACTAAGAGATATAGAAACGTTTAGTTTGTTACAATATGTTCTGTCTCTTTCTTTGAAACCTAAGTGTCACAAGGACAGATAAAGGCAAAACATAAACTAGGATTATTTGGAGAGAATTTCGGGGCTCTCAATAAAAATCGTTTTCACCTTTATGGTTTTTAACGAAACGTACACGTATCAAAAAAATACGATTCTAAATCTTTTTAGATAATAATAATAACGTATACATCACAACAACGTCTAGGCCCCAAACTAAGCATTAGCTTGTATTTTGGGTACCTAGCGAAGACACCACATACATATAACAACCAAGACCCGGTACCAGTATCAATATTCATCATATAAATACTGACCCGACCTGGGCTTCGAACCCGGGACTTCCAGCTTCGTAGACAGGCTCGCTACCCATTAGGCTAAGCGGTCGTCATATCTACTATGCTTTTCAGAAATCAGAATGTTATTACCATGGTAAGATGAATACACTGAATTCATATTACTTTAAGACAATGTTCGATAAAAAAATTACTAGATGAAATGGGTCCAATTTTGAGTACTATTGAGGCTAACACAGTTTAAATCATTAAAATTTTCGGTCTTTTAATTCCTTATAAGCGAAATTATACTTAGGTACTTTTCAAGACACTATATAAAAAATAAATTCAAAGTTCAACATACCATCACAAACGGTCAATACACGAAAAGTGTGGAGGTAAATTACTCGTGAGCGCTCTTAAGTCCCGACTGTTTTAAGTATAACATAATATAAAGTATTAAATATTATTTATCTTTCAGAATAGATCAAATATTTTGCATATATCCAGTTTCAATTGTAAATTAAAAATAATAACCAGCGAACACTATTTTGTTTATGATTTGTCAATATTAGCACAATTTTCGCAATAAGTATTTTCCAAATTAATTTTTGGTGATAATAAGAATATACGTAGACCATTGGGGTAGAACATATATGTTAGGGTGGCATTAACCTTATTGGATAAGTCAAAGGTGACGTCGAGATACATCAAAGGATACCCAAGCCCTCTGCGAAAACAAGAACATTTGCCGAATGAAAAGGTTACGTACGTAATTAATTATCCCAATATTTCACCTAAATAGAAATATCGAGAGCCACAGGGATTCAGAAAAACAGTGAAAACTGTATTATGAAGTATAAATATAATAAATTATTTGTTTTTACATCAGTCATGGAGTCATTGTTTAGATAAGTAATAATAGTACATTATGATGCGAGTACGGTAAGCTGCATATTATAGTCGATGTGTATAGGCACAAAGCGAAGCCGAGTGCATGTAATAAACCGACGACTGTAATAGCCAGCTTACTGAGTATGAGTACGACGTTTTCAATACATTTGCGATTAAAATTAGGTAGATATTTCAAATGTAATAATGGCGGGAGCAAAGGGCGGGACAGGTTGCTTTTCGCGGTTTACGCATGCGTTACAAACAGAATGCTCGTTTGTGATTGGTGTAAAGTAAAAAGGCCTAGTACTGTAAAATACAACATCACGGTACAAGTTTCGATGTCAAAAAGACCGTATTAATAGTTGAATAGTTAAATGCATTGAAAATATTGTTAAGGCAAAGGTCGCTTAAATTCGAAGACATATATTTTGTTTGTCATTTCTCAGGGAAGTTCTGTAAATGCTAACCATAATAATTGATGCAAAGTAATGACTCTAGAGTAGTTTTTTTATTTAAAGTTGATTATTTTTTTACTAATCGGGTTTTTATTTTTTTTTATGTTACCGTTTTATTCCTTTAATTTATAATTCTCTAGTGTTTTCATTCGGCTACATAAGCCTGATTCTTTCAAAGCTATGTGGGCTTTGACCCTCAATAGACCGACCTGTGTGGTATTTTATTTCGTATTTTTTCCATGAAGATGGTAGCATAAAAGTGTCATATTACATATTTGGAATTGGCTATTTATTAATTTTTATTTGATACCCATTACAATAACAAAAAAATATACGCCCTCTCTTTTGTGATTCGCAGACGCAGACGAGTTTTATTTTAGGATTTAATTCTTGTATTTGCTCAGTTTAGTATATAAATCTGATTGTTGTTTATTAAATGTACCCATGTGTTTAGATCTTATTAGTATTTATTATTGTTGTAAGTAATTTTTATTTAATTTTATTGCTAATTTTGTTGTTTGCGGCATGTATTGTATTTAAGTATTATTTAATTGTGGAAACAGTTTTGTGTAAGTTCTATATGTATGTTTTATTTCATGTTTTATTTATCACTGTTTGTTGCCTGAGTAAATAAATAAATGTCATGCCCACAATTAATACGTATCTAACGACATTTTATACGTTAAAATTTATCTAGTCGTGTAGGCTACAGAGCATGCCACAGAAATCTATATACATGCTTATACTTGAAAAGCAAAAGCTTATCCCAATTCCATTTATTCAGTTTTCAAGAGTTAGATCGAAACTAAGTTTGTATATAAAACGGCAAGTTAGGCCGGGTCCCCTTAATCGAATAAAATCTCTCATAAGCTTTGAAGATCTTTTATTATTCGGCCTTGCGTGATTCATCATTGATATACATTTTTTAGACGGCCGGGACGCGGGTGTAGTATTGTAAACACTGTAATGGTGCTAAAAAACTGAACAAAAACTCAACACTTAATCGTACTAGCGGCTTATCTCTTTTTGTACTCTTCCACGCAGGGATTATTCGCGGGCCCAGCTTTATCCGGAAATACAATATTCATACAGTGAAACATAACGAGTGCACCCCTCACGAACACTAACGAGTTATCGGCAAATCCTCTTTTTAAAGCTTTCATTTTTGTATAGTTTCTATTTTAACGATAGTGACGTATCACTTTGTATTTTAGTTATGTACTTACCACGTAAGGTTTTGATTCACTAGTAAACTAGCTGAGTATAGTACGACACAAACTAGAAATTACGTCGATGCACACGCACAATCGATGGTTGATTTTACGAAGTTTTCAATTAATATAATGGTTGATTTTTTTTAATCACCTACCAAAGAATGAAAGATCTTTGATTTTATCTTTAGTATCAATCAGTGCTAAAATACTGAGATATGGCATCACAACGTATGGGCAACAGGGCAACTGAAGATTATGAAACAATATTTAATTGTAGAAATTTGAACTTCCTATTTAAAAACAAAAATTGAGTATTTGAAAAATACCTAATGCTATAGAAAAAATTTTAAGATGCTCAAAAACTTTCTAAGATTTGATTATATATTAAATTATTTTCAATTACAGTACTAATAAACTTTTGCGATCTCCAATCTCATCTAATATATAAAATTCTCGTGTCACAGTTTTAGTTGCCATACTCCTCCGAAACGGCTTGACCGATTTCGATGAAATTTTTTGTGCTTATCCGGTATCTATGAGAATCGGCCAACGTCTATTTTTCATACCCCTAAATGTTAGGGGTAGTCCACCCCTAAATTTTTTTTTAATTTTTTAGACAAAATTTTTAATTTCTATTTTTTTATGATACAACATACAAAAATACATACAATCCTCAATTTTCACTCTTCTACGATCAACCCTTATTTTTTAATAGCCATTTTAGTAATCACAGTTTTCGTTGCCATACTCCTCCGAAACGGCTTGACCGATTTCGATGAAATTTTTTGTGCTTATCCGGTATCTATGAGAATCGGCCAACATCTATTTTTCATCCCCCTAAATGTTAGGGGTAGTCCACCCCTAAATTTTTTTTTAATTTTTTAGACAAAATTTTTAATTTCTTTTTTTTTATGATACAACATACAAAAATACATACAATCCTCAATTTTCACCCTTCTACGATCAATCCTTATTTTTTAATAGCCATTTTAGTAATTTAATAATTGCATAACTTTACTAAATATTATTTCGCAAAAGTGTAATTTATTTAATTAAGACTGACAGAAAACGGGAAAGGGAAGAACGGGAAAGAGTTAAGACTGAAATAAAAAAGTTGTACTTGATGAGAATGGAAACAAAAAGGAAATGAGACCAGGGCCAGGAACGGAAACGATAAAATATTTATGCGATGGGAACAAAAACGGGAAAGGGAAGAACGGGAATGAGTTAAGACGGAGATAAAAAAGTTATTTTTGATGAGAATGGAAACGAAAACGAAGCTACACTAGGGCCAAGAACAGAAATAATAAAGTATTTTTGCGATGGGAACGAAAAAATGAAAGGAAGAACGGGAATGAGACAAGACTGAGATAAAAAAAGTGATTCTTATGAGAAACGAATACTACCCGTGCGAAGCCGGGACGGGCCGCTAGTAATAAATTTAAAAATCTCACGAAATCGATTATCCATCAAATAACTACATCGAGGTAACTTTTAAATAGAGTTTTGTTGTTATCGATCTTTAGAGAACCGACTCCGGCTCCTCAAATAGACCTGTTCGTTAAATTTACCTTCTACTCTAATATTGTATTGCAAAAAGGTGAAATTTGTAAGTTTGGATGTAGGTGGTAATCTCCGAAACTACTCATCCGATTTCAAAAATTATTTCACCGATATTTAGAGTTTAGGTAGGCTAGAAAATAATAACGTTTTTAAGTTTAATTATGATATAAACAAATATGTAGTTCCATAGCGGACGGTGCCGCGGAAAGTTGCTATTGATCAATAATATGATAACTTAATAATATAATAGGAAAAGATAATTAATTATTGTTGTCTACAGTTAATCCATAGAAAACTGGCACAAGCGATTCACTAACACATGCGTATGATTAAGAAAAATTTAAGATAATCACTTACCTATTGATGTATGTCACCATAAGAATGTAAAAACCGTTAGTTTATAATCAGTCTAGTGAGATTGTAAACTTCTTATTAACTAATTTTAGGAAAATCATAATTAATAAAATAACAAATTAAATAAATAAATAATAAAAAAAAATTCAAAAAACCTAGTAGATTGCAAATTTTAGTGTCTGTTTACAATCTAGCGATAGTTTACAATCTGATTGTGAAATATATAAATTGCCCTAATAACTTTACAATTGGTATTGTACCACGTGATGGTAAGTTAAATAACGCTCCGTCTCCGATCGTCACCGTCGACACTTAATTGACCGGTTTTTATTTATAATCTACAGATATAATAATTTTAAATCTTATGTCAAATAAATAAATAAAAATGTTACTAATACGTAAGTAATTTAAAAATTATGTAAAAGTATTAGAAGACTGACTGCCAATAATAGACATTTTGACGATTAATTTTGGATAAAATCTAATAAACCTTTCAACATCCCGTTGCGTAGGTCGCGGTCTGCATCCGGATAATACAAACAAGGTCACGCCACGCCACGCCACGTAGTAGGTACGCATGGATCGACGACACCCCCGTAGTAATATTTAGTTGAAATTCGACCTTAAGTTAAATAAAGATAGAGTACAATTTAAATCGGTAATTATTACATCTCTCAATCGGTTTAACTATAGACTTAAGGCAAACCGAGTGAATTTTTGTGATATGTGCTTCATAAACACAGACAATGTTTATTAACTAGAAAGTAAGGTACTGAAATCCTGAAAAGGGTGGGGGCGTGGAACATATGCGACAATACCGGGCTTAGACCTAACTCATATTACTGTAATCTGTTCGTGGTTAAAATAAATCTAACCCCAAGCTAAGTTTATTTATAAGATTTTTTCCTACATATTTATAATTGCAATTTTTTTAAATTACGTAGCATGTAGGTACCTGTATACCTAATTTGATAATTCGTTACAAGTTCCATCCTAATAATATTAAATTCTAAAATTACTGTTTACGTATATTTCAGCAATGATATATGCGATTTTTTATGTGTTAATAATTTACGGTTAGACGGTTCAAATTATGAGATATCTTTTTAAAACATCTCTCGGGACCTAAATTTTTCAGTAGGTTTAGTGGTACATCTCCAAGGCGCGGACACATGGCGAGGTCCGTCTGCAGATAATCCCGTACTCTATCCCGCTCGTGCCCACCGGCTCTTACCGCAAATCCTCTCTCTGTCCCCTTCTAATCCCTTATTTGAATCTAACCAGATCTCAGGAGAGGAATACGCCGCCGTTGACATATAGCGGATGCGTGTGTATACGTACTATCTAGTGTCCAAATTAGCATATACCGTGTGAAAATAAAACGTACGATCGACTGTTATGATTTTTATTCCATTTATTATTTAAGAATTATTTTAGCATTGTTAGTGGAAAATTAATCCGCGATGGTTTAGTGCGCATAACCCTCTACGGATTAAGATTTTGTTAAGGGCGCCGTCATCTCTAAGCCACGGCAGACGAGTTTCCTAACCATTAAAAAGGGTAACCCTCCCCAAACCGATCGTTGGAATATTCCAAAGATTTCACAATTTTAGTTGTGTCAAGCAGAAAATTCATTGCACACATATGAAGCAGTCACACGATATCCGTCTGTCGTACGAGACGCAACGTTCGGCGTAATCCTGACAAATGTTGGGGTTACCGGTTATCCGTGGCCGAATCGAACCGATATTTTGTTGGAGCTTTTGAAAGCGACTAACTTATTATCGATCGATTCAGCGCTCAGCTGATTGCGTCGCTCTGTTGTCGGCCGCCGGATTTAAACCCACACATGCATGTAACGCGCATTAGCCGAAGCATAAGACATACGGAACGAGCACAATTAAAATCACCCACAAAAGAATAATACGCCGATGCTAAAACGATTTTTGTTGCGACACATCACCCGCACATCGATAAGATTGGCTCGCACGAACACAACTTGCTTCACACCGATGCGATTGAGAAACGAGTCGCTCGAACTTGTTGCGCGTAGTGTGCGCTAAGCCGAATGCACGCCTCAAATTGGGCTGAAGTTGAGGAGATAATCTGGTTGTGATTGATGGACGGAACGCGCTGCGTCGCACGCGCCACCTACTGGCGGTTACTCGAATAATACTCTATTGTAAGTTCTTGTAGAAATTAATTAAGCTTATTATATTCACCGCACGTGAATTATATAATAAGGCACTTGAAATTAAAATGACACGTTATTACAAGTGGGTTTTTCTCGAGTTGATGTCTCTGGCTAAGTCCGAGATAATACTTATTATGACCACAGTTGTGTCTAATAATATTTGTCTTTTTTTGTTAGTCATTAATTTCCTCGGAAATCTGATGGTTTTCAGGCTACTTGATAACTTCGAACGATGACAGGTACAATTTCAACGAACAATGTCGTAAGGTATTGTAATAAATTTTTTAAATTTATTTTTAAGCGCATAAGAATCATTATTTTTTCTTTTTTGATTCTATACAAGAAGGAAGGCAAAGAAACGAGGGATATTAAATATATGCAAAAGAAAGCATTATCTTCAGAGAATGAGGATATTTCAGAGCTCTATGAAATTGTTACAAATAGATCCTGACTATTTTTTGTTTGAGTCTATTATTAAATACTTATGAAACGTGGATTCGAAACATTACAATCTTGAAACAAAATAACAGTCTAGGATCTAGAAACGACCGTCATCTGCAACTCCTACAAAGGTCAAGAAAAATCCATCTACCAGTAACTGGTACAGTCAAGGGATAGTAATGGGTAAACAGCTTTTTTTGTGAAGCTAAAGAACGGAGGCTTTATATGCAGAACGAATAAAAAATTGCGTATTCAAATACGCAAACGTATTTGACGAGGCGAATTCAATAAAATTGTTTTGTTTCTCCAAGACAACGCCTCGGTGGCCAAGTACAAATGTCTGCCATTGAAAAAGCTGAGTTTGAAATAGGAACGTAATCCATATTCACCGGACCTTGCTGCTAGTGATTTTCACCTATTTTCGAAATTAAAGGAACACCTGAAAGACCAAAAATTGAACATGATGATGGAGTGTTTGCCACGTTTAACTGAAAACTGCATTGACCTAAAAGGTGACGTTGAAAAATTAAAATATATATCAGAATTTAACCGTGTCATACTTAATTTTCAGTTTATTTTAAACATTCAATGCACATCTTCGACAGCTTTAAATTCTTTGTGAGATTTCCTTGCCGGAATAAAATAATATTCAAATGGTATTGTTGTAGGTATAGTGGTAGGTTATACGTATATTATAAGCGAGCACGTTTGATAATCTTGGGCTGGAGGCTGCGGGCGGGTTGAGCCGCGGAGTAAGCGGCTTATCCCTCAGGTATTATACGGCTGCTACCAAGGGATAACGCGCCGGCCGAGGGACACGCGGACACACCGCTGATCTATCAAACGCTATGTATCGATTCAGCCTGTATAGTTTAACTACTGCAGTTATAACGATTATAATCAGTATACAAAATATCTCTGAAAAAATACAATATACGCTAAAGTAAAATGTTTTGCGATATTATTCCGTCATAGTGAACTTTTTATTTAATACAAAATTTTAACTTTACAAATAACTAATTACTGAAACCTAACCGGTTTAAATGCAGTTAAACCTAACCGGTTTAAATGCAGATTTTTAAAAAAGTTTTTTATTGTTCATTAAAAATTATTGAACTATACTAGTATATACTTTGTTCTACTTTATATTAATGCGTAGGCATATTCCCTCGAATGGCAGCGCCGATCCGGATTAGCGCAGTTCAGAGGGGCTACGGCCGACCCACTATCAATTTATCTCCGAAAGAAGATTACGAAAATCCGGATTTACTGAAACATCACTGACGTAATAACTGATATTACAATATTAATATTAATGAGGTATTTTTACCGTAGTGATTAAAAAAAAACTGTATTATTACTGATGGTAGTACTATTTCGTAGTATAAATTTAAATTAAAGATCATTTAAAAAGTACATCTAGTAAATAAGTCATAAACAATTTCACAAGATAAATTTAACGCATGACAAACCTTTAAAAGAACTTAAGTCTTTCAACGACATCAAAATAAAAAACGTGTAAGTACGAAAAATAAAAAATTAAAATACCCATAGATAATTTATAAATAATCAGATTTTCAATAATTTCAAAAGGCATTGCGATCGAATTCAGTGCGAAAAATTTCATAGCAAAGTTGCTTTACTTGTTCTACTGGAATCCATGCCCGGAGACTGCAATATGTTTTAACAGGATTCAATATATTCCTACAACGAACCTACATATTCGTTAGAATAATAACAACACAATAGTTATTATAATGTACGGCGAGCACACAACGGAGAGTGGGGATATAAGGATCAGGCCCAAAGCCGGATTATCCGAACGTCGGATCAGGATCGTGTCGCGGGGAGACGCACTCGGCCGCACACCGAAGCACTCAGGCCGTACGAAAGCTCACTATTACTTACATATATGCATCTAGATAGCAAATGCATTACTATTCATATTGTTGGCGTTTTGTGTCTAAACCCATTCAAAAGACGAAGTAAAAATCGAAATTAATTCCATTAAAACTGTAAACGAAGAACTTAAAACGACTTAACGGATAAGGTAGAAAAAACTGATTTGAGAACAAGCAATATTTAAATCACAAAGGTCATATAATAGGTACATGATAACATTTTGAGTTTTGTATTTCAAGTAGTACAACGTCAGAATTGACCAAAAAATTACATAAATATTGTACTTTATAATGATTCATGGAAAGGTCATTTGTCTTCCGTAGTTATTACGATGCTATGTTTTCTTTTGTCAGTGTACCGGAAATTATTGAAAAATGTTATGTAGGTATTGTGTTGCTTTCTTTTCGTCTATGATTGTGAATACATATTTAAGGCTTTTTTAAATATTGTGAAGTCCCAAGAAATAAAAATTTCAAATCTATTTAATCTGTAATTAAAAAGTTTTAGTCATCTTCTGCAAAAAGGTTTGGGTTCACTCACTATATCGAGCTATACCCGTAAAAAAAATTTCACTCTTCTATCCAGTAAAAGAATTAAACAGATTACGACAGATATTCTCCGGAGCAAAACTACTTAGGTATTTATTATTTAAAAAGCTAAAATATAATTTTCGGTGCTCAGTGCATTGAATATAGTATTCTAAAATGAAAAGTTAGACATATTTCAACCTCTGTTACATATTCAAATAAAAAAAACGAGTATTTTCACATTTACGCTTTTCCTAGGTACCCCTATACCGCAACACAAGCGTTCGTGCGACGAGTGCGAGAGGTGGCCGCACGTGGATCGGCGCTAAGCCGGATCATCCGGGCCGGATTTGGCCGGATCAACCTCGTGTCGCCCGATGATAAAACCCAGCCTCCATCCCGGGCGGATGTAGCTACAGATTTTTGCAACGGACATAACCGGCCGCTATAAAACGAAATATATACGGTATCGTGAACTTTATATTGATATAAGCTTGTTACGTAAGAATTTGTAGAAGTATTGTCGATATCGCACGATTAATAACTTCAATGCGAGTATATTTATTTCACGGAGAAAAAAAAGGATTACTTTTCCCTTACAATGTATTCTACATTTGGCCTCTGTTTTCATCCCTGACTGTTATTGTAAATTCCAATAACATTTCTTTAAATCTAACTCGCTATCAAGTATGTCGCTTTTAACCGACTTTAAAAATAAAGAGGTTCTCAATTCGACTGTATTTTTTAAGTGTATGTTACTCGATATCATCGTTGGTTACCCATTTGATAGGTTCTCTTTTTAAAAAATTGGCTATATTTCGAGGTGAGTTTTATTTAAATTTGAAGAAAATAATCCAACTCTAAGGGTAGACAATCAGAGGACGACTATTGTTCATTTATATTACATCCACTTCTCGTTTGCCGATTTAAATAAAACTTGGACAACGGCGTAGTTCCATAGAAAATAAAATATCAAGGTCACTTAGGGCTGATCTGATGCTGGCAGGCGGTCGAGGGGAACTCCTCATCGGTGTACAGAAGCTCTTTCGTGTTTGGGCTCATATGATTGGTTTTGATGTGGACTTCGATCTGTTTTTTCACTGTAATCGAGGAGACCGCGGCCACGGACACAGCGGAAGCGGAAACGGGACGGGAGCATTAAGAAATATTGTATGCATTTTTATGAAGCCGTCATTTGTATCCGATACTTCTCCACTTCTTATATACAATCTTGAACTAAACAGTTAAAAACAAGCTTGTATATTTAGACCGAGTTTTGGTTATTATTTCTTTGTTAAAATAAAATTTTTATAATTAGGTTTTCGCACCTTTCACAAAATTCTCCCCAAATTACATTAGCTGTTGCTTGTTTTTCACAAACATTTCTGGAACCCAGTGATGGGGAAGTATCAATAGTCAATGTCCAGAAAGTGCACGTAACAATATAGTCCGGTCGTGGGACACTAAATTTTACTAAAAGGTTTTGATAATTCTAAAGTTGTTCGTTTTTGGTGTGTGGATAGATAAAGTGCATGGTGAGCTACTGTCAAAAAGTTAGAAGTTTTAGGGCTGTGCTAAGGGAATGGCTTAGGTTTTCCTTAATATTTCGTGTAATACAGTGTATATAGAATTAAAATTTGAAATTTTAATCCTACTAATATTAACTCACAATGCACTTTATCTATCTACTCATTAAAAAACGAACAGCTTTAGAATTATCAAAACTTTTTTATGAAATTTAATGTCCCACGGCCAACTTATTTTTTTAAATTTTCGTAGTATCCCTTATGTTATCTTTCTAAAAATTTTACAATATGAGGTTAAGATAGTTCTAATTAAAAACCAATCAAAATTTCAAATTTTAATTCTATATACAGTATGTTACACGAAATATTAAGAAATACCTAGTTACACCCTTAGCACAGCCCTAAAACTTCTAACTTTTTGACAATAGCTCACAATCCACTTTGTCTATCCACTTATCAAAAAAGGAACAGCTTTAGAATTATAAGAACTTTTTTATGAAATTTAATGTCCCATGACCAGACGGTTATTTTTATTTAATTTTCGTAATATCCCTTATGTTATCTTTCTAAAAATTTTACAACGCAAGGTTAAGTTAGTTCTCATTATGACCCAATCAAAATTTCAAATTTTAAATCTATATACAGCGTGCTACATGAAATATTAAGAAATACCTAGCCACAGCCTTAGCACAGCCCTAAAACTTCTAACTTTTTGACAATAGGTCAGAATGCACTTTATCTATCCACTCACCAAAAACGAAGATTCTTGGAATTATCGTAAGTAATTTTTCTCTGGCTACGCGACTAATAGGTTTATGGTGAAATATGTATTTATTCAATATTTAAACTAGAGTTTACCCTGGCTGGCTACACCTACTTTGGCTTGTATTTTATTTTCATTTTTACAGCAGTGACGTCATCTCGTCACCAATGTCTCGTACCTTCGACGTGTGCTCTAGGAGGCGCTCAAGCGCTAAACTAAACTGAAATCTATATACAGAGAAAACATGTTTAAAGTCTCATAATAGATACAGTACTAACGATAGGGTGACCAAGCATTTGGATTGTCCGTGTTGTTAATTTTTTCTCGGTGACCGTTAGTTTGCGCCACCTGCTTACTTAAAACTTTTTGTTTAATTTGTTAAGACGATTGTGTACCTACTTGCAAACTATATAAACCGCCTTAACGATTGCACCCCATTTTTAATCTTAACTGATTGCCGCCAAAAAAAAATATATGGTATTCAGATTAGCAAAAACTAGTACCAACCGTTTTAATTTTTTTAATTATTTTGATAAATCGAAAAAAAAACTTAAATGCGCGAGATTTTTTCCGTTTTTTTTTTTTATTGTGTACACAACACGTGAAAATACATTTAGTGTCATGTTTAATATGTTGGAAAAATAAAAACAATTTCGACAAAAAAACACACGCAATGAAGTTTTTTTTCTTTCAATAATTCAAAATATTTTTTTAAACCGTCGGACCTAGTTTTGCTGATCTGAATACCATATAATTTTTCTGCGGCAATCGGTTAAGGTTTAATATTGTGCAACCGTTAACGCCGTTTGCATGGAAATTTACCAGTACACATTCCTCTAAAGCTGTACGCGTTCTTGAACTTTGGACTACGTTGAGCCGAACACGGTGTACATACACTATTATAAAACTTTTAAACAGTAATATCTCTACATGGAAGACTTGTTGGTTTTTTTAATCAACTAATTAGCGAACTCTGAACCAAAAAACACGTTATTAAATTTCTTGTCTGGGTTTTTATTTGACCCTTATGATTGGACAACTAAACCGCTCGTAATTCAACATACAGGGTATGTATCATTATAGTGCCTACTTTAGGAAGAAAAAGTACTGTCGAGCGAAGTTCCACAAAATAGAACGTATGTGCACATACAAAAGCTCTTTATTTAAGAAATATGCATAGTTATGATGAAAAATATTCATGTAAATTAAAAACGAACTAACGCCAAATATAAAAACCACGAGAGCGATGTCTTCCTATATTCATGCAGTATGGCAGGAAAATATACATTAGCTGGTACGTAGTAGGAATATGTGAGTGTAGGGACGCCCTTGGTTCCTACGTTAAGCCGGATCACCCGAGCAGGATCAGCCCCGTGTCGCTCAAAGATAAAGAAAAGTCTCTCCAGCCTCCGCCTTTCGTATAAACTTAATTCTGATTCGACTTGATCGTTTGCTACTTTGCTTGTTGAAAATTCGAAGCTTAACAAAATACCTTCCGATTTAGCAATAGCATAACCGTACATATTATATATCGTATATGCAAATAGCTGCTTGATGTACCAAATGAATAATAACAATAATGCGGCATAATAAAAAATCTAAATCGGCTTATCTATATAAAACCAGCTAACCGGTATAAAGTACCGTCAGCGTAAAAATTCATATTTTTTTCACATTGGGTTTTCACCTCTGAATAACTTGTAGTGTAATTTTTGAAAAATTTAAACGATTTTAAGAAAACACGATGCACATTCATTTTCATAGCGGCAGAATTAAACATTTTGCAGTTGCAAATAAGTTAAAAATCTAATATATTTAAACGATCTTTTTTCTAACACACTAACATATCTGTAACTGGTTTCATTTATAGATGCCACTGTGCTTCTATGGTGTTTTTATTTTTGATTCATTGCAAAAAGAGCTCCAGAATAAATGTGACATAGCCAAAATTAAAATTTTTATTGTGGTGAACATGACACACTTATAAGGAAACTCAATAATTACGGTGTTAGAGGTTATAGCTCTTAATTTAATTACATCATACTTGAGTCTTGCAGTCTGCCGGAGCGATTCCAGTCATGGGTGTCTTACAGGGCTCGATTCTAAGACCTATTCTTTTTTTAGTACTATACATCAATATTTACCTTTCATTGAACAGAATTAGTGTAACATTGTACTGTTTGCTGGTAAAACTTCTTTATTTTTAAAGTTGATATATTTCAAATTAAACATGCGCTTGAGCAAATATTTCAATGGTTTATAACAAATAAATTGTTTAATTATTAAAGTTTTGCTATTTGTATATACTTATTGTTAATACTTATGATATTTTTAAAAGAGTAACTGCTGAATATTTTGTCGGTTCTTCACAGTATAAACTATATTCTGAACCGATATTAATTAAAAATAAAATAAAAAGGAAACTTTTGCTGTAAATCTTGACTTTTCAAAGGTACTTGCGCATGTGTACTTGGATAACAATATTTTGATTGTTTTGAAAATCAATATTAAGCAAATTAATTTCACACACAATATAAAATGTCATTCATATTAATTTGCAACCAGTACACAGGTACGAATTGACAAAAAGATATATCTCCCGACATTGGCGGGCCTAATCCGGCGGGTATTGTGCAACGACTAATCGGCGCGGATCGGCGGATCCGATCCAAGTGGAAATTAATAATGATTAATAACGACCGATTAGATGGCATTAAGCATTAACTTGGCATCGGCAGCCTCTAACGTGGCCAGACGCAGATCGGAGACCCGACTCAGACAAATATTTTATTATTCAATTTAACGTTTGTTTTGCAATGGACGTTTATGTATTTGCTCATCGTTCATAAAAAAACACACATTGCATGTGCAAGAAGACACTTTTGGTGAATTGCCACCTACTTCTTCTTCTAGTAATTACTTGGATTGAATTAGTCAAGTAGTCATGCCATGGCTTCCTTTCATGTTTATATGCAACACACATAATAGAACAATTTATTTGTTATATTTAGAAAAGCTCATTCATAGTGTCACTATTGTTCTCTACCGTGACAATCTATTGTGTATGTTTTTTTTTTAAACACGTTTCGAAAATACTAAAAGAAAATTTCTAAAAAGTTCGTAAATAATATATTCCCTCCGAAATTCTCACTTAAACAGGGTTACTCAAACACAAATCTACTGAGACCACTATGGGATTGATAGACACACTTAAGAATGATTCTGATCGCATTTATTGGGCTAAATTAAAAAAAAACCGCAATTCTTTAGTTACAGCTCGGTGACATTAACGTTCGTATGTGTGCGTTCAATTTCAAGTATGTTCAAGTCGCCGCTATGGAAGTATTGGACGGCTTATGCATTGAGTGCGCCTTACCGGCAGACGGGATGTCCCGGATTAGATTTAAGGGGTAAAAGAACTAGAACGAGACAGCGCAAAGAGAATCTTTATTAGACAAAGCAGGACAGGCTAACGGCGGAGATTTAGAGATTATGATTCATAAGGAGAATGAATGGAAAATTATTACGGAGGGAATAAACGACGGGGAATTATTATAGCGGAGTGCGCCACCGAGCCGATAGATCGAGTAGGTAAGCGCTTTTAATTTATTGCACGACGTAGGGATAATCTGGAAATTACATTCATCAGTTTATATGTACCCTAGTTTAAAAGTATCACAAAGCAGATTTATTGTTACGCAAGAACACCAGTATAGAGGCTACATGGAAACGGTAACAGGATAGTAGAAATTCAAAATAGAATTCGATTTCAGTTAAACGCTTCTCCAAATTACTGTTCAGGCGTTCTCCGAGGGGGCAGGTAAGACAAAAAGCTTACCCTTTTTAATTATTCCTTTGCTATAAAAGTTTTCCGTAAGTCATTTATGGCTGCAGATTAACGTGTCGAGATGAGCCCACTGGTACAGACAAAGGGCACAGAGGGGCGACGCGTGACTACGAATAAATGCTCTTAAAGCTTCGACGCCAAAGCAATCAAAGGAATCGTTGCAAGTAACCAATACATTCAAATTTTTAACTAGAACTGCTATTACCATCTGTAGCTTTAAATAATTTATTTATGCTAATGTTCTATTTTTCTCATCATTACCATCAAATTAGATTATCAAGTATATTGAAGTGTTAAAAACCAAAAATACA
Organism: Luffia ferchaultella; assembly: GCA_949709985.1. Taxonomy (NCBI): domain Eukaryota; kingdom Metazoa; phylum Arthropoda; class Insecta; order Lepidoptera; family Psychidae; genus Luffia; species Luffia ferchaultella. The sequence goes on along the minus strand of OX453240.1, from coordinate 14,255,296 downwards.
AATTTGCTAGGTTCTATCTGTTAAAATTATTTGACCATTTGTGAATTATTATCGAAATTTAAGAAGTTAAGGGTGTCCAAAACATTAATATTTTAAATGTTTATCTGGACGGTTTTCCCAGTAATGTGCAACGAAATGATGCCCATTGGTACATACTCGTGCAAATGGGAGCAAATGGTGGCGGGTGTCTATCACAAGAAATGTTTTTGTTTAGGGTTCCGTACGCATAGGGTACCAACGGAAACCCTATTACTAAGGCTCTGCTGTCCGTCCGTCTGTCACAGCCGTATCGCCTCAACCATAATAAGTAGACACTTGAAAATTTCACAGAATGTCTATTACTAATGGACTCTATAACAACAAATACGTAAAGAGAACGACGAAGTTCTGACCGTGTGAAGTGACGTTCTATTCTTTGCGTTTACAGCGGAATAGATCAGACGTCTACGTAAATCATATAAACTCACCGGTAATATTTTTACCCAGCAGATTGTTAAAGACCTCCTTCTTGGGCGAGAGGTGCGATTGAATATGTGCGGGATGCGCGGGCGCAGAAGGCGGCCGCTGTGTCGCACGCTCTTCGGGTGAACGTCGCTGCGGCGTTTTACTACGGATCAGCTCAGATTGTATGTTCTGTAATAAATACGAAAATCGTTCACTTATTACTGTGTAATATTTTCATTTACATTACTATATCATGTTTTGTAATAATAAAACTTTAAAAAAATATGCTTTAATATACATGGTGTTGTTTTTCATTTCTGCCAAATGAATGTATATACGTAAAAGTTCAATAAGAAAACCCATGTTTGACACTATTTTCCATTCATTCCTATGAAAATCTTATTTATTAATAATTGTATTTAATGTAAAACGCATCCGGTAACACCTTGAATAACGATAAAAATGCGTTAAGTTCTGAAGAAACTTCTAAAGATTTAATACAGTCTGTATCAAATGGAACTCGGTACATACACTGTGCAACTAAAATTTGTGTTAAAGAAAGCGGTCAAGAAGCATGGTACAAGTGAATATAAATGAATGTTCATTTTTCATTGTCATATATAATCAAAATACATTACACATTAGGTTAACGAAATAAAAATTGTTCCCGTTTAAATGTTACAAATGCGTTTTGCATGAATCTCCATTATTAAGATTGCGCCACGCAATAGCCAAAATCATCGCCGTATCATAAATACGTGTCGGACGAGCTGCGCACGATTCGCGCCACAGATACGTCTAATATCGTATTGGAATTTGTGATGCCGTTTGACCCCAGTTAACCCAGATTACGCTCCTCGCTGCCTGATTCGTCCTCGAGCGCCAGCCTGATTGTGTTGTGACACAAACTGTAATGTATTGTGTGTTAAGTCTTGCTGCAATCACGGCTAGCGGACTCGGCAATTACGTCGCTCCTCTTCACCGAACGCCGAATTTATTTGTGTACATGCTCTTTCAATTATTATCTGAGTTTAACGAAAACAGGGTACAGTTTACTAGGCGATAGTCATGTCTTGGTCTAAACGTAATTTCACCATTAAAATGCAGTATCTTAAAGTGACTTTATTTATCAAGTAAAAAAAAATATGAAGCACTTTCAGCACATAAAGTACAACAGATTTTGTTTTATGTTATAATTTTTCTATTAAATTCCAACAAAAGCAGAATTTTTTTTCGATAAGGGGTAATAATTGATACTTACCTACCTATATCAAAATATTTTGCCTGTTAAAATTTTTTTTAAGTGGTTCAGTAAGAATCTAAAGTACATTACTGGCACACGGTTCTAATGATCGAGTAATGAAATTAGTGTGCGCTCACGCGGTTCGTAATTCTATGATTCTAATACAATGTTGTGAATTATCTTGATTGGGCTTGATTGAAAAGCTTCCTTCAAGTTTTTCAAGTATATCTGACTACGCACTGACTAGAAAATGTCTAGTAACAACAGTCAGTCCATTATTTTCTTCAACAATAAGGCTTATAATAAAAGTACATTTTCTGTTTTGTCTAAATAACCAAAGATAAAACTTAAGGTGGTTAAGGTTTAAGTAAGAGCTTTCACAACATTCTGATGAAATTTAATTTTTTACCTATAGCAATAAATATACATACTTACTATCCGATGAAAATACAGTACAAAAAACACCAGAGAGTGAAATTAAACTCCAATTCGTCGTTAAAACTATTGTTACAAATCTGAAATTTTAACGAACAACAACAAAAACTTAATTTACTTTGTATCCTCCAGACCTATTTTTCTATTGAAAAATGAGCTTCCAATGGTTTCAAAGTTCGTGTTGGCAGCAACGAGGTGATCATTTAGAAAATTTATTGCATAAGTATTAATTAATGGATATTAATAATTGACGACAGTTTGGTAAGTTTAATAGCTTATAGTCAACTGAGTGTGGAGTTACTATATTTTCTGTGATGGATATATAGAAGTTAAAAAACCGGTGAAGAGTTCCGTAGTCGAAATGAATGATCACGCTTGAAATGCAAATTATAAATTTAAAAACTAATATCTCGAAAATTATTTAATGTATCATAATAATGTAATGAAAGTGTTTCTCAAGGCGTACTAATTTAAATGTTTTCGGAATTCTCCTCCTCAAAGTTAAAAATTCAAAGGCGGAGGACGCATTTTTTAAGAGTTTATGAGCGAACATCTCAACAAATATTGACTTCAATAAAAAATCACGTTACGTACACGTTAATCTGTGCTGGAAATTTAATAATAATAATAACACACACAATCACAACAACGTCTAGGTCCCAAACTAAGCATTCGCTTGTATTTTGGGTACCAAGCGAAGACACCACATACATATAACAACCAAGACCCGGTACCAGTATCAATATTCATCATATAAATACTGACCCTACCTGGGATTCGAACCCGGGACCTCCAGCTTCGCAGGCAGGGTCGCTGCCCACTAGGCTAAGCGGTCGTCGATTCGTTCTTCGTATCTCACTTACATACATATATCTGGCGACCTACCCCAAATTATTTTCTCGTAATTTCGCTACACATTGTACAGCGGTTTATACCTATAAAGTGCCTTTTAGATTTCGCCTATGTAATGACAATAGCCTCTGATTAAAATCATCATCATCAGCCCATTTTACCCCAATGCAGGGGCTTAGGCCTCCCCCAGGGAGAGGAGGGGGTTCGGAGCTTAAATCCACCACGCTACTCCACTGCGGGTTGAGGATTGTAACGACCGCCATCTATTGACAGCGTCCGGGACCGACTGCTTAACGCGCTCACCGAGGCACGGAGTCAGTGATAGTTAATGTACTTAAGTCAGAAAAACTCATTCGTACACGCCTGGATTCGACCCATGGCCCTATGGCCTTATAAATTTGAGACAGGTTCGTTGCGCTCTGGGCTATCATGACACTAAATGATTAAAATGGCTACGATAAATGGCTATGAGGAAATATTTATTACAAAAGCACTATTTTTCTAATTAACTACTATTACTTATGGTTTTTTTTTATTTTTTTGTTTTAAACTCAATAACTCTGTCAATTTATAAGTTATTGTTATTACTTACACAAAGAGCTAATGTTTAAGAAAAAAATCCATACTGGCTATAATACTTTAGCAGTTTAACAGTACAATTAGAGATTTAAATATAAAACAATTAAGATATCAACGAGAATAAAGATCAATGAGGCTCCTAATTAGGTACTTAAGTACTGTTTACGCTTTCTTACCATCTAACAACTAATCGAAGTGTAATTGTCGGACGATGTATGAGCGTGTTTACTTCGACAGATAAAACGTCCCTTTGTTCTTATGCCCTTAATATTCAATCTCACACTAGTTTCAAATACTTGATAACATTTCCGGTGTTTGCTTACAAATCTGGAATGTGGGAAGTTAAAATTTAATTTATCGCTTATTATTTGAACGAGCGTTTACGAATTCGTATTACTATATACTATTCATGACGAGAAATAAGGGTTAATAGTGTAAAAACCATAAAATAAGAATTGACTAGAAGCCCTCTTCTGTGTTTACCGTCTAACCACTCATACTCTAACTAGCTGGTGCAAGATGGCGAGTTTCAGTTCGCAACGTCTCCACACACCGATCTTCACCCCGGCGAAATCCCCGCGCGCTGGACTTCACCCCGCGAATTTGCGGTTGACATTTTTGACTGTGAAGACATTTAAGACTCTATTAAAACCAAACGCTGCTGTCAATTTTTTTTACTCTATGGTAAATACGTACCAAATAATTTTGTTAGTCTGTTATCACGCGCGGGTTTATTGTTATGCCAATATAGATCAAATCGAAATATACAAATACCATTGAAAAAAGAACTGATTAATTTTAGTAACAATTGAAGTGAGGTACTGTGGGTAGTGATAATATTTCATTCGTTCGAGCTTATCAAAATATACGTGAAAAACAAGTTCTATTCGTGGTCGTACCTGTTTTGGTGTCATTTTCTACAGAAAATATACAAAATGTGGAGTCTATTTTGGATTTGTCTTATCTTTACCTTAATTTTTATCTTTTAGTTTATATATTTTTTATTTATTTATTTACAACCCAGCTTATTGGCCAGGTTCTCGGAGTTGATCCCATACATAAGATTTTCGCCGGATTCCTTTTCCTCTATACGTCTATCCCCTATTACTTATTTCCTATTTCCCAGTTCCTTTTTTTTACGTAATTTCTCATTCTTCCGTAACCATTATATTGCACTTCTTTTTCCACTTCCATCCAGTAGTTTTCACATATTCTTTTCTTTCTTTTTCTATATGCTCTATCAACTGCTTTAAATCTTCCTCTACCCGCATATTTTGTGTCTCCTATCGGCATCTGTTATCTAATACTTGTTATTTATTCTCTTCCAGGCTTCTACATCTGCGACCATCTTCTTCGTACTCCCTTCAATTGTTATTAAAAAAATAATACCCTGTCATTTTGTATTTACCTTTTGTACATTATAAGGTTGTAAAATATGAAAACTTAGACCAAGTTCTTTTAAGCTATTTATAACAAAATAAAAACGTCTGACATTTAAAATAATACTAAAATATCGTAAACAAAACTATTAACACAGTTAGTATTTAAAAATCTAGTGCGATCCGAGAAACTGGTGGAAACTAGGAAAAACATTATCTGTATCGTTTCTTGCGGTGATAAAACATTTACCATATCGCATTCCCACCGCATATGCATGCGACCTGTGCCTATGTGAACGATGGAGTTATGTCACACTCGCTCCGAACTTTCTGCGACAAATCCTCGTCTCGGATTCTCGCAACTGATCGTATTGTTTAAACATTGAATAAGATAAGCAAATGTCGTGTTTAAATGACCACAGAACTATAACGTCGAATTTCGAAAGCCTTGGTAGATCTGACAATACAATGATTTTCATCGTATAGCTCTTGAAGTGAAACTTCTATGGACACACTATAAACTCCAAAGTTGACAGTGAACGGAAAAATCGAGTCTATCCCAAAAAGAGTTAAAAAAAACCAACAATAGTTACCAGTTTAAAATTTAAACATATAAAAACTCTGTTTTTTGGGAACTTTAAAATATTCAGTTTCTAATATTAACTTTTTGAAATACGATGAATTAATTGAAATTTTTAAAACAAGAAAATTAATACATGTACCTAAATAATCCTACATACTATAATCAGTAGAACTCTTCGACTAGGTATATATAAATACATAGACACACGCTTAGACAGAAAAATGGCAAAATAGACTAAATTTATTTAGCTGAAATTATAGACATATTTTTGAATAAAACGTTAGAATTTATATTATTTGGTAAATAAATTACGTTTTACTTGTAGCCAAAGTGTAGCGTAAATACGTTTTCAGATATCAATTTAATTGTCGTGATATTTGATATATTATTATGATTGCGTGTATAGTGTTATATTTATATGTGAAAATATTGCAGTTTATCATATTATCATATGCTACTTCTTATATTATATGTACGAAATAGCATGTAAAATATTACTCCCATGACAAGCTGCCTCCTGTACTTGAAGTTTCTTTCCCGTCACACAACACACACTTTTTTTTTAACATATTACGTAACCAATAATATAATTCAATAGTTAAGTTAAAATAATTAACCATCTGAAGTTTTTCTGTGAAAGAAACCTATAAATAGTTTTATTTTAGTCGACCGTTTAGCACAAAAAGAGGTTGAAAACAAAACAACTTATTAGTTTTTTTTTTTTGTTTATTTTTACTAACTGAGTTTTTATCAACAGTATCTATTGAGAACGTTTTATCTAGACAGGGGAAAATTTATTTGAGCCGTAACATCAAAATATTCCAATAATTTGAAATAAATAAGTAATATCTATATAATGAACGTAATCTTTGTTTAAATTATGTTCATCTGCGTCCAGTTCAACAGCCTTACTTACATTCGTCTTGTTTATGTTATAAGCAAATTGAACTTTATGTCATCTGTCAAAATTAATAACGATTGTTAATCAATTGTAAATGAGATTACTGCTGTCTAATCCATGATACTGAAGTTAGTAATTGAATTTTATAAGAAAAATTATGATTGCCGCATCCGATTGTGTGCAGACTCGTTACGTACCTACATCTCTGAACATTTGAAATACAGAGGCATGGGACGTAAGCAGGTCGACATACATTGAGCCCCGAAACTACGAGCTAACTGATAGCTGCGTTTGTGGTGGCATTACCGTTGTTGTCTATTGCGAGGTGAGCCCTGATTAATTTATGCGCCGTCGTATTTATACGAGATAGTGTTCAGTGTAACATCTAGTATTTGTTCTGCTCCAAGGCTTATCTTTTAATTCTCTAGCTGTCAGAACTCGCTGTGATGTAAAATAAAAGGATATAACTGATTTTATAGATAAAGAAAGTCTTAAATTTGCCGTTATAAAAATGTCAACAACTCATATATATATTTTTTTAATTCCTGAAATTTTGATACAGTGGATTTATTTGTTTTTTTTTTATAATATGTATAAAAGCAAATAATAAGGAATTCGTGTAACAACTACGATCTGATTATTGCTAAAATGATTGAAAGTTTACATGCTGTATTTCCCACTCTTTTTCTTGAATATAGTGAGAAATCAGATAAAGTATATAACTACTAAGTGGGTATACACGAAGAATGAAATTGTTTAATCACGTGAAGCGTAAAGGAGACACTGTTTGCTCTTGCAAAAATAGAATTTTTTTATTAAATATTTCGGTCTTTATATAATAATAATTAAAATTTACTAAAAATAAAAGGCATTATTATGCATTGAAATCTGATGTTAAATATCATAAATGTTAATCATCAAACAATAAAACGGAAATCATTAAAAAAACATGATGACGTATTATTAAAACAGACATACCTAATTTTAATCCTGATTAACTCCCTGCAGAATAAATCTGGACCCTACCTAGTCGTGATGTAGACGTGATCGATCATTGATGGACACACGAACTGTTAACTAATTTGTATCACTGTCTGAGTGGAAAAACACTATAATCACTTACTACCCACAAACATTTAATGTCAGTATATTTAAACCATAAATCTAAGAGTCGAGGGGGTCAGTTGCGGACGATCTAGTGCTTCAACTATTTCATTGTAATATAGTACATAATTATTGCCAATTAAATCTCAATACAGATAGGTATTTAAAAACATCAGAGATGGTAAAATCGTAATGGCGCGTAAATTTCCTTATTTTTAATTCTCCGTTCCTCAAAAGGAGAAAGACGGAACCCTTAAAGGACCACTGTCCGTCTGTCCGCCAATCTCTTCTTCAATGAAAATCTTGTTTCTCAGAACGGGTCGAATTATGAAGTTGAAATTTATAGCTAATAAATCTCAACGTAATCAAAGTATATAGCCATTTATGTCACATAGTATGATCATCTAAACCTATGGGGTACCTCTCCTCGACCTAGGATCTTGTTTGGCAAGAAGCTAGGTGTCACAAATAAATGGGAAAATCTGAAAATCATTAATTTCAACCTGACAACCTAAAAATATTTTTTGCGATTAGAAACATAATTTTTTTGGTGAATACACAATACAAATACCTGTGTTGCGTGGTGTGTTGAACCCTCGGTACGCAAGTGCGACTCATACTTGACCATTTTTTTTATCAAACGCCTCAAATTATTTTTTGTCGTTTAGCAAATTTCTTTTTTAACGTGGCTTTAAGTCATGAACGTTTCAAGTCACCAAGTAGACAGAGAGGGCTATATCAATGCGTGACGTCACGCCTTAGTATAGCCATTTAAAATAAAAGTTCTTTGTTTATTAACCGATTTTGATTTTGTTTTTAAATTTTGGTATAGAATCAAATCTATTTCTATATTATTTTTAAAAATTTTGTTTCAGTGTCAGTCAACTACCCTTTCTAAAATGGCATACTTTGCGTGACGTCACTTCCGTCGGCTTTTCCAGTAATTTTATCTCTAAAAACATTCGCAACTTAAAAACAAATTGAAAGAAATATCCTAATATTTCTTTAGAATTTGTTTCATAAAGAATAAAAATTTGAGTATTAACCTAACACTACTGGCATTTTCCGTATTTATCTCTAATGATCACAAAAAATTGAAATTCTTGGAAATCGTAACAATATTAATAGTACACGTAGGTATATATAAAGCTGGCATACAAGATTGGAGTTTGTTATCCTATTTCGCGACGAGCTCAGTCTGTGAACAACATTTCACTGTAATTAGATTAAAATTTCTTTGTCTATTTATATAAAAAATATAACCTGGTATTAAAAGTAATTTCGTATTTAAGACACCTGGAGAGACTTTCGGGTTATGGCTATGATGGAATTTTGGGTCAAGGTCGTTCAGGGATTTTCACTAGTTTTAGATGGTACGAAATGAATTAAAAAAATTACAAGTACAGAACCAATTCGCTGCTTGCCGATGAGTAAATGTTTTGTTAAAGTATGATGTAAAAGTTATGAAATGATAAATTAGAAATAACAATTTTATTACATTATTTATTTAATTTTATCATTTAGGTATATTATTTTAATATCTAATAAATATTTATTTCTTGTTTTAATCTTAATGTAATTGCTTGATAAATATACAACTGGGTTACAGGTTGCGCCAAACTTAGTGGCCGATTTGAACACGAGGCGGATGTGAGTCGACGACGGCATTGCAGCACCCGCTGGCACCTACAATTTGCTACTGCGACGCTACACGACGCGACGCTATGTACGGAGTGCATTGCTCATTCCCTACCACTTACTTGATCGACTTTGTTTATTTAATTTTACGATTCTACAACTCTTCCATACGACTATCAACTCGTAAGCTTCTCTCGTTAATGATTTCGAATTTTGTACCTATTAGTTTTCGAAAACTTTCGACTTTGATAATTAGAAACTACACTTTTCCTTAGAACGATTTCCTTACCATTTACCGAAATTCATTCAGTTCATTTGCCGAGTAAAGGTAATAAATATACAAATGTATGTCTTTTGGCGGAAAGTATCCTATATCTGTCTTCAGGATGCGAGATACCTCTATGCGAAATTTAATTCTTCACTTCACTCCATCAGCCCATTTTTACCCCACTGCAGGGGCTTAGGCCTCCCCAAGGGTAAGGAGGGGGGCTTGGAGCTTAAATCCACCACGCTGCTCCCCAGCGGGTTGGGGATTTTAACGACCGCCATCTATTGACAGCGTCCGGGACCGACTGTTTAACGTGCTCTCCGAGGCACGGAGTCAGTGATAGTTATGTACTTAAGTCAGAAAAACTCATTTGTACACGCCCAGATTCGAACCATGGCCCTATGGGGCCTTATAAATTTGAGACAGGTTCGTTGCGCTTTGAGCTATCACGACACGAAATTTAATTATGACCCGTAAAAAAGTAAAAAACGTACAGACACATTCTTCGCGCTAAAAAGTAGTCTAAGTCGGTCCTCCGAATGCAATCTGCATACATAAAAATACATGATTTGCGGTAAAAAGTTGCCTATATCCGTGTTCCCTATGCAAGCATCTCCCTACCGAATTCCACCAATAGCAGTTTAACGGTTTAGCTGTGTAGTATTACCTATAATAGTTCGGATTAAAATTTCTTGGAACTGATTTCTAATTAAGTTTATTTAAGGTTTATTGTAACAAAAAATATTTATTTTTAATTTTTCTACTCGACATTTCATCACTTCTTTCATAATTGGTTTAAAATAATAAAATATTTTTAAAGTAAATAATGCTGGGAAAGAATAGCATTAGTAAACAAAATATTATTATGTAGCAGATTTGAACACGGAACCTTAACGTGTACTGTCATATGAAGCGTACGATCAATGGAAATATTAGCGCGAATTCGCCATCCGCCGATAACGTCGTATAACAGGGTCGGTGGGGTTAATACTTTTTTGTTTACTGCGAGACGTTTTACCGATTCGTTTCGTCATCTGTCGGTCGTGGTGTGATGTTCACGACGAACATCGTGACGGCGTCGCCCGGATTTCGTATGAACCGAGGTTATGAGATAAAGCCGTGCTCCGCGGTCGCTTAGCTCGTGCTTAGTTCGCAAGCATCATCGATAATCGAGTGACAAATTGAATTTTGGACCGAGACGTAGAAATATTGATAACGAACCGCCGATAACCTCTATCTCGATTTCGTTTGCAACTAATTTCGTGTTTAAAAAATATTTATGTTCTCGTTTAAGATTAGAGTCTGTTATTCACAAATTTTACTTCTGATTAGCAAATTAAAACTTGCGAATATGTAATCATATATGCACCATCCCTCTCATTTAACTTCTAGTATATTCTCTGCGTTTTGACCATTGCTTCAAAATTCAACTCCTATAAGGTATGTTCAAGGTTTTAACGGTTAAATATAAATAGACGCTGTGTCTAAGTACGCATCAACTTCATATTGTGCACAAATTCTAAATAATACTGTACAGGGGTCATACGCGCTTTAGAAAGAAAACACTAGCGGTTCCAATCATTATGCCACGCATAGAAAGCGGCGGGTAATTGAAAGAATCTTTTTTTTTTAACGAGAAAATCTGACACCACGAACAAAAACGAGCATAATTTCCTTCTAGCAAGAGAAAATGTCTTCTCCCTTTGGAAAAATGAAAAATATACGAGTAAAAATCAATCTGAGAATGCACACTCGTAGTTCATGCGAGCGAAGCCGCAGGCGGCTGCTAGTATGTTTCCAAATACAGTATTAAAGAATTATTCGTATTAGAAAGTGAACTAGTTAAGTAAGTCTAAATAAAGATTAGCTAAGGATGTATTAATACAATTACTGCCTGTCGGAATATGCAAAAGGAAAATTCGGTACCTAGTAATTCTACTCGTACATGCTAACCAATGTGAAACATTAAATAGGTAATGACAAAACGGCTCAGTGCCTTTTTATCTTCTGTTGGCAACCATTTCTATTTATTTTTTGTTTAGTAGATATTGACGAGCTTCAGTGTAGTCCCCTACCTTCGATGTAGAGTCGGTCTTTATTTATAAGATAAAACAGTTCACTACCTTTTTCCAATGTCAATAAATTTTTGGTGGTTTCAAAAAAAGTGAATACAGGAAATTTCAACGCCCATTAGTACAATTAAAAAAAAAAATTATAACCATCGATGTAAACTATTTTGGATTCTTAAGAGGAACTATTCTATTATATATTTATTAATACAGTTCGATATCAACAACTTTAAGAAATAAAGAACGTAAAGCCCAGAGCGACGTGAGGCGGTGTTTACACTAACTACCGCGCCGGGAGCGGGCGCTAATTCACACAGGGAGCGCCATCCACCGTTCGGAGCTTATCCTCAGTTTGTTCTGTGATCTCGTGTGTATTTTTGAATCACTCCACGGATTCTCCACAGGCGTTATACTAAAAGGCTCTACTTACAAGATAACCGAGATTAAATTTTTACTTTCTAACGACCGTAAGCCACAAAGAAAGTATTGTCGTAATAATATCGGTATCGACATAGAACTAATAAATATATCCCAATAGAGTACACATATCATATTGATTTCCTTAAAGCACAGCTTAAAGTTAAATGGCGTATTTATAAAAAGTATCTTTATTTCTTTATTTCCTTATAAAAGAAATGAGGGTTTAACAAGTTTTTGCTATCAAACGGTTACAAAATACGCTGCATGGCGTCCGAACAGGTGAGACAATGCTTCGTCTCTACTCTCAAAAAATGAACAAAGTAAAAGACCCTTACAGGTTTTCTAATAAGTAATTCATTTCTTTGCAGTCCAGTAAGATCGGTATTTCCCCACTAATCCTTAAATCTTTTAAAATAGATTATGAACGCGAAAGTGTATTTGTTACACACATAAAACAAATCCACATAATTTTTGCAACGTATAGTTTATGAGTTGGAGAGTGACAAAGGCTCTCTACTTTTGTCCCGGAACGAAGTAGATTATTAAACGGTGCTTGTGGCATAAATAATCTTCATGCTAAAAGTGCTGAACGGATTTTGATGAAATTTAGTACATAGGAGAAATTTCGTTATGGAAAAATACACGATCTTGTAGGATAATTGTTCTCCATACTGGACGAAAGTCCAAGGACTATTCCAAAAGTCCAATTTAGTAAACTTAGCAATAATATATATAAATCATCCTGGCGGCTATTTTCAAGATCTTAGCAAAGAGGTGATGACAACGAAATGAAAGTCTGAAAGTGAAATGAACGAATTGTTCCCACCAAAGTAATGTATCTATGAGTTTTAGAAGAGTGGACGTCAAAATTTAGTGGTGGAACAGCAAAATTAACTTGGTGTTCGTTTTTTACTCAACTTCACACAAAACTTACTGTCGTAACACTATCCCGACTTCTATGAGCTAGCTATGACATTATTAACTAAACCAAATCGTATTCATGGTTTGGTTATATAAAGTCTGGATAGAGAGTCGACGACAAAAAACCGAGATTAAAATATCACCTAACTGTTGGTTATAATACACGTATACAGAGACAGTTTGTACAAGGTTAGTATGCCGTATGTATGTGTTGAGTATGTGGTCTGTTGAATCATTTAGACAAATATGTAAAAGTTGACCTGTCATTTTTGTTGACTTTGTATTGCAAGGATTCATGTAGACATTATACAAGGTGAAATTTTAACAACCATCCAAATTTTAATGTGATGATTTTTTCATGGAAAACCGCCGGCCGTCTTGTTTCCGTTTACTATCCTTCAATAGAAAAATATTGACATATAAATACAAATATATAAACTACAAATCTTTTCAGAAAAAAACCAATAATTCTAGTCATCATTTACGGTCGCTGTACGCTCCACCCCGTCTCGTTATGAAGGTCTCAGGCGCGTCGTCACAAAGAAGGCAACAAAACGTTACAAAATAACACTAGATAAAACAATATTATTTACGTAATGAGGTCTATTGGTGATACCTAACATCAATAAAAATTGAGATGGTTGTTAAAATTTCATCCTGTATAATAAAAACTTGATGGCTCTCATCCTCGCACGAATTAGCTCAAGAACTCTAAGCCACTGAGAGAAATCAAGCTTTTACTTCAACTATAGACATTTGACATGCATCCTGCCTACAATGACATACGGTGCCGAAACATGAACTCTCACGGCAGGACTAGTCCACAAATTTAAAGTCGCTCAGCGCGCTATGGAACGGGCTATGCTCGGTATTTCTTTGATGGACAAAGTCAGAAATACTTAAATCCGTCGAAGAACTAAAGTTGTCGATATAGCCGAAGTGATTAGCAAGCTGAAGTGGCAATGGGCCGGTCACATTTGCCGTAGAACCGACAACCGATGGGGTAGACGAGTTCTCGAGTGGAGGCCACGTATTGGGAAGTGAAACGTTGGACGCCCGCCGGCCAGGTGGACTGATGACCTAAAGCGCCATACCGGGGGTAATTGAATGCAGAAGGCGGAGGTTCGTGTGCGGTGGCGAGCCTTGGGAGAGGCCTATATCCTGCAGTGGAGAGACACGGGCTGATGATGATGATGATAGACATTCGAAGTAAGTGTACTCGGTTTCATTTACACTTGGATGTGTGGTCTTTTTGTATGAAACATAAATTTCAAGGAGTTACAACATTGTGGGCCTCGCAACAACGGTGTCAACCAAATCAGTTCGGTTTAGACGAATTCAGAGCAGAGTTTGGGCAGCCAGTTAGCACGGCTCCGCTACATGGGCTTAATTAGAATACATTTGCACTATTTTTGGACGGGATAAACACAGGCGAGCATATTGTCCAACGGCTCACAAATTGGAAACAAATGGTTTTGAGCTCGGCCTCGACGTGCTAACTTAATTTGTTCGGCTTTCGCTAAAACGTGAGTAATCAGTTGAAATCGCCCGCACGGTGGCATAATATGGTTCGATGTTTGCTTTACAGCTGGCTACGTGGAAATTGTAATACCGTTACACTATATTTGTTCCACACAGGTTTTTCCGTGAGCGAAAATCGTACAAAACATTATAATTATGCGCTTGCAATGCGCTTATACGATTAACTGTTTTTACATTTCACTTCATTATCTTGCAGCACTTCGCGATACGTCTGCATAACCTAGATGCGACAGCTATTTTCTCACATAAAACTTGTCAGAATGGGTGCTTTGTTTGTAGCGTAATCATTTTACGACAATGTTTCAATACACTGATGAATTATTTTGTAACCGTGACGATTTATTTTTTATAGAGAAGAAAAGTACAACGGCCGACATTTAAAGTTTTCATTGATACGACATTCGCGAAAACAACCTAGACAGAGCTCGTGTGAAAATATTGGCATTACTACAAATACCTACGAGCTGTATATCATTTTTTTTTAATTATATTTGTTAAAAAAAAGACTCATTACAACAAAACGTGAAACGTGATATGGTAAATTTTTAAATAAATTTACTTTCTGTCTACTCACTATACACGCTACTTGTTAGAGCCGTCATATAAATGTAGTATAAGTTATCCAAACAACTGATATTTTTTTACAAAAATTAATTGTATCGTAAACGGACCAAAATTACGGCGGTTCAAAGAACTGCAATCGCCATTCTTTCCACATACACCACGAAAACAGAGTACATTGTAAAAAAAAATTACATTTACCGATAAGAGCGACGCACGTTCCTGAAGTTTCAAAACCACAGTGGTACGCTACGCAGCACACTCGTCAAATCACAAACGAATTCCGACACAGAGCTGCGATAATAAAATAATAAATCTCGGCCGCGATCGTAATAATCCACGGCTTAGCGCGATAACGTTCGGAATTAGCCTGTTTATCGCGTTACTTCTTGCTATCGCAACTTAGCAAGACTAATCTCGGCTATGATAACTAACGAATCCGCATTAAAACGTTACATGTCATATCGAAATATGGTGCGTTCTAACGTTTCGCATGCATAACTATTATAATGTTTTTCGTCTGCGTGCCAGTTGATCCACTTAATCAAATATACGAGAAGAAAATAAGAATTCGACAGATCAAACAAATGTCTCGAAATGTGGTAATCTACGATTCAGGTTCCGTTATACTTCCATTTCAAAACATAGATACTATGTAAGTGACGGCAAGACCTACACAGTACATGGAAATGTATTTAAACTGAACTGTAAAATTTTAATACTTTATTATCCGTTGTAAAATATATACGTTACATCTATGGCGACCAATAAGGCTACTCAAGGCACTCACAATAGGTAAATGTATCAAAGAAGTGATCAATAGAGCCGCAGACATGCCGCAGACCACATTAGATATTGTTAACAAAACTTCCTCTCCGATTAATATGCGTAGAGTAATAATATGCGTACGTGCTGGCACTGCTACCGCCGCGGCCGCGATCGCCTCCAAGCAATGTTTTCGCATGCGCGACGCGTCCATGCAAAATTTAGGCAGAATGCGTTTGCTGACGTAACGAGTGCGCAGTAAAAGTAGACGTACTTTCCGTATACGTCTCTCCGTCCGTCGCATCGGGCAGCCCGAAGCTAGAACGAGCAGGGAACAAGATGCACTCAGCGCTGTCGACGACAGACAGTGCATCAAGCATTCGGCTAAAGCGAGTTTTGACGACCGCCGGCGCATTCCCATGCGAGGTATGCCTGCGGGAGCCACGTCGGCAATTTAAATATTGCGGCTACTCAAAAACGTGAGATGTGGGCAGCGACCGTGTGGTCAAGGCTCCACGCAACTCGGATACACCGAATACGAGAGAAAAACTCTTAACGAACACGCCACATATTCTCGTAATTAAATTGTACCTTTTTTGTTTTATCTCATGCAGCGAATTAATAATTTTCAGGTTAATTTCGGCTAAATACGAACGTATTTATTATAAGGTATAATTCGTCTTGTTACGAGGAAGAATTGGAAGACCGCATGGCGCACGAGTTTCATATGCGATGTTCATGTTCACATGTAAGTTTGTGAGCAATAAAAATTCCCTTAATGAATTTAAAGCGGCGAGGGACCGGTCTGAGCTCAGAAACAAATTCAAGCACATTGTAAGGGCGAAGTGACATGTTTCACGGTTCCGAGTTTCGGAACAGTCCCATGTCGGCACCATAAAGATATGTTAATGGATTCACGCGCGCGCGGCGTCGTCGCCGTGTCCGAATTTTGCAAGTCCGGTTGTTTGATGCGCTTGCGCCGATTCCGGTAAATCCGTCGCGTCGGAAGTGCGCGCGCCACTGCCGCCCCGCCGCAATGCATACCTACTCCACCATGGAACGAGTCATTGACTTTTGATCGGTGTACCCAAATTTACTATGTCGATTTTCGTTTACAGTTATTTAATGCTTAGCCACACTGAGATTTTTTTTTGTATAGAAGTAGGTATCTACCTAACAACCTACAACGAATTCAAGTGCGTTCCTGTACACGAAACCAAAATAATTAAAACGAACCGTAACTAAGCTCTTTTTAATTTGTTAGCTTTTTTATTAAATAAACCTGTAACACAGAAACACATTCGTATTTTGTACTTTACCGGAAACTACAATATAGCAAGCGCAGGTAGATTGAAATCACCGCCTGAACTATTGCCTGTAAGCGGTCGAACGATGCACTTATTAGTCGATAGCTCTGATTTTGTTTAAAAAGCGTTCTTACTGCATAAGGCGCGTCGCCGTCGCCGTCGCCGACATGCAAGCAGACCTCGCATTATTGATGCGACGTGAATATTTTTAATCGTATGAGGTGGTCATTACAATCGATGACCTGTCGACGAGTTACGAGTATAAGAAAACTAAGTACGTATCTACTCGATATTCAGACATAGTATACCATGTCCTGTTTCTAATTTTTTTAATTCTATTAAATGACTGACCATATGTAAAACGTATTTATTAACTTTTAAACCCTTATAAGAGTTTTCTGGACAGCGCCAAAATGTCCGTAGGTACCTTTTTTAAATATAAAAGGCGGTATACCTACCTACTTGGAAAAGTGTCACATTAATGATAGATGTCAGTGGGACTTGAACTAAGAATCGAGGTCAAGGATACAGAAAAAGAAAGGATAAAAGTTGTCACCAATTGTCAAAGTAACTGGTGCTTTTATGTGAAAATTTGTAATATTATCATAACACTTTCATGCTAATCAATTAACTAAAAGAATAAGAAATTCCAATGAGATTCGTAATTTTATTGTTAAATGCCTTTTAAATAATAATTACAACTTATTTTTATGAATTAATTACGAAATTGTTATTTATTCATCCTGTATATAACTTCGTTTACGTTAAACCGTTTACATGATAATACTGGCAGTTAAAATACACTTACCTCGTTGACGCCATCTGTCGTCACTAGAATGAACAACGTTGAAAGTAAATTTTTTTCAATATTTATCAAAAATCAGACTCAGTCCGTAATCTTAAAATTTATATGAGCATCGTATATCTCAATCATAACCCGAATCGTACAAGAATTACTTTAATTACTTAATTATTTTTATTTAAAATTATTATTTAAAAACTAGCCGTCTCAAAAACTTGTCAATTTTATGTTTAGTTGATGCAACTTCAGGCGTCAAAATTTTATTATTGCAAGCTTATTATAATTGTAATATTAAATATTTAGTTTCGTTTGTTTGGTGACCCTCATCATTAAGGGATTTTAATTTTAAAGTATTTATTATAAAAACAAGAAAAAATTGCATAAAGATTGGTGTGCCAAATTAACGTTAAAATTCTGTGATACACCTACCTAACAAGGGCGGATTTTGAATTGTCGCAGGGAGACGCACAAATGTTTTTGTAAGTGAGGTAGCGTTTACCTGACTTTTATGACGGAACAAAATAAATCGGAGAGAAGAGAGATTGTCAACTTATTGTTTATCTTGTTACCTCAGTTTAACCATCATAAACACCATTGTCACAAATAGGATCAGCTATAATTCCTAACGGTGACATGTCTTTCAAGGCCATTCTTTTACTTTTAACGACTTTACCTGTCTCATTTGTGTCCAGCTTTGACACCATTCAGAGGTAAGGACTGAAGCACTTTTGAATTTGTTTAAATGAAAATACCTCGTGGAAAGTAAATCCTTCGATCTTTAACGGTTAAATACAAAAAAACTCATAAAGTTTATTATAATTTCGTTAAGAACGCAAAGAAATTAAATAGCGCTTAATTAGTTACCCACGGTAATATTAAATAAGATTATGAGGGGAGAATGGGTATATTTCTAAATTTAAATTAGATTTATAAATATACCATTATCTAAATCTTATCCACTCCAGTATAGATTCATATTTAATCTTATCCACTCCAGTACTTCTTAGGGTTCCGTACCCAAAGGAACCCGTTACTTATTACAAAGTTTAAGCAGTCTGTTTGTCTGTTTTACTTTTAAAGGGCTATATCTTTTAAACCGTACACCGAGAAAAGTTTTCTTCAAAAAATATGATGGTTCACCATCAGCAGAGCATTTGATGATCGAGTGTCTAGGTCATCATAAATTACGTTACAGGAAACATAAATCAACGCATATTTTTTCTCTCTTCGTAATCCTCCATTTTTACTTTGGCCTTTACTTTCCATTGCTCGACTGACGATAAACTCTTTTCTCAGGGTAGTACATTTTTCACGGAAAATGTGTTAATAGGTTAGATGTATATATATATATACAAAAAATTAAAGGATCAAGATTTTTGCCACCACACCACAGTAATAATAACAACGTATACATGACAACACCGTCTTGGTCCCAAACTAAACATTAGCTTGTGTTTTGGGTACCAAGCGAAGACACCACTTACATATAACAACCAAGACCCGGTACCAGTATCGATATTCATGATATAAATACTGACCCGACCTGGGAATCGAACCTGGTACCTCCAACTTCGTAGGCAGGGTCGCTACTCACTAGTCTAAGCGGTCGTCAAAGTACTTTTGGACTGTGACGTACCTTTCTGTTGCTCACATTTTTGTCGTCGCGTCGCAGTATCTAGATATAGTGACATGGAATAAAATTCTGAGATAGTAGTGTATAACTACGCGAAATAGTGTTCTGAAGAACCGTGCGTAATTCGTCAGCGGGTGGCGGGTGAAGGGCGACACACGCACGCTCTCATCTCGCTGGACGCTGCCACCAAACAGAGATTAGAGTTCGTTCACACAGGATTTTATTCCTGCATCATATCGATGCGCGCACGCACGTATCGGTGCACAGCTCTTACTCATTTGTTGTTGTAATTGTAAAAGGGATGGCGGATGAGATAAGTGGGTCGATGACATTTGGCTCCGGCCGGCGATTACTACGATTACCAGTATGCACTTCGAAATGAGCGTTGAACTTTATTACGAGCTTTGATATACAACTGCACTATCACAGTTCAAATCCTATATACAGAGACGTCGTCTATACTTCCACGGTCTGTTTACTTTCCTGGGATATCTGTATTATATGAGGAATGTAAATCAATTACGATTCTCATTGCTACAGTCTTTAATATAATATTTTACAAAATTATTTCTACCACACTGTTCAAATCGCATTTAAATAGTTTCAAAATATCTTTATTAATATCTAATGTAAACGAGATAATAAAAAGATATTATTACAAGTTTTCGTTATTAAAACATATTCTCACGCGTGTTTGTCACAGATTAGAATATGACCACGGTGGAAACATAAGGGCCGATAAAGAGCCGATGGCATGGGCATTGACTACCAGAGCGCTATCGCATCCGCCGCGTTCAGCCACATCGGCCGCAACGATAAACGACTCCCGATTATGCCCGATGTTTTGAACTTATTGATCTGTTTCTATGAAAAAAATTAGATAACGTACTTTATGTGTATGACTACAAAGAAAATGAGTTATATTTTGACTGTGAATAACGGAATTTTCAAAATACTTATGGCATTTGGCTTGGTACTTATAAGTTTAAAATACATACGGTTTGGTACCCAAAAAAACACAAGCTAATACTTAGTTTGGGGCCTAGACGTTGTTGTCATGTGTACGTTGTTATTATTATTATTTATATGGAGTACTTGAAAACTTGTGATTCAATTTAGAAATATCTAATAGATCTTATTTGTGTGTCGAACTTACTACGAATATTTTTTAATATATTTGCGCATCTTTCAGTGCATGCAATGCTTTACTGTTAGTAACAGGGCACTGATACATGTAAAAGTTCTAAGGTAAAATTTTATTTTTGTACTAAAATGAACCTATCGTTGAAGAGCCAAATAAATAAATAAGTAAATATATAAAATAATAATTTCTAGTTTGTGTTCTAACCAAAAGTTTTGGCCAATGTGGCGTCTAAACTAATTACACGCCAGAAATATTTTGAAAATACCTATGCTTCTGCAGTACAGAAATTTCATCAAATCTAGAAGGAACACAGTTATTTATGTTCATTTGGTAGTTATAATAAATTTTAATAGAGATCTTGTGCCCGTTGAAATATCTTAAAATATTTAAGGGCGATGAAGCCCATATAGGTAGGTACTTACTCAGGTAACTGAGCTTCACTTGACATAGCGCATAGATACCTTAATGTTATGCTTATCACTGTTTTTCAACTTTTCAAACGCATATTTTTATTTAAGAAGAAAGGTAAAGCAAAATATAACAGTGATTCATATATTGATTTTTGAACTTACTTGTATATTATATATAGTCCAAAAGAACGGCTTAAGAGTTTTATGGTTTAGATGCTTATAATGAAAGGGTGGCACTTAAATAAAAAATAATCTGCCAATTAGGTAATACCAGCGACTGAAGTAATCAAGTGGGTCGTTGTCAAATTGGTCGGTTAGCTTACGTATAAACCCATTAATAAATGAACGGAGATTCTAAATATAGGCTATTATGCTATTAACAATCTGAAGCTGACATCAGCATCTTAACACGTTAGAATGAGGACAACAACACAAATTTCAATCGAGATTGACCCGAGGTCTTAGTTATACGTCCCGGTACCACAGCCGCTTGAAGATAGATATGTCGAATGTACTGTAAATTTCATTTCTAACATGTACAGAAATCCAAAAACAGAACTCCACTCCACCCACGATTATCCTGCATAATGGATGTTATTTTAGTATTTTACCGTTTACCGTGTTATTGTATAGAGGTCGATTATCCGTTTTTGTCAGGGCCGTATTCA
Source organism: Luffia ferchaultella (assembly GCA_949709985.1). Lineage (NCBI taxonomy): Eukaryota > Metazoa > Arthropoda > Insecta > Lepidoptera > Psychidae > Luffia > Luffia ferchaultella. The sequence goes on along the minus strand of OX453240.1, from coordinate 14,233,628 downwards.
AACTGTTTTTTTTTTTTAATTTAAATTGCAATTATTTTAATCTTTGCTATTTTTCCAATTTTAACTACCGCAGTAACACAAACACGATTCACGACCGAGTGAATATAAAATGATGAATAAATCAATGAATCGCTTCACTTGTAGTTCAGCTCGAATTGTTTATTCCCAGTTGATTAAAGACTAATTAATTACTGTCTACCGGTGGGACCACTCGATATGCAATAACAGAGAATGAAAAGCGGTTCTCGAACCTGCATCGAGTGCGGCATTCTGAGTACGTTTACAAAGTGTTGCATAGATAAAATTATGTTGCCCAGTTCCCCAATAAAAATGCATAACCGTTCGAAGGAAAACAATAAAGTGGTACGTAGGACAATAAAAAAAGCGGCAGTCTAATCCGTCCCATGGGGTGAATTCACGCACACGAAGGGCCGCGTTCCGATCGCACGCAGTATATGTGGGTACGTTAATGATAGTGAGCTTCCGCTCTCGTCACACCTGAGAGCTCGTAACCGACATCGGGTTATAGATAGATACCCCCAGCCCTTGCGCGGAACGCACCGTGTCACCGCGCTGGTATGGAGCTAATAACACCTGTCCAAGTAACAACTAAACCGCGATGTATATCTGTTAGATTAATGTAAAGATGTGATTTTTCATACAGTCAAACGTCAATATTACTTACAAATTGTCTGAGCCTAAGCAATGATATAATGCATGGAGGGCCAGAAGCGATATTTGAAAAACCGGTCAAGCTCGAGTCGGATTCGCATGGAAAGAGTTACGTATTATAAATCAACGCTACCTTACAACGTTTTCTTTTGATCTGACTTAAATTTTGGTAATAATTTTAACCCAACTCTTTCGTTTGTGTAGGTTATCATAGTAACTACTAGACGAAATTGAAGTTATTATAATTCTCAGAAAATCAAGCAACACATTTTATACGTTTTTCTCTTCAAGAATAATTTCCGTTTTCTATTGAAATTTAAGAACTTAATATTCTTGTTTAGATTTTTCTGTAAACTATGAGTGAGGCCCCATAGGACGTGTTTTTTCAAAATTTTTGTGTCTGTAGTTTCATAGATGACGGAGGAAAATCCTCTCTTCTAATACGTTATTTTTAATATATTATAAACTATGCGTATTAAAATTATTTAAAATATATATATATTTGTACTTGTCATAACAATTCCTTTCGTTTCATATGCATGTAACATAATTCAAATAACAAAAGTTTTTTATGTAACTTTATAATTGCCCCCAAAAATTAACTCATAAAACATATATTCTTTTATTTAGCCCATTTCCATGCCATGTTTTCGTTATTGGTTCACCTAACTCTGTATATGTACCAACTTTCAAAAGTTTCCGTTTTGTGAAATTCGGAGAAAATAATATGTGTCAGACGGATAGATACGAGAGTAGATAAGGGTTTTTCGAATCATTTAAGGGTTTTTTCGGTAGTATGGAACCTTAAAAACAAAACCTAAATGTGATAAGAAACTTAGAATATTCACAGTGTTAAACGACTAAAACGCGACCTTTTTATTTCAATAACAAAAAACCTGTTGTCAATACAACAGGTTTTTTGTTATTGAAATAAAAATCTGATGTGTAATGAGCGAGTCTTGTCATTTTTGCATTTTATAGAATTATGTTATATTCATTAAGAAAAAGTAACAAGTGAAAGAATTTTATTGATATTTTACAAAAATGGCGAAGATACACATTTTTTAAATAAATCGTGCAATGATGTTACTCTATTACATAACTATAGGCTAACGTGGATAATTTCTATATAGTGGCACCGAGTGACGTCATGAGCGGGTCGTAAAAACACAAACTTTGATTTCTTAAATCTCCGGTAATAATCGGTATTTTCCCGAAATTCAAAAAGTATAGTTATCAGTTTGTTATAGTCTAGCGTGTGAAATAACACATTATACATAATTTTATTGAAGAGAACGAGCTCATTATGGGCAGAGTTTTATCAATCTCAAATGTATACAATGCAATCGATGTGCGGAGACTAGTCGATGGATCCACACACACATGGTGCGCAAAATTTTTCTCTAAGCCAAATGTATCGTGAATCCAACTCGTAAATTTCTCAGACCTCCGAGCCACTTCTAACAAAAAGAGCCGGAGTTTAAAAATTTCTAGTTGAACGAAATTAAATGAAGACAATTGTAAAATAACATTTTTAAGTTTAAGATGATACCGCAGAACGATATAATTAAGATATTTTTCATATTAGATTACAATGAATCTCACAGAAAAAATAACTTCCTAGGGTGTGACTTTGATATAGGTATATTTACTCTTTATAGAGCACCGCTATCATTAGTCAAACTGCAACTAGTAGTCATTTGGACTATTAACGATAATTGTTATCTAATCTAATATTGTCGAGCAACAATATCTGTTATATAATTTATGACAAGGATAAGTGAGTTGAGTTGAATCAAATGCGGTTTTAATTAACGACATTAATGACTGTCATTTGTAAAATCACAGAAATGGCGTGTCCGAGTGAGGTAGACTACTTAATTAATAACGAATATCAATTTGATCTCATTGGCTTCGGCGCGGTTTATAAACCATGCAGATGAATGTATTTAGGTATTAAGTTTTACCTGTTATATAGATTTTGTTATTAAATTGGTTTAACTAAATGATATATTATATTGTATTTAATAGTGGTTTTTACAACTCTATATAGATTTTTCGGTCTAAGCGAATTACGCATGAACACAAAGGCGTGTTACTGCATTGAATAAGTTCAATTAATCCTAATTTGTTTGCCGAGATTAACCTAACGATAAAACTCTATGAATTCTTTAGGAACCCTTCCGTCATCCATGTCAGAGCAGCTTTTAAAAGCTTAAGAATTTGCTGCATACAATTTTTTCCTATTGTGTACGTTTAATAAGAAACATGTGAGTAATATAAGATGTATAGGTATATGGTTATAGTTCCGGGTTCTGTGCAACATTCAATAAAACGTAAGACAAATTCTTGCTTCGTTTATGTCGCTAGATAACACTTTACAGCTAAACAAATCCATTAATATAAACTTCAGTAAAATCCATATCATCGTGATCATTGACCTTGACTGACGTAGTCATCACTCGACTGTCTTTAATTCAAAATGTATTTGACACTTTCTTTGTCAGGTGCATTTTATATATTGGAAGGTTCTAACGTCCTAGCGCTTTCCAGAAAATCCCCATTTCATTAAATAGATCGTCGCCTGTTTTCGTCCGTATTTTCAGCGTTACGTTCATTATTAAACTTCCGAATTCTATAATTTCACATTAATTGAAACAAAGTTCTAATTCTTCAATCGTATTATGGTAAATAAGCAAGTATATGATTTTATTAACATAATTCCCTTGACGCTTGTCTTTACACTGTCGGAGTGACAACGCTGGCTTCCCCCACAATAAAAAGCATAGATTTTTTTGCAACAGTTTAACAACATGCAAACAGCTATGAATTTTCCTTTTTAATTAGTGAAAGCATTTGCATACAAGTGCAGTCCATACTAGGACGGTCATTATTATAATTGTGTTTTTTTCTCTCTCGAAAAACTTGACGCTGTGTAACGGTTAGCTCAGTCGATGGTAATCGCCGACGCATCCGCCGATAAATCGATAAACAAGTCGCGAGACTGTGACGAAGTTTCCCAACCACGGCCGTGACTGCCCGCAAATTATAATAATCAAGTGCTACTGTTTTACGTCCGTGGGTCAGGTACCTAAGGTGTGTGGGCGAATTATTCCTTTATTTATCTATATGATACATTGTAATATTTTTGAATTTAATATGTTTTAACTATACGAGATGCTCCTGAGGTACCCGAGGGATTGCTTACAACAAAAACTTCCAATCACTGATAACGTCAAATATGTAATATTTGCTGTCTGTCGTGAAAAGAAAGCGAACATTGAAAATGTGGGTTTTCGTCACGTTAAGTAAAAGAATAAAATAATAAGCAATTTTGCCGCTTTGTGTGGCTAGTGAGCAGCGAAACAGCGCAGTTCGTAATTTTAATGCACATAGTAATTTGATAGACTATTACTCGACTATATGTAAATAGTTGTATATATTTGTAAGGAGATTTACATGGACTAAGACAATAATGTGTGTTAAAAAAATCCTTTCAAAAAACAATGTTAAATTTAAAACAGGCACAAATTTTTCGGGAGCTTCAGGAGCACGATGCATACTCGTTGTATCTTTCAGATTCGACCAGACTGAGACATGGTAAAGTATCGTATAATTAATATTAAAATTAATAAAATGTCACGTTATTTTGTAAGTAAAAGCGGCTCATAGTTCATGAAGTCGGTGCCAGTTATGTCATATAGTTTACTTGGTTTTATATTTGAAGTAATGATTTGTTATAGTTGGAAATAATACGATTGTTTTTATTGTAGGTAATTAAGTACCTGGTTAAGTAAGTACCCTTTTGATATATGTGACTAGGCAGCGGCTTCTCATGCTAAAACTTTAACCTACAAAATAATTATGTTTTACTTGTAATGCTGATATTTTTTAAGACCATTTTATATTGTCAAAAAATTTGCTTTTCACAACACACTATAGCATAAGGTTTTTTACGAAATAACACAAAATTTGTGAGAAACGTAGGTAGATCAATGGCACACTGATAAACGTGTATTTTGCCAATTTTCTGAAAAACGGGATGCTTCACGTTTTAGTAAACTATCACCCCGGGATCTCGCTTAATAGAATACAATTTAAACTATCTAAACATCATTAATATAAAACTTTTTCCTTTTATGAAGGTGGATAAAAATGAAAAAAATTACAAGATTTTCCTTCAAAATAACGACTGTATATGATTACTATTACCTTATTCTCTCTATTTGACTTCATTTGACCTAAACTAATGTGCTAATTACTGCCACAGCGGCGGCCACCAGCCGCCGTATTACAGAGACAGGATTAACTGTAAATTCATTTTTTATGCTATTTTTAATATATTTTGTTAATTGATCTTATGGTCAATTTGGTTCAACATAAAATAAAAATTACAGCATCTATAAAGGTATAATAACTTCTCGAAAATTTAATTTTTTATTGGAGATAAGATTAAACTGGAATTTCAAAACTCCGTTAAACTCTTTATTATAGCACTTTATCTCCGAATAATAATACTATGCATGGAAATTCATTAAAAAAATACGCATAATATAAATCGTGTGATTTTTGTCTCACTATTAACTCTTTAGTGGACATTTCCAATGAGTTCGGTAAATTTTTATTACGTGCGAGATCTTACAGTGATAGCGGGGCGGCGCTAATTACCCGATTCCGATGCGTGCGTGACGCATCATGTCCGACGGTTATATGTGCAACGCCATTATTTCCCATGATAACATTTCAAAAAGGAAATATGAAAAAAATATGTAAAATGTGTGCGTAAATATAGATACGTACCTATATTAGAGACAAAAAAACTATTAATTTTTCAATTTTGTTAATCGTTTCTATAATTGACCACTTGCATCATGTTACATGTGGTTAAAGAAATTTGAATTAAATAAGCCACATAATGCACTGCATTACTGGAGACTTTCATAAATAAAATAATAGTCTGATTTAAGTCAAATAATTAAAATTATGGCTAATAAACTGTTAGTCAATCTAATACAAAGATTTTAACTGATTTCAACACGTCACTATGTGCTTTTAAAACAATTTGAAGCTTGTATTCGGAAGCTCTTCGAACGGAATTTTTTTTGAAGGGCTCGCGTGCGTGTAACGTCATTTTCCTTGGTTCGGATAGCCAGTGCCACTTCCTCTGACATACAAATTATTCACGTGCGATGTTCAAATACTCGTAATAATATTAACCTCACCGCGTACCAATGTGCTGGTAAAAATATCGATACCTACTAATAAAAGTTTTGACTTATGAAAATTTATGCCCATATTAGCAGTATTAGTGATTTTTATAGATAAAATAGTAAAACCCGTATCCAAGTAAACCGGCAACTATACGCACAAAGCGAGCGGTTTCTTCAAACGTAAAAAACTATGAAGTAAAAATTACAAGTCTGGCTTTGAAGAGTCTTACAAACAGAACTTTCGATAAAAATGGTCAAGACAGAATCGCATCATGCTCAGTGAAAGGTTCCGTAGTCAGAATGATCGTTCATGGTTAAAATTTCAACAAATAAATTTGAAAACAAATATCACGAAAACCGCTCAATATATCTCATTCAAATTAATTTTGGTTGAAAGTGCTTTTTAAGTTGTACTAACATAAATTTCTTCAATACTTTCCACCCCATAGTCGAAAAGTTAAATGAATTTTTAACACTTTAGGAACGCATCTCATATCTCAATAACTTATTGACTTAAATGATGAAGTCATTTTAAAGCCTCATTTCAATATCGTTTTTAAAGACCTATATTTTTGACCTTCAGCTATATGTATTGCAGCCTTCCCTAATTTATTTTTTTCTTTTTTCACTACACCATTGTATAGCGATACCTCCTACAATCCAAATTTTATCTGTGTAGGGAATTAGTCTCTAAATGAAATGGCTATTACAGACAGACAGACAGGACGAAATTATAAGAATTTAAATTTTTTTTATTTGACTTGGGAACCATAAAAAGCCGTTACAATGAAGAGAAACTATTGCCAGACTCAACCTCGGTAATTAAATAAAAAACGTCCACAAACAGAAACGGGACGAAACATGGAATACGATGCCAAGTGCTAGCCGTAAGGTACTTTATTTTATTGGTTGTAAAGTTTTATCAAGTCTCGAGCGAAGTCAGGATCGCATCCCTAGTTATATAACAAAGAGCGTTGTAGAGGTAGGTGTGCGTGCCTCGGGTTTCCGTTGTTGCGCGGGAGTCGATCGCAATGATTGCTCACGCGTTTCGCTAGTGCACACCCCCACCCTACCGAGCTTCATTCACATTTTAATGTATATTTGAGTATTAAACTTAGTTTTTATGGTACAAGAGGGTGTGTAGGATATGCACTCGCTCCATACGTATGATTAAAATATGGTTTATACGTATATTATGTCATCTTAGAACTTTATTTTATAATAATAATAATAATAATAACGTATACATGAGCAACAACGTCTAGGCCCCAAACTAAGCATTAGCTTGTGTTTTGGGTACCAAGCGAAGACAACACATACATATAACAACCAAGACCCGGTACCAGTATCAATATTCAGCATATAAATACTGACCCGACCTGGGATTCGAACCCGGGACCTCCAGCTTCGTAGGCAAGGTCGCTACCCACTAGGCTAAGCGATCGTCATAATAACGTGTTTAATAATGTCAGACAATATGAATTCAACATTGGGTTTATTCCTTGTAGTAAGGGTGTTTGAAAATTTTGTTCGGAAGTCGGCATAATATCGGTCACTTATCTATACTAATATTATAAAGCTGAAGAGTTTGTTTGTTTGTTTGTTTGAACGCGCAAATCTCAGGAACTACTGGTTCGAATTGAAATTTTTTTTCGAGTTGGGTAGCCTATTTATTGAGGAAGGCTATAGGTTATATGTATAAAATAATACTATCTGTTTGTCTGTCCATTTGAGCGAATCTCCAAAACGGCTGAACTGATTTTGATGAAACTTCACAGATATAGAAAGGAAGTGGTCAAAAGTGACATACACTACTTTTTGTATGTCTGTATGTACGTCCATCTGTCTATTCGAGCTAATCTCCAAAACGGTTAAACCGACTTTAATGAAATTTCACGGGTATGAAAAGGAGGTGGTCAAAAGTGACATACTACTTTTTGTCCTTTTAATTGTCTGTACGTCTATGTGTCTATTCAAGCTAATCTTCAAAAACGGCTCAACAGATTTTAATGAAACTTTGCAGACGTGAAAGAAGGTTTTCAAGAGTGACATCAGCTACTTTTTGTGTTTGTCTGTCGTTTGTTTTCACTGAACGTAGGTAAAGCCGAAACTACTAATTCTAGGAAGCCGAAATTTGGAACAGTGGTTTATTTTATAACGTATCAATTTTTTATGAAAGGAATATTTGGAAATTTCAAATTTAAGGAGGGAGGGACGGAAGGGCTTTGTATGAGTCTTTGTTCTTTAAAGTTAGAAACATAAAAATTTTGACATAAATAAATAATGATGTCTTTCAGGGTTTTTGGATTTACACATTTTAAGGGTGGGAAACGGGAGGTGAAAAGTATGGGAGTATCGGTTTTCCTAAAGGAGTGGGGAGAATGAAGATTGAAAGTTTGAATAGGTGTACCCAATATTAGTTTCAGCAAAAAGTATGTATAAACCATTTCGAAAGTTAATACTACCTAAAACAGGAATGTGTAGTCTACGCAAACGAAGCTGGGGGCGGTTGCTAGTATAATAATATAAGTGAAATGAAAATATTCAGGACGTCGTCGTCGGGGCCATATGGAACCTGATGCGTTAAGACGTTGTCACGTAAATTTCGTGGTTCGTCTGTAGATGTGTCTCCTTACCATATTTACAGGTTTATAGTGCACCACGATGTAATGAGAATGACACCTCGGGATTATGCCAAAAGTTTCAAACATCTTTAAAAGCCTAAGCTGTTTAAAAATATTTTTAGTTTGAATAAATGTATGTGCATTTCAAAAGTCAAATTCATTTTATTATTAGTGTGGTATTATGGCATTTAAAAAACATCTTGAAGTGAGGTAATAAAATTCAAATTGAGATGTAATGACTGACTGGTTGGCCGAGTGGTTAGAGACCCTAACTGCAGAACCAAAGTGGATTCGACTCCCGCCCGGGACAAATATTTGTATGCGTGAACGTATCTATTTGTTCCATGTTTGGGCGTAAAATATATATATATTTTACGCCCAAACATGGAACATATATATATATAGAATATATATATATATATATATATATATATATATATTATATACACTAAAAAAAAATTGTATTTCCTACTTATATTAGACATGTATAATACTTGCTTACTTTAGGAGTAGAATGGCGCTGTGTGGGATGTCCCAGGTATTATTATTATGCGATTAATTTCACTCTGTTCCATAATCGCGAGAGAGAAGTGAAATTGACGTTTGTCTGAATCTCCGAAATTCTCAGTCCGTCACCAGGTTGATTGGATAGTAACGCAAACAATCTATTCCAGATTCCCGTCGCGCGAAAGCGCAGCGTCGCCGCAGCTAGCCGACGCGAGAGCGCGGGCACATGCACGGGGCGTGTCCCCGCACGCACCACTGCACTCATTCCCCCATTGTTTATCCCACGATTAAGTTCAATTCAAAAACTAACTCGCACTCGAAAATTAAGCTGGAGTGGTGCCCGCGGAACCCTTTTGTTTTAGTCACAATGCACGCACTTATTTCGCTTAGCGAGGATTAAAAGGTGGGGTTGCAGAAGTGCACGGTTTTGTCCCACAGCTTTCGAGCTACGGCAGCGACAGCTGACGCACAACTTATTCTACTGCAATTACCAACGCAACGTTAATATTTCATTGACGATCCATAATTTTTTATCTACTTTGTGATTTGTTTTATTTATTAAAAGAAATTTAATTTTGAAATTTTCCCGACTAAACACTTTTAAAGACAATAATTATCTACTTACTGAAATAACTTTTCACGTCACCAAAAGATTAGAATAAAAAAAGAATCCACAGCACAAGTGTAGGAACAATATGAATTTCTTGCCGTTCCTTTGTCAGTGTTTCGAGTTAATAATGAGCTGTTGGTCAACTCACGTATCGTCAAGTGCACTTTATTTATCTTCGATCAATAATTAATTCGAGCGGCGGCCGGTGCGTGAGACGCTCCCGAATGTTTGCGGATCGTTGGCGAGATCGCGTATCGTGTTCTTGTAATCAAACTTGTAAAAAAGGCGAAAATTTCAAGGTCCTGAAACTTACTTTGTAACTGAATCCACAGCTAGTAATAAACCAAAAAGTTATCAGAAATAAAGCGTTTAATGAAAATATCATGGTATTAATAAAATATGTTAAAGTTGTTTCTGATTTTTGTGAATATTGTACTGATAAAGTCTTGTATATAAAAAAGAAATAATATTACCATGCAAAATAACTGTAGGTACTAATTTAAATTCTGTTCACAAAGTACCCTAAATATGAAGTAAATATACACTCCATTACAATGCCGAACAAAATGCAATGGAGAAGTGGTGTATTTTAATGTTTTTTATACCCTTATTATTCTATTCTAAATAAATTATTTACTCAACTGCATATATTCGTTTCCTTGCAGTGCAATATTCTTTTTTTTTACACTTGTAACTATCGCTACTTTCTTTTGAATTTTGAAGAACAAAATACATCCAGTCTTAAATAGTTCAGAACCTCAATTTAAATTAGTAATTCATGAAAATGAAATAAAATTAAATCCGATATATTCCGAAATAAATATAACTTTGTAAAGTGGAATGTCGCCTCCATCGGCATCTGCGCCGCAGTCCAGTGTTCTGTATGCAGGCCGCGGCCGCCCGCGGCTCTCGTCAGCTATTTGCTCCTGTCCAGCCAGAGGGCTAAGCCATTCAAGGCTAAGGCGCGGAGCCAGTTTTTGGCTGTTTTCGACCTGATCCACTACTCGCATCCCTCCCGACCCCCTCTGGCCCCGAGGTGTAATCTCGGGTCGTTGCGCCCGAGAAATGCGCAGATCGCGTAAGTTCAACTCGTGCATTATTAATTGCACAACTCAGGTGCGTACAGGATTAGTCTTATTACATAACCGCAAAACTAGCAACATGCATCGCTTCTCATAGTAAAGGAGCTTAAGGCGATATAACCACGAGGTAAGTTTGCTTAGGACGCATCTAGCCACAGACGCGCCAACACAGAGATACCGAACTGAACTTATATTTACGATATTCTAGATTTAGGTTAGGTCAAACGTCTCCCACAAAACAGGAGGAAGATCAAGATTCTGAATCTTTTTAACTCCGTTCACACTATGCAAAATTGGATGATTTATGAGGTAAAGTGTGTTTTTTGCGAAACAATAGAAAATATACTAGTTTCATTAAAACATTACATTTCCTACAAAAGTGCTGATTTCGTAACAATTATTCTTACCAGTTACCTTAATTAAATGTACTGTCAATAAAAAGAAAAATTACAAAAAAAAAAAACAATTCAAATTTTAGATTTTAAAATCAGATTTTTCACATGGTTTCAGGTATTTAAAATGTATTTTTTTGTTTCGTTTTGTATTTTTTGTGCATGGGGTTTTAATAACTACTCTATTTAATTGAAATTGTAAAATGGTTACATAATTGAGACTACATTTTTTTTTTTTTAATTAACTTAAACTTTGAATCGATCCTTACACTGTTGCAGAAATATTAATATTGTTTAGATAATTTGTAACCAATACAAATGTACCTGAGGCATACTAGATATGTTTTTGTAAGTACTTTTATGCGAAAATGACTAATGAAAGGTATAAATCACAATTGATTTTATTAATACTAAAGTGTGTTTGTATGTTTGTTTGTTCATACTTTACATCGGAACGGAAAAATGCAATGTCATTTTTTGTATTGGGAAAGTTAAAAAGGCGGACAGTAACATGGACCATTGTTCATCCTGGTTGACTGGGAGAAGGTTCCCATAGAATACAAAACCAATCAAGATTGTAAATTCATGTCTAGCTAGAACCACAGGCAAATGCCATTATTATTATTTAATAATTATTGTTTATTTAATCATAAAAGATTTTCAATTTACCACCCAATACCTGCAGTGCATATACAATAGATTGTTTTATTAAAATTAAATACAACATTATACAGCGTTAAATATGTAGATGCTGTATGGCAATTCTATAACTTGAAACCAGCCATAACATAACATACGTTCTCGCTTTCCTAATGCTCGCGCATTCTAATTTTTTTGTGGATTTATTTCAAAAACATGGCATAAATCAACCTTGTATAACTTATTAGAATAAATAAAATAAAATTACATGTGGCTCTAGTGGAATTGCCTAGTTATAGCCCAAGTATCAATTATCTAGACGATACTTTTGAAAAATGCCTTTTTATCATATAAAAGTTATATTAAGGAATTGGCATATCCAACACGTTGTATTTCAATTAAATTTTGTGCTCGTTGGTTTCGGAACTAGATGGTTTTTCATTTAACCTAAAAACCTTTGTCAAGAGGTTAATATTACGTAATCGTCGATAGTTTCCCAGAGCTATAAGTACTAAAACTTCTAAGTTCCGAAAAGGTAATTACTACGTTACTTTTAAGACATTCGAATAACTAAATATGACTCTTCCACAACCTACATTATTTATGCCTTATTAGCTTTTTTAACAACTATTTGATAACCAAGTAAGCATTTTGTGGGTACGTATAGTTATAAAAATTACTTACAGATTATTTTCAAGTAAATTTGGTGCGTTGGTAATTCTGCAGGTTCTCTATGAGTTATTTGCAAAGCTAGTAAATCTTTGATCTGAGGTCGCCATTTTACTTGTTTATTGTGACAGTATCTCACGAAAACATTACATAATTTACGCTAATTGTGTTGTTTTCGCTGATGAAACCGTAATTTAAAGCACCTCTGTACTTTTATAAATGATTATATGTCAGTTCGAAACAAGTATTCATATTTCATGTATTTTATTTTTTTTAGATCCATATGAGCGTAAAATAAATTAGATATGCCTGTTATTGAAGGCCTGTGTATTTTATAAGCTTATTATTCCATAATTTTACAGTAAACTGGTAGTCGCAATAGAATTTGCACATGTGTGTCAATTTTATTCACGTTTTTCTGTCTTACATGAAATACATCTTATAAAAATGATTATTACCAAATGGAAGCCATTGTCAGTTATGAAACAAGTTTTAACTAATTTACAACCATATTTTTAAAAGATAATTTGAAAACTCGCTAACAAGTTTCAAATGTGACTTGATGATAACCCAATTTTGGAATAAGAATGTTGCAGTAAATATTGATTGTAACTAGATCACGACTAAGTATAGACTTTCTGAAGGTTCTAATTAGGTAAAAGTGCATCTTACCGAGTTATAAAATGGTTAATTTACGGGTACATCTACGTTTACAAGTATGCCTCTAAGTTATTTGTCTAGTCTATTTTAGGTTATGAACTAGACCTAGCGGAGGTTATTACAACGGGCCCTTTTGGCTATCATAAGTTTATGCGGAGTTTATTATGAAGTTATTTTGATATACCATTTATTTTCGAAAAATTCCATAGAAAGGTTATATAACTTATCTGAGACCTATCTACAGCTAATATTGTTACTTGGGAGACTAGATAATATGGGTGAAATATTATTGGAATATTTTAATAGAAAAAAATGTTTTGTAAATGAACTAAGTATTTAATTAATTATTTACAATTTTATTATTTATTCAAAATACGTTTGAAATTATCCACAACAGTTATTATACATTTACTATAAATACAAACAAAATACAATGACTAGGGTTTTATATATCTATAAAAGAGGGTAAGATCGATTCTGTTCATGATTCATTATTAAACCTATACTCTACACATTAACCAAGTTTGGTCAGATTGAAAGTCACGAGCCATTTAATTAACAGAGACAAATGATTGATGAGAAATTAAAAAGTTGAAGAAATTATTCTCAATCACGTAAATATTTTATAATTCTCATTAATAGGGACCGTTTTTAAAACCGCACGCGCAAAAGAATTTTCTTATAAATACCTAAAACTATCTAGAAAAATCCGATTTTCTAATTTCAACTTATAATTGTTTTCTTTTCTTCTCAGAATCTCTGAATTTAGTTAGCTTTACAAATATCCGTTTAGCTATTTTATTGGAAATGAAGTAATTTTAATAAAACCAGGGTAAATTTTACTCTTGTTGTTAAAAACACATTTGTATCTCGATAACCATTTACATTTACACAATGTGAAGGGGTTAAGGGGACTCAAAAAGACTTGAGAACCTTTCTATTGATCTTCTTTCCGGTTCTGCGGTGAGACTTTTCGCCGAACCTGTATACTAAATAAAAATATCGATGTTTAGATATGTATTGTGTTAATTTAGTCGACCCACCCACTTTCCATATAGTGAGCACGATAAAACGTTTCATGACAAAAATTGAATTTCAAGCAATCAAAATTTATATATTTACAGTCGCGCTCTAGTGTGAGGGTGAACGTACAGTGTGCAGACGGAAAATAATTACCTGCAGTGCCGCCGCGCTGCGTGCGCGCAGATTATCAGCAGCAAGCGCATTCGACAACGCATGCGTAAGAACGCATGTTTTTTCATAAAAGAATTTACATAATGAGTTCGCAAAAACCAATCACTGGCACGCTCAAACATTCTCTCTGTGTGTCTATAAGTGAAGAAAAGGCATTTTCTTAATCCCGGTTGACTTTATTTATTTATTTATTCGGAAAAACAACAGTTATAGAACAACAAAAAAAATACATTACATATCATCAATACATATACTGAAGAATATTTAAGAAGTCTGACGTTATTTTAATTATAATTCAAACACGTTGCTTCAATAATATATCAAAAGTTGTAGCACCATTTTATTCGTATAAAATAACACACGTAAAAAGTTTTGCCATACACTCCCGAATAACTTAAGGAAAATTCTGTTTTTCAGAAAATTTCGCATCCGAACATGGTATCCCATAATGGGAGTCATTTTGACGTTTATGTACGCTTCAGATACGCATCAATATTATGTAGTTTCTAAAACTACTATTCATAAGTATTTTTTTATTTTATTATCGCATTCACATCAAAAGAAAATGAAGCAAAGGGTAAAGGATATGGTATAAGGCGCATATATAAAATGTAATGGAACCCCGTACGGAAAAAAGTGCCCGCGTAGCCTCGTAAGGCAAGTAGCCGGTAATTTATGGTTGGTTTTTGGCGAAGCGCGGGTGCGGCGAAATGCGGACTCTCAGCTTTTCGCAGGCCCGCCGCCGCCGCCGCGGTCACAGACCTCGCGGAACTCCATCGATCCCTCTACTTATCCGTCCACTACGCATCAACGATCCGTCATATTAACATTTTTTCCCAATGGGAATGCGCACGCGCAGTGTATAATAAAGACCCTATCCGTTCCCCTTCGGACGGCCAGCAAGAAATCGCGCACGGATTTTCTTTCAAAATCCAGGCACATGGGCGAATCGATATCGCAACGAATCGGTATTAACACATATCTCGTTGGCCGTAAACGCCGCCATTGTTCGCTCGAAATTAATCTTGTAGGTTAGCAGGCGACACAAAGGCGACTGCGGTGCGCCCGCGTTTCGGGGGCCATTACGCGCCGCTCTATTATAATTACAATTTTAAATAGTTTTTTCAGTCGGTGTCTATATTGAAACGTCAATGTAAGTAACTTGTTAGCCGCGATCTCATTTCTAGGCGATTGTAAATTACAATAGAGGACGTGATTTGAGAAAGGTAACGGTGTCGCCGTACGCTTTATCCAAGAGATGGAGCCCATTACGGGCGCGACGGGCGCGTGCTGCTTGCTTGTCGACTTAGTTCCTTATATACTATAGTATAAGCACGCACATTGCAAATTAACAAATTTTTTCACCATAATAGTCTAGTCTTTTATGCATATAATATGTTATATAAGTCTGGAATACTGTAAACCGGCATTTTGCTCAAACCTTAAAAACTTTTCGACGACTTTATTATTGGGGATATTAGGGTACTTTAGATGTACCTAAATGGAGACACTTATGAGATCGACATGGTATCCCTACTTCAGCCTGTAGGTGAAGTAAGAATTAAAGTTTTCATTACTCGGTGTATTCATTATTACAAATAACTAAAATGATTAAAATTTTTTTCTTTCAAATATATCAAGTAAAATGACGAATCACAATATAAGTTTACGGAGTTCAAATATTGTTCCAAACTTCAATTTGATAAACGCCTAAAAATGTATGGTCTTTGATTGTCCCCCATCCATAAGTAACTAAACTCTTTGCAGGTTTGTAAATTTTGAAATTCCAAAACTTTACCTTTCTGTAACAAGCTTTTTTTATCTTGCAAATAAGATTCCCGGTGTCCGATTGAGCTGAAATTTTGTATACCCCCATAAGTTGAAAGGCGAAATCCGCGCAAAACTACCGAGTAGCAAGCGATTTCCGTGTGGGGCCCCGCAGGGAGGCAGCCGCCACCCGCGCGTGCATTTTAACTTATTTTCTGCACTTTAATGTATGAAACGTTATTGAGTGTTATATGTTGCTGAAAACTAAATTAAATTTGCTAAAAAGTTATTTATATTTTAAATCATTTAGCCCAGAAGCAAATACACCGCTGTTGGTTCAAAAAGAATAAGCGAAAATCGCAAAAAAAAAATTAAAAAATATATAAACAATTTTAGTGTCGAAATTGTGTTTTATTTATAGTTTTAGCTATGTATTTACATTTAAAAACATAGAATATAAGGATTCCATACAATTTTTTTACAAGAAAACAAAAAAAAATATTGCAAAAATTCGCTCATAAAATGTCGACGGTCTTCCTAAAATAACTATTCAATAAAAACTTTTTAAATTTTTTTCTTAAATATGGCAAGTATTTTATCATACCTTCTATTGAAACCACTCTGTAACATTTACAATGACATTGGCATTTCAAAATGCTTGAAGCGCAAGCACCCATAAAATGTATGGGCAATCGACCCAAATTGGGTCGATTGCTACTTCGGAGCTAAACCGTATCGACCCAAATTGGGTCGCTTGCTACTCGCAGGGGTGATAAGCATGACCTGATGCAACAGCCGAAACTAAATTTCAACCATGAATGTTTATCTCGACTACGTAACCATTCACTGTGCATGCTCTAACACGCACTTAGCTAGTTTTTTTTTTTTTTAGGTAGTGAAATGTTTACACAAGGCAAATTTTAATTAAATTTAATTTTCAGCTCTTAAATTACGTTACATGAATAAAAATTGGATTGTAATCAGGACAACACTGTGAGCCAACATCAGCCCAACGAACGAAAAACATACCAAAATTACAGTTGCACTTCCGTTTTTTAAATAAAATAAATAAATAAATCATTTCCGATAGGACAAGTAGGTAACTCGCTGGATGATTTTTTTAAACATGATTTAAAAAAGAATAATTAGTTATTGGCCCTAACGATCTTATAATCCATTAGATGTTGAAAAGATTTTTAATAGAAAAGGCATTTAATTTTTCCAATAAATTATAAAGCGTCTACCGTAAAATACTTAATTTATTAAAATTCATTAGATCATGTTTTGTAACAAGATTTTACACATCCGTACTTTTTTGACAATACGTCATTCGCTAAGTTAAATTTAACATTACTAAACTTCGCATAATTAAAGTTCTGGGGCCTTTTTATCAATTTTTTGCGACTATTTTGTAACCTTCTAAGTACACCACAATGGTTTTTTCGTTTATTTTTGTTTTTGTGATAATTGAGAAAATCGCAATAAATGATGATAGCCTTTTTCAAAAAAGGGTTAGGTCGTTGGTCTCGATGGCTGGGCGAGCGCACGAGGCCGGAGCTTGTCGGCGCGTGCCGCAGGCGCCGTAATGAGGTTCTGAGGCTGCTTTGTTATCCGGGCTACCACAAATTGAACTGTAGAATATTTCACCTGACTCCGTACGTGTGTAATTGTACGGATTATTTGGGCACGAGCGTCGAGCCGTACTTTTTGCTGGCACTCATGACCGCGCCAGATAGACTTTCTACGGCGATAATAGCCTGGCCGGATCAGAATCGCATTTTTTATAGCTTCGATTACAACGTCACAATACCCACTACACGCGGCTGCGGAGTCGATTGTGCAACGCAATCGAAATATACATTAGGTTTACGAAACCAAAATACACTGGTACTGTTCTTTGACACGGTACAACGGCTTGTGAAATTTTATTTAATTATTTAACCGTTTATTTCGTACGACAAAATGTATGCAATATAAATTTTAATTTTATTTAAAATCTATTAAATTTTTTTTTTTAATTCTCAAAATCAAGCGATTAAAGAATCGAAGTTTATTTTTAATGCCTTTAATGTAAATATTGATAAGATATGTACAACAATATCCACGTTGATAGATTATCTCTCTGATTTATGCTTGCAAACAAATCGATTAACATGATAAAGAAAAATAACATTTTAGTAATTTTCAGTACTGAAGCATATTTTATTAAAACAATATTTTAATTACAAATTTAAGAGTGCTAATGCAACCACGCGTGCGACTTAGACCGATGTGTTCAATCAATGGATGATCGTTCATCGATCGGCCATAAAAAACGCGTGGGTCTGGTGGCACCCGATTAAAAATTCTAAACAATTTAGCAAACTCAGATGCGAAAAACCGGTCAACTGAGAGTCGGACTCGCGTAGAGAAGGTTCTGTACTACAAATCTGCGCAACGCCTATGTTTTCTTAAATATGTCTCAAATTCAGGCTACAATTTGAACTCGGCTGCTTTGTATAAGTAGAACACCTATAGTTACCACTAAATCGATTTAAATTATTAGTCATTGGCGGAATTAAGCAACACATGTAATACGTATTTTCTCGCCACGAGCATTTTTTTGTTTCCCGCAGAAATTTAACAACTTGAGATTTTCGTTTAGGTTCTCCTGTAAACTTTAAGTGAGGCAGTATAAGAAATTGTTTTAAATTTTTTTAGCTTAGTCAAAGAAAAAACATATATATAATTAGTTCTCATAACAAGCCATTCAATTCAATAGGTCAAAATGAACTTGACAAAAACATTTTCCTGTTTAGCTCTCAAAATGAAAATTGATTTACGGTTTAAGTTTTCCTGTAAAATCTACGTGAAACCTTTTATGCTGTATTTTTTTATTTTATGCTTAATAGTTTTCTAGGTAAGGGAGGAGGAATGGTCAATTTTCATATATTTTCTCTAATATCTTTAAATTATGCATTTTGAATTTATAAAAAAAGTGTTTGTATTATTCATGACGACAATTTCATTAAATATACATATCAAAAAAATGCTCTTATGTGTGGTATGTCACACGATGAACTTGCGATTTTTTTAAATTTTCTAATTTTTCGCCTTACATGAAAAATTTATTAATCGCTATACGTCCGTGATTGAGTCGTAAAATTCCATATGTGCTTCAATAAGCTGTGTTAAATAGATATACAGACACCATAGTGATCTTATTTGGTTTTTTTTATATCAAAGGTTGCTTCAATTGCTTGACGACCGCTTAGCCTAGTGGGTAGTAACCCTGCCTACGAAGCTGGAGGTCCCGGGTTAAAATCCCAGGTCGGGTCAGCATTTATATGATGAATATTGATACTGGTACCGGGTCTTGGTTGCTATATGTATGTGTTATCTTCACTAGGTACCCAAAATACAAGCCTATGATTCGTTTGGGGCCTAGACGTTGTTGTGATGTAAACGTAAAAAAAAAATCAAACTTTATAAACTATCGAAATATCGTACCACTCTTTAAATCACATCATCGCTTTCAATGCATAAACGATTCTCATAATCTGTGATTAATTCGTAAAATATTATTAATCGAATTTTGTAATCGATGCTATTTAACAATTACCTAATCTACCTACCTAATTAAAAAAGTAACCAACATTATCAACAATCAAATTATCAACAGATTATCGATTGTTAAATAAAATCAAAAATCTAAGGCCGTATAACACTAATGCACGGTTTATAATAACCACATGCGGTGATCATTTTTTGTGTATCACATACAGGTCGTTTTAGAATTCTGTAGTTCAACTTGGAACCTTTATAATTTCACCATATGAAAATTAGCGCGTATAAATGTTGCAAGAAAGAAATTTCATCTATCTATAGTAACATTGTAAATGCGATAGTGTGCCTTGATTTGCTATTTGTTCATGTCGTAACTGAGCAAGTAACCGACATAATTTTTGCACAGCAGTATTGAGGGAGAGTAATATACTGTTAAACGGGTTCGAAGGTGTCCAAGGGATACAAAACTAACCAAGGTTTTAAATAAAATGATGAACAAAGCTTTTAGTAGTAGGATGGAATAGAATTAATAGAGAAAAACTCAAAAAGTAAAGTAGTGAAAGGGTACGGCTACTGGAAAGGTAAAATGAAAACTAGTTCTAATGATGTCATATATGTTCAAGCAGACGGAACCACTAATAAAGTTGGTATGGAAATAATTAAAAAAAAAAAACTTTTTTGAAAAGTGAAGAAAAAATTAATTTTTGTTTTTTGAAAAATATTTGGGAACTTTTTTTTTAAAGAAGAAGTATTATTAAGAATAAATCACAACGTGATAATGAACGTCGTGAAATTTATGAGAAAATGCATACACTTGTGCATTCAAGAAAATGGTTACTAATTTTGAACATTTAATAAATTTACTGGCATAAGTAGGTATGAATACTGAGAAAAATTGGAAAATAAAACTATTTCCTTTCATTTTCCATATGACTTGTTTTTGCAAAACTTGATCTTTTTTACCAACAATATCGATTGTTGCATAATACACACCCTGTATATAATGTTCGTAACTCGCTTCTGTATGTACTATGACGCGTACTTAAAAGTTTATTTATTCATTCAAGCTTACTTACAGGCTTAAAAAAAACTTATTATCACGGCTTTTATAGACACTTAATGTGCCTATAAGTTTGCCTTAAAAATTGATTAGTGTCTAAGTAAATCGATCCCAATTTAAACGGCTCGCACTTGGCCTTTTCTCTTCTTATTTATTTGACTCAGCACTACATATAAAAAATATTATTTTCGAACTCACCTCGCCATAATAAGGTAACAAGATTATAAAATTACGGAACTGTGACAAAACTGCAAAAGTTCATATATCTACTATATTTACTACAAAATAAAAATAAAATTATATGAAAATGATTTTTACATTTAAAATTAGATTTTAGTTTGAAATGAAATATCGTATCACACTATGACCTTCACACTAGGCTTCGTCTGTCCTGTGAGGGTAGCCATTGATAAATAATATCTAATATATACTAATACTTTCTAACGAAATTATTAAATTTATATTAATATTCTGTGTATTTTTTCGGTCGTGAACAAAATATTATCCAATTCATCAAATTTCCATTAAAGTTTAGTTTAGTTAAAATATAATGAAAATTTTTATTGTATAATTTAATGGAGAAGCACGGCCTAATTTCTAGGAAACTGTTAAAGTTATATCAATAAAACATTAAATATAAAAATTAGGTGGTCTATCAGGTGTGACGACATATATGAAAAATATATTTCTACACTTCATCTATATACTCAGAAAAGCGTCGTTGTTTACCTGCAAAGCGGGAATAAAATGCATTTTTGCTCCCTAAGCTGAGAAAGGAAATTTTATTTCAAACCTAAGTAACTAAATGTTTAAAGCCATGATGAGACCAACCAAAAAGATTGTATGCGAAATTTCATCTCGTTAAGATAACACTAGTCAAAGATACGGTTTCAGGTTAATAATGAAAAAAGTATTTATTCTACATCCAATTGATAAACAGTTATTAAAATATTCATGATTAAAGAATGTACATTAATATCAATAAACCTTATAAAACTAAAGTTATTATATATACACCACAAAATAAAAAATGATTAGATTGAATTAATTTAAATCCAATAATATAATATTTTGGTAGAATTTTTGTTCAGTTTAAAATATATTATAAGATAACAAAAAATTGAAATTCTTCACTATAAAATAACATAGTCCGACTAGTTCAAGGCGACGCAAAAAAGAAAGTGTACCAAGAACCTGATATGATGACCAAAAAATTCATTGGGAAAAATCATTGACGTACTTACAGGCAAAAATCACAAATCACTCAAAGCTGCCAAATCTTGAACTGTATACCTACGAGAAATTATTTTTAAAACAAATATACATATATGGGCTGTATTTTAAATAATTCTCTATTCATTTTCCTCGTAGGGGGAGTAAAATACAGTGTGTACAGCTCGGCAGCAAAATGTTTCCTTCTCGGGTGATCGAACAGTTTGTTAGCAGGATTCTACTTCAGAACTCTCCGTTGCTCTCTGGATTCAGTATTTCAAGTCGTAAAACACTATTTCGCTCCCTTGGTTAAAAATCTAAAAATTTTCAATTTTTCTAGAGCTATCACGAACGGTAACCGAACCATAAATTTGTATCAACATGATATCAACCCTGAAGAATATGTTTTAAGACTAATAATTACACAGACAAATTATAAACATATTATTTATTTTGTAAACAGTTTGTATTTGTAATTAGCTGTTCCACACAACTGCGATTGGGCGTGAAGTCGTTCTGTTCTGTCACTATATGACATAACAATTTTTAATTTTTTATAATTGAACTCACACCAGACTTCTAGTTTGCTCTAAAGCCGAAGTGAGTAGCGTTGCAGTAAGAAAAATGCGTATTAGATGGTCGAGAGCGGGCTTGCGCGAAGCCTACCCACATCAACTTCAAAGCGAATTATAACTTTGCTGCTTTTAAGTGTAGTGCTTTTAATACTATGCGAGCAACTACTTGAAAGACTAGACTTAATGCGTACGTGTACAATACGTACTTATTCAGTTTTCCCGTATTGTAGCATACTCTCATTTTTCATCAGGCTTTTTTATTCCCCGCTGCAATTGGAGTAATAAAAAAAGGTTGGAGCTGGAGCTGCTGCTCCCGTTCTCAACATAGAGTTAAAGCGTTTGGACCATAAGGCTATCATGCTGGTCTGGTACGAGTTGGGGCCTGTTGATTTTGATTTATTTGCCTTGAATTTTCATAACTGAAAACTCACTGGTCAATGCATCTATAATGGGGATTGAACCTATGATTTTCGCAACAAAGGCTGGCTAGTACTTAGTCTGCCTTATTAATCTGCTGTTATGGGTTACATAATTGTTAGATGAATCTAAACAACCTATATACTACATTAATGTCAAAATGTTTCTGTGTGTGTCGTTCAACCATACAAGTCATCGAAAACAATTGAAATAATTATGATTTATATCAAAATACAATTTGCAGCAAGCGACATAATGAATTTCTGAAACCCACGGTCATGTCGACCACACATGACCCTGATTTAACGTTATCATATCACATCAATAGATTGTTCATTTGATGCAAAAAAAACGATACAAAAATAATAGTAGGTACGCAGATAACAAAAGGGATCTAGCAATTTTTAAGTTATATAATCATTTCTTTTTTAATTACTCATGTTAGCAACTATTTTAAAAAATGTATTTAAAATATTTTTATATCTAAGTGACCAGCTAGTGAATACGAGAAGTTTACAAAATTGTCGCAAAGAAAATTTTATCTTATCAATAATATTACACTGAAATTATTATTTTTTTATTTATTTATCATGTTAAAATATATAACTGTAAAATGAAAATCAAAGACACCGTTTTCCATTTCAAAACTGTTACATGTTACATTTTATTTTTTATTCACTTGAATTCATTCACTAAGTATGACATTACCGTTTGATATAGAAAAAAATCTATTATAATTACTAAGAAAAAAGTATTTATTTTATGGAATTAATTTCCCATATTCTCTAACAATTCTACCTTTTAAAATAGGGAGATCACGAAATACATTTTCGCGGTAGAACTCTGGGAAGCAGGAATCAACTAAGTTCGTAAAAGCGATTTCTACTGCTTTTCGAGAACCAAATTTTTATCACTGGAGAAAATTATCCAAATTGCGTAAAAAATTAAAGTCTGGAGAGTGCGTAGGGTGACGGAAGGTTCTTAAGTTTAACTCGTGTAAAGTTCAACGGTTTTTTATGCAGAGCCATATGGGTGTTGCGTTATCGTGAAACTATAATGGTGAAGATGGGTGAACCGCTCAGGGCTGTTGTTTTCTAATTTTGCTAATACAGCGCAAGCGGGTCAATCTTGTGGTTAGGTTTGTCTCACACCATGCTCTTAATTTTACAATAAATTGTCATAGAACAGTTTCCTCCATGGCTTGCAAGTCTTCAATATTGATAACTTAGCAGTCTACTTTTTGTTCATTTTGCAAATAAAAATGTCTACTGCGAAAGTGATTAAACCAAACATTCTGATGCCTTCAGTATTCATGTGTTCACCAAACAGAGCATTGATATTACGAGCTGTATATACTGGGTCAGTGCTATGACGAAATTTTTATTTAATAATTGAAATCATTTTTGATACATCCATGTTTGGATTCAGAGATGACTGTAATATAAAAGCAATCGAAAAGCATTCATTAAATCGTTTTACTGATTTTGAATTTAGAGCACAGAGCAAATTATAAACTTGTACCACGCATATAAAAACGCCAATTAAAAACGATATTCGCATTTAACCTGCCTATATAGATACATATACTCGTAGATATTATTACGTTAATGAACATTAACAAGGCAATAATATATGAGCATTGTAAATAAAAATATATCTAAATATTTCGTTTTCTAAAAATTATATCGACCAAGCAATTTTTATTTAAAACTTTTAAACGAAAAGAATTTCTAAATGTATATGATACCAAATACCATTCGTAAGAGCTTCAATTTTGATTGTTACGAATATAAACAATTTAAATATATATTGTTATAATAGATTGTCTTATTGTAATTTTATTGAACGAAACTTTATAACAAGTACACACTAAAAAGTTAAAAATGGTATGCGGCAGAAATATTTTGTATGCGTATTTTCTAAACCAAATTGTTTGTTTACTTCTATAAGCTTTTACATTTATTTTCATTTTTTTATACAGATAAGCTTAGATAACTGCCTACATGATAAATATACATTAAAAGAGATTATCTATTTTGTTATCTTTGAATATAACACATCTGTTCAAAACGGTCCGAAAGTTACGCAATTTCAAAAAGTAGGTCAAATAATTAAAATGCATTTAAATATATGCAGAATAATCTTGCAAATTTTCATTATAATTATTATTACTGTATTTAATGAACTAAATTGATGATATAGGTACTTGCCTAATAACAATAATAACATATAATTAGTATACGTAAACTTATACCTTCGAATTTCAGTACGTAGAGCCAAAACATTGAACGTATTATTAATTATGAATTATCATAGATTTTTTTACATTTTATTGTTATTATATTAAAATGTTTACACATTCCTTTTAATTTGTTAAAATAGAATAATGTAGGTATGCCATAGCAATTAATACTTATTATAAACATATATTGATGCTCGTGAATAAAATTTTTTTTTTCACAAAAATTTTGGTTTTATATTGATATCCCCCAGCAAGCACGTGTGCTCGCATGCAACCTGCGAAACTGACCTGCGACAAATCACTGGGCACCTCTGATTTGACCGTGTTGGCAGCGGCCCAGGCCTCGGCAAACGTCTCCATAGCACTCTGAAAGTCCATGTTTGTCTAGATCACGGCCGTTGTGTCATGCCGCACGGGACAGCGTGTGCGGCCCGACCGCCCAACGATTGCACGTCCACTCTATACTGCGGCCGGCGCGATACTAAGCGACGCCCCGCCCAGCCGGCCCGCCTCGCCCGCACCGCCGGCACTTGCCCCGAGGAAAAACGAAGCCCGCCGAGCCACGGTTTCAGCCGCTTTTCTTTTTAAGCCGCTATTTTAACGACTCGCTTTTTTCCCGAAGCCCGGCCCACGATGGCGGTTGGGCGGCAGTCGCTAGATTATTTACACTTGTAATTCGTTGTACGCTTCGGCTTGTTACAATTACAAGGCTGCTGTTGCCGTTCTGTTGTTTATCCTCCCTTTCGATGATTCATAGGAGACAAAACATGTACTGCTTCTAAAATAATTCTAGGCGGAGATGTTCAACAGCTTAACACCAGCCCTGCTCACAGGTCGATAAATACAGTCGATACATTTTTGAAAGGAAGGTAGACAATTTATCACGATCTAAAAATGCATTAACCATATTTGCCTATATTTAAAGATGATAAGATACTCGATTCCGAAATCACAGTGCAGTCATTACATGACTAGACTCTAAAAACGACAATTAACGAACGTCCCTGAAAAATAATAGTGTAATTTTAAAAGCTAATTACAATATCCAATCTCGTGTTGTAGGCCAGCGCGCTCTACGGAGCATTTTTATTCATTAAATAAATCACAAAAGCTTTCCACCCTATGGGAGGATGTAGAAAAAAAATTGTCAAAGCTTCCCATAATTTTGTACGTGCCCGTTAAATGGCCCTTTAAAGAATATTACCTCTGGTGTGGAGTTAATAATTTGTCTTAATTTCATTGAGCTTCTACGAGATGATATATTATTATAACGAGAGTTTCCCACTGTTCTTTTTTTAACAATCTAATTCTTTCATATTAAAG
Organism: Luffia ferchaultella; assembly: GCA_949709985.1. Taxonomy (NCBI): domain Eukaryota; kingdom Metazoa; phylum Arthropoda; class Insecta; order Lepidoptera; family Psychidae; genus Luffia; species Luffia ferchaultella. Next base: position 14,207,227 of record OX453240.1, on the reverse strand, counting down.
TGGAATCAGAGACGATGCGATGCAAATAATATCACGTATATAGGAAATTATTACATTTCTCTCTAAATTCGATATTAGAAATCGTTTCCAATGGGATCAAAAAATTAAAGGAATCGATTATATTCATTATTGGTTTATGTTTTATAAGATGCAGATAATTCAAACACAAATGTTGTTAATACGTAAAGCAATTAGGTTTCACGTGAAAAAATGTTGCATTGACCTGTTTCTGATGATTCGTAAAGTGTAATTACATTATCAAGTTATTAAGCATGTAATTATGTTTTATATTTCACATTTATCTACCGACTGTATACTTTTATATAAAAACATTGAGCTCCCAGTCTATATTTAAAGTTAAATAAGGATTGATTGATACTCATATTTGTGAAAAACGGTTTAAAAAAAATTTAAACGTTTTTTATTCTGTTGGCTCAATAGAGTCTTACTGATTCCTGATTCCTACGTAGGTCCTTATTAGAATTCCAATAAAAGACTGTTAAAAGCGCTTTTAATCCTGATCTATTTGGATTAAAATATATATGAACAATGCGACTATGCGAAAAAGTTTGAAACTTAGAAAATTATAAATAAATGGACATGGTAATTTTCAAAAGTTGTGAGACATTCCAAAGAAGCTTTGTCTTAACTACTATACGAATGATTCTGATTGGTATTATTAAATACAACGTCACTTATAAAACTACACCAGTATTAGATATTATACTACCTTTGACAAAACATGTACTCGTACGCGGTGTATTTTTGAATAAAATCAACAAATAGTATTGAACATACTACAAATAAATCTACGAATTATTTATGACAATTTTGATGTTCTTTTAAAATGTCTTTATTAAATATTATACGGCAAACTCTTGGAAATTTTTGATTATTATTTTCCAAAATAATACATTATTGAACTTAATTCTAACGTAGTCAAACTAGTATCACTAACCTTGGCTATAATCCAAGTAATGGTCGTCAGTGGCTTTTTCTCGTTTTAACTACACGTTTCTTTTTTATTTTAAGATATAGCAAGAGGCATGGAATTTTAATTATTTTACAACTTATACATTACATTATACATAATTATACATTACATTAAGAAAAAAAATATAATTCATAAGGGAAAAGGAAAGGCCCTTTCCCCCACCTCTATTTTTTTATTACTTTCTTCCCTCCCTCCCTCCGTCCCTCCCGTGCTCTAACAAAACCACTTTTGGCATTAAGCAAAATACGTGTTGGAATAGGACTGCAGTGTTCCTCGCTTTAAGCAGATTCTACTTAACTAGTACGAAAACGTCACCTACTAAAAAAAAGAAATTGTTTTAGGTTATATAAAAATGTTTTTAAATATGTAAATAATTTTAAATACATATTTTAAAAAATAAATAAAATAAAGACGAAATAATTCTTTTAATACGTTTCAATTTATTTGGGGACCTCACGCGCTATGGGTATATGTAGAACGGCACTACCTACTAGAACATGGAAGCAACACAAAGATGATTTCCTCGAAAACGGTGGATCTGAAAAAAAGGGTTTAGAAAAATGGTGTAGGTACTTGAATGAACAGACTTCATACATAGCGGGAAGCTCTTTAATCCTGTTTCAACCTATAACATACGTACCTATACTATGATGATTTTGAGCTCAAAATGTACCAATCATTTTTTTATAAAAAAATATCTTCGAAACCCTTTTGAAAATCGAGATAAAACAAAAAAAAATATTTTATTTAAAATATCTTCTATAATTACTGAAAATAAATAGGTACAAAAATTCGTCTAGCCATTCCGAAGCCTGTTCTTGACAAAAATCCTGACGAACAAATTGACCAAAAATACTGAAAATAGTTATTTTTGCTTGCATTTCATGTAAATAGCATGTCCCACGAGATATTGGTACAAATTTCGATATCACAAACATGTTCTATTTATATGTACCTACAGACAAACGATTACATTCTCGAGGAACCTTCTTGGACTCAAAAATAATAAATAATATTCCGGAGAATTCTCGGATGTTAATATCGATCCTGTTTTCGATATTTTCAATAACAATAGATTAAGTATTAAAATACCGATTATGTCAACTAATCAAATATTCCACATTGCCAAAACATACTATATTTAAAGTACGTCATTAAGTAGTACTGTTCTCAGAAATGTCGCACCTCGACTTGAAAACCACTAATCGCTAACACAATTTCGGACGTTAACAACAATTTGCCATTGAATTTAATACTACATATAACACCGGGCTTTAAATTAATTCAATACAGAAGTAATACTGGGCCTTTAAATTGAGAACCAAAGTTTAAAAACGGGCGGGAAGCGCGTATGGCCCACATGATTAGTTTACCTAGATGTTGTACTGTGTCTAGGTCTTTGTGTTTTACCAGTCACAACTACTTACATACTAGAAAATGAAAGGCAGAATCCTATTTAAAAAAACTTAGTTAAAAAATTTGTCGCCTTTGAGTCTTTGATTTTAGCAAGCGTTTGCCCCATCTTTGTGTGTCTTACTCATAACCGAACTGTTAGGTGATATTTTTGTCTACGTTTTGTTTAGTCACATTCAAAGTCTGTTGACCTATATAGACTTTTAATAAAACTATATGCTGTTTGTATTTCACACCGTTAACACCATCTTCGACTTCGACGGCACTGACTTCATTTAGGTTCGACACGTGATTGTAGTTGTTCACGAAGCCAAATGTATTTTTCGACTATGTTGCATATGTGCATGTTACTTATTGCAGCCTACTTCACTTCACTTCATCAGCCCATTTTTTACCCCACTGCAGGGGCTTAGGCATCCCCCAGGGTGAGGAGGGGGCTTGGAGCTTAAGTCCACCACGCTGCTCCACTGCGGGTTGGGAACTGTAACGGCCACCATCTATTGACAGCGTCCGGGACCGACTGCTTAACGTGCCTACAACACACTTTAACTAATTCATTAACTGAAGTCGTATTAATTGATTTGTATCATATTAATCGAAGGTGTGTCGTAAGTTACATAATGTCAACAAAAAAATGTGACAGGCGATAGATGCGCTAATGTCCTAAACGACGGATACTTGTATTTTATTTTAATCAAAATACATATCTACTAACATGATTGAAATGTAATTTAAATGGACTTGTTCTTTTAAAATTTGTAGGTAAGTAAAAATGTGATGAGGAAGAAATTAGTAAAAATTTAAAAGATTATAGCTAAACGCTTTAAATTAAAATTTGAAAATATGATCTGACTGCAGTAAAGACCTCATTGTAAAATGAAATAAAAAGCAAAAATTTGCGGTATGCATTCAAAACACTAGCTAAAGGAATAAGTCTAGACTAATTAACAAAACCCACTTATACCCCACTGCAGGCGCTTAGGCCTCCCCTCAAGATGAGAACAACCTTGTATAGTTTCAATGAATTTTTCACGCAATATTCGTGTCGGCCATACCCATCCATAGCGATTAAGATGATTGTGTAGTATTTGCAAGTTTCCATGCAAACGGCGTTCACGGTTGCACAGTGTTAAACCTTTACCGATTGCCACAAAAAAATTATATGGTCTTCAGATCAGCAAGAACTAGGTACAAACGTTTTTATTTTTTTTATATTTTTTAATATATGGAAAGAAAAGAAAACTTAAATACGCGGGATTTTTTTATTTTCACAACAAAATACAAATTGTTATTTTGAATCAAATTATAATATTTTTTTGCAATTACTATTTATAAATAAATGTAAGAAATATATAGTTCTTTTCCTATAGATTTGCGTCTATTACAAAAATATTGCAATTAATTTTGCATTTTGTAAATAGTTGAACCAATTTCTTTTAACAATATTTTGTATATAGAGTGCAAAAAAAAACCGGCTCAGCACTTGTCGGACCACGTACAGTGAAGGATTCCGTAGTCGGGATTAAAGTTCATAGTTAAAATCCAAATAAAGAGTTTAAAACAAATATTTCGAAAACTTATTAATATATCTTATTCAAAACAATTTTCATTGAAAATGTTTTCTCAGTCGTATTAACAAAATTTTTTCATTATTACCCTTTCCATGGTTGAAAATTAAAAATGATACACTTTTTTTAGGATTTGAAAAAATATTGACATAAATAAAAAAGTCATTTTGAAATCACGGTATCAATTTTAAAGTCTATAATCTTTTTTTCGTGCCTCAGTTAAATGAATGGCGGACCTACCCCAAAATTTTGTTTTCCTAATTTAACTACACCATTGTATAACGGATCGTCGATTAACCTTCCAAGTTTCATCTATGCAGTGTCAATTAAATTGTCTTCGAGTACAATTGCTGGGACAAACGGATAGACAGAGATACTAACAGAGTGAAATAGTAAGGGTCCCGTTTATTACCATTTGGCTACAGAACTTTAAAAACATTTTTGCTTTTCTCTGTAAATTATAATATCTAATGTAAATAGTAATTGCGAAAAAAAATATAGTTTCCATTAAAAGAAAGCTTCATTATTTCAGTTAAAATAAAACAAAAAAAAATTAAGGAACTTTCTGGACAAATAATTTTCATTAATTATTATTTTAATTTTTTTGTAGGTTTGGATATTTGAACTCCAAGTCTGACTGACTGACTGACTGACTGACCGATTCGCCGAGTTTTTGGAGACCCTAACTGCGAAGCCAAGAGTTGCGGGTTCGATTCCCGCCCGGGACAAATATTTGTGTGCATGAACATATCTGGCTGGGTGTAAAAGTATCTACCTATATATGCATATACTATGAAAAAGATTTTAGTATGTATATCAGTTGTTCAGTACCCATAACACAAGCATAATACTTGCTTACTTTGGAATTAGATGGCGCTGCGTGGGATGTCTCAGATATTATCATTACTATTATTATTTAATATTATTATAAAAGAAAAACATTTTTTATTTAGCTATCCAAGTAGAGCAAATTACTGAGTGGACGGACAAAAGCAAAGACACTGTCAACAGCTGTTACAGCTTTGTTGACTTTCGTTTATACATGGTAATGTTATATCATATTTTAATTATGTGCAAAATATTTTTGTCCACAGATAAGTGTTTTTATATCTCCAAGCTGACAGGGCAATATCGATGCGTAACGTCACGCCTCGGTACGGCTATCTAAACTAAAATAATGTTATACTTCCTTTTGCAAGAAAGAAACAGAAATTTTTTTATAACTTTGTAAGTTCTTTAATTTGTAATCGATTTTATTTTTAGATTCTCATTTTGAATACTGACCTTAATTATCCTATTTTTTAAATAAAATTAACAAATTAAAATATTTACCAATACAAACTTGTGATTAATAAATATTTTAATTTTTAGGAAATGTGACACAAATTAAATGTGACCATTGTAAAAGAGATTTAACCTGTTTAAAAAAAAAAAAAAATATCATTATGAGGTAAAAAAGCCTAAATAAAGATACAATCACCTCTTCACTCAAATATGAACACGTCGAAAATTCAAGTAACTTTGAATACGCATTCCGTCGTGGCACTAATCCAGCAGATACAGTTCGTAACTTTTGGTTATATGTATAATGTTTGGATAGATAGTGTTAAAGTGCAGTTGGACTCGCATGGGGAGAGAGAGAGTGACGTATTATAAATTATCGCTGTAAAGCGATAATTAATTAATGTAATTTATTGTAATGTAATTGAAATAAAAAAAATTATATTTACATATGAAATTTTTTTACAAATTCCACCAAAGTTAGGCTATATTTTGAACCCGACTCCTTTGTAAATACCAAAGTAACCACTAGTTCAATTGACAACATTTCAAAATTAAAACTCCTACTTTTTATCCATTTATTTGTAAATAGAAAAATAAATAAAGGACCAATATTTTTAATTTTTTTTATATAATATTTTTTTCAAGTCGTTGTATCGAATTTAAAGGTTATTCTAAAAAAGGTCATGACATCTTTCATATATATTTTTCATGCTTCGTTTTACATGGTTTCTACTTATGTTCCATGAAAAAAATATACAGGTTGAGGTTTTAATGACCAGCCAAATTTTAATATAATAATCTTTGACAAACATCCGTTAACCGTCTTGTTCCTTTTTAATATCGTTCAATAGGAAAATATTCAGTGAAGACTACGTAAACCTTTCCCAAAACTACCCAAAATACTAGTTACCATTCACGAGGGCCCCAGTGCACGTGCACGCGCCTCGTCCACATGCCCCATGCCCCGTCCTTTCGCTCTATGTAAGTAGAAGGTAGCCAAATTTTGTTAAAAAATATTTAAGATATAATTATTGATTATGAATATTTAACCTACATTTTTATTTACGTAATGAGGTCTATTGGTAATACCTAACATCTAGAAAAATTTTGGCTGGTTACTAAAATCTCAACCTGTATGAAGTTTTAATAGTTGACATTTGATTGATATTATAAAACTTAATAAAACTTTAGTAAGAATTTATAAAACTTTCATGTTAAAAAGCATTCAACTTGGATAGTAGGTTACAAATGACGTCATCGCCAATATTTGTGAACTAGCGACTGCCGGCGACGTCATTTTCGTCGTTTTTATGATTTTTACTATTTCGAAGGTTCACGAAAGAACCCTAAATATTTTTGGAATGAAAATAGACAGACAGATGAAACGTATCATATATGTCACTTCCTACAACTTCCAATTAATATCTTTAAAGAAACCGATACTTCCATCCAACTTTTACACACCATGTCCTCCTATTAAAATTTGAAAATCCAAAAACCCCGAAACACGTCTATAATCATTTTTGTAGCTACAATTTCCAAATCCCTACTTTTAAAAGCATTGACAATTTAAAAGCAAACTTTCACCTCTGTGCCCATCTTAAAATGTGTAAAAGTTCAAAAACCCGGAAACACATTATTTATTTATTTGTAACATTTAAAAACACCGATACTCTCATTTCTTTCACCCCTATTACCTCCCTTAAAATGTGAAAATCCAAAAATTCTGAAACACATCATTATCTGCCTTCAAATAACCGATACTCCCACACAATATTTCACTCCCCGTTGCCATCCTTAAAATTTGAAAATCCAAAAACCCTGAAACATGTTGTTATTTATCTATAATGAGTAGGGGCAACTTCAATGTTCAAGTTCGTACTTTTAAAAAACCGATAGACCACACAAATTTTCACTTCCCGTTTCTTCCTCTTCAATGTGAAAATCCACAAACCCTGAAACATGTTAATATGTATATATGCTCAGTAGTTAATTAAAATTTTCAGAATTCAAACTTCAAAGGACAAAGACTTGCATACAAGGTTTTCATACCCTACCTCCCCCCCCCCCCCCTTTAACTCTTTAAAATCATATATATAGCCTGAACTGCGCTATCTCATGTTCTTACTATATACCAGTTTTCATCAAGATCAGTCTAGTCTTTCTGGAATTGTAAAAAAACATAAGGACAGACAGACAGACAGACAAAAATTTTAAAAATAGTAGAATTAAAGTCAGTAAGCCATAAAATGAACACTTTGTTGACAAAATTTGGCAAAAAATTTTAGGTAGGTACCTATAGACTGGTAAAGACAGTGTCAAAAAATTATATAGTAATATAGATAATGCATTTTTTCCATAAACTATTGAAAATTTGATATAAGTCATATAACATTTGTATTTCTAAATAGCTTCAAAAATGGTGTTTTTTTAATTTTTTTCGATTAGAAAATATGAAATATTGTCAGTTAAATTTATTAGTTTTCGATGAAATTATAAGCAAATTGTCCTGTAAACTATGAATATAGCCTTATTTTTTCAATATTTTACGCTCAATAGTTTTGGAGATAACGAAACAAATAAAGTTTTGTTTGGATTCTCATTTTTTGTATGTTTTCATTAATATGTTTTAAACTATACATATTAGAATTATAAGAAAATCTATTTTTATTTCTCATTACGAGTCTTTTCATTTAATTTTGATGTCACATGATACACTTAACAAAAGTTTATTTATTTACACGTGTGTGCCCAAACTCTGTGCATCAACCATATTTAACTTTTTTCAACAAGTAAATTCTAAAATAGTCTTTGACAGCCGGACAGGCAGACACCAGAGTGATCGTAACAAGGGTTCTGTTGTTTCTTGTTATGTTGAACCCTAAATACAAATCAAAACAATTATATGCATTTACAATCTTTTTCATACTTTAAGAAACAAATTTACTACTAGTTGTGCTACTAGTGTTAGAAAAAAAATATTTAGTACCCCATACAATATTTTGTCTTGCCAAAAGACATTAAAAATATTTTGTATTAGAGAGGCTTCTCCATTCAAACACTTTAGCCATCGAGTTAATTCCAATTTGGCCCTAACTCGTCAGTCTTTCTTGGTAATGTTGAATTTTGACATCGATATTTTCTTTAGAATAAAACAATATCATTAATTTTAACGCTGGCACTGGTTTTGCTTACAGTAGATTCGTTAATTTTATTCATTATCCTTAAAAAAAATTTGCTGTTATAGAATATACGTTTTTAGTATAAACCTTTTTTGTTCCACTAAATGTGTTTGTGTTTGAATAATACATTAATATACATTATTACGTATAGAGCGGTTTTCAGCATTGCTAGACATGTACCGAATTACAGTCAAAAAATATAAATAATGAGGTGACACCTTTAAATAACACATAAAAATGTAAAGATTGACCGCGTAACGTCCGTGTCTTCAGGAATTTCGGAAACTATCTATCTCTATTCACCCATTATTCTGTAGTATAATGTTTTCTTTTTTACATAAATTCATTTATAAATATTACAGAAAAGACATAACATAGTATTATTATATGTCATTCATTCTCTGTGTCTTACAGAAAAACAAGTGCCATGGCAGGTTCGTTCAGTTCATAAAAAAATAATAATAATAATGCGTACTCACAAACATATGGTACTTAAGTCTAAAAAGTGACTCCTTTAATCTTACTTCCTTCAATGGTTTTTGTGCTTCACAATCACACATGATGACCTTCTGAAATGGTATAAGGAATGTAATTAATAAACACACGACGCAATACCACAGACAAAACAACGCTCGGCTGCTACGTCGTGACTATGTGTCTTGTGACGATTCGTCACATATCCAATCATAATGTTCATGGTCCAGGATCATGTCCAACTACTACCAACCGCTTTTAATGTATTAAAACAGTACGATATATCATGGTATAATCAATTAACCTTAATTGAAGGGGCGAGTGGACAAAGGTGTTATCTGAGAAAACAAAATAAATCGATTTTTTGCATGGAATGAGATTTTGAATTTTGATTCGTGTCAAAAATGGAGACCTATAGCAAAAATATTAACTGACAAACATACATACATTTCAGGCTTGCAAATGTGGTAGGAGCAATATAAAAACACTCATAACTCATTTTGAACTTCTTGTTAGTTAACACCTTTGTCCACTTACCCCTTCAATTATTTACACCTTCTATTTTCGAATACATTTTTAATAGACATTTTTAATAGTTTCTATTTATAATTTGACTAAAAAAGTATGGATGGTTGTAACATTTTATCGCAACAATATCGCTAATCGATATCGATAAATATTGTAAAAAGTTAATACACCATTTTTAGCAAAACTATGTGATTAATAGGTACGCATTGTTAGTCAATTCCCTATACTACTACGTAAGTTTTGACTTTAGACCTACCTATGTATATATACATAAGAAAACCAAAAGATGTGAACAACAACTGCTCATTAAGGAATATAATCTCTTTAAGTGTGCTCTACACATGGATTATTTCAATATTAGGTACCTATATGAGTTGCCTTCACTAGTTGTGAGTCACAGTTATGTACGCCAGTTACCGAATGTCTTCTAACCGTTCTTCAAACTTTAAAATCTACCCACACCTCTAAGGCGACAGTATAACTGTTGTCATTAACACCCGAATGAAGTCTTTTATCTCATTAGCGGACTCTATCTTAGTAAGAGGTCACGCGCCTATGCTAGATTCTTTGTTCAGGCCCGCGTGTATACGCAACGCGTTAAATCGATCCGTTTTAAAACCACAAAAATATAACATCGCTGGTAATAAATGGAGTTTGTTTAGTGGTCCAGATACCGTATTCACATAGTAACAAAAGAATCATGTAAATGAAACCATGGTGGTATTTGAATTATAAGTGCACAAACAGAAAGACGTTGTGTCTTGTAATATGTATGGAAGTGTCACCCTTTTAAAACTTAGAATTTCAAATGATATGTTTTACTATTGGATCCATCGCTACTATCTAAAATCAACGCCAAACGAACTGGCGGTTATAAAATGTTGTGAACATGTACTTAAGCTAAGGCTGATGACCGACGACATTGAGTTGTTTACAAAAGTGCTCAGTTTTATTGAATTGCAGGAACTAACAAAACCTAAGAAAGGAGAAATTAAGCCAGGCCGTCTATACTTAATTAAGATTATTATTAATTACTCAACTTCGTTTTTCAGCTCAAAAATAATATTTTCAAAGGGATATGTTTAGTTCGTGTAATAACTTCATATTATTAGGTATAGTATTACCTACTATAGTTTGTGTAATTACACTATAGATTATAATTTAGGGTACAACAACCCGTAGCGGACTGTACCTACCCACGAGGAATATAATGACGAAACGTATTTTCTCATGACCGCATTTACAAAGACCTTGAACTTTGTGTTTGTCCGTACCATCCCGTACTCTCGTTTTATAAGAACCGCACCAAATTTTATTTCATGTTGCAGCCACTGTTTTAATCATAATTTGCGTTCGTCGTGTAGTTTGAGAGTTTAAAAAGATTTTCGATTAGGAAAATTTATGTTATTATTTTCCTTGTTCGCACGTAAAATTATAGACAAAGTAAAATTTTCTATTCTTGTATGAATTCATCTATATGCAGATGAAATATTTTTTGTTATCAAGAAAAGTACAACGATTTGATGAGGATGTTTTAATATTATCAGGCTTTCACGTAACGTTTGGCGTCGAGCCTCACGAAAGCATCGAGCGACACTTACATATATACCGGAGGATCTGTGGAGCCGGTCCTGAAAAATAAAGGCGTTAGGTAAAGCCTCCGAAGGCATATATCCTAATCCGCCTGTATCCTGGAATCCAATGGCGTTCACTAGGCGTCAACATTCGCCAAAAACCTCCTCCAATGCCCGGCTGTAACTCGGTGTTAGGTTTATCCGTTAAACCGTTAGATTAGACGGTCTCTGTCTGGCGCGGGGCGGGGCCGGACCACGCCCACCGGTCGATGCGCCGCTGCCGCCGCCCCGCGCCACACGCCCCGCGCCGCGCGCTGGCCTTGCCTTGCTTGCACACCGGCTTTCATTGTGCCGTTATCTACGGCACGTAATGCGGTGCCGCTCATCCGGCAACCGTCATGAGATAAGCGCCGTTTATTCCTCATGCGCACTTCAGCCTCCAGCCCCATCACACACGTTCAATGACGCGTTTCAGGTTGCCTGAAATCGATTACGAGCTCAGAGCGTGTGATAAGCGCTCCCACCTCCCAACATCTATAATTAGACGCGAGTATTATCTCGCTTTGTTTAGATTCTGATGGGCTGCCTGTGCCAAATTAAATCTTTGCATGTTAACGTTGTTGTATCTAAAATAAAATTTGCTTCAAAAACTATTTACTATATCAGATTATTATTAACAATATAATAATTAATAAATGTAAGTCAGTCAGATGACGTTGTAGAACTTTAATTTTGGCACGCCCAAGGGTAACATCAAAAACTTTGTATTAGATTAAAAACGTTCCTAACTTCTAAAACGTCAAATAAATACAATATCACTCCGACAGAAGGTTAGCGTCGAGTGATCGCATAATCATCAATAATCTCCAAACGTCACACAATAAAGGGATCATGGAACAACAATACATAAGTTTTTGTGACACGCTGTGCGCAAGACGTGGATCAGCCCGCGCAGATTGGTTTTTTTTTTAATACGACTTTTATAGGCTTAAGGTAAAGCATGATCTGATTGTAGTGTTAAAACTCATAGCAATTACGTTTTTAGGATGAGACGTTAAAGCAGTGATGACTACCGTACATATAGGTATAATGGATTTTATTTCTTTATCACGGTTCAAGCTCATTTTATATAGGTGCAACGCAATACGTGTTTTATAATCTTATAATAGAAAATCATAAGCTAAACTACACTTGGTATACGTGGAGTTCGGGTGAACGTAGTACAAAACTTATAAAGCGGTAGAACTTACCGCACTATCCACAAAGTAAAAAAATAATATTAAATGATAAAAAAAATTTAAAAAATTAACTTTTGAACATCTTTTTCTCGGTAACTGCTAGTTTACGCCATCTGCTCACTTGAAACTTTTTGTTTAGTTCGGTAAGCTCTACACGCTCTACAACTTTGGACTACGTTCAGCCGAACGAACATAAGGTAGGTAAGGTAGGTAAGGTGGGTAAGGTAGGTAGGTAAGTCAGGTATACACAGGTGTTCAGATGAACGTGATTCAACTTGAAACATGTTTTTCTCGATAACCGTTAGTTTGCTCCATCTGATCACTTGAAACTTTTTGTTTAGTTCTGTAAGGTCTGCATGCTCTGTAAGTTTGGACTGCGTTCATGCGAACTCCCGTCATAACGACATGATAAATACATTTTAAAAAGACTTATAATTTCACAGACAATCCAAGTTGAATATTTACAAAACTACAAACTAACATATTTTCTTTCAATCAGGAGGAGTAGGTATACAAAATTAAGTAAAAGTGAAGTATGACTTCTATCAAAAAGTTTATAAAATCTACTATACAGTCACTTTTTAGATATATGCTTTTATTGGGTATATCTTTTTCTGTGAAATTGAAAATATTCTTTTTAAAAAACTTTTCATTCTGTTCACCTAAAAAACGCGGTAGGTACAAATTTTTTTTCGGTCTTACAAAATTTATTAATCTTGTAGAACCTCTATGTATATTTTGTAAAGTTACAATAATTTATTGATTAGAACTTTTTGAAAATGTTTTGTTTTGTAAAGTTACAATAATTTGTTGTTTTTGTTGTAAATTCACTCACTCTCACTACGCCATACTAACCATGTAGGTACTATTATAGTGTATCGTCCATGTACCTACCCATGCATCAATTTTAATCAAGCAGGTAGGTAATATTTTTATATAAGTTTTTTGACGCTGAAACTCTATCTATATAGACATATGTTTACCTAATCAAAGTCCTATAAATAATTTAAAAAGAAATATAAAAAATAAACGACATATTTATTAAACACTCACTTTGTTTATCACGTTTATCATGTTATTTTAAATGCATACCTACTAAAAACATAGTACAAACATGACTGATTTTAAGTACATTAAAGTCATCAATATGCAACAATCAATCTCTTTCAAAAGTTCCTGCACCTATACGTCCATCCGAAAGAGTGACTCCGATCAGCCATCGGCAACCGTAAAAGCTTCTCAGAGAATGCGACGAATTTGACAAGTCACCGATTTTTTTATCTCAAGAACAGATTATCTGTGCTCCATCCTTACCCCACTCGATCAATCTTATCGAGGCAACTACAACTAAGTCGAATTGCTAAAGAGCTTAACAACCAGTCGTTTGCGTAAAGTGAAATGAGCCTTATTGTCCAACTGTTTAAAGTGGTTCTACATTAAAATTAATGGAGACGCAATTGTTGAACGGTCGGGATGCGCCGGATCATCGCCGGATTCCGGGAAATTCGCCCCGCGTGAATACCTGCCACAGGTAACTAACTGTACGTAGAGTTAATAGTCACAAGACCCTCAATATAGGTCCAAATATTTATTTTAAATTGACCTTCTGTCAAGTACCTACACGTCGTCGGCGAAACGTTAAAAGAGAATTCAGTAGTAGCTGCAGAATTTTAAAAATACCTTGCTTGTTTTTGGTCGAAGATAGCTGAACAGTAAAAGATAATTTTCTTCTAGTATTTTATATAATTATTATTGTAACATGTTCTTAATATTGCCCATCCTCAAAGGCTATTATGGGCTTTAATCGACTACGATTTCAAAAAACTACTATCAAAAATAGACCACACTTATTTTTATTTGACGGGAATCGTTTGAAAAACGGTAGAATGTTCGAACCCTCGAATGTATGAGTGTAAAATATACTTGACTGCCATTAAAGTCCGTCATTTGAATCGAGTCGATGACAATGAAAGTCAGCGAAGTACTAGAGTGAATGATGATAACAAAGTAAAGATCAAGTATGTAGAAATAAACGAATTGTCAGTGTCAAAGTGATGAGCAGATTGAATAAATATATATGTCAAGGTAAGTTTATTTGCTGTAAAGTTCAGGATAGCGAAATAAACACAGAAAGAATTCACCATGCGTTTTATTGAGAGTTACTCAGAACCGGTACTCTACGAATAATTTTTTTTAAAGTACATAAACTTGCTATTTAGTTAAAAGTTACATAATATTTTTTTTATTCTTACTTATATCGATTTACTCTTACAACCAGGAGATCAAAAAAAATTTTACTATTGTAGTTGTTGTATTGTAGTACTATTGTATTGTATTTACTATGGTATAAACATGTGATAGCAAGTTCAAAATCTTTAATGATTTTATATTCCTGTTATTAATTATGGCTTATTCTATAAAAATACTAAGCAATTTCTTCTTATTCTTGTTTTTTTTTGTTTCGAAACTTGTTGATAGTCAAATTCAATCGAAGTGTATCTATAACACCTTAAAAATTCAATAATCAAGTTTCAAAATATAAATGTCAGTTCTAATACAGATCAACTCTATGAAAATATGACTTGCTATTTGTTCTAAAGGTCCTTACGACGAAATATTATTGTTGACCCTGCGATTTAGGTTTAAGCTTTCAAATAAATAAATACCACATCTCCTGCGAATTTTCATACAGAATTAACACATCAATAAAAAACACATTAAGGTTTTTGTGACATGCTCTTAAAAACTTATTATTTTAAGAAATTCGAGTCATGATTGGTAGAACAAAAACTATTATACAGAAACATAGATGTTGTATTCTGAGACCGTTAGCTTTTGGTTTCATAAAAGTTGTGCGAAACTTAATCAAGTAGGTTTCAATCAAGCACACGAAGGAAATTCATATTATTTTAAAAAAAAAAGTCACTACATCACATATTAAAACGGTGTTCGACGACGATAAGATTCTGTCAGAACTATTCGCTGGAAATTATTTATGTTTTGCCGTGTGTATCTCAGTATAAAAACTCATCTTTACTAATCTTAATTATGGAAAACAAAAGTTTTTATTTTACTTGCATTTTTAAGCAGGAGTTTAAAAAAATCTAAAACAGCTCAAAGTTTCCAATGTTAATCTGTATTTTAGTTAAAAAAAAATAGCAACAAAGGTTGTACCGAATACAAGGCATAGCGAATTTAAGTGACAGTGACAACCTTCTAACATAACGGTATCCAATGCATATTTTGTCCCTGTCTTTTCAATAAAAATTTAAATTATTGAAGGATCGGAGCCCTAATTTAGTAATAAATTAAGTTTACTTATAAGGTGCCGTTAAACGATATACGACTAAAGCGTAGTGTATTTGTACTAAATATTTTCAGGAGAATATTCGTACCTACCTCTGACAAAACCTCATCAATTAATTAAGACATTAAGAATCGTTTTAACAGGTTAGGTTTAGTGGTATCATTATTGTTTTTTTTTATAATATGAATTTAAAAAACTACACTAGTAGATTTCTCGCATAGATGTACTCGATGAGGTTTCGCGCTATTTTTACGACACAAAAGACAACGCGTAAAATCTATAAAAAGCATATACTTAAACAAAGCGAAGCAACAGCATTCCATTACATTATTTTCCACATTTACAAATAAATCTCAAATTTAATGTACTTATATATTTATTCCGGAAGTTACTTAATATAACTAATTATACTATTTTTTATGTAATAATTAAATTAAAAATTATACTGGACGTATAATAATATGTACACACTGATATAATATGACCACGTTCGTCAGACGCAAGTGTACAGTACTGAAAATTGAGGGAAAAATATACTAACTAAATCAAGCACCTGAGTGACGACTGAACTAAGAGATGTTGTCTTTTTCTCTCTAGACGTACCAGACTACGTAAAGCCTTCCGTCACATAACATTAAGATCAACAAAAACTATGTTTATACGTTTTTCACTTTTTAAATATTTTGATACATTATAAGAAAAAAAAGACTTATATACGCGGGTTTTTTTTCGAAATGGTTTCATTTTTCACAACATGTTCAACATGAAACCAATTGAATTTTTACAATATCCATTCAATACAAACGCCGTTTGTATGAGTTGCCAGTACACACTTTTCTTAATAAGACAGAAGCGAATTTTACTGGATTCATTTACCGAGTAGCAGTATTGGGGATTTTTAATAAACATAAAATGAGTTGATATTGAGCCAGAAATTGTGTCTAAATCAATTACATTTCTATTCAATTCGTGGGAATACGTTCGAGCATGCCTTATCCCGGGTGCCTCTAAATATCGCAATAAATATATTTATTCGGAAATATTCTATAATGTAAGGAAATTTGCTTATTTGATGACATTTATACATTTCGACTCAATCGAATATTGCTTTCGGTACAAATATGTACAAGCAGTTTTATAAATTTGTTTTAAGTACAATATAATTGACCAGAATACATGTTTTCCGCAACACTCCGAAGACCTAAACTAAATTTCTTGTAACAACTAGACCACTCATAAAGTAAAGTTTGGAACCATCGATGTTTATAAGAAAGCAAATTTGTGATTTTGGTAAGCATACTTATTTCTGGTAAGTTTTAGTTACGTAATGCTTTTGGTCTACGTTTTTATTATTTACGATTTTAATTTAGTATAAACATTGACGTAGAACCTTAAGGTGTAAATTTTCCCATCGTATACGTGTGAGGGTGGGCGCGCGCCCCACATTTTTCTTTCGGTAATACAAAGAGTGATTTTCTTACACTCTCGGCACGAGTATCATATCTGAAATTGTTTTTCCGCGTAACAACACATCTGGTACCCTGAACGGCACTTTATTCACAAACAGCTTTCTTTATTCTACGTTTTACGAGACTCATAATTATGTTTTTTTTTTATTATTGTTATTGAGTTATGTGTTAATTGATATTTTGTGATACTTGAATTTTTTTGTGAATGAAGGTATTGAATTAAAGAAATGTAAAGATATTTGAAAAGACATTTTGAACTTCAAAGTACTGGCTGGATTCAAAGAATTTTTTTTTAAACGAAAAGGTAAATCAATATCCTGGGAAATGAGTACATACGATTTTTTAATAGTCCTATTTTCGAACGTTAGCCAATAGACGAACACTATCGCAAGAACCCACAGTCGTCTGCCAAAGGAATCTATATAGCAAGTAGACAAGAGAGGCGCGTCATTACCCTAAAATATTAAACAAATAAAATTAATTCCTGAAAACTTTCTTACTCATTTGTCTTTCAATAAAATTAGGTTAGTGATATAGTGTGACTGCATTGACGCTTGATTGATTAAAAGCTGCCACTAATACAATCTACGAATCACTGTAGAGTCAGTCAGCTGTCGTAAGTGAGTTAGTTAGTTACCTGCGAGCCTATTATCTTTCTCTCTCGACTTAGATCAATTATATGGAAACCCTTCTCTCTGGGTGCTTTGACATTTGGTACGAATTTTCTGTAATTTCTATATCTAATCTATATTTTAATCTTCCGTTTTTAATCTAAGTATATAAATATTAATAAATATTGCTTACGCATTAAGAATTACTTATTAATCAAGCTTGGTCAAATTTTTTTTTTCTTTGCTAACAGATTTACTTTGTGAAACCATGCTTTACATTATTTTTTAGGGTTCCGTACCCAAAGGGTAAAAAATGGGACCCTATTACTAAGACTCTACTATCCGTCTTTCTGTCTGTCTGTACGTCTGTCACCAGGCTGTATCTCATGAATCGTATCTATACTAATATTATAAAGCTGAAGAGTTTGTTTGTTTGTTTGTTTGTTTGAACGCGCAAATCTCAGGAACTACTGGTTCAAATTGAAAAATTATAAATGTGTTGGATAGTCCATTTATCGAGGAAGGCTATAGGCTATACTACATCACGCTACGACCAATAGGAGTAGAGCATCAATCAAAAATGTTGCAAAAACGGGGAAAATTATTCCTTTTGAGAGCTTCCGTCGCGCGCGCTGCGTAAACGGTTGATGTTAAGCAAAAATCATGTATTACGGAATTGTTCCCCTTTAAAAGTTCTAACCAAAAGTCCGCGACAGCATATGTGTATCTTTTAAGGTTAACTTACTATAACCTTTTTTATGACAATCAAATTTCTTCTAACATTATGTACTATTTGCGAAGATGTTTTTTAAACGTAATATTAATCCTTATCAAATTAAATACGTTAGTTGTCTTAAGCATTTCATGCATATTATAATTACCCTTTACACCACACAATTTAAATTAATATCTTAGCAGTTTTTATCGAAATATTAAAACTATAGCGGGAGAAAATAAATTCGCTGTCTGCCTCTGTTCGTTAACTTTTTACTTACAAACCACGCAATAGACTTTGATACGGTTTTCAGTATTATCTTATTTTCTTATTATCTTATTTTTTTATTATCTTATAATCTATTAATCTATATAATAGAACTACTTATTATAAAGCTGAAGAGTTTGTTTGTTTGTTTGTTTGAATGCGCTAATCTCTGAAACTACCAGTCGGATTTGAAATTTTTTTTTTTTTGCCTTTGATAGCCTGAATCTAGCGGAGGGTTATAGGCTATATATATGAAAACGAACTGTCTGTCTATTCTAGCAAATAGGTTACGGCCAAAACAGCTTAACCGATTTTGATGAAACTTTACACATATGGAAAGGATGTAGTCAAAAGTGACATACAGAACTTTTGTCTGTACGTCCATCTGTCTAAAGCGATTTTTAGTTTTGACGACCTAAAAAAGGTCGTCAAAACTAACAAATGTTACTTTTTGTCCGTTTGTCTGTCTGTCTGTACGTTTATGTGTCTATTCAATTCAATTTTATCTATTCAAGCTAATTTCCAATATGGCTGAACAAATTTTAATGAAACTTTGCAAACGTGAAAGAAGGTTGTCAAGAGTGTCATAAGCAACTTTTTGTGTTTGTTTGTCTGTCTGTCTATCTGTCTGGCGTTTGTCCACACGGATCTGTCAACTACTACAGCCAAAACTACTAAGTCTAGGAAGCTTAAATTTGGAACATAGGTTTATTTTATAACGTGAGCATTAAGTTAAGAAAGGCTTTTTTAGAAATTTCAAACTTAAGGATGGGAATGGAGGGACTCAAATATTGACGTTATTCAGGGTTTTTAGATTTCCACATTTTAAGGGTGGGAAACGGGAGATGAAAAATTGTGTCGGTTTTTTTAAAGGGTGGAAGGGGAATGAAGATTGAAAGTTTGAATGGGTGTAACCAAAATTTGTTCCAGCAAAAAGTACGTAAAAACAATCTCGAACATTAATAGTACCTATAACAGGAATTCGTAGTTTACGCAAGCGAAGCTGCGGGCGGTCGCTATTTTGTATAAATTTGTACTAACAACTACTACTACAAACAAATACTAAAAAATAATTAAAAAAAAAAATAAAAACCGACTTCAAAAACATAAACTAAAAAGTTAAAAATAAAATTTTCACTTTATAGAAAGGAGCATTAACAGGCGGCATATAGTTAATGAAGTCGGTGCCTACTCACTCAGACACTTTAAATTGTGTTCTATATTTGTTATAGTTTAAATATATCATTGTTGTAATTGTTATTACCTGATAAGTACCCATTTAAAGTGTCTGAGTTGGCACCGACTTCATTAACTATATGCCGCCTGTTAATGCTCCTTTCTATAAAGTGAAAATTTTATTTTTAACTTTTTAGTTTATGTTTTTGAAGTCGGTTTTTATTTTTTTTTAAATTATTTTATTTTTCAATTTTTAGTTGAACGCATCTGTAACTTATCTGTATTTAGTATAAATGGGGCTTCTAAACGCGCTACTCAAATGAGACAGCACCGCGATTACGCAACGTAAATTCAGTGTCAAATTGACGCATCAGCATGCCTAGTAGGCAGTGGTATTCCTATGTAAAACTTCAATCTTAATTATTATTTTTGTGCGAACTGAACATTTTGGCACATTCAACCGTATGAAGGAAGCTCAACAAAAAGTAACTGCTGTAAATCGTTGAGGAATTCCCTCGACTGTTTATGGTCTTCATCATCAGACCTGTAATGGCACTTATAACCCATATGAGTGCAAAGTTCTCTTCAATAGAAACGAATTAAGTCCAAACACCAGGTAATTGCTGTAAATCGTTAAGGAGTTCCCTCGATTGTGTATGGTCTCCATCATCAGATCTGTAATGGTACTTATAACCCATATGGGTGCAAAGTTCTCATTAATAGAAATGAATTAAGTCCAAACACCAGGTAATTGCTGTAAATCGTTGAGGAGTTCCCTCGATTGTGTATGGTCTCCATCATCAGACCTGTAATGGCACTTATAATCCACATGGGTGCAAAGATCTCATCAATAGAAATGAATCAAGTCCAAACACCAGGTAATTGCTATAAATCGTTCATCATCATCATCATCATCATCAGCCCATTTTTTACCCCACTGCAGGGGCTTAGGCCTCCCCCAGGGTGAGAAGGGGGGCTTGGAGCTTAAGTCCACCACGCTGCTCCACTGCGGGTTGGGAACTGTAACGACCGCCATCTATTGACAGCGTCCGGGACCGACTGCTTAACGTGCCCTCCGAAGCACAGTCTAAACGGTATAAATCGTTAAGGAGTTCCTTCGACTGTGTATGGTCTCCATCATCAGACCTGTAATGGTACTTATAACCTTTATGGGTGCAAAGATCTCATCAATAGAAATGAATCAAGTCCAAACACCGGGTAATTGCTATAAATCGTTAAGGAGTTCCTTCGACTGTGTATGGTCTCCATCATCAGACCTGTAATGGTACTTATAACCTTTATGGGTGCAAAGATCTCATCAATAGAAATGAATCAAGTCCAAACACCGGGTAATTGCTATAAATCGTTAAGGAGTTCCTTCGACTGTGTATGGTCTCCATCATCAGACCTGTAATGGTACTTATAACCTTTATGGGTGCAAAGTTCTCATTAATAGAAATGAATTTAGTCCAAACACCAGGTAATTGCTGTAAATCGTTGAGGAGTTCCCTCGATTGTGTATGGTCTCCATCATTAGACCTGTAATGGCACTTATAATCCATATGGGTGCAAATATCTCATCAATAGAAATAAATCAAGTCCAAACACCAGGTAATTGCTGTAAGTCGTTGAGGAGTTCCCTCGACTGTCTTTCAGCTCCATCATCAGATCGACTCCCGACCTTCATTAAATAGTACTAGTAGTAGTACTTTATCAAAATACTTAAAATACGATACTTTAAAATACGATTTTCGAAGGTTGCCCTCGATTTCTCTGGGATGCCATCATCAGATCCTGGTTTCCTTATCATGGTACCATTTCGGAGATATCTCCCTTTCACAAAAAAAAAATCATCCAATTCGGTTCATAAACAACGAAGGTATCCCTGAACACACATAAAAAAAAAAATATTTAAGAGGGCTCCCATACAACAAACATGATTTTTTTGCTCCTTTTTGATCGTTATTGATAACGGCAACACGTAGACGCTTGAAATATTCACAGAATATTTAGTTATATATTAACTTTAAAAATAAATAATGAAATTAAAATAAAACAAATATTTAAGGGGGGCTCCCATACAACAAATGTGATTTTTTAGTATTGTATGGTGGTATGGAACCCTTCCTGTGCGAGTCCGACTTGCACTTGGCTGATTTTTCATGACTGCTCGGCTCGTAAAAATTTTATTTATTGTTTTTAATTTAGTTTTAGTTTTAAAATAATTTTATCTATTTGAATTGGGAAATTTCAAATAAACTGCTTTACTGATACTTGCGTTGTAACACAATTCATACAAAAAACTAAAAACTACAACATATACCTATTCAGAGGTGATTAATTATACGATTAGTCTTGAGAATTTTTTAAGTTTATAGACGTGTTACAGTTTCATGAAAATTAACATTTCAGAAAACATGACAAAAACATAAAGTAACAATATTTACAGGCAGTGTGTAAAGCGTGTAGGGCCAATTGCCCACTTATTGCAAGTAATTATTTTCTTTTTTAAATTAATGGCACCAATTCATTTCATTTCTGGGTGATTTTTCTCAAATCAAAATTTAACTGTTTACTGACGGTATTGTAACGATATTCTGTGAATACCTGGTTCTGAATCTTATTTTATAATGGTCGTTAAGATGAAGGGATCTATCTCACTTATTTTTAATAAGCGATGTAATACACCGTATGTGATAGTTTCAATTCCAATTTTCCTGATATGTTGTTAACTCAAAGAGTAAAATATACCCGATTCCCATACGAAATTAACCCAACTTAAACCTTTCTAGTCACTTCCATCATCATACCAGCTTTCTACTCATTAAAAATGTGTAAACCAACCGTAGAGTTTAAAAAAGAACACACACATATATATATATATATATATATATATAAAATACTCTTGTAAATTTACGGGTTAAAATTAAAATTACGGAATAAGAATTAATTACGTTTAAATAATTTCATAGATAGCAATATAAAAAAATAAAAAAAAGAGCGGTATACAGTACCGATAGGAAGACGCTGCGAGGTACTGTTCAAAGGAAATAATCTGAAGCTTTGACGAGCATTAAAATATAAATGTCGCCGTAAGTAAATCATTAGCCGCCACATTTTTCCTCTGAAGAAAAATCGCTCGCTTCGTTTCCTGTCTATCGAACGCAAATACACGTCGCTTGTAATAATTGCGTCTCAGGGCTGTCAGGCGTCTCTCGATACATCTGATAGAAAACTTAAACTTTTTAATGATATTTGAGTAATGTTGTTACTACATAACCAAGATAACAGTGAAAAAGAAGGAACTTATTTCTATAAACTAAATGGTTTATATGGTGTAATTATTTTTTACTTGAGCATTAATAGTATCAACATAGTATTTTTTTTTAATAGACAGACTTCATTGATTGTAATAAATGTTCAAATTAAAAAGAAATAAGCTCGTACTTAAATGTATGTAATATTGGGTATCATCATTGTCATGTAGGTTGATATGAGAATGTTGGGATACATTTCTGGTGTGGCTAGAAGCCTAGAATACATGAGATACGGAATGAGTAGGTATATTTATGCCTATATAAAAGTGATAAAAGTTCAGAAAGGATCAACTGTCATGGTATGCACATGTAATGTAAAAATGGATAAAAACCATTTGAGAAAAACAGGATATGGATAGATTGTGTGAAGGGGTAGAAATGAATGAATACATAACTAATCGGATACCGTACGTATTGTGGTGATTCCAAGTAATTGGTAACCGGATAGATAGATTATGATGACAGTTGCAATTAATGGTATTATAACGCCTAATTACTTAGTGTTAAGCTTGGCTGTTCCATTCCACCAGACCATTATGCCCACTGCAGTTGCTTAGGCCTCCCCACAGGATGAGGAAGATTTGGAGCCTAATCCCCACACTGCTCCAAGCTTGGCTGTTATGTACGCCTAATTTACGCAGATAATCTACAGCTCCGTTATTGCTGTTTGCACATTCCAACTCTATTTCCGCATTAGACCTTCTCCTCTTTCTCTGCATATATTTATTTGAAATTTTACAAGAGCACTATTTAATATTCATAAAAGCAATAGAGAAAAGTGGAGGCAAAATGTTTTTCAGTGCTCTATCGAGTGGCGTTTCATTGAATGGGGTTTATGCTCGTAATGAAATCAATTATTTCAGGTAACTCTTCCACCGGTCAAAATTAAAATCTGTCAAAATTCGGAAATCTGGAAGCAGTTGTTATTGTTATACTTAACTAAAACATTTTTTTAATTTGTAAATACTTTTAGTTTTACTTTTTATATAATTTAGTTATAATTTGGTTTATATTTGTACATTTTAATTAAGATTTTTCATTTAATAATAATAATAAAATAAAATTTGTGAAATTTTAGAAATATACGAATAAACGCATTTGTAATTTTATACTTTTATGGTAAATTTCGAAAAGTTATGAAATTGAGTACTAAAACCATGGAAATTGAAAATAACAAATTTTCAGGAAGTATATGTACATACTGCAATAACTTATAGGTTTAAATCTCAACGTGCTACAACTAAACCTTGTTTTATTGTATAATGCACACACTTTGACAGTTCTTAGTCTATTAGTGAAGATTCGATTCCCCTCGCTAGCTCGAATGAAATCTGAAAAACTCGAGAGCTATTATTAGGTTGCCAACGAATATTTATGCTGAACATACTTTAAGACCCTGAAATAGTAAAAAAACATAGTCGAAGTGCGAGTTATACTCAGACTCTATCAGAAAACGCAAATATTAATTTAAAAATAGTAAATACCTGATCGGATTTTTTAAAATTGTCATCTTTACTTGCTCTTTGAGACCTTGATTCTTGTCAAATCTCAAAACTCTGGCTGAACAGAAACTATATATTCTACTAGCTTTCCGCCCACAGCCTCGCCTGCGTGAACTACACCATTGTACCGGGAATGCTAAAGAGACACGACGCTCTTGTGAGACTTTCTAGAATATTTTGAAACTGAACTCCTTATAAAACAATACCAAATTATATCAAAATCTATTTAACCGTTTTAGCATAAGGAATATCCTACAGGAACAGTGTATTTTTCCGAGATGAAAGTTATCCTGAGTGTTATTCCAAACCTTAAACAGTTTCGTACCAAAACAAACAAAATTCCGTAAACAAAATCCGTTTAGCCGTTTCAGCATGAAGAACAATTATCCCACAGGAAGCATGCCTTTTTCTAGAATAAAAAGTAACCTACGTCATTCTCCAGCTCATAAACGATTTCTACAAAAAATCACGTCGATTCGTTGCTCCGTTGCTGCGTGATTGACTGTCAAACATCCAAACATACCAACTGAGACATTCATAATATTAGTTGAATATAAGTTTTCATAAGTTTAGAATAAAAGATTTAATCGACCGATTGGCCAAATGGTTAGACTCTAACTGCAGAATCAGAGGTCGCGGGCTTGATTCTCGCGCGAGACAAATATTTGTGTGCATGAACATATACAGTTGTTCCGTGTCTGTATGTAAGATATCTATGTATATATTTATTTAAAAGTGTATTTAAATATGTATATCAATTGTCTATTACCTATAACACAAGCACAATACTTGCTTACTTGTCTCCCAAGTATTATTATTATTAAACTATCAGTGAGTTTGCGAGTACCAAAATATGTGACATAAATGGCGGCACGTATTTTTTGACCACGTCGGCTTAGAAGAAACTTGATTTTTTTCACATTATCATAAGACTGTGGACCTCAGTTTTGATATTAATTTATAATATATATACTTTATTAATTATATTAATAATTTTAATAATTAATACTCGTTCACGAGAAAAAGTAATCTTGACGCTTGACAGACGAATTAACATGCTAACGGGCAATAAAGTGAACCACAAATTTTTTTCATTTGAGGTGTGGAACCCTAAAAAAAAATTATGAACACCTTAATCAGGAAGAAATGTCTCGTACTACGAAACGATCAAAAACGTAAGCAAAATGTAAGACTCGGTGATTAGACAAACCATACGTCATTATCGTTGTTTTATACCATATACATATATATTGTGAAATTACACAAGCCTGCATTGCTTTCAGAATATTTATTTTTTCCAGTACGAATTCCACGTATGGGTTACATTAAATTCCACTTGACAGCGAATATCTCAAAACATCGACTGCTGTATATTTGGTCTGTCTGTACGTTTTCTGCTCACATAATCAACATCCATGATGGACACTTAACGCGACTTTACCTGATTGTATAGTGAAAATAATTACAATAATATGAACTCAACCCTGAAACCGTATTCACGTTCAATTTGTGATCTGCAAACCTATGTAAGTATGCATACGCATAGCGATTAATTTTAAGATAAACGTCGTCGAATCGATAATTGATAAATATAGATACTTAGGTCGTCCCTTTCAAAAGCCCGGAATGTCGAATGGCTGTATTATTGGTCATTACTGCGTTTCATATCGTTTTAATGTGATTACACGCTGTGATATAAAAATATTATTTCTGTGACGTCTGTTAGGGTTATTCGCGTGGGTGATGCTTTCAGAACGATTTCAGATCCGTGGAGAAGTGTGGGCGTGTTTTTAATCTATTGAAATCGGTTGAACTGAACATTTTTCTGGAAAAGTTGCAAGAAAAATATCTGAAAGCCTATAATTTAATTAATGATTTGAGACTTACTACATGCGCAAAACTATTCGGAGACCTGGAAAATGTATGTATTGTCTATTGTCTAGTAAGTTCAATTGAGATGGTGAGGTTGAAAGTTGTATGGGTAACACGAGAGCAAAGTATTTTGATTCTTGTGCTTTTGAATTAATCATTACGCTCAGGATTCAAACTCAACATACGCAACAAAATTAAATTTTGCTCCTTCGTTGGACTATTAACTATTATAGAATTATATTATTATTAAATTATTAAGAACTATTGTGGTTCTATTGTTGGTAATATTTAAGCACCACATATACTTACTACCCACTCAAGAAATGTTGAAGGTTGAAGAAAGAAAACATTTTTAGGGTTCCATAGCCAAATGGCAAAAAAGGAACCCTTAGAAATTTTTTTTTGGGATAGGTTGCTATACATGTAACTGAAGTATGAAAAAAAAATCATTGTATATTAACGCGAGTAGTACAAAACGATAGATCTTCAAAAATGATAACAAAGCTTCAAACATTTTTTTTTTATTTAAGTCAACAGTTGTTGAGATATGCACTCCTAAAATCTTAATTCCTGTTAGAGTCATGTGTTCGCCCCCCCCCCCCCCCTGTCAGATAAACCGTTGTTTTAGTATACGTGGAAAAAATTTATGACAGGGGTATATATAACGTAGTTAAAAGGAAAACTACCACAGCTAACCAGACTGTATTATTTAACGAGTAATAGATTAACTTATAAAATGTACTTTCATAAGTAACAATTTTGTAAAAATTGCATAGAAAATGACAGATAGCGATTAGCCAATAAGCAAAAACTAGGTGCATTTTATCTTTGTGATGTTATTGTAAAAGATAATTAAAAATAAAAGTTTTATGATGAAAACTCCATTGCATTACTATGTACTATAAATTTACTCTTTCCTTTGCAAGGCTTATTCTCTTCACAATCGATACTAAAAGTCAAAGTTTCACTGTAATAAAATAAGTAATAAAAATTGTCTCTAGCTATCAGTGCCCTCATGTTATTACTTTTCGGATTAGCCAGAGAGGATCGAGCGCCTTCCAAATAACTAACGAAATAAAAACTAAATATATTTAAACTATAATTTTTAAATTACATAATAATAACGCTTAATGGTTAAGTTCGATTAACGTCGCGCTCGTTTTTTATATTGTACGGAACCTTTCGTGCGCGAGTCCGATTCGCACTTGACCGGTTCTTTTTTGTTTCAATTTATATGACGATGCCAAAGATAAATTCATTTAAATAGTTGTTAAATTTGAATTGTATACCTATATTATTATTATTTTTTTAATTTGTTCATTCCGCTCAATGGTCTGGTGTCATGATTTTCGCTTTGGGTGTGAGAGTTCTCGGGTCCACATCCCGGACGGGCCTTGTTTTACGACTCTTAAAACCTAAAATTCTTATATTTTTAACCCCCGACGAAAAAAGAGGGGTGTTATAAATTTTTAACTAAAATCCTCTTCACGTTGTGATAAATTCTTTAAGTACCACTAAACCGATTTTGTCGAAATTTCTATCACATTTATACACACATCGACCGCTTAGCCTAGTGAGTAGCGACCCTGCCTACGAAGCTGGAGGTCCCTAATGCAAAACACAAGCTAATGATTAGTTTGGAGCCTAGACGTTGTTGTCATGTATACCTTATTATTATGTTATTATTTAAAAGTATTAAGTAGGCAATTCATTTTCTTTGACATATTTGACAATTTTAACCATATATGATTACTTAATGCGCTTCAACATATCTGATGGCAAGGAATTGGAGCGGCCCCTTGCCAATACCGGCTTACTGAGTAGCCATGGACCTCCCTCGAGTGTCGTGATAGCCCAGAGCGCAACGAACCTGTCTCAAATTTATAAGGCCCCAAGGGCCATGGTTCGAATCCGGGCGTAAACCAATGAGTTTTTCTGACTTAAGTACACAATATCACTGACACCGTGCTTCGGAGGGCACGTTAAGCAGTCGGTCCCGGACGCTGTCAATAGATGGCGGTCGTTACATTTCCCAACCCGCAGTGGAGCAGCGTGGTGGACTTAAGCTCCAAGCCCCCCTCCTCGCCCTGGGGGAGGCCTAAGCCCCTGCAGTGGGGTAAAAATGGGCTGATGATGATGATGATGATGATGATGATGAAGTAGGCAATTATTTCAAATAAAGGATACGTAGAGGTGGGTACCGGCGTATGATTACGCTGCTATGTTTCGGAGCAGCATCATAATTAGGAACTTATTGTAGAGCGAGGTGTCACTTAATAAATTAGGTGAAAATTAATATTCATGCACTGATAACTAAATAATCATAATCCCATAAGGGCGAACTCGCACGAAAAAATGCATTAAAACTAGTATTCTTATGTAAAATCGTACAAATGTCTTTCTCTTTATATTCGCTAAGTCAAGATGCGAGCGTCGCGTCGCGTCGAGCGCGCCGGCTTCAGTTATGTAGCACTAATGCCTCCATTCCTTAGCTCTGTACAGTTTTCACTGGATCTCGTTTCCTTTATGTGATTCTACTCTTAGGTCTCTTATTTATGTTTGCATTAAATGCCAATTATCTTTTAAGTAGGTAGATAATTTGATCTTTGTAATTTTATAATAACAAGTGGTTGCCTATATAGCGGTCGAAATTGGGCCGTACTTACTTATTTGAAACAGTCAATAATAAATTAAGTCAATGAGTAAATAAATTTGACACCAGCGTTTGGTTTTAATAGAGTCAGAAATGTCACTTCACTTGACAGTTTCGAAACTGTTAAACACAATTTCGCGGGGAGAGGGCTGGCGCGCAGGGACCTCGCGGACTGAAACCGGACTGTAACTTGTTCAAGACACACCGATTAACTAGAAGAAAAGTGGTTAGATGTTAAGCGCAGAAGAGTGCTACTTTTATGGTCAATTCAAATCGCAACAAACGACAGACTAACTTACGTTTAGAATTTTAGAATTTGCAACTGTAACAAATGGTTTTAAAATGGACAGTATTTGTCAGATTATATATATATTTGCTGCTTTTTGCACTCCTCCATATAAAATTTAACTGTGCCAAATCTCAAGCTCCTCCGCTGTTCCTAATTTTTTTTTTTCATTGAAAACACTAAAGCTCGTCAATAAGTATGAACGAATAAAAAAGAAAATCGGTTGACAAACAGAAAAGAAAAATATACTGAACTGTTTTGTCTTTGCCTACATATATATAGAAGAATTTCAAGTGATGAAAATGCATTCACTTTCATTTTCAAAATAATTTTGAATAAGTATTGAAGTTTTTCTGTATGTAAAAATGACCGTTTCTTTGTTTATTTGTGCCTATGTTATTCATCCAAATGCGATGAAACAGTGATGAGTTGTTATGTGCTAACGTTCGCGAACATTCTTTGTCAAATTATATGTTGTGGACTACCAAGTGGACTACAGTACATGTGTTTCATTGATTGGAAAATTTTGATGCGGCTTTTTGCATTAAATAGATACATAGGTATTACTTCAGAGGTAATTCTTAGACAGACATAAGCATTAACTCTTATAACCGTTAAAAGATATGTTTCCCTAAAAAGGCTGTGTAGATATTTATGCGTTTCTTTACGTTACATAGGTATTACTTCTAAACACTGCTTAGTCGATTTTAATGCGGTTTTCCAAAATACATAGGTATGACCTCAGAGCAAGTTCGCTGACAGGTTCAACGGTTATAGGGCACCAGGGGCGTTGCGGTAGATGTGTGTTTTTTAAACAGCTAAATTGCTTTTGATGTGGGTTTTTATATTACACAGATATCAAATCAGAACATTTTCTACTGCAACTATAGTTTCTACTTTTAATACGTCTTTAACGGATCTACCCTATACCCAATAATAATGAAAAATTTTTTAGAGACCATTAACAATCGCCATGGTATCTACTTCCATTTAAGCTACTTTCCGCTTTCTATAACATTTTTGTCATTGAAGACAAAATTAAGAGTTGTCGAAAAAAAAATTGAGTGCGATTGCGCCATTGTTGCCACAAAAATAGAGGCTTAGGAAACCACTCAAATGAAATCAGCCCGTCAAGCTTTTGATTGATGCCACATTTAATTAGAATTTTTCTCTTTATCAAACAGCGCATTTGAATTCTCGCTTCGAATAATTAACATGATTAATATAGAGACAGCTTCAAAATAAAAAAAAATATTTTTCATTAACAATGCTCAATTTTGTTTGTATCATATATATAAACAGCTTTATTTATTAGTTTTTGCTGATTAAGAAAAGATTTTAATTTTTTTTTTTAATGTAGCAAAACAATAATGTTATTTTATTTTCTACTCAATACGCATCTCAACGACGCTCTATGCTCCCATCTAAATATTCGGTGACATTAAAATGCTTTAGCATTACTTAGTTGGCGAACCGGCGGCCGACTTTAATGCCAGCTCTTGTGTAATTATAGAGATTCACTGAATTACTCGGCTGTAAATAAACAAGCGAAATGTCCTATTTACAATAATAAATATTTGAGCTGAGACCGTCCAGTACATAAAGTTACAGATCCTTTGTACTAATAATAAACGCAACATTTATTCTGAGTACCATAACACTAAAAATTATTTATTTAGGAAAAGATGTGATGATCCCTAATCAAAATATATCACTCCCAAGTATCATTCTATTGTAATTACCTGGATCCTGGAACCTGAACCTGGACTTACGGAAAAACCTGAAATTCCAATCAAAACATCATTCAAAATTATATAATAGCCATTTATGAAATGAATGAGCTAGATTAAGAAGAAATGTCATCCGATAATTATCAATGACTTGATATTAAAACACAATAAAATAAAAATGTTTTTCAGTTCTCTATTTTAGTCCTCTAAGTAAGTTTTTTTCATCAAAAGTCGGAAAACAAACAGAAATAATATAATTATTGTCCTGATGACGGGCGGCGAGAACGCCCAAAGTCCAAAGAAAGCGGGGGCTTAGAAACCTTTGAAAGAAGTCTAGAGCCGCTCTCCTGATTGATGGGGCCGCCAGATTTATTATGTTAATTCAGGACCTCGGTCGAGATGCCGTCACAAAAGTGTTCTAAACGCCAAGTTGAAAAGGAACGAAACGTTATTTGTACCTACTTATCTATATGCCAATAAATGTAGATACTTTTTCATATCACGTTTGTTCTTCTATAAAACACTAAATTCATAATATTTTTAACTCATTTACGTATATAATAAACAATGAAGTTCATAATTTAAATTTTTTAGAATTAAATTAAAACCACACTAGAAACAAGCTAAGAATATTTTAGACATTTTTTATAAATAAAAACATAACTTGAACAATAGACAACTTATAAAGCAAACACATGACGTCAGTTGGTATCTGCAGACAGGCGGGCAACAATAGCGACTGACCGTCGAACACGTTTAGTGATAGGACTAACTCAAGATATTCCGTAACACAAATGCATCCACAGGAAACCACCTAGACGCACGAACATATTTCTACGTTGATAAAAGTTTCCTTAATATCCGTCAAATCATCGTTAGGTTGAATCTTCACACACATTAATATATCCATACATATCTATAAAGAATTTTCTATTTTAGCGTAGATATAAGACATATTTGTATATTTATACAAACACACTTTTTTAACTTTATTTGTAAAAAATTAAATTATTATTTTTTCCGTCTAGACAAAGACGAGAGAGGTTTGGCGTATCCCACCGCTTCCGGTGCGTTCAAAAACTCTCCCGATAACTTGATTAGCGGAACATTGCGGCGCGTGATTGAATCAAGGTGGGCGAGACGCGGGACGTCGCGGGCCAACAATTACCCACCTACCTTTTAACCCTTGCCCGAGAGATAAGTTTATTTTGAGCCGGTCGAGTGCCGTTGCTCGCTATTCGTTTAAGTGCTTCTTTTGTGACGACATTCCGCTGCTTCTCTTCTCAATTAATCGAGCTGGTAACACAAAAATTAAGTTAAACGCTGCTAGGTTTGCACGCGGGCGCTTATTTGCTCTCCGCGGATCGACGACACAAGTTCTTACATTACATTGGAAATTAAAATGATGTCGGGAAATAAGGTTGAAAAACGCTAGGATCAATCATTGCACTTAAATGTGTTCTCATAAAAGAAACTTTTTTTTTACGGCACATAAAAAACAAACTTAGTAAGTAGTAATCTATTAAAAATTTTAGATAAAAAAAAATATAGATTGGAATGACACATAAACTACGGCCTCGCTCAAATCTGGACACTGCATTTAAGTCACTTTCATATAGCAGCTAAAATAGTGAAAAAAAAAATATAATAAACCGCGCGCGAGCTCCTACGGTACGGTAGGTACTCTGTCTACTGCAATTAGCGTGCAGGGTGAGAATGGTAGACTTGTGAAGCACTTCTCAGCTCGCCAGTCGACCGTATTGGGCTGTGTTCAGATATAAGAGCAGGCGTCTGTAAGCGAGGTGCACCGAATTGCTCAGAAATAGAAATACAAAACGCAGGATCTAACTGAATTGTTTTTTATTGATTTTCAAAGTATTTTCTGTTACAATTTATGCATTATCGCATTCTATAAAATAAATCCTAGAAACAGAAATTCCAGTCAAAAGCCACCCTTGGCTCCGCAGTTAGAGTCTCTAACCACTTTGCCAATCGGTCAGTCGGCCCGTATATATATATATATATATATATATATATATATATGATATATGTTACAGTCCACGCGGGCGAATTCGAGAGAGATCACTATCTGGGTTAAAGCCGAAAATACCACCAATACGTAGACTATACAGGGAAGCGCGCGGTCGGAAAACTAAAGCCGCACATGCCTTGAGTAACTGATTGACATATCTACGCACAACCTGAACTGGTCTAGAAATATGAAATTCGGAACAGACGTTCTTTCTACGACGTACTTATATAAGCAAGCACGATGGGAGGATTGTTTTAAATTCGAATTCTAAGAGGCTGAAAAGGCGTGTTTACATTTGTACATCAACGCACCGCCCAAACCGTTAGATCTATAAACTTGAAATATTGCACAGAAGTTATTTTATAATAAAGTCAGCTTTTACTACGAAAATATTTTTCCAAATTCAAACTTAAAGGATATGAAAAGGGCTATCGACGTTGATATGTAGGTATAAACGCATATGCCGAACCGCTACGCTGCTGGTCTACGAACTTGAAATTTTGCATAGGCATTCCTTATACTATAATAGTATTCTCTTCTACCCATATAAGGACGTGAAATGGGTGTTGAATGTTATCGTATGAGTAATTTTAGTTTACCGCTGCATACTTATACCATCTTCCCATCATCGACATTAGCATCACACACTAACTTAACTTGGCATAATTAACTCAAGTATCCATATTCATGATATAAGAACCACCTGCAACACGAAGACAAAATCCCGGGCAGGTGCTAGTTATATAACAAAAATAAAGAGAAAGCATGGAACACAAATCGTGGACTGTTCGATCGACGGTTGAACTTCGATTGCATAATTCGGAAGCATTATTATAGGAATGTTATATCCCACATAGGCGGAATTGTGGGCAAACGCCAGTTGTAAATAAATGAATTAGAAAACGTTAATTATAATTCATAAAACTGACTACATTAATGTGAATTGAGTTACGGTATATTTGTACACTGTGACGCTATGCCGAAGTTGTGCGGCTTAAATAGGTACCTTCTTCGTTAGGACTTTCTCGCTTTAAGAACGAACACTTGAAATATGTTGACATAAGCAACTTAAACGTAGGTTTATACTATTGTTGATAATAATCACTGGCCACAGAACTAGGTTCTGTAACCAACAATGTAACCGTGGTGTAGCAGACAAAATGCAGTGGAAATAACGTGCTGGGCCCGGTTAACGTTTTAATGATAAAGTAAATAGGCTGTTCGGGTTGCAATAACCAAATGCCACTCACCTTCCGACAGTTTTAGTTTTCGATGCGCAGCTCGATTGCCCAAGAAGTGGATTCCTCTCCATAGTTTCGAGTTCACGAAAACTCGGGGCGAGCCACACTAATTCCTCTTTCACACGAGCATGCATCCACTGCGATACATATTTTTCGCCAACGAATCGTTTTGCACCAATTGTATATTGCAGCAAGGAAACACCATACAAGGGTCGGCTTTGCATTGCTGCCTGATGAAAATTGTGTTCATAAAAATGATCAATTTGAAATCTGGCTAAGATAGGTTGATGGTCCATCATTTCAAAAAAAAATAGGTTAGGTTAAGGTTTGCTTGTGATAATGCGAGAAGCGAAGCGGAGCAGAGCGACGAGCATCTAATAAGCCTTATAATTTATTTTCATTTCCTTAAAAAAATATTTACTGCATGAGGTTCCTATGTCGTGATAGCCCAGAGCGCAACGAACGGCCATGGTTCGAATCCGGGCGTGTACCAATGAGTTTTTCTGACTTAAGTACACAATATCACTGACACCGTGCTTCGGAGGGCACGTTAAGCAGTCGGTCCCGGACGCTGTCAATAGATGGCGGTCGTTACAGTTCCCAACCCGCAGTGGAGCAGCGTGGTGGACTTAAGCTCCAAGCCCCCCTCCTCACCCCGGGGGAGGCCTAAGCCCCTGCAGTGGGGTAAAAATGGGCTGATGATTATGATGATGATGAGGTTCCTACAACCCTCTCCCATAAGCCTGATTAAATATTTTGTAACTTTTCAGCAGGCTACATTGGAAAGCACTACCCCATAGAATATTATCCACGGCAAACTGTATTTGTAAGTGTATATTTATTTAATCAAAACCACGTTTTCGTGGTAGACAAGCAAGAGAGTTATTTCAAGTAATGACATAATTAAGAAGAAGAAGAAGAAGTAATGACATTTTCACTGACAGCCACTGACAGCCGGGTTTTACATCAGAAAAAAAAATAACAAATGGTCAGTCCATCCCGCCGATATGTCAGAAATCAAACTGACAGAGACGTATAAGTTCCCCGACACACATGTATTATGGCCCGCGACATATTCTATTCTCAACAAAAACTCTTTATTAACATTTGAAAATATCATAAGAATTTTTGTAAACGTCGCGATGTGCGTCCAACGTTCTACTTTATGAGTTCTTTAATTACATACTTGATTCGTACAAAGTAATATTTCAATGGCCAATGCTCAGTCAGCATCTTAGAAGCGTCTTATGAAATTTCAATTAATCGTTTTCTTTAATACTTTACGTTTATTATGTACTTTAGTTACATAGAAAAACCACGAAAATCTATATCACAGTGCATTAAATACGTTAATCATTTCAAAAAATAGTTTTTCGATTGTCCCTATTAGCTCACTAGTATAGGATGTTTTTGAAAATATTTCACTATAGTGAACCGCAATCCCTAAGTTCCATACACTCGGTCGCCAGTGACAAACCTTTGTGAGCCGGCACTCAACTAATCCGTCGAATAAATTAATTGTACATTAAACACAAATTCGGAAAGTGGCATTAATAAGTTTGTACAGGGCAGCGCCGCGACCGAGCCCCGAGAATCCTCCCCGCAATTTATTTAAGAATGTTATGTAAATTCAAACACAAGTCTTTGATCGTTCGCATCAAAAGTCCAAGCAAAAAAGTTCTCTCCCGGAGCCGAGAAAAAACGGGAGGAGCTTAAGAAAAATAATGATTTAATCTTACTTTTCGCTGTCGCGCATATCAAAGCGGGCCGTGGGTGGGGACGGGCGGCGCGAGAATCGTTTTTAATCTTTGCTTTGTAAAGGTGATTATGAGGGATTATAGGTTTGGAAGTATGACTGAAATTTTGTGGCTGAAGGCTTCCCGATGCTCGTTGGCGCCGTATTTTTTGGGGCGCGGTGGAGCGCTGCGGTCGCCTGGCGCTCGATACTTTGCAACTTTTACCTTACGTTGAAACTCTTCAAAGTGAACTCTTTGTTCTGCTGTTTTTAGAAAAGATGAGGAATCTTTCAACTTCCTCACCGATTGTGTTTGTAAACTTGTTGTACGTACCCAACAACCAAAATCATGTCGTATAATATGGGCCACCACGCTTTTATCAGGCTGCAACTTGACTTTCATACGTACATAAAAGCAATGCTTTCGTCATAAACTTCGTTTAAAAAATTTTTAATTGACTTTTTTTCTACCTCACAGTTTTATAATTAACTAACGTAAATGCTGCTCAATAAACTTAAATATGACTTTTACCAGATTTTCTGTAGTGATTACTACGAGTATGTCTTAATGAATAAAAATTTATTTATATCGTTTATTCAATAGATGAATAGAAATTTTAACTGTAATCACACTTTAATATTACCACTACAGAATTTTTACGTCATAAATTGTCATGGTGAATCGAAGGTTTATACGTAGGGAATAGGTTTATACGTTTATACGTAGGGTATAGGTTTATACGTTTATACGTAGGGAATACGTAGAAAAATCAAGGAGTTACAATATGTTCTTACGATTCAAAGTCAAGTGGTAGAGTAAAATTGTTTGGAAACAATAATCGTACATAATTTGAAAGTTAGTCAAGCAAACTTGGGTCTTATTGATAATTGCGATTGTTTAATGAATTCCTATTCTATGTTGATTACAAAATTTTAATACATAAAAAATCAAGAAGTTGCAACCATGTTGCTACATGTTTGTAAGGTCGAAACTTGTATGGCAAGCGAAAATAATTGGAAATACTACATACATAATTTGTACCATGGCAAAGAATTCGGATCTTACTGTTATATTAATTGTGATTTTTTGATGGATTTCGATTCTATGTCGATCTGCTGTATGGACTAATGTGTAAATAACTAACATACGATTTGAATATTTTTAAGATAGCTAGTATTAATGAAATTAATTTCATCTTTAACAAAATTTATAGTTTTATTTTCTACATTAAACTACTTAATTTGAATTAGCTGCCAAGAACTAAAACCTCGTTTCCCTGCCAATCTCTTCCAGACTTTAAGGAGATAGCGAGGAGTTTTGTCATTTTTCATTACGTGACCAGATCAAGTTTGTCATCGGCGAGTGCCGGCGATCTCACCGTCTGGACTTAGTCTCGTGCGATCAGAATGTTAAAAGTACGCATAAAGTCGAAGCGATAATGAAACTACACGGCAGTATAATAAGGTTGGAAATTGTGAAATTACTATTACGTTTGTTATTTAAAAATGTTGAAGACTATTTAAGCAAAGCTCCTCCTGCTGGAAGGCTAGCGTCGCTTGTATTACCTACACTCATAACGTGTTCTGAAGTACATAGTTTG
Organism: Luffia ferchaultella; assembly: GCA_949709985.1. Lineage (NCBI taxonomy): Eukaryota > Metazoa > Arthropoda > Insecta > Lepidoptera > Psychidae > Luffia > Luffia ferchaultella. The sequence continues at coordinate 14,169,458 of OX453240.1, read as the reverse complement.
CAGCTTATATGTATAGTATATCTGTTATTTAAATATTATCAAGTGTTCCATCCTAAATATATTTACTTAGTTATTAGAAAATCCAATAAGTATAATAGAATCAAAAACATTTAAAATTCAGATTTCGTTTTATTCAAATCCATTCAAATAACTTTATTTAGTGTTATATAACATAATTTAAATACGTCACAGGAGTGAATTCCTAACTTTGTGAGAAAACATTCTCAAAAAGGTATACAAACAAATACAGGCAAAAAGGTGCTGTTGCCTCTCAGAAGAATAAGCTACGGCTATGGCCGCATTATAGTATAATGGCATGATAATTGCTCACGTTCGCTTATCTATCAGCTTTGATAATCACATTTCGCCACATCGACAATCAATCAGTCTGGCCAATACGTGGTGTGATGTTATTGTCTGTGGCTGCTGATAAGCCGCTGACTGTGAGCCAATATGGCCGCAGCATTATAATAATTGTGAAATCGATCAGTGTCTACATACATCGATATGTGATTTCATATAGTTTGACACGTCGAAAAATCGAAATGTGTATCCCCTGTTCGTGTTGTTTTTCATGGAATATTATTTTCCTTGTATATTGTTTTGCGTATTTGAAAAAATCTGCATAGTGGTGACATAATTAGAGCACATGATCTCGAGAGCTCTCGTTGGGTGGCTGGGGGTGGACTCATCTGATCGCAAATCGGCCATCTTGGAGCCCAGATCGCTGCCTCCCCCGGCGCACTTCCCGCCTCACACCCTCTCGTCCATTATACTTTTTAAGCCCCAATCTCGTTCATTTAAACGGTTGGCTTTAGATGGCAATCGCATTTTTCCACTGCAGGTCACGTCTCGGGCCGTCTCCCTGTCTCGGAGCTTAAATCAACAAAAGAAAATAATAAGATTCTTTCAAATTAAAAGTGTAATGTCGCGAAAGTGTGCGCGGGGCCGCGGTGAACGGGGCGGGCGGGGTGGGCACGCTCTAATCCCGTCGCTCCTCTTCATTAGGCGGCCGCCATGGGCGGGCTTTCAGCGCGCTTAAAAACGACGACGAGAATTTTTCTTTATTCATAACGAAGATTAAGACAAATGCAAATGAAGCGAGACGTCGCACGGGCTACTTAGCTGCGTCAACAACGCTCGCCCAGTTTACGGCTGGCTAGATACGATTTTTCCCGTGGGCGGCGAGCGACACGAGGACTGCGGATTATACTTTTCATCTTAATAAATAAATATAGCTTGCTCATCAATTTTTAAATTGTGAAAGATTTGCACGTACACGTAACTATGTATAATTAGAACTATAATGAGACATATTTGAAATGTTTGAAATGAGACAATGTTTTCTACAAAAAAAAATTAACTAGTCTATTAATTAACGATTAACAACTTAATTAACGGATAAACTCAAAAACAACTGAACTGATTTTAAAAAAAATTTTACCAATAAACAGCTACATTCACAGCAAGTAACATGGGCTATATTTTATTTTCAAACTAGCTTTCCTCTTGCGACTTCGCTCGCGTGGACTGCACAGTTGTACTGAGACCGCTATAATTTGTTCCATAGATATAGTTTATAAACTGTAGAGTGCATCGGCTATTTTTTATCTCGGAAAAAGGTCCCGGTACAACTGTGTAATCCACGCGAGTGGAACCACGGGCAGAATAAAAACTATAAAAACATAAAATTACAACAAACGTATTCACCAATTAAAAATAAAGTGTAATGAAAAACAGAAAATTACGATGTCAATTCATATAAATGATTAGTTTTCAGTATATCAACGAAAAAGTTTCTTGTTTTTTTTTTAATAATAATTGATAGGAATCACGCACTGACTAAATATGTGTTTCGATCTTACCGACATATAAACTGGTTATTAATATCATACAGCGCCATCTCACAAAATCTTGAGGCAGCAGAGTTATTATCCGTCGGCAACAATACATGCCTATCAGTAAATACAAATTCCATAACGAGATTTCGCTATATCAGTTATATATATTATAAATAATTTTGTTTTTATAAGAAATATAACCATATAAATAAACTTAAAAAGCAAAACTTCATCTAAATACAATATCGAAATCGTTAGATCTATTTCTGAGATTTCGCCTCATGCTATAATAAACCGATGACTATAATAGATAGCTTACTGAGTACGAGCATCATACGAGATTTTTCAATACCTTTGCGATTAAAATTAAATAGATACTTCAAATGTAATAATGGCGGAAGCTAAGGGCGCAAGCGGGTTGCTTTTCGCGGTTTACACAATACACAAACAGAATGCTCGTTTGTGATCGGTGTAAAGTAAAAAGGCCTAGTACCGTAAAATACATCATTACCGCACAAATTTCGATGTCTAGTTCATAGATGCAAAACATCAAGTGCAACGAACAGACTAATAATGATTTATTTAGCGATCACTTTATACAAATCATTGAGGTTCAGAAATAAAATATATACAGGGTATATTTTATTTTTTTGTCACAGCGCATAATGTATTATATTAACGTGAATAGAACATATTAATACCTTATACAATCGAACTTTTATTTTTCATTGTTTTTTCAACCTGTCCGATACAATTAATCTTAAAACGTGAACATACACCGCATGGGATGATTGCCGGGGATAGGTGCGCGGGGCACGGGGCGGCTCTCGGCAGTACGAGTAGGGTGATACGACTTGCGGCATTTTTATAAATACATTTCATCAATTATTTTTTTATTTTTTATTAATAGTTAAGTGAGTGACATTACATTTTTATTTTCGTTCGTTTTGGGGGCAGGCTACAAAATTTACAAATCAAATGTTATCAAATTTATGTCCTGTATGACGAAAAAAGTACATTTTATAATTTATATGACTACCTAAAGTCACGAGTAAGTAATTTGTAAGTTCGTGTGTTTGTGTTCGAAGACCTTTTTTTGTTCACTCTGAATTGCCTCCGATCAACAAGACGAATGATGTATAATAGCTCGAATCGTCGATAATTAATGTCAGAAAAGAAGATTTTTAGTTATTTTCTGACACAAGTATCTTCAACCTACAACAATAAAGCTCTCCAAGAAAATTTGGATCAATGTATTTACCTACAAAACAATAAGACGATATACAATACAATATTCAGCAGAAAGCATCCGGAGAGAAGACAAAGGACAAATTTCCGATAATAACGTCGGAGTAGGTATTGTAAGGAATTACGTTATTTTGTAAAAGCGATCGGGCGGTTCATTTATTTGTTCATCCCGACTTACCGTTTATGCTGCTCGCAACTCTTTCGCGGGCGACCGCGCTCGACTAGTGCTGCTGAACTTAGAATATCGACAATTTGTGTACCTACTTAACACATAATAACTTTTATTTATTTATTTGCTCTGTTATGCAATGATAATATTATTTGAGAATTCTAACACACCGCCACTGTGTTATGGATACTAGATAACTGAGACACATATTAAATTTTTTTTAAATACAACATATATAGATATTTTACACCCAAACACGGACATGTAGCCATGTTGATGTACAGATGTATCAGAAAAGTAATAGGTATCCATTAACATCGGACGCGCAGGTTTGCCCGAAGTTCTCCAATGAAATAATTTTAATAAGAAAAAGTCATAAATTATAACGAAAATACTATAAAAACAACTTTACTACTAAATACTTTTGGTTCAAAATGTCTTGTAAATTGCAAATTGCAGGTAAGTCCACTCACACTACTTTTCTGATAGATCTGTACACAAATATTTAACCCCGGGCCGGAATCGAACCCTCGACCTTTGGTTCTGCAGTTAGAGTCTCTAACCACCCGGCTAATCAGTTAGTCAATGTCCATTTTCTAGTAAGTATAGGTATGAAATGAAAACAAAAATAATATTAAAAGAGTTAAATAAGTTAAAAGAGTACGAATAATCGTCCGAATCGTCGAGTCAGACAATTATTCGTCCTCTTTCTTTTAACTTGGGATTTCAAACAAAAAGCCTCTGTCAGTACTGTTACACAACTAAGTTTGAATAATTTGAATAATTTTAGAATATTATATGTATATTAAGTTTTACATTTGTTGACTGATGTAGTAAATTATATTAAATAAAAAAAAATATAAGTTAAAATTTTTTAATAAATTAAAAATTAACGCAAGTGGTAATCTTTATACTAGAGAATTATGGTCCAAATCTAAAATCGTTAGTGATTCCTACGTACATAATATTCTGTCTGTGAGCACTATGAATCTCTCACCCACCCACAATATAAAGCAGTATCCTTTAGTTTTATTTTTAAGGTAACTACTAATAATGACCCATTGATTTTGAATCCGACTGTCACTAATCATTAAAAATATATATAATTTTTTGAAAATTATTATTCTCTTTATGCTGCTCAAATTTTACGATACCTGTAAAATTTGATTTTCATATGAAACTAAATTTAATATTGCATAAAATGTTATCAGGAAAATCACATATTTTTTGCTTATCTAGGCATTTGACCTAAAATTTTTTACTGGAACCAATCTCTTTCGTTAAAAAAATCCCTGGAGAAATTTTTTTTTAAACTTTCACATTTGTCTAATATTTCATACTATCCAAACTAAATAAGTGAGTACATAGACAGGTACATTGTTGTTCTAAATAAAATAAAAATAAAATAACTGGCAACAGATTGTCATTTTGTTGATGATGAGTGTGGTCAATGGGGGGAGGGGGGGGGGGGGTGACGCAGACCGACGGCGCCCAACACAGATACGCCCAAGACAGGAGACATTTTTGGGAACGATGCTATCCTTTAGCATCGTTCCCAAAAATGTCTCCTGTCGAATCGCACGCCCGCGAAGGCCTCAAGAAGGCAGGCGGGGCGCAGCGCGCCAAGCTAGCACAAGTTTAGTTAGCAACTCCATTGACTAGTCACGTACTTCTCCCATTTATAAATACGAACAATATTACACGATATCTTACAGGCATTGTTTATTATTAAGGTCACATTCAATTACTGTAACTGTTACGCAGTAACTAGATGTTAAAGTTACAATTGATTATGTCGACATTCTTTATTTTTTATTGTCACTTGTCAAACATCGACATTGTGACACGGACATCACTATTACGAAGCGTTTCACTCGGGTGCCTATATTTTTATTCAGAATTTATATCTAGAAGCGAATCCCACATTATTGTCTTTGAACATTTATTTTCTGATGGGCATTAAAACGCAAAACCCCTTTTTCTTGGAGAGGCGATTTCATTTTAGCTGGGTTTAGGGTCGTCTTAAAGGGCTCCGTTATTGCGGGCCGCGTGCCGGCAGCGCCCGCTCGCCGCCGCCACCGGGTGGAATAATTAATTTCTCTATTATTATTCCCTTCTTACCGCTTAATATCGTTTGATATCGGAATAAAGTTTCGGCTAAAGGAAATTCTGCCAGAGTACAACGTTGAAACGTTGAAACTGAGGTAAAATGTCATCCATCTACACACACGTCGCTCGGTTAAACACATGACACGTGTTACATATAGCCCGCCTGGTATACAAAAACATATTTGAAGTGTGAATAAAATCAACAAACCAGAGTTCCGTGACGATTCCGTAACAATATGACCTCATACTAGAGCTTCGCGGTTTTTGTGATTTCGATAATATTAATTTCAGCTAATTCTTGAGCTGATTGAGCTAATGATTGAGCTGAAATTTTATTTGAATGAAGATGAGTTAATACTCACCTTCATTCTACTATCGATCAACAATCATTTGACTTAATAGTAAAAGTTTAAATATAATATTTAATTTCCCGTCGGTTCCTAATCTGGTATTACAATTTTCCTCGGTTTCTGAGCACTCTACAAATAAAAGGTTATTTGAAAAAATACTTTTCGGAAATAAAATGAAAGCAATATATTGCGTCCCAAGAAGCATCGTATGTGTAGAGAAGGTGTAGAATCATAGAATTTTTTTAATGCATGACATTTGCACCAGAACAGCTTTTCGATGGAAAGCGTCAGAATTCTCTCAAATTGCTGTTCTAACCGAAGCGGGTTTCCCTGGCGAGGATCCTGTTGTATTCTCGTTACGTAATTGTACTGGCACGTATTTTTGCCTCGTTATATTCTTCGTATTTTATGATTTCTCAGTCTTCCTGTGCTCTTCTAGGTATGAAATAACAATGAATTTTATAATCTTAACTAGTGACACGCCCCGGCTTCGCACGGGTAGCAGAGCATATATGCCTATATTTTTCTGTCGTAGTGTCTTAACAGCTTGTTGCGTCGAGCATGTGGATTACTAGATTAGATTAGATTAGAAGTTCATGCTACTCGGAGTATTTTTAATATATTTTATTTCCAATTTTGCAAACGTTTGAAAAAGTAAAGAATATATACCTAAATAAAAACAAAGTAAAATATTTCTTTTTATACAAAATTGACAACTTACGCCTAATTACATAACGCGTGTCGCGTTGGTTTGAAAACGCTTGAAATAATTTTGTCGAATTATTTTTATATTAATATATAGGGCAATCATAATGTTCATAAAATGCTTAAGATAACTAATATATTTAATTTGATAAGGATTAATATCGTATCTGTGTAAATAACTTTCCACTTACCACTAAACACCACTAAACATTAGATTAGGCATAGTAAGCTATCTTTAAAAGATAGACATATGCAATCCCGAACTTTTCTTTAGACCCATAAAAGAGGAACAGTCTCTCTGTACATTATTTTGTTATATAATATATCAAAGGGATTAAGTAGCGTTTTCGATGAAAGCTCTCAGCTGGCTTGATTTTTTTCGACATCTTTATCAATCATCGTCATATTTCTGAGTTTATCGGGTTCAGACAAACAGACACACAAACAGAGGCGGAGGGACTTTTGTCTGTGTAATTCAGGTAAAATGTATTTGGTCTCTTCCTTTCAAATCTATATAAATGCCACATTGACGAAAGATAGGACAATACATATTTTATTTAACTAAACTAAGTCTAAAGCATCGATGTTTATAGAGAGATCGCATTGTGACAACAAAAATGTGACCAAAAAATACAGGATGAAATTTTAACAACCATCCGAAATTTTTCTACGTATTAGGTATTACCAATAGACCTCATTACGTAAATAATAAATATAGGTTACATTTTCATAATAAATTATTTTATTTACAGTGTTATTTTATAAAGTTTTGTTGTCTTCTTTTTTACGACGCGCTCGAGACCTTGAGATCGAAACGAGGCGAAGCGTGCAACGGCCGTGAATGGTGACTAGAGTTATTGGTTTTTTCGGGAAAGGTTTGTGTAGCCATATCTCAATATTTTTCTATTGAACTATACTAAAAGGAAACAAGACAGCCATCGGTTTTTCACCAAAGATCATTACATTAATTAAACAAAACTAAATAAAATTTGGATTGTTGTTAAAATTTCACCTTGTATTTGCGCCAGGCTAAATACACGCCACACGATGTTTAGAAATGTTCGGTGTGAAGTAGAATTTTGTGTGACCTACCTACATATAAAATTCTTACTGGAAAAGAAAATAATTTTCTGAAATCACATTTAATTTTGTAATTTAACGAAATGTTTGTTTAAAACAATGATTTTGATGCATGGTCTAATCACTGAGTCCGACATTTTTCTTCACATTTCCAATTGTTTCGAAATATGTGACGCTCCATCTTGATTATTATGGTAGGTATCTACCTAAAGTCTAAATAAATATTTCTGAATTGGACAGTAAAACCATATTCTACTTGTGAGTTCTTTTGAATGACATACTATTCGTCTAGATAACAACATATCAGGTATTTATTTATTTCATATCCTTACTTTTATGTTTCTGGGTTTAGCTAAAAAGGGTAACTAATTCATTGATAAAAAAATTTCAAACTAAGTATATCATTTCGTTTAGGATCGAAAAGGCTGCCAGACGAACGATATCATGCGATTAATGAATTAATCAATTATAACTTTATAACGGAAAGCGCTATAGATATTTTCACAAAGCTATATCCAAGGCTTAATTTGATTAGCGATCAAAAGCCATCAAGTGTGTACTCGTCTGCGCGGCAGCGAGCCAGGCAAACTTTACCTGCGTAGAATATTTCCCGCTCACTTCATTTGTCAGTCAATTTCAATATTTGACAATTACTTTCATTTGAAAATAATAAATGACCGAGGCATGATTTTAACTGTATGCTTTCAGTTCGTTTATGATCTATACAGATGTCTTAGAAAAATATTGTTGAACAAATTGTAATCGACCGATTAAGTAGTCACACAACCTGCAAAAATGTTGTATCAAAACTTTATAACCCAAAAATGAAGGGAACGATTATTTTTTAGAGTTCCGTGCCTCAAAAGGATACAAGGAACCTTTTTAGGATTAAAAAGAAAGAACAAACAGTATTAACCCTTACTATTGATTATTTGTTTAAAAATAAAAAGACTGTCTTTTAAGAAAATCTATATCAAAAACAAAGTTATACGAAAACACTTTTAATTTCGATTTTATGATTTTCTATGCAGCAGGATTCGATAAACTCTAAAATAAAGTAGTGAAATTGCGATTGAATAAATAAACCTTTTAATATACTTACGCAGCGAAATAAACAGAAATCAAATTAGTTGCTATAATTTACCATAGGTGGCCGTTTCTAACTACCTAGTTACCTAAGTGCGAATGCAATAATCTCTTATCGAATGTAACCAAGACAACAATTATGAAGTTTGCCTTTGGCCTTGGCCGTCGAGCTTGGCTTGAAATTAGGCGTAATATTTTTAGGAGTACACATAGATATGAAACTTACATTTAAGAATAGCATTGATGAACTGGCAATAAAACTGAGCTCTGCTTGCTTTGCTATTAAAAATGTAAAGGAACTTTGTAGGGGGGGAGCTGCCAAATCAGTTTATCATCGTCTTGGAAAACTTACAATTATTTTGAAAAGAAAAACATGGGTTGAAATTAATATGTATTGAATTTAAAAAATTACGCAATGAAGATTAAGTGATATTCTTTTATATACTTAGTCTGCCTTCATAGTTCCTACATGCTTTTATCGCACACTTTTTCATTTTAACAGTAAAAGCACGCATTGTGTGATGACGAAATAAGCAATATGAGAGCTTGACACAACACTCACCGAACAGTTCGGTTTCTTCTTTATCTACGTCGTTTGACGGCGATTCTCGATCCAGACATTTATTTTATCTAAGGACAATACAGAAACAACTACTAAAATTTAAAGCAGTATTTAATTTATGATTTGTCTCTTTATTATGGGACAACCCTTAAATAGAGCGTCCCGAACAATTATATCACCATAGGTGGTCTGCCTCGCTGTTACACCTACCACCTTGCGCACTAAAAACGTCATACCAGTAGCCGTTATAATAACACTACATAACCGATTAGCGATATATACGAATATACACCACTCTAGAACCATCCACTACCTAACACCATTTGGTTTTTGTATTCTATGAGCTGCGTTAGGCAGTATCAAGTTTTGCTGGTTGGGATCCCTGAACAGAAAATGCACATTTTGAATTTAGTTGGATGTTTGCGTTCTTCTTTTGTAACGGTAATTCGATGGTTGATTTGTTGTGCTATATGTGTGATATATTGTGATGTGAAAGAAGTCAGTTACATTCGAAACGACTGCTGTGTTGTCGGTGTCAAAGTCCTTTGCAATTGCGGGTTATAACATAAACTAGCATACATCTAGCATAAGTATGGAACTTAGATAGCATAATAATCAGGATGAACCGTCTCATAGGTAAGTAGGTACTTCGAAACGATTGTAAACTTGAATAAAATGTCAGATTTATTGATTATTAAACAATATGACCTATTTATACTTAAATTTAAATTAAACAATAATTACAAGGTTTGGGGCTCTCCTTTTAAGTTAATACATGTATTAGGAGAGACCCGCTCTTCCTACAGATATGCATAATTTACACACTTAAATTATATTTAATGATTATAACAAAACAAAATAAAAAAACAAACAACAATTGATTAGACAGACCTTCAGTTATTATCATCGTTTTAAACAAACGTTTTGTTAAATTACACATGAACTGTAATTTCTGAATCTTTAGTTTCTTCTCCAGTACCTACAAATTTTACATGTGGGTTACACTGAACTCTATTTCACAACAAATTTCATATTTCAAAACGTCAATCGGTGTATATTTGGCCGGTGAATAAAGGTAAATAAAGTTCGTGATATTTAAAAAAAAAATGAATGTGCTGACATCTACCGATTAGGTATTTATAACATTATGGTATATTTATTAAAAATATATTCTCAAACGAAGAAGAAAAGCTTTTTAGTGCTTGGTAGGAAAAGAAAATAAACTCTATAGGTATACGCATGATATAAACGGATAAGAAATGGAAAAAGTATTTTTAGAATTTAGCCAAAAACGTTATATTTCCGCATTGTGGCGTCACCTACATTCGGCATTCAATAGTTAAGCATTATTTTGAAAGCGCCATCTGTACGTTAACTATAACATTACTTGATGTACTGTCCTACAAAATGAATTAAAATATTGAACATTTTAAAATTTAGATGACATTATAACATGAATATAAAAATATAGCTTTGAAATGCATATTTGTAAAATTGCGATATTTATTATATTTTTTTAGCTCAGATATGTATTTTATACACAATTCGAGTAAAGCGTAGTGTATTTTGATGGTAGATATAAATATTTATGAACAATTATGAAACTTTAACAATAGGTGCGAAGTATAATAAAATACGCATCACTAAAGTAGGTATTTACCTACCTACCTACTGTTAACAACGTAAGTTAAAAATGTACAGATTTCGCATTACTCGCAAGTATCGGAGGACATTGAAAATAAACATTAAAAAAAACTTACTTGCATAAATTTTTAGAAAAATGTTATGGACGAATTTCCAAAAATTCAGGACTTAGGTAGGCGCCATACAATGCCCCGCGAGCTTCTGCACCTTTTGACACTATTGCCTCATGTACTACTGCCATGCTACTGCCTTTCGTCTACCTTTATAACTTTCTGAAATACCTGTAGCCGAATCTCATTTTCCGGGGTAACTGATCTGATAATCATTCAATGAAAAGAGTATCTGCGCTGCCCGGCTCACAGTTTTCGACCGATTCCAAAATTTCTTTTTTTAAACGATAAACAATTTGTATGCCTCAGGGCCTTTTTTGATTTTTTCGATATTGGCTTTCGTTTTCAAAATAATCAACATTTGTTCGAAAAATCGGGAAATTTCGTCTTTATTTTTCACTATTTTCGATTTTCCGAAAAAGTTACACACCAATTTTAGAAAATTTGGTTTAGTACGATGCCCCACAAGCCCTTGCATCTTTTGACACCACTGTCTTTTACCTACCGTCATAAATTTCGGAAATATAGCTGAATTACACTTCCCCACGAAGTCTTTCAATACGAGGCTTCGAATTGGCATCGCTATCCTCGTTTCAATCCTCTTCATCCTCTTCATATCCTCTTCCCCAACCTATTCCTGAGTGACAGAGATGACAAGAATAAATGTTAAAAAATACCTATAAAATATCCGTCGACACAGCTTGCGGGCCGTAACTATTTCCACCCCTGAAATGTGATGAATTGGAACCAAAATTTGCAGGGTTATCAAGAAAGAATGTCCTTAGGGCGGTACGTTTTGTTTTTATTTGAAATTCACATTAATATCAAATTTACTGCTCATTATTTTCAAAAACAAAGAACATACGGTAATCAATTCGAATTTATTCTAAAACAACTAAACAAGATATCAAAAAAAAAAAACAAAAATATACAGCCCTGTGGCAGTATTTCTACTATTACTTATATTTTTTCTGCAAATATTGATACAGAAATACAGCGAGGATTAGACACGGGCCCAACCATCTTTTTGTACGAAAAGACTGCCCCCTTAAAGGCTATTATAATATTACTAATAATTTTTTTAAAAAGTACCTGATCAAATTCTGCAAATCAATATTCACCTACTTCCACATCTTTTTGTCGTAATCCAATTCCACACCTTTTCGTCGTAATAATCATATTTAAACATAAACCAGTTTTGACTGATTTATTGCTCATATATATGGTCAGTACAAAAAACATGAAATAAGATAATAACGAACACATTTCAACCTCCGAGATTTCAATGGGATAAATCTGGTTAAGTTTTGATATAAGCTAGAATTATCTCGCTCTCCGTGACCCAAGTAGATATGGCCATCATGGATTAAACAAACCAACAAAATAAAATGAAATATGATGTTAGAATGCAAATTGTTTTTCAGTTTTGTCATTGGAAATGACTTTCATTTCGTTGGAGTATAGGGGTCATTTGGGAGTTTTGTGAGACAGGCAGATTGCACAAAAAGTTTTCGAGATATCGGGATGAACGTGGTGTCAAAAGACGCATCTCGGCGAGCTCTACAAGATGGCATAAGAAAATTTGGAAAAAGTTCAAAAACAAAGAAATTATCGGCAAAAAACTAAAAAAAATTAGCAATTTCATTTTGGGAGCCCGATATCTCGAGAACTAGGACCGAATAAGAAAAAAATAAAAAAACGGCTCGGGGTAATTAGACGGGGGATCGATTGAGACTAAAATTGTTAGAATCGGACAACCGGAAGTAGTGGTTAAGGGTGCCCTTAGTAGAAAGTCGGATATGCGTCGGTGTTACATTTCGTACTAATTCGGTTTATTCGATCGAAATGTCGTATAGAATGTTATATTTCGAAGTTTTAAGCTTATTCGGATACAGTTGTGTTTTTTTTTTTTTTTTTGCGAAAAAAATTTATTTCGAAAAATATTGTCCAAAATATCTGTGTTTACTTTATTCCCTTAGATTCATTTCCAATTTCGTAAGAAGTTCGTGCGAAAGCAGGAGATCCGTTGATTTTTTTAAATACTTTTACGAGACCAAAATTCCAGGTAGGCATGTATACAGTTTGGAACGATAGCAGGGCATCTCGATATGTTAAAGAAGCCGTAGGCTTTAAAAATATTTTTTTTATTTTAGTCCTTTTCTTTGACTACCTATCATTTTCATGTAGCTACCTACAGTAGAAAATCGCTTTGCGTATATTATGTCAACTCGTATTTTAACACGTCATTCAATGAGAGTTTTCGTTTACAAAAGGCCCAATAAAAGAATTAATTACCTACACGTTCTCGTGACGTGCGGTCATTAACCGGATATAACTTACAAAATCATGTTTCCAAATTTACTTATGTACGGAAAAATGTCGAATAAATTAATGGGGCCAAACTTTACGTATTCATTTGGCTTTTGACGTAAATCCGCACACGTAAACAATGATTGTGTATTTTTATTAATGTATTCGAATTAATTAAATATACCTATACACCTCTTCGACTGTAGGTCGATCAATTTCATTATGGAAGATTCATTTACACACAATCGCTCATTTAAAAGCGCATGCGCTGAAAACGGATTGTTTATAGTAGGTAGGTACCTATGTATAAATTACCTTCAGCAGTTTTGCCTTTATTCAAGAAAGAGTTCTATTTTTTAAATTGTAAGTTACATTATCAAACAATACAAACAATTTACTTTTTACCCACTGACTTATTTATTTTGTTTAGGACACGGCAATGATCTGTGGACACGGCCATAAACCCTATGTATAGTTGCCTCAAACTTTATGGCGGATCGGAATACAACGCTCTAAACGTGCTTGCGCAGGTACAGTCATATGCCCCTCGCTCCACTGCGTCCTACACCTAAAACTGGTAACTGCGACGCGACTTGTGCCTATATTCGGATCCACCATTAAGTTTGATTGGAACTGTAGCAACGCTATGACCTCGAATTATATTTTGGTTCAATGGAATTCAAACGAGCGACAACATTACCGCTTTTATCAATGTAGATAACATAATAACTTTATTATTATTATTTGCGTGCTTTTGTAGTAGGTTTCCAATTTAGACACATTTTAGATAAGCGTTTACTTTTTAAGAACGTTTACATAATCGGGAAATGGCGCAGATGTATCGCCAAAAGTTGATATAATGTTCCTACAGCGGCTTCAGGCCTAACATTTAGCCATGTAAAATTGATGTTACAGTGAGGCATGTGAATAAATAGTGATACAAAAGTCACTATTTTTGTACTTTTGTACTACGCTATTTTTGTACTTTTTGTGTCATCGTAGAGACCATAGAGTAGAGATCATACTTCCTTTACTTCACAATCAACAATTTATTTATTATTCATTAACTTTCCGTCTGCGGCTTAGCTCGCTTGGATATCACGTTTGTACCGGAATCGCTAAAGAGAGATTCCGATTTAGCTATGAAAGGGTAACAAATAGACACGTTTGCTGCGATGAAAAATTGCCTAATGTTCTGCCTTAGGTTTCAAGCTATCTCTATATCAAATATCATCAAAATCGGTTCTGTGGTTTAGCTTTGAGAAAGTAACAAACATACGGAAATATTCTCGCTGTAGAAAGTAGCCTAGTCCCTCTTTAGGATGCAACCTATCTTCCTACGGAGTTTTATCAAGATCTATCCACCGATTTTGCCGTGAAAACGTAACAAACAGACAGACATAGCCACATTCCCATTTAAAATATTAGTAGGTATGGATTATTCATTTGGTCCCTGTAGCGTGTTTTGTTTACGTCGTGGCATACCGTGATGACTAAATTGTTATTGCTAATCCTAAAATAGTAACGTCTCGGGCAGTAAAATTTATTTGCGAAACAGTTTTATTCATATAAACTAGTTTAGGTTGTTGTAAAATATTTGATGCCCCTTATTTGTGTCCTATACTCGAATTATTGAGTCTTACTTATGGCTAGATGGTTAATTTACATTTCATTCGCATACCTACTATTGCGGTGACCTTCGGTGGGAACGCAATCGATCACGAGTGATAGAAGGAAATTAGCGTTACCTTTTCTTCTTGATAATTATTGGCATTTTCTACATATAACAATTTCGCCAAATAAGTGCTTACTCCCTTTTTTCTTGCACTCGTCATCAAACGTGCTCGCCATATGCGACGGTCACGAATATGCGAACTATAGGCATAAATTTGGTCCTGGCCAATCTCCTGGATCCAACGCCTATTCACGATTCCTCACACCAGGATTGAACCGAGATAAAGATTTTATTACAAAATATAAAGTTTTGGTTCTATGTGACTACCAAATTGATTTGACTCATTCAATAATCGAAAATTCGAAAATTATACCGAAAAGAAAAAAAAATTAAAATTAATTCGTAATCGGATTTTTTGTGTAGCAAAAAGGGTTCATTATGCAAAATTTTATTTGAATTTTTGGCATATGTGGTTTTCAGAATTGCTGTGTTTAATGCATAAAACTACGAAATAGCAACGTTACTACGTAACGTATATTAGATCTTAATCTATGAAGTTGCCGTTCTTCAGTACTGGCCATTTCAAACAAAAAAATTTTGATTGGCTGTGAATTCTAAATTCAAATTAAGTTTGTTTTAAAAGTATGACTTTCTTATGACTTTCTTTTTTTTTGTCTTTTGTATATTGATTAGCTGTGTTTTCATTACATTTGAACAGCTTTCGTCATGATGGACACTTTAAAAATTCCTGTGATTATGGAATATGAGTTCCGGCGTAGCACTAATGGGGCACAAACGGCAGGTAACACGAACAACGTTTACGGAGAGAACTTAACAAACGAACGCACAACCCGTTATTGGTTTGCCAGCTTCCGTTCTGGTAATTATGAGTTGAAACTTGAAAAATTTGCTATCTTAAGTTCCTTACAAGTTCCTTAGCGTAGGTATGGCAAAATAGGTGTTTGGAATTCAATGTTATAAACTTTTTTTCCTTGAAGGGTAATTAGGTGTACATTAACAAACAGTAATAAAAATTGGAGTTACTAGCAGTGTTCCCACACGTCTCGATTTTTCCGGGACGTCCCGATTTTTCTCGACGTCCAGTTGTCCCGTTTATTACGTGAAAGTTCGATCGAAATCTAATAGAAATATAGTTGTTTACAGCTGGTCTGTTCACTGAATACAACGTAAACTGAATCGAAACATAAATGAAAATTGCTATACTTATTATTAAGTAATTCAGCAATTCTATAAGAATTGCAAATTTTGTGCAATTCATTTTGATTACGAGTCATGTACGGATTTTCAAAGTTTTTTGAAAGATAAAAAAGGTATATTACAACTAGTAATATCATCTGAAAGAAAAATATAAAACTACATAAAAATATTATATTTATAATTTTTTTATTAATTTGTGTAACACACTCACTGTATGTATGTTTGTGTTTTTTTATTATTATTATGAAAGAATTTATTGTCATATTTATAATTTAAAGTAAATTTATCATTTTCTCTAAATTCACTAACTCGGATAGTTTATAAGTTATTGCCTTGATATAAGACTTTAAAAAAGAAAAAAACAATTTCCAATTTTTCTAAATATTTTTTCACGATAATATTCAGCCTGGTTTCCTTCCACTGAGGTACCTGCTATAGTTTGACCACTGTGTTTGACCATAACCGATGTACCTACTGCGCCTTAGGTATGTGCGCGGCGAGGAGAAGCAGATCCTGTTGATGGCCTCCCTCCTCGCCGCGCACATACCTAAGGCGCGGTACAGCGGTACGGTCAAACTATAATTCACTTCCTTTCGTTTATGCACTTTTTGAGTGGACATGTTGTTTAAATGGAATTTATGGGAATATAATTTTACGCAATATAATGGTGTTATCTCGTAGGGTGTGATACGGTTAATGTATTTACTGCACACTGTAACCAGACTGCAACGCTGTGCAATATGCATGCACATATGATGCACATGCAGTTTCAATTTCAAATAATGCCGGCCACCCGGCCACACTTTTCACCCAATCACGGAACAGAATTGTGGTGTGACTCTGGGGCGCGATTATCAAATTTTTGAATGCCACATACGGTACACAGACCTGACTGACGTCCTTATACCACATTTTTTTTTTATTATGGCTCGGATGTTAGCACTCAGCTAGGTAGAAAACTATACTAAAGAAAAGAACTCAATCATTTTTTATAGACAGATGGATTCGTGTTTTATTAGTAATCCTACTAAAGTATATTATAATGGTCACGTCATAACATATAAATATAATAATATAAACAGACCTCTAATTTGATACGAAAATACGAAACTGCCATTGAAAAGTAATTGAGGTTATTTGAGTATATTTTGCAAGTGTTGCGAAAGCAGAATGCCTTCCTAATTGCAGGCAAAACCGAAGATTAAAGGTAGTACTTAACTTAATTATTTTCGTCAGAACAAAAAATACTTTGTATTAAGTATTTTTTAACCCATGCATGTAGTATAATTGCATTTCAAAACCTGAACCTGACGACAGTGACCTGAAAGAGGACAAAAAAAACCACATGTCAATAAATTGTAGAGGGCTAAATAATATTATCTATTTTACAATATCACTACCTACCGGATTTTTTATACCTAGCTGAATAAATGAGAAAAAAATTATAACGGACCATAATACCATCTGAGAGATATCCCTTTATGTCATTTGTCTGAGTAAAATTGCACAGTAGACTTTGAATAGCACCTAATAGGACCCATCGTATGATCTAGCAGTATAAATACATTTGTCGCTCCCCACCTCTTTCTCAAACGTCAATTTGATTGTGCGAAGTACGGACGTGTGATCATTATATGCTAAAATATAGCAACGCGATTGATTACTCACGTTTTGGTTTGTGATCTAGTGTGTGAACAGTGCTATTTAATAATTAAACACCATTCAAATCAAAATGCCGTTCAGCACTGACATTTCGAGCACTCTGGAAAATAGCAGGTACATTCCTATTCAACGAGCTTCACATTAATTCATCTTTCATGGTACATTGATACCTTCTATTAATTCTTTTTAATTTCATTACTAACGAAATTCTAATAAGATTTTAAGTACAAACAACCTACAAAGATTATAAATTGTATTACATCATTCTACAACCAGCTCTCGGATATTCTTGTGACACATAGATTTATTAGGTCACCTCGTGTTATATTGAATCATCTTTAGGGGTTGGGTGCGTTGCTTCCTAAATATAAGAGAAATTTTTAATAGTACTAATAAAATCACATCTAACAATTTTTTTTGTTCTTATTATTTATGATACACTGACAAACAAAATATACTGAAATGGTAATTCATATATCCTCAATTTTACGTTATTACCGAGCACAGTGAAATTAATGATTGTCATAATGCATAAAACCCTCATTTTTTAACGTCATTGAGAAGAGAAACACATTACAAGCACAGTTGAAAGTTGAGAATTAGCGAGTGCAATTTCTCAAAACCTTAAAAGATTAAACTGAAAAGCACCAAATTTTAGTGTAAAATGTCAGTAATCAGTTATGGTAATAGAAGTACCAAAATTTGAATAAACATTTTTATACATCCAACATTCTCGGACTTCCAAGTCATAATGATACTGAGGCTGACTGAGTTTGGCTTAAATATTGTTTACGTTCTTAAACTCTGAACCAGGTTTGTGGAACAATCAAAATTCAATATCTTAAAGATTTAGAGATATTTATAAAACTCTCCTAGTCTAAGGGTGGACGACAAAGTAAACCTTGTTAGCGCCTGAAATCATTATGCTATAATTCTTATGTAACTTATATATGCGAATGAAAGTCTAAAATTTCTTTGAATAAAAAATTCGGTATCTTTTATGTTGCGAATAATGATTTATATGTAAGATGCTGATAACAATAATAAAAATAAATAAAACAAAATAAAAATAAATAAAACAAAATAAAAATGATTGCTCACTTACAACAAAATATTTCAAACTATTCAGAGACAGTTTTGATACTATATTACTAATTTAATAGTAATATTTACCTTTCATTGTTATAGGAATAGTTTGAGGCGGATTGCCCGGCATGATGACACAGAATTTTCTAAACAAAGTATACTTAATGACATGGAAAAGTTTGTGAAGATGGTAAACACCATGGACGAGACTGTGCTTGTCCCAAGCAGGTTGATGGATTTACAACGGGATGGTGAAGATGATCCGTTTAGTTTGTACTCTATGCTCAATGATCTGAAAACTGAGCTGCTCTGGTCTCGCGGGGAGACTGAGGAAAGGGTGGAGCGAGGTCGGCGAGTGTCCGATGTGAGCGACACAGAGAGTGACGCATCCAGCGCTGCCGGGGATTCTGGCATTGATGGTGAGGATGATCGAGAATCAGCAGCACGCGCGGCTGCGGCCTGCCGGCGTCACCTACGTGGGCTTCGCCGCTCACTAAGGCATCTGACGGAGGCAGCTGCCCACCTCACGCATTCCTATCAAGAAGAGGTCGGAGCACCGGTCTAGAATCTGTATTCATCCTGTGATTGAAGTCTCTTGTGCACGATCTGTAAATATAATGTAAGTGGCCCATTCTGTACATATAGACTATTAGGGCCTGGCGTGCGAAGAATTCTCAGTAGGTTATGACTGTATTCAATAAAACAATTTTTCCTTAATTTTATAGTTTTCATTTGGTCTAATTCCTTTTTACTGATATCACATACATAAATGGTAGGTAGTAGTAGAGGTATGTGTTGTAAATATTTCAATTTATGTATCATGCAAATAATTCTCCAATTAACCATGAAAATAACTACTTGACCTTCTGATAATTTTAAAGCCTTAATAGATTACTTTTTTTAACCATTTAGGGGAACTTGTTATAATAGTTCAGAAGTTACAACCTGACCGTGACATCTCTGAACCTTTGAAACATACAAAAATGGATAAGAATACACAATAATTAAAAATATATTTTATATCAATATCTTAATAAAGAAAATTCTGGTGTGTATGTAGGTATGTATGTTCATATTTCTTCACCTTCACGGCTTGGCTGATTATGAAGTTGTTTTTTACTTATGAGGTATGGCATTTTTTACTAGGGTCGATTCCTAGCTATAATTAGACCTGGTAGGTGGCGCTGTTGTCGAGGTCCAGAATATTTTTTCTACCAAATTTTTTCTAATATTTTTGGATTTCTCACATAAAAAAAGATATAGTCCAGAATGTTCAGCCTCCCAGAATCTCTCAATGTTTATTATATTCATGACTCATTAAATAGTAGCGGTTCCGATCGAACTGTGTACTTCACACGGGCGGAAAGCTAGTATTATTATAATTGTGTACAAGAATGAAGAAATATAGTTTCTGCACATTTCATGCACATTCTTACACGTTTAACAGGGCCAGAGATTTTGCGGTCTAGTTGTACCTACATGCTAAACCAGCTGTGTTCAGGCCCGGCGAGAGCCAGATCGGGCCCCGGGTGTAAAACATTGTGGGGCGCACCCCACCTTACTTTGAAAAAAAAAATCAATTAACCGGGCCCCCGTTTCTTAGTCCGGGCCCTGGTGGTACTACTACCCTTACACCCCTCCTATCGCCGGCCCTGGCTGTGTGTAATAGTAGCAAGCCAAATAAAAAAAAATATCTCCAATAAAAAAAACAGTAATAGAATGATTTTTATTATAATAATTATATATAATAATAGCTGAGAATTTTGTGGCTGCAGGACATATTTGGAATGAGTGCCATTTCAATATCAACAGTGCCATCTAATCCCAAAGTAAGCAAGTATTATGCTTGTATTATGAGTTATTACACAACTGATATACATACTAAAATATTTTTTTGTAATATATACATATATAAATATTTTACATGCAGACATGGAACAAATGCATATGCAATACGTAGCTTGGTACAATAATAATTATTGAATCATTTACGTAATGACATTAAATAGGATTTGCCATAAGAATTCAGAATTTTATTGTTATAAGTCCATATTTATCAGCTTGTTAATCGTTATCAATACCATACAGTATAATGCTGTATCCGAACTTTTATGAATCATAGTGGGCAATGTCAGTGAATTAAAATGAAAGGTCCAATAACAGATAAGATAATGATTGAGACACATTTTAACACATTAAGCAATGTGTGCTCTATGAACAAGTTTCATGTTTTCATAGTTATCCACTAAATATGACATTAGTTTATCAAACTATTCAAGATAAGACTCAATATTGATTGCAGTTAATAAAAGTAAACTTAAAAAATGCTTTTATTAGTACAGAAGGGACAAAATAATGATTCTGTTTCTTTTATTTATTAATTAATGACATACGCAAAATAACAAATATACATCTGAGCTAATGGTTAACACTCTAAATCCATTATATCCTAAGATTATGTCAAAATGAGCTACATGGTTTCATATTAAAAGCTTACGTAATATGTTAATTATTTTACTTTTATATGATATGCTAGACATATCTGTCGATGCTGAAAAAACAAGGCCAAGTCAATGAACTTTTAAACAAATTATTTAGAAACTAAAATGAAAAAATACTATAATTCTAATGAATAAAAATCAAAACTCAAAACCACTTAATTTCTTTTTTACTAGACCACGGTGAAACCAAGAAATGTGTATCTAATGTGTTTCACATATATATGGTTGCTTTCATCCTGCAACCGAGTTTAATATAAGATACATGACATCAACAAAACATGAGTGAGGCGGACGCTATGTACTGACCGGTTTTTTTTTTATCATTTGTTGCTTTAACTAGTGTGCTCATGTTGGCCCATTTATACAACAATTTACATATATATTGGTAAATAACAGCCATTTTGCCAGAGCCTCGCTTCTGCAATCTACTCGTTGAATGCCTTTCTATTTAATGCTAGATAGATAATTCTAATCAAATTTATAAAATTTTGATGAAATGGGTTTTTTACTATGCTATGTCTGCTATAAATGTCAATGGGTATGAGCTAACAATTTTAAAGAAATCATTTCTCTCTGATTCAATATATTGACATTCAACGAGCAGATAGAAAGTACCTATGGTCGGTTTTTCGCGACAATTTATACTCAGGGAAGTCCCTTTTTTTCAACTGGTATGTAAAAATATTTGTTGACCAGACCAGATCTTAGTCTAAGCCCACAACGAATTACATCTCGACCAGATTCTGCAGTTAAGCACTAAGGTACTGACGGTAGCTTATTTTGGATAATTTTAAACTGATTTTTACTAGAATCACTTTTGGAGAGGTTATACAAAGTTGTCTTAAAAAGAAAGAGGCTACTAATCGCCCGTCCGAACGTCTTCTGTTGACTTGTGACATGCCAATATTGCCAATGGCACACGTCATAGATGTATACCTACTTACATATACAATAGATAGATACATAAAAAATTAAAACTAAATATGGGGCACTTATAAAAAAGGTGATTGCACAAAATAAATTCATTATAAAATGGAAACAAAAAATATTGAACTAAAAAGTTAAAAATAAAAATTCCTTTCTTTTCTTTTACAACACCTAAGGGTGAGAACTCAAACAAGTGTATTTGTAAAAACCTGATTTTTGGTTGAAAATTAAGTACTTCTAAATTGTGAATTATTTTTGGAGTAGGTACCAGCCAAGGCAATTTTGTAGACCTACAGTAATTTTAATTTTTTAATCTTAGATTTATAATATTTAATACACCTAAGCGAAATTCCACTCACTCATAATCAATGCCGAACAAAACCGCTGAAGCGAATTACACGAAGATTGGTCATCAGATTTGGTAATGTAAGCAACCACTAAGAGGATTTTTCGAAATTCTACCCCTGGAGGGTAAGTTTGTATGAGAATATGTTATTTTTTTATGTTAAATGCATAAAAATTTGTATTTGGACTTTAGGGAGAAACTAACCTGGATAACTGACTGTGGGACAGTGACCGTTAAATACAGAACAAGCCCAGTTATGTAGAAATCGAAAAAAAACCGGTAAGGGGCGACTCGGGCTTGCTCACCGAGGGTTCCGCACCACCATTCTCTTTATAAGTGTAAATACTATCATTGTTTTAATGGTTATTACCTTGTAGGTAGGTAAGTGGCAATTTAATGTGTGTAACTTGCCGCGCCAACTTCTTGAACTAAGTATAAGATAAGCCGCTTGTAGGTACCTATAAAATTTTTATTTTTTAATTTGTACCCACTGATATAAGTATTTTTTTTGGAGACGATTTCGTTTTTATGAAAATGTTTTTATTTTTCCTTTTTCGGTAGTGCATGTGTGTTTTAGTAATACACAAAATCTAGTATGTTTCACGTCATAGAAAAATATATTCCACCATCGCGGAATCTACCTTAAAAGAACGCATCACATATCCAAATCGGTTAAGTTCTTATCGAGAAATTGGTTAACATAGATGAAAAAACACCCGACCCTTCTTCTTTTTAAAAGTCGGTTAGATAGAAATCAATAACATTCAGTCTATATCCGTTACTTACCTATACGTGAACATTAAATCTGTATTCAGGACTCATTATATTAAACTGTTTATTGTAGGCAAAATCAATACTACAATCTCAACCTTCAATGAAATATTTTGATGGTTGATCTTACACGCAAATCCATGCCTGGCCTTGTTCTAAATAAAGCTAAACTCATTGCAGCACCGCCACTGCAGATGTTCGCATCGCCTGTGCTAAGGCTTTTAAAACTGGGTGACCTGCGAAGCCCTATGCGGCAAGTTTAAATGACGGCACTTGGCAACCGACCGTCTCATTCTTTAATAAAAATAGCCTTGTACACTTGTTAAAATGGTACATTTTATTGCTCTACCAAACTGGTTTTAATTTCGCAGAATTTGATTTTATTGAATGCGAAAAAAAAGTTGTTAAGTGCGTTGCGTGACGTGGGAGGGTTTCTTACTGAATTATATGCATCGACTTGAATTATATCTTCGCATTGAATATTCGATTAATGGCGACCCATAGACATGCAAATCAGTTTGAGTGACGGACATAATTATTACTCATACCTACAACCTTATAATAAAAAGGTGTTTTCGTCGTGCGTCGGTCGAATAAATTTACGCTAATAATACAATGACCATCAAAATAAGCTTTGAGCACCAATACATTAATACCAAAAATAATTGTCATGAGTAAACATCCAAAAAAAAAATTAAACATTCACCAAGTTCAACACTACAAACGTCATCAAAACTCTAGAGTCCCTGTCACTGTACAATCAATGAAGCACTTAACGGCCAGGTGAGTATTCTGGTACTTCATTCTAAGCTGGCTAGTGGTCAGTAGCCTTACTTACTTGGTATGAGTGTGTTCAAGTTGACGTGAGCATTGGTACATACCAAGCTGATTTACATGTTCACCAAACTATGACAGTCTAAAATTGTAATAGTTGTAGCTGTTTTAGTGATGTCACTAAGATTATTAAATACAAAATTATTATTATTACCTACCTAGTAAATTGATTCTCCAGTAAAACTTAAATTTTTAAATAGTTTCTATTTTATGGTAGTAGGCCGTTAGCCGAGCCCGCGGTATATAGGATTTATCGTATCGGGCTTAACGACACGATGCATACTATTAGAAAAGGCTTTAGAGTTTAGGAAGCTTTAAGAAGTTACACGATCATGGATATATACATATATATCATATAATATTCCATTAAGGAGTTCATCAAGGAAGCCACTAAGTAAGTCCCTTGTTGTTTAATATCACCATGATCTACCTATCCGAGAATATCCAAAAACCCACACCATGGAAGCTTTTATGTGCTTAGTTTAGGCCAAATACAAGAGGATTTGGAGCAATAGGGGAAATCTCTAGAGTTAAACGGATTACGCATAAGCAGAACCAAGACGGAATACATGGTATGCAACTTCAACCTCGACGAATCGATACCACCAAGCGCTGAAGTCTAATCGGATGGCGTAGCCTTACTTAGAGTAAATTACTAGCATCAGGAATCGCGGAAGATAAATCGATAATACTAGCCGACAACATGCACAGAACAATGTCTGTCAAAAGATTAAAAAAGCCGACCCCGCGTAACGGGAAGAGATGAGGGCAAAGATGAAGATTTATTTATACTACACCTGCTCGGAAAGCTCTCTAATACTCTTTAAAAAATAAGGCGGAAAGTTCTTCTTTATTCATGTAGGAGAAAAAAATGTGTGAAAATCCATTACTCTCGTTGTCTTTTCTAATTTTAAAATACGAATCTTTTATATGAAGACGCAAAATGGTACTGGCCACTTACTTAAGTGATATATGAATTGCTTAATTTACATAATAATTTTACTAAAAATGTCCTCTAGACGCGATAGTGACGATTTATTTATTCCAATATAATGAAAAGAAACTGCTCAAGCTGTTACTGACAACTTGTTGGCACCGGGGCATTGCTGTAAGTTTTTTAAAATTGTTGTGATTTTAATATTAACTTTAATTCATAAATATTTTATTTGTTTCATTTTCCTCGTAGGTGTCGTATAAAGTTATATAAATAGAGTTTATATTTTGGTGGTCATTTACTATTTTTGGCTAAACAATTATTTATTTAATCATTTACTTTAATTTAATGACAGGATATATAAAATAATTGTATAATATTATAAATTGAAATAGAGTTTATATTTTGGTGGTCATTTACTATTTTTGGCTAAACAATTATTTATTTAATCATTTACTTTAATTTAATGACAGGATATATAAAATAATTGGATAATATTATAAATTGAAATAGAGTTTATATTTTGGTGGTCATTTACTATTTTTGGCTAAACAATGATTTACTTATTTGGAGTCGCTTTAGTAGATCAGCGGATGTTAAATATTTGGATAAAATGTTCAATTAAAATTGAGTTTAAATTTTCGGTATTCGGTCGGGGAAAAGTATTTTCCTATTTTATACACAAATTCAAGGTGTTTTTTTTTAATAGTTTAATTACAATTAATTTAAGTATATATGGTAAACAAATGTGCTGTTGCCATCGTATAGAAAGTGACATGATGCCGTTGCTGTAGAAATTTTGGTGTTTGTGGTTAAAAAAGTGGCACAAGTAGTTTTGTTTGACAGTCCTCTCTTGGTGTTAAGAAATTAGGTAAGTACCTTACTTTAAAAGAGCACTTCTAATTCAGAAGAGAACGAAAGAAGTGGAAAATCATAAACACTATCCAGCCAAACTATCTTAATTATTCCTGAGTGGCTAAAGATGTGTGTGGTATGGCTTTATCATGATGAAAAACTACACCCTTTCTATTTATGAATTCCGGCTGTTTTTTCTCAATTGTATGCTTTAGTCTTATCAGCTTTAGCAATAAATATCCAAATCGATGGTTGTGCCTGTCGGTAAATCACATAATAAACGATGCCCTTCCAATCCCATCATACGCTCAACACCACTTTACTGCACGTTAATCCGGGTCTCGCCACAGTCCATAGAGTGTGGTCATGGTCAATATGCGACCAAGCTCCACAGAGCTTGGACGCATTTTGACCACGATTTTTAGCGTACGTTCTTATCGTAAGTGGGCCACTTCTCATCACCACTGATAATTTTTTTTCAAAATACGCTTACTAAAACTCGGACGAAAATCTTGCACCAGCTAGCTAGAGTATGAGTGATTAGACGGTAAACGCAGAAGAGGGCTTTTAGTCAATTCATACTTTTATGGTTGGTGTTTCAAATCATATTTGTTGGTCTGAGATATAAGAAAATTTAAAAGAGAAAATATTTATTTATTTTGAGAGAATATCCTCTTTGTATTATAGGAAATAACATTTTCTTGATTCAAGCAATCTTTTTGCTATGTATACCTAAGTATGTAAATTTTAGCCTTGATTTTTTAATTCGTATCTACTTGTCGTCATTAAAATGTAAATCGTATATAATTCTTTTTATTACTTATGAGTTTAAGTGTAAAAACACAGAAAAAAAGGATGTACCTTGTGTATAGACGTTGAAGGACAAAATATACTTATGACAAAGGTTAAAATTTCTATCTCCCAACCGACTCCTAAAATAAGAACCACAACAAAAAGCAGGAATCCTCAACAATAGTGTAATGTAGGATTACGTCTAAATTGAAAATTATCAGTTATCCTACAAGTTACAATACATTTTAAAAAACCTGAAATATTCCAAATCGGATATACCTACTTATGCATGCATTTCTACGTAGGTACTTCATACAATGGTTGGTGCACGACATTTATAGCGGTAAGAATGAATTTTGCATTTTATTAATTCACGTTATGGGAAATATACGAAAATAATAATAATAACGTATACATGACAACAACGTCTAGGCCCCAAACTAAGCATTGGCTTGTGTTTTGGGTACCAAGCGAAGACACCACACACATATAACAACCACGACCCGGTACCAGTATCAATATTCATCATATAAATACTGACCCGACCTGGGATTCGAACTAAAATAAATATTCATTAATTAGTATGAAGACACAGTCTAATAGTGAATAATACCTACTTGTTAACAGTCAAAATTATTTTACGCGAGACACTTATGTATATATAGATGAAATTACACCGCCCACTGCGCTCAATCTTTAGACACTCAGGTTATTTTCGGATCTCTATTTATCAATGAACGCTATGCGTTGTATAAACCGTTCAGCGGTTGCTATGGAAGACCGTAAGCCAAGGGTTTTGTTCTTAGATAAGAAACATTACTACGGTTACCTATTATGGATTCTCAAGTACCATTATGGATTCTCAACTCAAGTACCATCGAGCTGATCTGATGATGGAAGTGGAAGGTAGACACCAGAATCCTTCATTGCTAGTAAGTAAAATCCACCGAGTTCGGGCAAGTTTACTTTGTAATTAATTGTGACCTCTAACTTTTAAACTCTGACGTGATAGTTGTACTGAATTGTTTACTTATTTAACAAGCAATGAGGAAAAAAAACTAACGCAGCTGTGAAACAAAATATTTGTAAGTCGCGGTTTATTTTCGTGTTGTCTTTAAACAAAGACGCCAAATTCATAATACGTATTATCCGCATGGTTAAATAAATAACATTCTCTAAAAACAAGTATAATTTGAACCGCAGAGACTTTTAATGTTATTAGTAAAACTAAAATTGCGGTAGACTATATTTGTACAAAGTAAACATAGTAAAAGTACAGTTTATGAACTCTAATGGAGATATGCGATCTTTTTATAATACTAACATAGATATGTTAAAACTAGGATGGCGATGGCAGATCCACTTCATATTTGTCAGTCAAACAACATAAAATATATTTATACACAAGGTTTTTTAAAACTTTTAAAAGTTATAGGTATAGGTGACTTGTTTAAAATTTAAATAATGTGCTCCTAATTATAAATCATATATAATAAGTTGTCGTCCGTCATACATTTAATCGTTTAATATAACATAGCACAGCCTACACATGTGTTGCACTACTTGACGCAATCAAAACAAAATCCGCGACAGAGCTAAGCATCGACAAACAGAGGTACGACCGCATGACGTAAGGTCACGAATAATCGACGCTGCTGGGGGCTTGTCATGTTAACATCATGACCCGCCAACATCAAACAAACAAAATCCGAGATTGGAAACTTATGATCGTCACTTTACTGTGGCTATAGCATGGAACTGACATTGACTGACCGGTTGGCTGAGTGGTTAGAGACCCTAACTGCGGAGCCGAGGGTTGCGGGTTCGATTCCCGCCCGGGACAAATATTTGTGTGCATGAACATGTCTATTTGTTCCGTGTCTGGGTGTAAAAGTATCTATAAATATGTATATATTATTTTAAAAAA
This sequence comes from Luffia ferchaultella, assembly GCA_949709985.1. Taxonomy (NCBI): domain Eukaryota; kingdom Metazoa; phylum Arthropoda; class Insecta; order Lepidoptera; family Psychidae; genus Luffia; species Luffia ferchaultella. The sequence continues at coordinate 14,140,716 of OX453240.1, read as the reverse complement.
AACTAATATTTAAGTATATATATCAGTTGTCTAGTCTAGTATCTAATAATACAAGCATAATACTTGTTTACTTTGGGGCTAGATGGCGCTGATATTATTATTATATGGAACTAATTTGTACGGATATAAACGATATAAATGTGTCGGTTTCACATAATATTTTAGTGCAACTACAACTAGATTTATGACGAGCTCGGCATTTAATAAATGTCTATATACTCAAAAAGACTTTAAAGAATTTAGTGTTTCATAATCCAAAACATTCAAGGTTTCGCTGTTTTGGGTATCATGCGCGTGGGTATATTATATATACGCAATTTTGGTCAAATATTCTGATTTTTTTAAAGTCTAAGCAACTTAAAATCTAGTACTGTTATCGTTATGTAGTACTATAACTGTTACATTAATTGCGCCAAAAAAAAAACACAAAAAAGCTCAATCGAGCTTTATTTCAATAATTATTTCAGCACCAGCCTTCCGTACGCAATAGCACCGTATATTATCGATTACGAATAACCTAGCCTGTAGCAAGTACTTGCCTGACTAGATTGCCTTTATTGCGACTGACGTTCAGGAAACGCATAATAAAACTCGATGAATGCAACAAGCGTAGTTGTACATTCTTGTGTGTCATACATAATACTATATAACGTTCTAGAAGGTTACCGCCTTAGCAAGGTGTTATTTTTCTAGTGTATATAATTATGATTTTCTAGCACTATTATAAATGTAAAAACAAACGTTTCTGTTTACTAAATTCTGATATAAAAGCGCTACTAAAATAAAACTTGATCTTTATTAAAATATCTTTAATCTAGTATTTTTATAATAGGATCAAATATTACATAGCGGTCGATTATTTTAATTGCATAACATTGCGTTTTCCCGCTTCCGTTATGACGTCAGACATTCTTTTTATCATAATGAAAAACAAAGTTAGCTTTAGCTATACAAAATTCTTAGGTGTTCAAAATTCACCTAATTTATTTTAGCAAAACTTCACGTCGTATCGTTGCTACAAAATTACAATTTTGTGATTCTCGTGTATATTTCAGCCCCCATAAAACCCCAAGAACAAAGATTCTAAGTACTTATAAAAGCATCATAACGCGTCATAGTCACACCAACTGGTATTCGAATTCGAAAACTAGATTCGAAATTTAAAAACGTTTATTTTCGACGAAAGTGAGTGTTATATCAGGAAAAGTAATCATTATTTGTTATATTATAAGAAAATTTGCTTTCTCCCCCAGAATTAGTTTTAAATATCACCCGTGTTATCAGAAACATCCGGCGCTGGTGTACCTTCAATCTGTCTAGCTAGACAATATGTTGAGATAATAAAGGTACTCTCTTAACAAATGAACCATAGCCCATCAATAACAGTCTTCGAAAGGCGGGCTGAGCAACAAAGAAAATACATTTCGGCTGACATTTTTGCGAGGATATGGATGTAAATGTATCCCAGGACGCTATTCTAAGTATTGGAAGTAACAGAGCGATTGATGAAGATATTACAGAAAAAATTTAATGAAAACAGATGCATGATGAAACACGCTGATGGAAATGCGGATAGGTTGATTATGCAAACAGCAATAAAATTGTCAATTTCTTAGAAAGCAGTAGCCATTGTGGGACTTGACAACGTTAACGAACTTTGTTTATTGACTGCCTTAGCCCCAGAAAGAAACAACATTTTCTTCATTAAGCCAAGCAAGGCAATATCGAATGAAAAGTATTTCTTTCGCTTGAATTACTAGAAAATACTAAATTAAGAGACTGTTCTTTTCGTGCATGCATTCGGAGAATGGCATACTATGTCGTACTTCTTCCGAAAAGGCAAGTTGAATATTTTAGCAGCCGTAAAAAACGAGGAGTTAAATAAGACCGTCAAGATTTTGAATTATTTGAACGCTTATTCCAAGGACACCGCCCTTGTAAGTAAAAATGCATCTTTGGTTTATATGGCGCACAATTTACTCCAACATCAAAGAATGCATTTAGTAAATGATGTTTGCAACGTCTACGAAAGGAAAGTAGATTAATTTGGGTGTTTGAGCCTCACATACAAGCAGCAGCACAATAGCACTCTTTTCACTTCCGTTTCCACGTATGTCATTAGATACAAAGTTGGTATACGTACAAAAAGAAAACTGAAGATTGGGGGTAGAAAATTACTCTTCATAGCCTGGAACCTGTTAAAGCAACTGAGGCTCCTGCGCCACAAAGTTTTTGAATGTAAAAAAATAGGATAACGATCACACAAGCTAGAAACATTTTGCTCGATCTTGTGTGATCATTGCTCAGGAATCTTTTGCTTCCATTGTGTAAAGGTTTTGAAGAAGATAACGTTGAAGAATATAATCTAAGTAGCAGCAATATGAACGAAAATGAAGATGACACATGTGTGAATCCAGTCAACACGGCGAAGAGGTAAATGAAAGCCTGTACCTGTTTATTGCTCAGCTTGAGCAAAATGCATAACATTTTCTTTATTTGTAATTAGTGTATTGTAATAAATGTATAACGCAGCATCGGCTGTTTTCAATCATATCTCTGAAATAATTGCTTATTTTTAAATTTAAAATTTGTCTAAGACAAAAAAAAATTCTTGATGTTTCGTTGATTCATTTTATTTTTGAACTCCAAATTCTAGTGGTTTGTTCACAACACCTATTTAGGACAACACCCCATACATTTTTTGTACTATCAATATTTTGTTGACTAACAGTTAATATTTTCTTCTGATACCATGTGGGTTTTTTGAACCGTAGCCGACGTATGAACAGGTATCTTAGATTTGTCTGATATGGTTTTATTTTAATGAAAGCGTAGAACCAATTAACTAGCAGTTTTACCCAGAAAATGTGAAAAAATTAAATATGAATAAACACTACTTTAAACTTCTTAAAGATAGCAAAACGTTTTAGAAAAGACATATTTATAATTAGAATTATTTCTAGAGCAACTTGAACCTTTATTACACTCTCCTGTAAACCTTGCTTTTGACATGTCGCTTTGTACCTACGCTACGTAGGGACCGTCGATTTGAGAAATATAGACTACGTCTCTTTCATATTTTTAATATTATTAAAATAACTCCATCGCGTAGGCAATATAAAACTTAATAGCTTTTTATAGCTTATTTTGATTCTGAAGAATCACTCGTTAGCTATCAGTAAATAAGAAAAATTATAATAACAGGGCATTTTTTAGCGTGCATTTTTAGTCGAAAATCTCCATTAAACAAAGTTATCGAAAGGTACTATTTTTCGGACACCGAAATTCTATAACTAAACGAATACGAATGGCAAATTGGTTTTTATAAGGTTTTTTGCGATCATGCAAATGTTACAAATTATAAAAAAAGATCACTTGGTATTATTTATTATTTACTTAGGTTAGTTGATATGATTCGATATCATGCACCACAAAATCATTACAGGTAGTTGTTGTCGGCTCGGTTGGAGGTTCGTTAAACGGCCTCCGGTGGCCTTGCTTTGCGCAACTCGCAACTCGCACGCGATACGAGTTCTCGATGTCTCTACTAAATAGCTCAGGCATTTGTTATTCATAAAGTAAAGGGTATTTTAATAAATACGTCTAGTTCTCACTTCTCACCATGATCACCGAGAAGCAGTGCAGTAGGGCAGTTAGTTGACTTTGATACTTTGTTGTCTGCGAGATTATTCACAGTTAGCCATCAAAAGAGAAAGATGTTTTGAGTACGTCATGTAATTTTTACATTTTATAGAAATATGTTTTTTTTTTAATTTATTCAGGAAACAAAAACAGACGTTTACATGGATTACACATACAGAAAATAAAAATAAAGTTTAGAATATTGTTAAGTCCAACAAAATGATTCCAAATATTTAAGATCTATAATCGCTGCAGTCACACAGGTAAACAAAGAAAAAAGAAAATTAAACAAAAAATAAATAAAAAATCAATTAATAGAACTAAAACTAAAAAAATAAGAAACGAAAACAGTGTTAGCAACAACAATATTAATTAAATTTATATAGAATCTTTGATAACTTTTTTGAAGTTGTTTTTTTATTGTTATATTTATTAAGAAAAACTAATAAGCGAAAGAATACTATCGATATCTACAAAAATAATCTCTACGCAGTGCATCGAATGACGTCACGAGTGGGTCGTAAACACACAACCTTTTATTCGTTATATTCAATGATTATTATCTCCGCTCCGGTAATAATCGGTATTTTCCCGAAATTTCGAAAGTAGGTATAGTTCAGTTTGTTATACTCTAGCGTGTTAAACAGCATATGCTACATAATTTTGTTGAAGAGGACGCGCTCATTTAGTTGTATCGCAAGCAAATCAATAACGTAGCAATTATACTCGTACATTACGTAGTTTTCTCGTATAAATGTAGGTATACATATCTCCATCATTGTTATGTACCACCAGTAATGGTAATTAATAGGCTAGGAGCAAAATTTTTGACACATAGTTTTATATTTTTTCCCGAAAATATAGATAGACTAATCAATACCTTTATCTTAAAATAAAAAAATTAAGCCTGTAATTTTCTTAGTTATTTTTGACCAAAAAAATGATTAATGAAATATCCCTGTGACGTCAACTGGCTGGACAGATGTTTATTATGTAATAGACTAAACAAATTCATAATATTTTTATGGATTCATGAGGATTACAATTTAATTTGACAAAGTGATCTTAATACTTTTTATTTAGTATTAGCTTTGGATTTTTACTGTGGAAAGCAGCCGAATAAGCTCAGTTGTCCAGATCAATTTCAACGTCAGATGAATTTTTATAAATTTCTAGCACACCCGTAACTAGAAAAAAAAAATTTTTTTTTTGAGAGGTTATGTGAATGGTTATTCTATACTTGTTCCTTTCAATTTTGACGATCAACGCAACTTTAAAATTTTAGTCCAAGCTCATTTGTTTTTACCCGACTACGCGACGCAAAGGAGGGTAATGTATTCATCAGTCTAAATAATTATTTATGTATGTTTGTTTGTTTTTTTGTGGCACTCACGAAACGTGTGAGCCCTTGATGAAGATTTTTATCACTATCGATTTTTCTTAATATTGTAAGTCTCGCCTCACTAAAGACAAGTCGATATGAAGGACGTCTTATTTTTTCTTAATTCTTTCTTTCTTTTTTCTCTTTCTTTCTTTTTTTTTCTTAATCTTTTTTTTTAATTATTATGGTTCACTTTTTACGCGGTTGAATAATTTGATTTTATTAATTTATCTAATTTTTTGTTTAGATATATAGTGCCAAACACCATCAAATGTTATTTGTATTGATATTTCGGTAGATATACAAATAAATAGATGTGAGTTATATCTATTTAAATATTATATTTCGAATGGTTTGTTATGTAATTATTGCGCGTTACAATAGATGCATGTTCCATCATAGTTATGTAACACGAATAACGACTTTAATGCTCAAAATTTGTAGATGGTGCATAAATTAAACTAAAACTAAATTCATCTGAAATATTTTATTACATTTGTCATATTTGTTGTAAAATTTTCATAAAATCAAAATACGGTGTTCGGGTCGCAAAAAACTAGGTTCACCGTTTTTATGTTTTAACACATTTTTATTTATTTTATCAGGTGCGCTTGCGAACTTTATGAAACATTGTGTTGCGAATCGCAAAATTGGAGAAACACGACTCGTGAAACAGCTGAAAAGGTCAATGACCAACCATTCTTTGAATTGAAATGTTAATGGAATTTATTGTTATGTAGTCATTTTTTAAATTGGCGGTTAACGGTAGACCAGCTGTCTCGGAATCTATACTAATATTATAAAGCTGAAGAGTTTGTTTGTTTGTTTGTTTGAACGCGCAAATCTCAGGAACCACTGGTTCGAATCGAAAAATTATTTTTGTGTTGGATAGTCTATTTATTGAAGAAGGCTATAGGCTATATGTATAAAATAATACTATCTGTCTGTCTGTCTATTCGAGCAAAGCAAAAACGGCTGAACTGATTTTGATGAAACTTCACAGATATAGAAAAGAAATGGTCAAAAGTGACATACACTACTTTTTGTATGTCTGTATGTACGTCCATCTGTCTATTCGAGCTAATCTCCAAAACGGCTAAACCGAATTTAATGAAATTTCACGGGTATGAAAAGGAGGTGGTCAAAAGTGACATACGTTAGGTACTTTTTGTCCGTCTGTCTGTCTGTACGTCTATGTGTCTATTCGAGCTAATCTCCAAAACGGCTGAACAGATTTTAATGAAACTTTGCAGACGTGAAAGAAGGTTGTCAAGAGGACATCAGCTACTTTTTGTGGCTGTCTGTCGTTTGTCCTCACTGATCTATCAGCGTAGATAAAGCCGAAACTACTAAGTCTAGGAAGCCGAAATTTGGAACAGTGGTTTATTTTATGACGTGAGTATAAATTTTTTAAGAAAGGAATATTTGGACATTTCAAATTTAAGGAGGGAGGGATGGAGGGGCTTTGTATGAGAGTCTTTGTTCTTTAAATTTAGAAACATAAAAATTTTAACACAAATAAATAATGACGTGTTTCAGGGTTTCAGGATTTCCACATTTTAAGGGTGGGAAACGGGAGGTGAAAAGTATGGTAGTATCGGTTTTCTTAAACGAGTGGGGAGAATGAAGATTGAAAGTTTAAAAGGGTGTACCCAATATTAGTTTCAGCAAAAAGTACGTATAAACCGTTTCGAATGTTAATACTACCTAGGTAAACCAGGAATGTGTAGTCTACGCAAGCGAAGCTGCGGGCGGTCGCTAGTAGTATTATATACCTTATCAGAAGCATTTTGATAGTCTGTGTTGTGATATTTTTTTTCGGTAACCATTAGTTTGCGCCACTGGCTTACTTGTAACTTTTTATTTAGCTCGTTAAGCTGTACGCTTTCTTTAAGTTTGGACTATGTTCCGCCGAACACGGTGTATAAAAAATCATAATTCCTAACTAGTTTACTTTTTGAGAAAGACCCTGTAATAAAAACGGTCTAAAATGTATAATTTTGACGGCCCTTCTTTTTTAATTACTTACTGATAATCCACTCAATGAGCTCTAAACTATGAAACCCCGTAAAAATCGTTTTCAGATCGTTTTTGATGCTATAAATAATTCAATTAATTATTTTTTTTAACAATAAGTTTTGTGGGCACATTTTATACAAACTTTTACACAAATAAACTTCAGGTCTATATTGCGTTTACAAACTTGAGACGCGTGACATATGGACAAACAGACAGACGGCCGAGTGACAGCAATATTATAGGACTCTGTTTTATTCTTTGGGTACGGATTCCTAAAAAATATTATTCATTCCAAAAGTTAAAAGTTTAAAACCATAAGTTTGCAATATTTTGGGGTCAAAAGAATTAGACAGGGCCTGAAACCGGTCAGAATTACCATCAACGATGTGGTTTGGCAACCGGGCTGTGTGACGGCGGCTGACTCATCACGCCATCGCTCCCCACCCGCTGCCTTCCGTTCTATGCCGACCGGCAAGTTCGCGAAGCTTCTCGGCAAAGCAGAAGCAATGAGCACGCATGCGCAGTGACCCAGCGCACCACTGCGCAACTCCGACCGGTCAACGCTACTTCTCGTGTCAACCAAGTGTCCAGCACATGATATCAATAGTTATTTTTAACAACTGATGACGTTTTGGCGAGCGGTTATGTAATTAGTAAATTTTTGCTTACCAATCAAGTTAAACTGGTTTTGAGTATTATAAGTAGTTCCATTCGTCGCATTCGTGTAAATGTTGAAATGGTATTAGTTAAAGAAAGATATTTGACCTCGTTCACCTAAAAGTTGACATAGTAAACTGCAACTTATTTCAAGTATTGACTTGGCGAAATAAATCGTGTTACAAACTGCTTCCTTCCCCATGCGCAACTGAGATGCGCCTAAACTTTAGTAACCTGAAGCTACACTTTATCAATATAGTTTAAATATATTGTAATCTAAGAATATTATCTGTACTAACATAGATTAGTTTTATCGGATGCTGTAATTAATGATAAACGAATAAAAATACAGTTATTGGTACCTTCCTAGAAACCATAATTAACCAAAGCAATTGTTTATATTTCGTTATTTTAACTCAGAATGAATTAAATTATTTATAGTACGTCACAATGTATGTAATGTGGATATTACATACATCGTGACCTACTAATGTTTTGCGTATACCTACGTATTACCTACTTTGCTTTGTGGCGTAGCAAATTTTACTTTATCAAATTGCATGGCATTGTTACATATAATTAAAGTTCACCACAATCTCCATCCGTCCGTCTGTACAGAGGCTTTTGGGTTGTCAAGGTGCCCGCAGATTTGCTCAACAGCATACAAAGATTGAGAAAGTTGCTGCCACGTTCATTCGATCTTTGTTGCAAATTACGCAAATCTCTAAACACTTTAAACGGTTATCCCGTTACAGAAAGTAGACACTTAAGGAGTATTTATATTTACTGTACAAAATCAAAACCTAAAATTGTGTTTAAAATTTATAGAATTTAAATGTGAGAGTGACTAAGAGAGTCGGGGGTGACGGACAAGTTCAGTGTGGCGGTGGGCCTACACCAGGGATCGGCTTTAAGCCCTTACCTGTTCCTTCTGATAATGGATGCCTTAACATCAGACATACAGGAGGAGGCACCCTGGTGTATGTTGTTTGCTGACGACATTGTTCTTGTCGGAAAAAATGCTTCCGAGATCCAGGGCAGACTGGAGGAATGGCGGGAGAAACTGGAAAGTGTTGGATTTAGAATCAGCAGAGCAAAGACCGAACACTTGTTCTGCGACTTCGGTGGTGCATCCAGTTTTTCGCACATAGCCTTAAAGGGTGTATCCCTTCCAGTCTGCTCCGACTTCAGGTATCTCGGATCATTAATACAAAATGACGGCGACATTGACCGGGACGTGAAGAACAGGATAAATGCGGGATGGATAAAATGGAGACAGGTCTCATCAACCACATGTGATCCGCGAATGCCCCTTAGGTTGAAAGGGAAAATCTATAAGACGATCATAAGACCTGTCGTGCTGTATGGTTCGGAGTGTTGGGCAACAAAGGAGACGGATGAAAGAAGAGTGCATGTGGCAGAGATGAGAATGTTAAGATGGATGTGTGGTGTAACTAGAATGGACAAGATTAGGAATGAGTATATAAGAGGAAGTCTGAAAGTAGCGCCGGTCATAGAGAGACTGAGAAGCAATAGGTTGGAGTGGTATGGGCATGTGATGAGAAGGAATGAAAGGCATATTACAAGGAAAATGATGAGTATGAATGTGGAGGGATGTAGGGGTAGGGGACGACCCAAGAAGGTATGGATGGATTGCGTGAGAAAGGATATGTGTGTGAAAGGTGTGAGTACTGAGATGACGACTGACAGAGATGAATGGAAGAAGAACACATGTTGTGCCGACCCCACTTAGAGTGGGATAAGGGCAGGAGGATGATGATGATGAATTGTGAGAGTAACTTCTGTTAGAGATAATATAACAAGGTAATAATTTTTATTTTTTTTATGAGTAACGGTCGAGTTAATATGTTCATAAAGTTTTTGTAATACGGTCCATAATACTTTAAAGCCCAGTTCTCACTAAAAGTTCACTAGAAAGAAAGAGACAGAGAGATGCTAAGCGGCTGCATCCAAAGGAAAGAAAGAGGCCAATAACATTGTGAAATATTTTGTCGCCTACTCTTATACATTTCATTTATTATTATTATTTTTTTGACTTCCAAGGGAATCCAAAGGAAGTTATTGATTTGGGTTCGATTTTGGAAAATCGAGTTTTCATCAGATCTCCACGTTTTGAGGTCCTGGGAAGCCATTCTGATTTCTGACCATTTGCGGCTAGACGTCCATATGTGCGTGTGTGTGTATAACTTTTTTTGTCGTACGATATATTGAAAACGGATTGAACGATTAAGACCCGCGATACGGCGTTTGAAAGAGTTCATCGAGATTTAGATCTGATAAGATTTTTAAGTCAATCGGTCGATCTGTTTTAAAAATATTTAAAAAAGAAACTAAAAAAATATTTTTTTAGTGTTTTTTTTTAATAACTTTAAGATTTTCCAACCGATCTACTTAAAACCTTATATACGTTTTTTGTACATAAAAATCTGCGTCAAGTACTGTCAAAAATATCAAAATCTAATGACGCGTTCAAAAGATATCGCAGTTCAAAATTTCCGGAAACGTGTTTTTCAACAAAACTTTGAGAGTTTAAGATCAATCGATTTTTGGTTTAACACAAAAATTTTGTGCTTATAAAATTACATATAATGCCGTAAATTGCATTAAAATCAGACGAAGCGTTCAAAAAATATCGCAGTCATAATAACACATTTCCAAAAAAAGTGTTTTTTAACATAATTTTGAGATTTTACGACCAATTGATTTTTGAATTCGCACAAAAGTTTTATGCTTACAAAATTGCATAGAATGTCGTAAACTGCATCAAAATCAAACGAAACGTTCAAAAGATATGGCAGTTCAAATATTTCCATATTAACATTTTCTTTGATATGTCCTAGGTTTCTGAGCTTGAAAAACTATAAATGTAAAAAAATTCTGTTTTTGGGCTTCGAGAGCTAGGAAAATGAATATTATGGGCTCGAAGATCTCAAAAACCACGAAAATCGATATTTTGAGTTCGAAAAGCTAAAAGCTTTCTAATTTTCGAGCGCTTTGAACTCGAAAATAGCGGGAAGTTTCAGAGATGGCCTGCAGGTCAACCGATTTTTTAATGAGTATTGATTAATAAAACTATTGGTTGCTAGAAATGTTATTGCGCATCTTATGATGTTATTTATTTTTACGCGAAATAATAGTATATAGTAAATAATAGTCCAAATGGTTATCCAAATAACAATAAACGTCATTTTTACATAAATCTTTTGTCTATATTTAAATTACTTTACTTTTTGTGTTTTTTTTTATCGTTTCGCCATGGTCTAGCTATGTTAGCACTCCAGTTTTTTCATAACTGTAATATCGAAAATGAACACTTCAAAACCTTTGAATTCGTCCGAACGTGGAAATATTCATACTATCCCGGTTTCTTTTGAAGTTAGCTGAATAGTGGTTGAATTGATTCAATTGATAGCTTGTATGTAAAATTAAATAAGATGTATCTGTGCCTGTACCATACCTCTTCTCTGAAAATTAGAATTTAATAAATGACAGCCGTAGAAAATTTTACGTTTTTTACGATTAAAACTAGGTATCTTTGACCGTATTGTTTAATGTCGAAAAAGATAATAAATGAAATGTTAAAACAATACAATCATCTATAATATTATCTATTTTGAGAATAATAAATAACAATGTAATAACAGTTTTGCTATTGAAATGAAAACATACTTCGATTTACCGGTTAAAACGGACATAAGATTATGTTAGGGGGTTGTAGATGATGTTTTCTTATTTTTGAAAAAGGTGTATCATCGGTACTTGGGGATATATCAGTATAACCATCCATTCTAACCGAAATCCTGCTCTGCCTGAAAGTAGTAACATATATTGAAAATCGAACTGGCAAGTTTCCGAAACATTCGGTCCGTCCATAAGAACAGTTACACTCGTCGGTACACCCATTTATTCGCTTTATTCATGTTTTTTCATGTAGGATATTTTAATACAGATGATAAAACACCAAGTAGTAAGTACAAAAAAAAATTAGATTTAAAAATTTAAAAAAAAATATTGATAAACATATCGACATTATTTTTCTTCGTAACAATATTATGCGCCTGCATCTGCCTTGCATTATCGTATTAGTTTACGTCCGTTATTTCGAAGAAACATGACTTAAATTTTTTTTCCTTTGTCATCTGAATATAATCCCACACGGAAAAAACAACTGGTTTATTGGTACAAATATAATGAAATTGTAGACCTTGTCCAACTTATTTGTAGAGTCGCTGATGAAACCATAATTGCTTATTTTTGAGGGTATTTATTGTTGCTGACAGATAAATCGTAAATACACAATTAAAAAATTAAAATACAATTGCTAATATATATTAAAAAAAACAATTCTCTACGGCGCGACGTCATTTGACAACGGGCGCATAAATTATAATCACAATTTTCACAGGTACGCAATAACTATACTAACACGGAAATACTAATAAGAACTTTTAGTATTGCCGATGCTATGCTCGAAGCGAATTCAAATTAATACCGCAGAGGAGCCAGCATTGATGGCTAATATCAAAACTACATACCATACCATCAGCTCTTTAATGTTTTAATACCCTACTGCAGGCTTAGGCCTCCCCTCGGAATGAGGGGGCTCAAAACTACATACTATCCAAATATCTAGACAATGACTATTTTAAGCGCACTAATTTATCAAGTTACAGAGTAACGTACAAAAATGTTACAAAACCTAAAGAAAAAAAAAAACAAATGAGCAATAACCACTAACTTCTATAGTTACAACCAAGCCGTGCTATTGAAATTTGGCAACGTTGCGGGTAGTCCGAGCCTCGGTATCAGTCAGGCTATTAGTTGGCGTTTCCTTTCATTTAAACGTTATGTAAACATAGATAATCATTGAAAATAATAAGTCAGTGTTAAAAACTACTTCTTACATCGTGTTTATTCGTAATTAGCAAGGTAAGTTGATATTTTCACCATAATCGTTTTTCGTTTCACGTCAAAATCTTGACACGTTTGGGTGGAAATTAAAGTGATTTTTTTTCATTTTCGGAGTAGGTTCGAGGATATGGAGTTTGGAAGATCCCGGAGAACTATACTTGTACCTGTCATGGTCACTTTAACCGCATGCTAGCCACCAGCAGGTCCGGCAAGATTTATTACGTAGAACCCAGGGAGAGGGAGAAACTGCAAGGGTACATCCCCATAGAACATAATAAAATAAAACTAGCTTGTAAGATATAGATGGCCTGTGATAAATGCACAAAACCATAATAACACTAACCAAAATAATATATAATAAACATTAATTCTATTCATAAAATCCACTTATAATAACATAATACCTAACATATAACAATTATTATAACACGCAAACGAAGTCTCGGGCAGGTGCTAGTATCATATAATAGGTACTTTTATTTCTATTTTCTACTAAAGGCTTTCTACTAAAGGCGACGTTGTCAAATCTAATAGTATGGTTTGTAACTATAGAAGGCAGTGGCAATACACATTTTATTGCCCAAAGTTGCCACAAGCCCAGCACAGCCACATGGACATTCCATATTTCATTATCAATAGGTAACATTACAAAAACAGGTTTTGATGCAAGCATAAAGGAACACGAGAAACTTACATCAAAATTATTTCGGATGTTGATTTTATAGCATAAATTATACTTCCAAGAATCGATTATAAGTTACAAAAACCAAATGCGGTCCGATTTTCCAAATAGCGGTTTATTGAGTTACAGACAAAGGTTCTGTTGACGTCAGTTTTTATGACGTAAATAAGAACGCAATCATGTTGAAATCATTTTTTTTTATCTGCTATAATAAATTTAATATAAAAAATAAACTAATAACAGCAATAACACGAACAAGTCATCCTGATTTGCAGCAACTTTTTATCAAAGTGTACCTATATAAAATTACAACATATAAATTATATTCCGTTCATACGTATGCAGCTATGTAGGTATATCTACAGATTCTAATGGTTACTAATGCAAATTCTTACAACACTGCATGAATAAATGCATATGAATTACATATGTTTATGTTTAACTTAGTGCTACAGTTCTATTTTTTAACTTCCCGCTATCCAAGGGGAGTTATTGAATGGGGTCCGATTTTCGAAAATCGAGTTTTTATCAGATCTCCACGTTTTGAGGTTCTGGGAAACCATTCTGACCATTTTCGGCTGGACGTCCTATATGTGTGCGTTTGTAACTTTTTTTGTCGTACGATATCTTAAGAACAAATTGACCGATTAAAACCCGCGATACGGCGTTTGAAAGGGTTCATCGAGACTTAGATCTGATTACATTTTGAAGTCAATCGGTCGAGCTGTTTTAAAAATATTCAAAAAATAAATCTCAAAAAAAAATTTTAAAATAACTTTGAAATTTTCCAACCGATCTACTTAAAACCTCATATACGTTTTTTATACATAAAAAACTGCGTCGAATGATGCCAAAAATATTAAAATCGAACGACGTGTTCAAAAGATATCGCAGTTCATAAATTTCCGGAAACGTGTTTTTCAACAAAACTTTGAGAGTTTAAGATCAATCGATTTTTGGTTTTTCACGAAAAATTTGTGCTTACAAAATTGCATAGAATGTCGTAAACTGCATCAAAATCAAACGAAGCGTTCAAAAGATATCGCAGTTCAAATATTTCCATAATCACATTTTCTTTGATATGTCCGAGGTTTCTGAGCTTGAAGAACTCTAAATGTGTAGAAGTTATGTTTTGGGCTTGGAGAGCTCGGAAAATGAATATTGTGAGCGCGAAGAGCTCAAAAACTACGGAAATTGGTATTTTGAGTTAGAAGAGCTAAATAGCTTTTTAATTTTCGAGCGCTTTGAACTCGAAAATAGCGGGAAGTTTCAGGGATGGCCCTGCAGGGTCAACCGATTTTTTTCTAAGTATTTTTCTCAATATTGTAGTAGGTAATATATTTCCGTTATAACCATGGATATTGGATAGCATCCTAAAGTTAAACGCAAACGAATTGATTTTGAATAATTCTAAAAAAATATTTAGAAACTACAAAATATGAGCTGTATTGGTACATCAATTGATTTTTTTATTAGGGTATAATTAAAAGTTGTAAAGTTTATAATGTAGTCGTGTAAAATCTTCTTGGCAAACGCCCAAAATAAAACCGATAAGGCCACACACACACATTTTACTCAGCACATTACGTATGTTTCTATTTACCATCAAATACATTTTTCCAAAGGTATATTACTATGTATATAATTATGAATTTTCATGCAATAATGAAAAATCGTAAAACGATTACCAACATATAATTTCAGTTTCAATACATCTGTAGGTATTACAGTTAATAATGCAGTCGTGCCACAAAGAACAAAGAATCGCGTGTTTCTGAACTGCGTATACGTTTGCCTTGTGTCGAGTTTTTGTCGCAACGAACACGTAGTTTATGCATAAATAGACACAAAGGATAAAAATTAAACGCTTCCAGAATTGTATGGACGATGATCTATATATTTCTTGAAGCTTTTCATATTTCTTCCTACCATCTGCACCACTCAACTAACTAAGCAATTACATTTTCAAATGTGCAAGCATCTACCAACATTATTGACGCAAAAGTTTCTGAGAATAGATCGACGTTCGTTAGTTATTCTTTCACCCAAAAACTACAGGACAGATTTTGATGAAACTCACAGTAATAAGTATAGTTTATACAACAGAGTAACTTATAGAGTATTATTAATAAAGAAGTATCTTTATTATTTAATTGTGTTTTTACATTAGCTTTAAGATTATTGTTAACAACGAAATATAGACCCTAGTCTGAAATAAATGTTTATTTATTTAATTATTAATGACGACCGCTTAGCCTAGGGGGAAGCGACCCTGCCTGCGAAGCTGGAGGTCCCGGGTTCGAATCCTAGGTCGGGTCAATATTTATATGATGAATATTAATACTGGCACCGGGTCTTGGTTGTTATATGTATGTGGTGTCTTCGCTTGGTGCCCAAAATACAAGCTTATAATACAAGCAATTATTTATCAATAAATACTAAGAAAAAATTGATATACAAATAGGTATAGATAACAAAGAGTAACGGCAAAGATTTTTTTATGGATTGTGTCCTTATTCTACTGATCAGCTCCAAGAGATTAAATTCATTATCCACATCTTAATTTACTACGGTTGATCATTCAAACACAGTGTTTTCTAAAACCAACTTATTTAAAATTAAATTGTAAAAAAAAATATGTGTTAGATCGATCTGATAGTCGATGCCTTGATAAATTTAAATGTGGCGGTTTTAGGAAAAACCCACAATAACAATTAAAAATAGCCAAAACGAAATAACACACAAATAACTATAAACGATCGATGAAAACCAGTTTTTATACCCTCGAATAAACTAAATCTATCGTGATGAATGACAACATTGTGCAAATAAAAATCAGCTAATTGTTTTGTCATCATTGCAAATGTAATGATATGAATAGTAAATGTTTTTTTATAGGCTCAAGGTAGGTAATTACACGTGTTATCATATTATTTTGTTGCAAAGACGTACTTGTATCGAGTGGATTATACTTTATTCTATGTAAGATCCTCGACGCTGACCTGCGCTATGAGGACATTGCCTCTAAATTATATAACCTTATTTATTTCCACCTTCACTTCAATGTTCGTGTTACGACTAATGTTGTATTGTATATAGATTGTATAAGTATTGATGAACATTATTTATTTATTTAAATTTTCATACTATTTTTTTTAGCGTTGGCTGATGCAACCATGCTTAGACGGTTAGGTTGTAATTTGTCAACGAATGCTTTGCAAACACCTATCGCGATTTTAATTTTTTTTTTTTTTTGAAGTATTAATGTTAAAGTTTTAAGGAATCCTCGTAAAAATTATGTTGTTCACAGGTTGTTCAGCACTAAAAAATTGTAAATAAAAATAATTCTAGGATAGGACCCACATTTCGAAGTTAGTTACTAACTATTGTACGTCGCATTATTCTCTATCATGTATGCATCAGCTAACCTTAGAACGTGAATGGCTTCTCATAGTCACCATTACGCGTAATCTTCAAATGTCACAAAAGCCACAACGAGAATGTTGCGTTGTGGTCTTTATGAGTTAGTATCATAACACGTTGTCGTTGTTTTTATAAGTACTAAAAGGTGCATTCTGCGTTGTGGATGGTTCAAAAAGACCACAACGTCTTGTGGACTTTATTTGCTCAATGAGCATTGTTCTTTGAACTTAAAACATAAACGTTTACGGGAAGTATCCCGTAAGTATGGACTCATGCCAATTAAGCACCTTGAATTATTACCCATTATTTTTTATTAAAATAATACTGCGCATAATATTAAAAGAACAAATAGTGCCAGAATGTGCTACACGTCGAGCGACACGTGCGGCGGCTATCTTTGTGTGACTTTGAACTTGCCGCTGTGTGCGCACGGAGTGTACCTAGTCCGAAAAACATATTTTAATTGAATCGGTACATGACACTATCTACAGTTGTCGACATGATAGTCCAGTAAAAATAAATTTTTGGATTGCATTAAAGACACCTTAAAATTTCTTTTTACAATAGTAATACTGCTGAATAGTTATGCACTCCTTATGCTTTGGTTGCATTATGAGTGTTGCATGTTGAGAAATACCTAAAGATGTGTTTGTCTAAATTTCACCCTTTACATTAAATAGTGGGTAGGTGACAAATTAACTGTATGTCTATGGTAGCAATATGAATTTGATTTAGAAGTAATCCCCAGTATACATGTTATAAATACTGAATATTACGAGATTTTATTTAATTTTAAAAAAAGTTAAACTTACAAAATCGCACTTTTGGCGATTTTCTGTTTTTATACTCTAGATGTAAGCCATAATAGTTTATTAAATTATCACCTATGTGACTTCTCAACAACCATTAAAAAAAGTCTTTTTTATTAATTTTTACGACGCGCATTAAAGACACTCTAAATATTTTACTTAATATGAGTCAGTTTTAATATTCTTCATCATAAATTAATATAATCCCTTATTTATGTCAAAAGCGTTATTCATAAAAACGAATAATTCTAAATTACTCACTAAGATAGGTAACGTACTTTTAAGTCTGACTATTTACGCATGACCTTGGTCGTCTGCCGCATCTCGCTAACATTGAGAAAAAGGGATGGCAATATCTCATATCAAGTATTTTTTTGAGCTATTTGTTAAGTTAGAAGCATGTCGATCTCTGGTTAGAAGTATTATTTATATTGCATTATTATTATTCTTCATCATAAATTGATATAATCCTTTATTTATGTCAAAAGCGTTATTCATAAAAACGAATAAATCTAAAGTACCTATCCAGTATAGGTAACGCCTTTTAAATTGTGACTATTAACGCATGACCTTAGCCGTCTACCGTATCGCGCTAACATTGTGAAATAGAAGTTGCAATATCACATATTTCTTGTTTAAAAATTTGTTTGTCGTTAATGTTAGTTTAAAGTATATTGTTAAGAATATAACTATTGCACTTAGTGTCCTTTGAAACGCCGCGCGCCGACACCTCACTGAGACAAAAAATTCACAATGAAAGCCGCCACACGTGCCGCCGTCACCAAGAAAACCGACAGTATTTGACGACCGCTTAGCCTAGTGGGCAGCGACCCTGCCTGCGAAGCTGGAGGTCCCGGGTTCGAATCCCAGGTCGGGTCAGTATTTATATGATGAATATTAATACTGGCACCGGGTCTTGGTTGTTATATGTATGTGGTGTCTTCGCTTGGTACCTAAAATACAAGCTAATGCTTAGTTTGGGGCCAAGTCGTTGTTGTGATTGTGTGTGTTAAAAAAAAAAAAAAAAAAAAAGTATTAGTTATACTCCAGTCAATCTAGCAAAGTTTGTTAGGAGCACATTGCATTAATTGCACTTTAAGGGATTATTTACAATATCATAAAGAAAATATTCACGGATAATAAATACATAATAATCCCTTATTTATGTTAATTAATTTTTATAGAATCAACCGATAAGATTTAAAAAATATATTTATGTGTAAACAAAAATTTAAAAACGGGTGATTTTCTATACGACAGCTTTTTTAAATACATTCTGTGTAAATTCAGAAGAATCCCCAGGTTTATTCACAATATGTGGTAGGCAATTATATATTTATATAAAATAAATGATAAATCCAAAACAATAATTTTTGGGTTGGCGATAATTTGACACTTCATGTAAATATGTACTGTATACAATATAGTAAATTATCACCTACGTGACTACTTTACTTTTTTTTTGGTGAAAATTTATTTAATTTTTGGGTCCTAGCATTAATTACACCTTGAATATTTTTATATATTTATGCTCCAATAATTATCTTTAACTTTAATTAAAAGAAATCCCTTATCCATCTGTTGAGCGTTACAAGCTATTTTACAAAAATAATTATTAAAAACCTACTTGGTACGCGGCGGGCGGTGCGGTGTGGCGCGGGGCGGGTTACGTCGAAGCAATAATCGCGGGCCGTCCGCCCGCACCGCACCTTGCTTTATTTAGTAACTTTACTAACTTTCCGCCTGCGGCTCCGCTCGCATGGACTACGCAGTCCTACCGGGATCCCTTTTTCCAGAATAAAAAGTAGCCTATGTCATTTTTCAGTTTATAAACTATATCTATGTGAAAAATTGTAGCCGTTCCGGTACTACTGTGTAGTCCATACGAGCGGAGCCGCAGGCGGAAAGCTAGTTTGAGATTAAAACATAGCCCATGTTACTCACTTATAATGTAGCTTTTTATAGGTGAAAGAATTTAAAAAATCAGCGTGTGTAGTCCACGCGAGTGGAGTGCACAGACAGAAAGCTAGTATCTTTATAAATTATAATCTATGTGTTATTCTGATGTATAGCTATATTTTTTAAAGTTTCATTAAAATTTATTTAGTAGTTTTTGCGTGAAAGAGCAACAAACATCCGACATCCATACATACAAACTTTTGCGTTTATAATTTTAATGAGGTTTGAGCACAAAAAAGAGATCACCACGCTTTATGTTCCTCGAGACGCTTTGTTTTCGTGTGTAAAGAATGGCAAGTAAACATGTTTTAAGTAAATAGTACAATAGAGAGGTTTACAAATTTTTTTTGTTCGCTATTATTAAAATTTAAGCTAAATAAAACAAAAGTGTGAATCATAAAAATATATCTACAAATAAAGAAGTTATACAACATTAAAGTCGTCCTTGCAAAAATAATTTCACTATATATTTATACGAGTATGTATATATAAATATTTCGCAAATATCTATATAATTAAGTCTCGTAAATAAAATTAACGTTTCGTTGTTGTTTAAAAAGAATGCAAAATATATTTTTAAAATATGTACTTACATATAAAGTCGGCGTTACATTATGTGTTTTGTATTTCTTTCAAATATTGAATAATGTCCCGTAAATTAAAGTTTTGTTTTCGTACGTAAAAAAATATTATAAGTATTTATATATATATACGAAATATTAAATTTTTTCAAATTATTTGTTTTCTATCCTAGCCAACAAAGATTTATCCGACCATTGGGTCTGACTCTAAACATAGATTTGTTCAACGCATAAATACCATTGACTTTTGAAAAAAAAAATAACGTACAAAAAATCTTAATGTTATCTAACTTTATTATTATTATTTTTATTACTCTAAAATTATAAGGGTTCCGAGTTTGCTACACCCGTTATGAAAATTTGTAAAATGTCTTGTAAAATTAAGTAGCAAATTAAATGTTTATATTGACTGATTTTGGAAATACAGACCTCGTGTTGACCTAGAATTATGAAATTTGCAATAAACAAGGCTCAGCACGAGTAAAGGAAAAAAACTGAAAATCTATAATTTAAAGTTTTTTGTTTTTAGTAAATACTCTTTTTTCAGAAATGATACGATTAGAAGTATCAAGTTGAAATTGATATCAAAAGATAAATCAATGGTCCTTTGTAACTGTAAAAAAAAACAACCGTTTACGTTAGAGCAATAAATAATACGGTCAAATATATCGTATATTTTGACACTCGCAACTAAATCAAAACTTATACGATACTTTCCGTTGACCTACAATTGTGAAATCTTTAATTAGAAATCGTATAACACAAAAAAAATACTTTTTTGCCATTATTAATTTTTTTTTGTAATTACGTGATA
The DNA here is from genome assembly GCA_949709985.1 of Luffia ferchaultella. Lineage (NCBI taxonomy): Eukaryota > Metazoa > Arthropoda > Insecta > Lepidoptera > Psychidae > Luffia > Luffia ferchaultella. The sequence goes on along the minus strand of OX453240.1, from coordinate 14,119,817 downwards.
ACTAATACTGTCGGTTTCCTTGGTGACGGCGGCACGTGTGGCGGCTTTCTTTGTGAATTTTTTGTCTCAGTGAGGTGTCGGCGCGCGGCGTTTCAAAGGACACTAAGTGCAATAGTTATATTCTTAACAATATACTTTTAACTAACATTAACGACAAACAAATTTTAGCACAAGAAATATGTGATATTGCAACTTCTATTTCACAATGTTAGCGCGATACGGTAGACGGCTAAGGTCATGCGTAAATAGTCACAGTTTAAAGGGCGTTACCTATACTGGATAGGTACTTTAGATTTATTCGTTTTTATGAATAACGCTTTTGACATTAATAAGGGATTATATCAATTTAAGATGAAAAATAATAATAATGCAATATAAATAATACTTCTAACCAGAGATCGACATGCTTCTAACTTAACAAATAGCTCAAAAAAATACTTGATATGAGATATTGCCGTCCCTTTTTCTGATAAAAATGATATTACTTTAAATTATAGATTTTCAGTTTTTTTTCCTTTACTCGTGCTGAGCCTTGTTTATTGCAAATTTCATAATTCTAGGTCAACACGAGGTCTGTATTTCCAAAATCAGTCAATATAAACATTTAATTTGCTACTTAATTTTACAAGACATTTTACAAATTTTCATAACGGGTGTAGCAAACTCGGAACCCTTATAATTTTAGAGTAATAAAAATAATAATAATAAAGTAAGATAACATTAAGATTTTTTTGTAAGTTATTTTTTTTTCAAAAGTCAATGGTATTTATGCGTTGAACAAATCTTAGTTTAGAGTCAGACCCAATGGTCGGATAAATCTTTGTTGGCTAGGATAGCAAACAAATAATTTGAAAAAATTTAATATTTCTTATATATATATAAATACTTATAAAATTTTTTTACGTACGAAAACAAAACTTTAATTTACGGGACATAATTCAATATTTGAAAGAAATACAACACATAATGTAACACCGACTTTATATGTAAGTACATATTTTAAAAATATATTTTGCATTCTTTTTAAACAACAACGAAACGTTAATTTTATTTACGAGACTTAATTATATAGATATTTGCGAAATATTTATATATACATACTCGTATAAATATATAGTGAAATTATTTTTGCAAGGACGACTTTAATGTTGTATAACTTCTTTATTTGTAGATATATTTTTATGATTCACACTTTTGTTTTATTTAGCTTAAATTTTAATAATAGCGAGCAAAAAAAAATTTGTAAACCTCTCTATTGTACTATTTACTTAAAACATGTTTACTTGCCATTCTTTACACACGAAAACAAAGCGTCTCGATTGTGCTCAAACCTCATTAATATTATAAACGCAAAAGTTTGTATGTATGGATGTCTGGATGTTTGTTGCTCTTTCACGCAAAAACTACTAAATGAATTTTAATTAAACTTTAAAAATATAGCTTATACATCAGAATAACACATAGGTTATAACTTATAAAGATACTAACTTTCTGTCTGTGCACTCCACTCGCGTGGACTACACAGTTACACGCTGATTTTATAAATTCTTTCACCTATAGAAAGCTACATTATCAGTGAGTAACATGGGTTATATTTTATTCTCAAACTAGCTTTCCGCCTGCGGCTCCGCTCGTATGGACTACACAGTCGTACCGGAACGGCTACAATTTTTCACATAGATATAGTTTATAAAGTGAAAAATGACATAGGCTACTTTTTATCTTGAAAAGGGGTCCCGGTACGACTGCGTAGTCCACGCGAGCGGAGCCGCGGGCGGAAAGCTAGTTAAGTTACTAAATAAAACAAGGAGCGGTGCGGGCAGACGGCCCGCGATTATTGCTTCGACGTAACCCGCCCCGCGCCACACCGCACTGCCCGCCGCGTGCCAAGTAGGTTTTTAATTATTATTTTTGTAAAATAGCTTGTAACGCTCAACAGATCGATAAGGGATTTCTTTTAATTAAAGTTAAAGATAATTATTGGAGCATAAATATACAAAAATATTCAAGGTGTAATTAATGCTAGGATCCAAAAATTAAATAAATTTTCACCAAAAAAAAAGTAAAGTAGTCACGTAGGTGATAATTTACTATATTGTATACAGTACATATTTACATGAAGTGCCAAAATATCGTCAATCCAAAAATTGTTGTTTTGGAGTTATCATTTATTTTATATAAATATACAATTACCTACCACATATTGTGAATAAACCTGGGGATTCTTCTGAATTTACACAGAGTGTATTGGAAAAAGCTGTCGTATAGAAAATCACCCGTTTTTAAATTTTTGTTCACACATAAATATTTTTTTTAAATCTTATCGGTTGATTCTATAAAAAATAATTAAGATAAATAAGGGATTATTATGTATTTATTATCCGTAAATATTTTCTTTACGATATTGTAAATAATCCCCTAAAGTGCAATTAATGCAATGTGCTCCTAACAAACTTTGCTATATTGACTGGAGTAATGAGTCCATACTTACGGGACACCATTGCAATTAGAAAAACATGACGAGAAAAATTACAATATCTTAATTCCTGCAATCTTTGGGTAGGTATATACATACGTACTAAAAAACAGCATTTGTCATTTTATCCTAGATGATAATAAGCGTTGAAGAATTACGAAGCCTTGTGAGTACCTAAAGGCTACACAACTGAAATACCTACATGTTGTGATGAAATCCTTCTTTAAACACATTAAACACCGGTACCTAGACATTTTCTTCTCTTTGAAGACTTTTACATTTACCGTCTACGAATATTATGTCTTTTTTACATCATAAATGGTTCTTTGTTATCACGATGTCATATCTTGGTATGTTTTAAATATAATCGTCGCTTGTCGTTAGGCGATTAATCATGTTGCCAATTTCATCATATCAATACGATTTTAGATATTGGACATAAGCTTATATTAATAAATAACCCTTTAGTATCCATCGGCGTTTTCGATACTTGTTGTTCAACTACAGTATATAACAACAATAATAATAATTCTTTTTTGACACTAATAATTTAGTTAGTTTAATCTGACCACTAAACTAGAGTAAAATTGGGTCATGGTAATCAATGTTCACCTCAACAAAGTTCTGTTCTGAATAATTAATCAAAACCAACAAAATCAATCAACTGAATGCAGATTTGTGTGCAAGCATGTGTGCTAATAATGCTAATGTATTTGTGTGAGTACTCGAGTGGTTTATATGAAATTGAGGGTGATTGAGTGCGGATTGTAACTGGGCATACCTACGCGTGTGATCGAACGTGTTACTTTGTTATCTGAATAAGTTTCTCTGTATCTTCATAATCAATATGTTACATGCCATATATAATATATACATATATACACATACACGTAATATAAATTTTTTTTAAGTTCCTTATTAGTTTAGTTTTTGAGATAGACCCCGTAATAAAAAATGTTCAAAACTGACTACCTACTTTGAAGGCCCTATTTCTTTATATTTAAAAATGTTTTAATTAAAAACAAATTTGCCCTTTATACTCAATCGATTGTAAACAATAACACCCGCTCTATGTGTCAGGGTAAGAAAAAAAGTTTACTAGCCCCTTTTTAGGGTTCCGTAGCCAAATGCCAAAAAAGGAACCCTTATAGTTTCACCATGTCCGTCCGTCCGTCTGTCTGTGGATTTCTCGAAAACTATTGCAATACTCGTATATAGATGAAATTTGGAAGGTAGGTGTAATCTATGAACCCCTACACAACGATGTAGTGAAATTAGGGAATTTTTTTTTTGGGATAGGTCGCCATACATGTAACTGAAGTACGAAAAAAAAAATTCATCGTATATTAACGCGAGAGGTAAGGTCTTAAAAAATGATATCAAGGTTTCAAACATTTTTAAACATCCTAAAGTCCTAATTTTTGTTAAAGTCATGTGTGTCCCCCCCCCTACCAGCTCAAACGTTTTTGGATATGTAGAAAAAAATTATGACAGGAGTATATATAACGTAGTTAAAAGGAAAACTATCACAGCTAACTAGACTGTATTATTTAACGAGTAATAGATTAACTTATAAAATGTACTTTTGTAAGTAAAAATTTTGCAAAAAATTCCATAGAAAATGACAGATAATGTGTTATTTGCATTCCTTTGCAGAACTTATTCGCTTCACAATCGATACTGAAAGTCAACGGTTCACTGTAATAAAATAAATAATAAAAATTTTCTCTAGCTATCAGTGCACTCACTTTTCGGATTAACTAGAGAAGATCGAGCGCCTTCTAAATAACTAACGAAATAAAATTGAAATATATGTATACAATAATTCTAAAATTACATAATAATAACGATTAATGGTTAAGTTCGATTAATGTCGCCCTCGTTTTTTTATATTGTATGGTGCTACGGAACACTTCGTGTGCGAGTCCGATTCGCACTTGGCCGGTTTTTTAAGAATGGAACATCTCCCTGAAAAATAGTATGATGAATTTCTGATCAGTATTCAGTATTAGGTCGACATTATTTACAGGAAGTATATCCAAATTTCAAGTCTGTCACTCATTCCGTTTAAAATCTAGAGTAGAGACCCATGACATACGGACGGACAGACAGACAGCAGAGTGAAAAACGAAGCCCCGTTTTGCCCCTTAGGCACAGAACCTCTAAATGAGAGATGTCTCAAGTTTCGTTATCACCGTACGTCGTTGTGTTCTGTCAAAAATTATAAATATGCAAATAGGCAGCTGAAATCCATCACGAGGCTAGCTCAGACAATTTTTTTCTTAACAAGTTAGTTAGTTTTTCTTAACACATGTCATAATAGGTATATATAGGTCATATGGTATGTTTTTTAGGTATACTTGTTTTGTCCGTCTGGCAGGTGTTCTATTACGTCATTTTTCAAATTATTAACTATTTTATGTTATTGTTGTTTGCACGACCTCGAAATCGATCATCAACATTCATTTTTCTACCATAATGAACCAGAACATTTTCATGACGAACATTTTTTTTTAAAATTAGTGAGACTTTTCTGAAAATTGATAAAAAACCGAACCTTCATAGAGTATACGAGGATTCACTGTCTGTGTTAGAAAAGTCAAGACGACAATGAAGTGACCAGAGTCAATATACTATATTTTAAAAAAAAACTTTTTTTAAACAAGCCTTTACTTAAAAAACACAATGTCAGTGTGTGTCTGTTATAAATCAACAACTATACGAATGTCTACATTTAATTTCTGAAATAATATAAATATTCAGAGTTGGTGTAAAGTAAAAATATTATACCTGTCGTTCGAGATTCAAAGATCATTGGTTCATTTGTAATTGCCAGACGTTTCTGCTCAGGAAGTTTCCACTTCATTGTTTGTAAACATCTATTCCAATCAGTGGGTGCGTTTATTAATTACCTATCGGATTTTCATAATCTATTATACCTACCTTCATAAACCGTGATCACTCATAGACACGAACTAACATATAAGTGCCAGCGACGCCAGAGAATTACTTTGAACTACTTACTTCATTATTTTAATACAAAAACTAGCGCCGTTGTTTCGGAATGAAAGAAAAGACAGAGTTATAATAAACAGATGAGCTAAAATTATACCGGTTCGTAAAGTGAGTCTACATATAATTTCATTTCAATTACAATTATTATCGCATTCGATATTGTTTAGTTTATTTAAGGCCTTTAAAACACAACACACAAGCCAATATCAGATAAGAATGGACAAATGTCCATCATCACGTGATTATCACGGCTATATTAATCTGATGCACACAACTTGGCATGGCTGTCAACCAATTTACCGGTAACTTTGTATCTTTATTGATAAAAACTATAAACAAACAAATCATTAAGAAATAGGACAGCGAAGCGTGACTAGAGTCATATAGACAGATAAGGGATGAATAAAGTCCACTGTACGCAACAGTCATGTCCAATGAACGTGATGCATCACTTGTTGCTTAATTTTTTATAAAATAATGAAAAATCTGATAAATAATTCACGGTGATCCGATAATGGCTATGTAAAACGTCTCTTTAACGAGATAAGGCAGGTTTACACATTACGACCTTACGTTAATGGTTCTTAGTGAATAAGAGCAGAATTTCTTAGCGGAAGAATTACATAATTTATAATTGAGCGCCGCGTGTCAATGAGTTGAGCAACATGCGCTTCGTCGTTGAGCAACTGGCCTCGGACATTCGTATTATAAGACTATATAAAGGAGTTGCGATTAAGCTACAAATCAAACAGTTGTAAAAGCCTTCGTCATTTCACCGTGTAACGCGCTAACAGTGCCAACAGGTGAACTAATTAATGTTAATTTTCGTGCAGATTCTCATTGTAACAGAAAACAGTATAGTTTTTATTATAGTGTGAAACAAAACGTCACTATGAGTTTATTGTACTTTATTCACATCATTACATTAATCGTTTATAGCCGATGGAGTTAATTATGAAGATACCTCCTGATTCTTGAAACCGGTTATTACATCACGGGAAATTTTCTATTTCGTCAATATCAAAGCCACAACATCTAATGAATAAACTAAACAAAGCTCATCATAAAACTAAACTCGAATATGATATAACAATGTTAAGCCTATATGGGTACATTTAGATTTAACACGTTTGTACAAATAAAATAGTGTTTTATTTTTCAATTCTATACTAAAACTCAAGCGCTACCTCTTCCCGTAGATATTAAGACATGCGACTGGGTCAACTTTTGTGTTAACAGTTCTTTATCTTATTGAATGAGGTGGGCATACCCTACTCGTATATTGCGCCGTATCTAGATCTATTGTGTCCCCATCTTTTGATCCCTCTAACAGCTATTTTCGAATACATTGTCCATGAAGTGTATGATTTGACCGTTTACGAGTTCGTTGAACTCTAATTCGTTTTAGAGTAAGACATTCCCAAATATTTCATGTGTTCAGCAACCAGTGCATAACACTCACAGAGGTTGTATGTGTAGCATCATCTCCTCTGCAGCACCATATAGTACTACACAACGATGACTCTGTAAACTCATATATATTGCAAGAACATTTATAACGAATATGAAACCGCTTCTGATATTCTTGTCAGATATTCCCATGTGCATAATTTCATGTATCTCCATCTGATAGTTTACAGTTAGATATTTTGTTTTGTCATTTGAAATGATTTTCATTTCGTTGGAGTATAGGGGGTCATTTGGGAGTTTTGTGAGACAGGCAGATTGCACGAAGAGTTTTCGAAATATCGAAATGAACATGGTGTCAAAATACGCAGCTCTACAGGATGGCAAAAGACTATTCGGAAAAATTTCAAAAACAAAAATTATCGGCAAAAAACGAGAAAAATCGCAATTTTTTCCCCCGATTTTCATTTTGGGAACCCGATATCTCGAGAACTAGAGTCGAATAAGAAAAAAATAAAAAAACGGCTCGGGGTAATTAGACGGGGGATCGATTGAGACTAAAATTGTTAGAATCGGACAACCGGAAGTAGTGGTTAAGGGTGCCCTTAGTTGGAAGTCGGAAATGCGTCGATGTTACATTTCGTACTAATTCCGTTTGTTAGATCGAAATGTCGTACAGAATGTTATATTTCGAAGTTTTAAGCTTATTCTGATACAGTTGTGTTATTTTTTTTTGTGAAAAAATATTATTTTGATAAATATTATCGAAAATATGTGTGTTTACTTTATTCCGTTAGGTTCATTTCCAATGTAGTAAGAAGTTCGTGCGAAAGGAGATCCATTGATTTTTTTGTTTGGTCACTCTTTAACCCAGCAGCTGGATCTTCGTTCATTCCAGTTAATAGTTGCTATTGCACTGAAATATTTTGGCGCGTAATTATATCAGTATTCATAATTTTAAAAAGTAGAAAAAACACTAAAGGTGTCAAATATAGTAAAATTCAAACGAGTCTATTATTTGATCGCTTACTCAGTTACAAGTTATTCAAAAGTTTTGAGTGAGTACAATAATTTCCAAAACGCTGTTAATAATAATAGCGGAATACCTGTTATACATATATAATAACTCCACACTGCCACTTCATGACCATAAAAGCTGTGCATGCTGTAATTTCGATTTTGGCAACTGAAAATTTAAGTAATGACCGTAAAAGAAAATAATAATATAAAAGAACTAAAAACCAGACTACGTGAAAAATAATTAGCTACAAAGAGGAAAATAAGCTTTATAATTAATAGAATGGGAATAGAATACACAATCAAATAAATTTAAAATAAACTTCTTCCCATGTAATTATAATCAAATAAATAATGTTATATATTATATAACATTCAAGTCATGTATAGTATTTCAGGTAGGAATAATGAAAAAATTATCGAACGTATTTGTAGCAAAAATTTAAATAAATTTTCACACGAAGACCACCACCTAATTTATTTTGGTGATTATTTTGTCCCCGTCTACAGAATCTTACCATTTATTTTTCGCGGTTAGGTATCTTTTTTTAAATTTCTTTTATTGACTATTTACTAAGTTTTTAAGTTTTTTTAAGTATTTAAAAGTTTTTTTAATCGTTCTCTCTTTTTTAATTGGCAAACATTATTAAATACCCTAACGTCACCTACACAGACACTTCATTATTAAAATCTACCAATTGCCAAAGAAATAGACATACACTCGAAAAATATTACCTTCCGCAACCAGGTAATATTAAAAAAAAGAAAAAAATTCCAGCGTCCAATAAGAAGTTTTTCAAAAATTTTAATTACATGATTTATATTATTCCGTCCGAGTAGTCCCTTAGTTTATTTACGGCTCCCACATAGAGTTTTGTATGTTAAATTTAAACGCAGTTCGTTCACACCGATACGCTCTCAATTCCCAATTCCCTTGTACCTGCCTAGCTAAATTCGTTTTATTTACAGGTATCATTTTTGATGAAGAAAATTTGACGGTTCGAATTTTCCACCGTGTTTATAAAATAAAGAAATAAATATTGTAAAAGCATACAACAATAACTTTATTTACCTATATTCAACCTATAATCTAAATAGCAATTCATAACTATGGACGTACGTAGCAATAGCGCGTTGCGATTACAAAAATTTGAGCGAAAAATTATACGCCAGATACCAAATATACGTGATTTGACTTAACACCGTCAAAAACAATTTACTGTACACGTGAAATCGTACTGGATAAATAAATAAAAATTTTGCGATTCCATAAAATGTTTAAAATAAACCTGAATAATGACATATGTCTGAGTTTATCACTTTGCTCTGGTTTTGAAATTTCGATCGTTTTGAAATGTCGTTTTGAGACGCTTCTTCTCGTTAATTCTGCTATCTAAGTTCATATAATAAATTAAGTACGTCGTGTAAAGTCTTTGTCGTGGACGTGTAATATTAATTATTCTAAATATTGGCATCCTTGGAGGTCGTTACAAACGTTTTTACAAATCAAATATACTATACTATATTGTTAAATATGAATACGTAATGCGATGCCAGTCCATTGTCCAAAGAATATATTGTCTGTACGAAAGTAAAAATACCAAACTCGTTTTCAGTGATTCAAACTTACGTGAGACTTATAACACTACATTATATCGTTTAATTTCTTACTGACATTAATAAAATATATGTACACATATATAAATACAAACGTTACTATGTCAGAAGTCGACACTCATAATCAAAATATCAGTATGTTTACGTATAATAATCAATAATAAATAACCAATCTTGCCAAAAGTTGAAGAAATGCATTTCAGGTTCCTTCAAAATCTAATGTTGTAACGAATGTAAGTTTTTTGATAATTTGACATTTTTCTTTGTGTAGTACCTAACTCAAAAAATATAAATGTACAACAATCGCGAAAGATTAAAACACGTCCCTGATCCTCTTTAAAATTGGCAAGGAGCCAATAACTGCGAAGGGTGAACTGTAAAATGGAAAGCCGGCCACAATAATCAAGGCGTTAGACACCCTCGTTGACATTGCGATGGTCTACTCTAATTTGTATATATTCTAAGGAATTCTAAAATATTGATGACAGAGTGTCTATCACCTTTTTTATAAGTCACCCTTAGCCACTGGGAGTCATGACTGCTTTTGCAATGCGTTGTATAGAAGGAACTAACATCACAATAAGTTCGATGTGGTCAAAAGAGAGAGTTGCTCCCTAATCATGACGTTTTAAGATAGCTCTCGCTGTGTCAGACGACGGAGTCTCGTTTTATCGCACGCGAACGCATCCTATAAAGGAAATTGGCAATTTATTTTTGATACAAAATTTATTTTCTATTACCACCAGTAGGACGCGGCACGAAAACAGTAATAGCTCTATGAAAATTGATCAAATCATTATTCAAATAACGTGTGAGAGTTTATTTAAATTTTCGCACTCTTTCGACCTCAAACGTAAAGCAGTTTAATCTCCGACATCTTGTGGCCGCCATTATTGCCATTTCTACAAGGGAATCAATTGACACTAGAACATAATTTATTAAATTGGATTTAATAGTTTAGCCACATGAGTGAATTTACACAACACATAGTTTATGCACAAAGAAACAATTATTATGTCCTTAACTTTACGCCTTAACGTATATCTTTATCTTAACGGCAGTAACATTTGTAGCCATAATAACATATCAACAGTCATAATAATAATAATAATAGCATTATTCCAATGACTAGTTACTAACGCCCTTTGCTTTGTTCAGCCTTCAATATTTCAGCACTAACTAGACTAGAGTGAAATTGTTCGTTGAGTTAGGCCAAAAAACTCGCTGTGGGTTGTGTCTTCCACACGGCTGTAGGTATTTTTACATATCTATAAGTGGTCACAGTTTGGGCTAATTATATGTCTAAGTCTCGTCACTTGTAGTAAGTAGCATGTGATGATGACGAAATTGTTACGTGCGCATTTTACTGTGCTAAGTAGAAATTCAACTTCTCCTTCATATAACTCCGCCATGGATTCAAATAGCTATGTCGTCCCTACAAGTAGTACTCTTTTTGTCTTGTCAAACACTATTCGTGTTGCTAATATCATCACTTTCTATTTTGTCTACCTCGTAATTTTTTACATGTTGTTGTTTATGACTTATCGGTTTGTGTGATTTAGCCATTTAGCTGATCCAACTAGACGTCTTTTATGAACATGTAATAAGAGTCAAACGTATGTATAAAAATAAAGTGTATGTGTAAATGTTGTTATATTCTCATTTTTATTGCTACCGCCAGACCTGCGACTATCGTCACGAAGCCTTGTCTCATGTCACGATAAACGCAGATGTGGGTAGCCATTATCGGCATGCGTTACAAATAATCTTCCTGCACGTCGTCGTGACGATAGATACAAGAATATCGCTTAGCCAGCTGTTTTTTCCATATATCAAAAGCAATTATAGGACGCTAAATCGCAGCTAGCTCGCTTACTTCTTATCGTTCCCACACTAGCGTTGTTCATTCTAGAGAAACTGTAGTTCGAGTGCCTTCGCTGAGTTCGAGACGATTTTTTATTTATAATTTTATAATTTTCGCTATTTAGGCACTTTCTTTTATTACCACATGAGTAGATATACACACAGAGTCCAAGCTCTTTAACAATGTAAAAAATTCATATAGGTAAGTAAATAGTAAAATGTGTATTTAAAAAAATTATAATTAGTGTAATTTAACACATCCTTAAATAAAATTAGTTATAAATGATTAACCCTAAACAAGTTTTTGTGCTTTTTTTTTAATGTTTTACTAGTTTAGTCGATATTATCTTATTTTATTTTAAATACTGAAGTGGTGAAATCCATAATGCGTCAACAAAATCACTTGAAAATAAGTTAGCACGACAAGTACCTACTCAAAGCTTCGTTGCGCAGGTCTGGGAGTAGCATATGAACGATTAACTGCAGTGCTAACATTCTTAACACTGTCATTTAACTGTGATCGTGTCGTAGTGAAAGCATGTAAGTATGGTTATCTTGCTTTGTTCGCCTCTTGTCACGAATCTGTGCAGCTGATTTATTGTCGCCTTTCATTTGACAAATTGCGTACATCGTAGTTTAGATAGGTACGTTTATACTTTGCATTGCACTTATAGAAATATATAATAGGTATGTAATATAAGCCGAACAAAATCGACACATTTTCATATATATGTCATTGTTTTCAACTAAAAACCACAAAGAACTATTTTCCGTACATCAGAGATGAAAAATAAGGAACCCTTTTAGGGTCATTCTGATGTTTGTCTGTTCGTCTGTCACAGCCTATTTTCTACAAATCAACTGTAGGAAAAAAGTTTTAAAACATATTGCTAGGTGACCCAATCATGGCCGTGTAGTATTCTCAGTTTTGATGTTGCCAAACGGTCAAATGGATGAAATCCGAAAAACTGAGCTTTGAGAAAATACAAGACTATTGCAAAAGTTCGGTAAAGTAAACTTTTGTGTGTTCCCTCTACTCTTTGCCCCGAACGCTTCGTACATATAAATTCCGTGTGACAGATGCATGCGGAAGGCTGCATCCAAAGGTCGAACACAGCAAATATTGCTCGACCTTTGCGATAGAACTACGCAGCAGCCTTCCACGGCCCTAATTCTCGCTGCCTATGATGTTATGTGTCAGGGACGCATTGTCATCTCAAATGAAATTTAGTCTATAATATCTACGTTTATTAATTAGCTCAGATTCGTCTTTTTCGTATATCAGAAAATTTTTACCTAAAATGTTGTCTTTAATATTATTATAATTATTACAAGTACATATACAACTATCGTACACACAAAGTGATGTCGTACCATAGATACAAGAACTATCGCGATCGAAACCACTAATAAACCCATAAAATGACAGACTCATATATTACACAGAAAAATAGTCAATTATCGTATTTAACAAAATGAAAAAAAAACCTTGACCCTGATAATGACCCTGTATGTATAATAATAATAATATTTATTGTGGAGGAAATAAATATTACTATAGAGACAGGGTCAATATCAGCAGAGTCAGGGTTGTTAAATAGGCTATCTGACCATTTTTTTTTAATAAGTTTATACGAAAGAGTTTTCAAAATATATCATAATAATAGAGAAGGCAATACCGCACGACGTACAAATGTGTGACGTCAGACCATTTAAAATAATGATAATTTTCGTTTAGCAAGAAAAAAACAGAGATAAAATTTTAATAGCATATAATTTCCACATTCTTCAACCGAATGAAATTTTGTTCATAAATTTTATTATCTTGTAAGGATTATTATATTTTATTGATAAATATAATATATTTAATATAAATCAAATACCCTAATATACATGAAATGGAATTCCAGAATTTTTAATGGTTATTCCAAAATGATTTTTACATGTGGTGGCACACTTTTGATCTGTGGTGTACTTTTCTTGCTCACATTTTTGTGCCATACATGTCATATTAACATTATTGTACGATTTTGAAGTTTTTAAAAGCTGCGAACCGAATTTTTTCAAAAATCAAAGAACATAATTGAACGATAACTAGTGATAGCATGATTAACTCTTTCCTAGACCGTTAATAAAATTAAATCATGCCTTAAATTTAAGGCACTATCCAATGTTATTTAAATAAAAATACATAATGTTACTTTACTTTATTTACACGGATTTAAAAAAAAGGAATTTCAAACACTTTTTATACAATTCTCTTATTAATATTTATTTAAACGCTGCTGTCATATTAATTTACTCTATGATTTATTTAAAGAAATAACAGTTACGTAAAGTTCGACGATCAAATCAAAAAGGCACCGTATAGTCATAGCCCTTTAAATTTTACCACTATGGGAAATTATCCTGTTTATGCCACTGGTATGTGTATAACATAATTGATCCCTTATACTTATGAGGTCTGGTATAGAAGCTGCATCTAAACAAGCATGGTGTAATGGCGAAAGATAATAGTGAAAATCGAGTTTGGTACCATAATTGGAATGACATTCTAAAAGTCGTCCTCTTATGTAAACTCCACGCGACAAAACATCGAAAAGCTACTAAAACATTCAATTTTGTGTTGAAATAAATGATGTAATGTGTTACATGTGTTAAATAATACGGGCAATAATGAGTTCATAAGATGTGTTAAAAAGGTCGCTATATTATTTGGGTAAAGATTTTATTTTGCACTATAGTTACCTTTCGTCTCACTTTAACATGTAAATTTAATATCCGATGCGTTATACACGTATGCGTGTATCATAAGGTCATAATTCTTTAGTGAAAAATTTCAATGAACATTTACAATAAGCGGCTACAAAATGTTAGGGTGAACTGACGTGCTGAACCCATTTATGGTGACTGCTAAATAAATACTGTTCAATTTGTAGACACATATTTAGGAGCCAGTTCAGCTGAAACTGACTTTTCTCACCAAATTCATTCATAAACTGTACAGCCACAAATATTCATTATTATTATTTTAACAATTGGACATGCACTACTGAACATAGACCTCTCATCTAAATCTTCACGACACGGTCTGGGACCACCTATAACCAATTTTACCAGGTGTCAGCCCACCCACAGGAGGGCTATATTACGGTATGACGTTCGGTTTGTGGTACCTACGCGAGAACCTTCTTTCCCAGCGATTATTGGTTCTACTAGCGATGGGGATTGCTCAGTACAACTTGCTAATTCTGCTAACAATGTCGGTCACTGCTGTTCTTCCGCGTATTTCTTCGTTATAAATTCTATACCGCAGAGAAATTCCAAGCATAACACTCTTCATAACTCGTTAAGTGACTCTGAGGTCATTAACGAAGCCAACATTATGACAACAACCGTTCATCACTAGCAACACGTACTGTTTAAATACTTTGGTCTATTAGGCACTGAGGTATATCGGACTCAAAAACTTCTCACGTATGTTACCGCGTGGTTTCTCGAGAGCTGCCCAGTGGAATTGAATTTAGTGATCTCTTTGTCAATGTTGGACTTATCAAATCGGAAAATCTGTCCCAGGTAAGGTTTTTGTCAGCAACTTCGATTATAGAATTCTTGACACTGACTGGAGCAGGTGCAACCTTAACATTTGACATTATTTCCATCTGGTCCGTATTATTTTAATCCAACTCGTTTGGAAACTCTACTGAGGTCGCTGAGCATGACGGCGAGGTCCACCAACGATTCTGTCATTATGGCAATTCGTTGACAAATCGAATGTGAACGGTGTTTTCGCAATTAATATTGATGCCATCTCCTGTCCAATTCAAATACTCGGAGCCATCTTCCAATGCTGTGGTGAAGCATTCCTGTGAGATAACGTCTTCCTGTCATACACTTCTCTTCAGTTTTGTTCTTTCGTCTTGTACTCGGATTCCCATGATGGCTTTAACGTACTAACATCTCGGCATTTCTATACACTTATGTAAGCGATTGTCACCATCTAATGGCAAAGTGTGACCTATAAAAAGGCAACCTAGCTGCAAAAACCTAGGCAATAGGCGTCTATTGCGATAGTGATTGCGATGCTCTATTCTAATGTTTAGCGTTCGTTATATCAATATTAATGACAGCGTGACTATCGCATAGATTATCATGATCGGTTTTCCTTTTTTAACTGACTTCAAAATGGAAGAGGTTCTCAATTCAATTGTATTTTTTTTGTGTGTATGTTGCGAGAGATCTTCACCGATTTGTAAACCGATTTAATTGTTTTTTTTTTAATATTAAGCTATTTCCCGATGATAGTCTTATTTATTCCATCTCTACGAGTGGAAAATTAGGGGATGTATCCCTTTATTGAATTCCATCTATCTACCGCTAAGCGATTTCATAAAACTTAGCACGTAGGAGTTGTTCCAATGATAACACATTATTATAGTGACCTGATGATGAAAATGGCAGGCAGTCGAGGAGTACTTCTCAACGGTGTACACTAGGTATAGAGAACTATTAAATACTAGCTAGGTACTTCGTGTTTGATCCATATGTTTCGTTTTGACGAAGATTTCCATCTGGGTTTCGACTGTCATCGATAAGACCACGGCCATGAACACAGTGGAAGTAGTAGCAGGGCGGGGGCAGGAAGAAAAATTGTATACATTTGTATGGGGCCATCATTTTTGTCCGCTGCTGCTCCGCTTCCGCTGTATTTACGGCTGCGGCTAAGTCGCAAGGTATTGCATTCACTTTCCCTTTTTATTTTTTTACGAACGTCCTTTTTGTTATTAGTTTTCTCCATTTAACAATAAGTTGGGTCAATTGCATATGGCGGAATGGGCATTATTATTTCCATTGCGAAAATGACCAAACCATAAACGCAGGGTGCATTCGTTAGTCATATTTCCACCAAAAACAGAATTCACGTTACGATCTGTATTTGCTACGTTATGTTAGTGCCACGACAGAACTGTTGTTCAATAATTACCGAAATGTTCAACGTGTCCATGTTTGAGTGTAGACAGACACGATAGTGAACCCAATTGAAAGGCTATAATCAAACTGGCTTTTTTTTTATTTGTTTATATATTTTATTTATTTATATATATTAAAATAAAATCCTAAGTTATTAAACAGGCACATTTTCTTTTCATTCAAAATTGCCAATATCTGGAATAGCAGCTAATACTGTAACTGAAATGAAAAACCAAAACTAATTGAAAATCCGTGTAAATATCAAAAATACTTATTAGGAGTCACAAAAATTTCTATTCTCCAAAACAGTGGTATCTGTCGTGGATTACCTACCTGGTGTATGTATTTGTTTAGGAAGTAGGTAACGAAACCTTCAGTAGGTACGCGAATCCGAGAATAATGTTTCACAATTTCTTTGTAATACCAAAACTTTATCGTATAGGTGATCGAGCAAAGATAACTCTGTGACAAAACCTCAAACCAATAATGAAAAATTCTATACAATTATAATTAAACCGGTTCTGACGAAATGGAAATTTATTATCTTTAATTTAATTAAAGAATACAATGATAAGTCAACCAAAGGAATGAGACAAATATAAACGACAACTTGTTAAAATGTAATTAGTCATAATATTAGTAGCACTTTGAGCCTCAATAGTCGACCTTCGAGTTGGTATTGAAGCAATATAGAGTATATCAATAATAATTACTATCAGAGACACATTTGTAAACTTTCCACTATCGGAAAAATCTTGGTAATCTTAGATACCTGAATCAAAAAAATGCATCTCTCATACTTCGAAATTATAGAATACTATGAAAAAATGACAGATTCATAGATTAAACAGAACGTACATAGGTCATATAAATATTTTCTTTATTTTAAATAAATTACACATGAAATGTAATAGAAGCATCTTTAATTATTTTTGTATTATTATTTTAATTATTCTTACATGTGCGTCACACTTAATTCGACTTCACAGTCTATGCTAGGTAAAACGCCAAGTTGCTTTCGTCTATGGTTGGTATTCATTTTGCTCACATTTTTGTGATCACGTCGCAGTATTTCGATGTACATGAGCATTTTCAGAAAAAAGTCGGGAGGTACAGTTCCAATCAAACTTTGTGGCGGATCCGAACATAGACACAAGTCGCGTCGCAGTAACCAGTTTTAGGTATAGCGGGACGCAGTGGAGCGAAGGGTGTATGACTACTTGCGCAAATACGCTTATAGCGTTGTGTTCCGATCCGCCATAAAGTTTGACACGAACTATACTCAATGAGTTAATCATCTCTTTTGTCAGCTTATAAGTTACTACTATGACGTTACCATACATAAAGTAAGAAAACCGAAGTGAAGATTGGTCGTCGTTTCATTATTAAAAACAAAGAAAAATTCTTTAATTACAACTCAGTGCTATAAAATTAATAGAATTTACACTTATAAATGTTTACTGTGGATCCAAAGTTACAGCAATAAGAACTATTATCTTAATTGGCACGAAAGATGGTACCAAACCTTGACAATTTGTTTGGAAAAATGCTTTCATGTCCCCAAAAGACATGTCGTCCGTATGCACTAATGCACGCAAAACTGGAGATGAGGCGGTAAATGTAAGGGTATTCTGTAGTTTCGCTATACATAAAATAATTTAGGGAATTTTAATTCACAGTACAAAAATGCCGTTACAAATCGGACATGTAAAAGCAGAAGCGTCAGTTGTGACTGGTTTATTATTATTATTCAAAAATTTAAACTGTATTATAAACTACTTTAAAGTATCAAGCGCCCGTTAGGAATAAAATTTCACACTGGGACAACCCGAAATCGGGGCATATTCTGTAGCGAATTGGTAATAATCACTACGTTTATTTCAAACATGTGACAATAACTTCAAATGAGAATTAATTCAACTTCAGTTTTTGTTTATTTATTTGATTTTAATTATGGTATCTACATGTATTTCCAGGAAAAAAATATATAACTCAGGGGACACTACCCGAATCCCTGGTACATTTTTTTTTTTAATATACTTACATATTATAGTATATACGATATAACGTACGTGGATTTATACAAAGTTTATGTGAATGACAAAGAAGAATTCCAAACGATAGTAAATATTACTGGTGTACATATCTATTTCAAATAGCATAAAAGGTTCACTTTTTTCCCGACTGTGACGGTATATTTCTCTGGCACGCATAAATAAGACGGGATCGGTGCGTTGTGGATATTATTAGCTCACTTACGTATCTTTGAAAGAATCAGGCTTGATTAGCCATCGCTAATCATACTCGTAACACTAGAAAACTTGACTTTTTCAGTTTAAAAAAAGGATACATAAATTGCTAAGTTATTAACTGAAACAAGAAAGACAAACTATATTTTAAAAAATTTGAACAAAATACACCATCATAAATAAAAATCATAAATTACAAAATATGTTTGTTCTATATGTCACCGTAAGATTCTAAAAATCGTTAATTTATCTAATGAAATAGTAAATTTCTTACTGGCAGATTTTAGGAAAATCATAAATTTCCTGAGCCTTCTCGGTGGCTCCGCTCCACTCCTCGCATTGCCGCAAACAATACCTAACCCAACCTATTAGATTGAAAATTTTAGAGTCTGTTTACAATCTAATGACAATTTGTTGTATAATCTGACAGTGAAATATATATCACTTGAAGAACACCACCAAACGTATTTTAGTACCTAATTGGTTGTCCTCGTCTCCAACACCTTGTAACAGTCATATCATATTATATGATAGTGTATTTATTCACATTCTATATTAATTATTTTTTAAGCAGTCATTTTCCAATTTTTTTATGAATTCATCTATACTGATACGTGTACACTGCTGATAGCTGTTCCTATAAGGTACTAAATTATTCCCATTTAACAGGTTTATTTTGGAGCGGGGATGAACTATTCTATTTTTAACCTGTTACATAATAAACCTGTTACAATTTATAAGCCTCACCTCTATTGCGTACCCATGTATGGTTGTATATTTCCACATTCACTTCCATTTGAAAACATGTTAGCAATGATCGCATGTAAAGTCATATAACGAAATTATACGATCCAAAATCATGAGGGCTCTTAGTTAGTTGTTTGTCAGATTTAGTTACTACACACTTGTTTTCTATTACGGTAACATCTATGGGGTGAAGAATTGAAGATGTATATTAAAATAAATTTGAATAAAAACATGAACAATATTGACTTGGTCAGCAAGTCAACAAATACATATTATGTAGATTAGAGTACGCGTGAACGTCGTTTATATGAAATTTGCGCTGTTTATTTTTGGAGAGTGTGATTGAATCATCGTCCCATCTACTGCGAACTATAGAGCGTATCACAACTGTAATTTGTTGAATTCCAATCATATTACACTACGTTTACAAAATAGTATGTATAAAAAAAACACGAGTGAGTGTTTCAATGTGTACACGCGTAAGAAGTGGTACTTCCATGGGTTATACACACTTTTTTAGGTAATTTTAAACTTCTTGTATATATATAGGTTTTCAGCGACGGGCTTCATGATTTGTAGACTACATTCTCTCAAAATTCTTCCGTGTATCTACAAAATGATTTGTTAAAATTATAGATCCTGTTGATGGAGCCAAAATTGTTTTCTTACGAGAGAACTTCTCAACAGTAGTTAATCGAATCGAGTTGAAATTTTACAAAGGTGGCTATGAAAAATAAAAATAAAAAAATTATCTAGATATCCCATGTGAAGTGTCACCCCATGTCCAACAAGCACGCATCGGCCTCAGTCAGATCAGAAGCGGAGGACGGGCCCGACGCCGACGACGGTCGGTAACCGGGCACGTAACGTTGCGTCACTACGGGCGACCTCTCGCGCCTTACGGCCACACGTATCACACTAACACAGATTCCTCGATATTCGGAGGTCACTAAAATTTCAACTATCTTATCCTGCCCCACCTCTAAACCAACTGTACCAACATTATGCTTTGATCAGATCTGTAAAACACCCCCATATATTATTAGATCCAAACAGTTACGACAGAATCGATTGTGATTGTTGAGTTTTAAGCATTTAAACATTATTACGTACGGCTTCATTAATACTAACATCACCACCTTTAATATTTAAATATTATTACCGTTAGTGAAAATAATATATGTGCTTTTTCTTAGCACTTAGTTTTAAAATATTGACATATGGCACCACAAAGTAATTGTATTAATGTGAGAATGCGCAGGCTACTGACAGTTGCGTTTGTCGGTGGGCACTGGCGGGATACATGCCCTCGCTACACCCACGGTTGCCTTTTTCTCGTGCGTAGTACCTATTTATATTTGAATTAGTAATAATGTGAAAATAATGAATAGTAATGTGAAAATTTGTTCTACCTATTTAAAAAATGGACGTCTTTAAAAATACTATGGTTGAAAAAAAATTTAGGAAGTGGTGTAAAAGTCTCCTTATATATGAGATCCCTCTTTAATAAATTATGTTTTGTTCGTTCACGTTTCCACAAGTGGTACCATTTTAGGTGCCATATTTTGGATATTAGGTATATTTTATTCATCATCATCATCATCATCATCATCAGCCCATTTTTACCCCACTGCAGGGGCTTAGGCCTCCCCCAGGGATGAGGAGGGGGGCTTGGAGCTTAAGTACACCACGCTGCTCCACTGAGGGTTGGGAACTGTAACGACCGCCACCTATTGACAGCGTCCGGGACCGACTGCTTAACGTGCCCTCCGAAGCACGGTGTCAGTGATATTGTGTACTTAAGTCAGAAAAACTCATTGGTACACGCCCGGATTCGAACCATGGCCCTATGGGGCCTTATAAATTTAAGACAGGTTTGTTGCGCTCTGGGCTATCACTACATTTTCTATTTTCTTTCTGGGATATTTTATTGATAGTGGGTAATTGAAAATTAAATTACTTTTATAAATTTTGTTAAATCATTTATTTAGTTCATATTTCTTTAAAGGTGTTTTGAAACTTATTTCATCTTTCCTTAAACGTAGAAATGAAATACTTTCTTTTTCTTACTGCCATGTGTTTACTGCCAATTTGAAAATTGCAGTGGTTATGATACAATGTTGAACCATAGTTTTATCTATTTGAAAGTGAATATCATCAAAACGGTTTAGTGCTTCTTGATTTATTATACTTTCTAAGGAACTAAGGAATGAACAGACAAGAAATTGACGACCGCTTAGCCTAGTGGGTAGCGATCCTACCTACGAAGCTGGAGGTCCCGGGTTCGAATCCCAGGTCGGGTCAGTATTTATACGATGCATATCGATACTGGTACCGGGTCTTGGTTGTTATATGTATGTGGTGTCTTTACTTGGTACCCAAAACACAAGCTAATGCTTAGTTTGGGGCCTAGACGTTGTTGTGATGTATACGTTATTATTTTTATTTAAAAATCGTATTTCTGGGTTCAAGAGTTCTATGTAATTGGTCCATTCCTATATTGTTCCGAATATGTGTCACTCCGCTTAGTACCTACAGACATTGCTTTAAAAAAAAATATAATACTAATTATAGATTATTAAATAATTACTCCGAAAATAGAGTATAGGTATTACCTACTCCTCAAAAAAAAAATTTTCGCACGCTATATCTCCCTTAACACAAGGCCACTAATGGCAAGAAACATACAAGACCGGGAACGGTCCCGGTCCGGAATACCGGCATTAGTGGGAAGGTGATCTTCAAAATGATGGCACAATTATTGATTTTGGTAAAATATTTTTGGTAAATTACCGAAGGTCTACATTGCTCTGTAAATCTAAAATACGTTCAGCCGAAAACCAGGTATATTTGTTTTTATTGCATTTTTATTGCAATATTTTTGTTTGTACTTACAAAGTCGGTTGGTTGGACAAACATACAAATAGTTTTGGTCGCTAGCTTGCTTTTTAGAGAGTGGTGATCACGCCTCTACAAATGTTTATAGTCGATCTTCCGGAATCTTTCCGGATTTAAACGACTGCCATTTATTGATGGCAACCGGGACCGACGGCTTAACGTGCTCTCCGAGGCTCGTGGTCAGTGATAGTTATGTACATAAGTTATAAAAAACTCATTTTTACATGCCCTGGGATTCGAAACACGACCTTCTAATCGAGGAGCGGACTCGCTACCACTCAACTATCACGATCACAAACAGTCTAGTTGTCTAGTTTTGAAAATGATAAAGGTCTATATGCACTTTTTTGTAACATAGATTTTATTTATTTTATTAATGTACACGTTCGTGTCAATTTATTCACATCACTGAACACTAGAGTTATAACATGTTATCTTTGCCTGTAGATATTCTTAATACGATAAAGTAATATTAAAAACAAGTTGAATCATAATATATAAATATAGTGAGTCATTTTTCCCCGGATATAAAAACGATAAGCAAATATTTGTAAAACTTAGATAGGTTCAGGATTTTCCAACGGTACTTTAGATTTGCTTATATTAGATAAATATTATCTTTTGTAATTACTGATTTCTAATAAAAATTACTATCAACTTCCGTCGAAAGTAAGTAAATAATTCGTATTTTGTATATAGTCCGAGTTCTAAAACACTTGTTTAATCAATCGTCTGTTAAAAAAAGTGTTTCAGGTGTAATACTCTAAGCCTACGTTTTTTTTATTTTAAAAACGTCTATGAGCTAGAATGACACCACGCTATACCGCTGCTGGCTGCCAATACACCTCAATGTGACAGCAAATGAATGAACAAATGAATCGGTCAAACTGACAATTTAGCTTAAAGTTATTTTTTTGTTTGTTTCGGCATTCCCATCTAAATTAAAAATTAATCGCCGCTCAACAAAATCCCTACCTAATCGACGATTTTACCAGCGCAACGTTTCAGAACTCGGGTAATAAGACTTATTTATTAACGATGTGCCCCTCCTTATTTCAAATGCATTGCGCACCTCTGCGCATGCGCATGCATTCGATTCGTTTATTCTATAGGTGCGTTGCTTTGCAGTATTCAAAACACAGTCTGTGAAAATGATAAATCTTGTAAATTTTTATGTATTTAGTTTAAACATAAAAAAAGTTATTTTGTCAATTAAATTTTAAAATAGTATTGTTCATTACCCATCAAGTTGACTTGAATTGTACATTGGAAATCGATTGCATTGAATTATAAATTGTATTGTAAAAGAACGAATGACGGAAGCAGAGTTATTTTTCGATTAATAATTTTATCATTTATTATAACATATTGTAACCTATATATAGTACGCACGCGTTACGTAGGTTTTGTTATAGATAAACTTAGAAGGGCATATTTGAGACGAATGTAATTTGACCCATGTTCTTACAAAATTTTATTTGCTTGAGACGTGCCCCAAAGAATCATATTGGCTATACTGTGTGATCACTATAAAAACGAATCATGACCAGAGATGTTTACGTCACAA
The DNA here is from genome assembly GCA_949709985.1 of Luffia ferchaultella. Classification (NCBI taxonomy): domain Eukaryota; kingdom Metazoa; phylum Arthropoda; class Insecta; order Lepidoptera; family Psychidae; genus Luffia; species Luffia ferchaultella. The sequence continues at coordinate 14,095,990 of OX453240.1, read as the reverse complement.
ACGACCAAGATGAAAAATTGAAATTTTTACATTCATGTCCTATTTAAAATCGTCTAAAATAATATTCTCGAAGGAAGAGCAAATACTTAGGTATACTCGTGTATGTTATTTTACATAGACATGCTGGTAATATATTATTGTTTAAATTAAGTCACTATAGTGATCCAGTAACAGGAGGAATAACATATTTTTAATCGTTATAGGCGAAGAAATGGTGCATCCACGTTGTAACTACAATATAACTTTAAAAAAGAACTGCGAGGAATTCTTATATGTTTTTATTAAAATCTAAATTATTTTTACCATTTCGAAGTGTCCAAAGACGCGTCATAAAGATAAATATGTACAAACCATAATATATTTTAATTGAACTAGGTTTTAATAAACTTTTCTGAATTGGACATGGTAGTCGTAAAAAATGGTGTTAGTTTTTCAATGCGGCGCCCACTGAACGTAACGTTTGGATACAATATCTATACTTTAGCCAAGTACAGAACTTTCTCCGCACTAGTAAAACTCGCACTTAAACCATAAGTCTTGTCTAAAAGCTACAAATATAAAGCTTCAAGAAAAATTCCACAATGAATGCAAATATGTATGCAATGCAAACATTAATTAAAATTCGCGTGGTGTGTTTCGTGGAGGGCATTTTCTTCGACATGCTTAATTACGCAATTTATCCTTAAATTGTTTATGCATTCATCTTATACAAGTTTCTTTAGATTCCGATGATGAAAGGATAAGAAACGGCAATGAGCGAGTCGGACTAGCACACCGAGGGTTCCGTACAGATGTTTGCTGTCATATCTGACCACCGTCCAAAACGGTCGACGGGCGGACCGATAAGTACTATATATATATATATATATATATATCTCACCTACAAGTTTTTGCGGACAGATCGGCACGCGCTAATTCACGATTTGCTGCTATGTGAAAGTGATCAAAATACAAAGTGTCCAGATTTCAGATCAGAAGTCTGTACCACCACACAATATATTTGTGTTATGTATGTATGTATGTATAAAAACTTTAAGTTTATAATCGCTAATAAATTTCTTTGTGTAACCAATGTAACAAATTAAGCCCCTGCAGTGGAGCATGGCATGGCTGGTGGAAGTAAAATTACAAATTAACGATTTTCGGATTTCTTCTTTTAGGTATCTACTTGTGCTACTTCTTTTAAGTCCTAGCTTCTTGCCAAATTTCATGATTCTAGGTCACAAAAAATACCCTAAGCTTTGATTTATTTGTGAATTTCAAAATATACACCATAAATAGCGGTATTTTTTGATTGCTTTAACTAGAAGCTTGATCTTTTTTACGCTCCAAAGTGGCTACGAAGGACCGTGCGCCTATGAATTTGATATTAATTTCAACTTGATTCATCCACCCGTTATTTAGAAAAAGGATCTTGAGAAATAGACAGACAGACGGACGGACAACGAAGTGATCCTATAAGGTTTCCTTTTTAGATGCGGGACTCTAAAAAAGTAAAGGTACGAACCGGAAGTCTAGACGGGTTTTATATTTCTCATTTTCTTTTTATTGTCCATAATGCTCGTAATTTATACTATCAACTGTATTCTAACGGCCATAAACATCAATTTAAATTACTTACGTCATACCGTACAACTAAGTAGTTCAAATGGCAAGAAGACTTACGAATGTTCTGGAGCGACGTCTAGCTTGATTGCGTCTACTCAAACCCCAAGCGCCTCCGCGGCTGCGTTCTTGGCGTTTCATTTCATTACAAAACTATATGATTATGTTTGATCGCCAAGCCGCACAAATGCTACAATTATACCATTAAAAAAACAAGTGTGGAATAAAAAAAATATGTATAAGCAGATATCAAAGAGATTCAAGTATGTAAGTAACGTATGTTTTGCGTGTATTGGCATTCAAGAAGTAGGTACTTGTCACAATCTTGGTCGTGTACCACTTACTGATAAATACATTAAAGTACGAATTTACTAGAAACCCTCTTCTGCATTTACCGTCTAACCACTCATACTCTAGTTAGCTAGTGTAAAATGGCTAGTTACAGTTCGAGTTCCAGTGCGCGAGGTCCCCGCGCGCTGATCTTCAACCCCGCAAAATTGCGTAATGTCATTTCGATACTGTGAAGTGACATTTATGACTCTATTAAAACTGAGATTAAAACCAAACGCCGCTGTCAAATTAATTCACTCTATGGATAAATAGAATTGATTTCTAATATTTCTAGAAGAGGATAATTTTTGAAAAAAAAAAATAAGTAAACTGCATAGACAGTAAACTGTAAGTAAATACAAAAATATGAACGTCCTACAAACGCCCTAGGTTATTAGTTATCAAGTCTTGGCATGTCGTAGGCATGAAATAATGCAATTATTTAACGGCTGTGACCTATGGATTTGACTTACGTTATAAATGAAATTGTAAATATGTTTTTAAATCGAGGTTACTCGTTTTGAAGGTATACGAAAAATACATTGATAGAAAAATACCACTGTATATGATGTAGGCCAATAAAATAGTTAATGATATCGTTCGTAAAGTTAAAATACATCGAAATTTCACGAGGATAGTTATGAGTTTCATTTCTAAGTGTAAGGTTTTTATAAGTTTTTTTATTCTACCCTGTCATTTATCCAAAATCATACGTATCTCTAAACGTTTAGGTACATTTTGAACAATATTATGAGTTACATTCTATTTTTTGACGGACGAAAAAGGGATGTGCTTCTCAATTTGTCTGTATATAATTATATACAGTATGGATGCCATCATTTATTTGTCCCAAATTTAGCGTGTTGTACTGATTGTTTTCTTGACTTTTAGACAACAAGTGCAAAATAAAATGTCTTACATGAAAAACATGAAAAAATTAATTATTTCCCAGTCGCACACAGTACACAGTACGCACAGCGTACGCGTAACGTAACGTAAACGGTGTACCTATTAGGTATGCCGCGTCCGCGCGCGCGCGCCCAGCTAGCGACTATGCTTATTTGTGAATAAAATGCATTAGACTTACCAAAAAATCTCGGTTATTGTACCAAACAAATAAATGCTTTTGATCTTTGGCATCAAAATACGTTTCGTGAAAATTTGATGAAATATATTCCCAAGTTTATGAGACTTGCGCTGCTCCAAAACTAAAACGAAAACGTGGGGTCGATTGCATTAAAACTTATTACAAGCGCATTTTTTTTGAAATAATAGTTAACGTATCTGCTGAGATTCGTACTCGTTACAGCGATATTAATAAATTAGTTTTCTTGCATTTAATGGAGCCGTCAAAATTTGAATATTATAATAATTGTTTTCCATTACAAGAATTTGACTCGTTAATTCAACATTACGGGCATTTTTTTGATTTAGAAAGATTAAAGCGTCAATTAATTTGTCTATACTCTACCGCAGAACTTAAAAATTTACATGTATTCAAGTTGCTGGATTTTTTAAACGATAATGGTTTAACAGATTCGTTTGGTGATATTGTTAAATTAGCTCACTTGATAATTACTATTCCGACGAGCACAGCCTCGGCTGAAAGATCATTTTCGGCACTGAAACGAATCCACATATATTTACGCAATACTTCCGGTCAGGAACGAACTTCCAATCTTTCTATTATCGCGATAGAAAAGTAATTACTTTTAGAACTGAAACGATCAGGTTTATTTTATAATGAAGTCATTGATGAGTTTTTAAAGACGGAAAGACGCATTGATTTAATATACAAATAATGTTTTTTTTCTTACACATCATTTCATTGCAATAGCGAAAAATCGACTGTTTTTTTTAATCATTTGTTAACAGCAGCAGTTACAGCCTTCAAAACCAACACGGGTTTTTACAAAGCCACTACATGTATGATTTTGTGGTATCGTGCTTAAAACTTTAGAATAATTAACGGCGGCGGGGCGCGGCGGCGCGGCAGCGGGCGCTTTGAAGATTCCACCAAAATGATTTCAAACTTCACATATCGTGTTGGCGTAACTATGTTCTGAACCCACCACACGCCACTGCTCGTGTACTGTTCTCAATAATTCACCTTCACTATTTTATTCACTACGACAAACTGCAAACAGCTGATGAAACCTTTGCAATGTCATAGCTCACGTGCTCACAGACACGGTCACTGTGCAGTGCGACTAATTACGCAACATAACATACGGCAAGCCGCGCCGCGCCCTGCTTCACCCCGTACCGCCGCCGCCACCCGCCGTAGTCTGTTAGACTGTCGGTGAATTTCAAAAGAATTTCCGGCTTTCGGCGTGTGCCCCGATGTGACCCGGCGGTCATAGTGCAGTTAGGGTTGCTTGTTTATTTGTAAACCAAGTAGTGTTAAAAATTGATTTACTCGAAAACGGCTACAAATAAAAATATAGTTTTTTCGGCGAAATTGTTATTGAATATCAGCAGATTTTAAATACGACGGGACTCTGGACGGTTAGTATCCGAACTGTATATATATACATATATTTTTTATCTGTGTTCGGGCATACCTTTTCAGTGCAAGCCGTTTTAGACGATACTTGACCCCTAAGGATATAAAGAAAAAAACCATTTTGCAGTGTAGTCCGATTTGCATGATTCTTTTTTTATTATAGGATTTATGGGTACAGTCTAAAAACTAAGTATTAAAAAAAAGAACTCCTAAGGATAGAAAATAGGTGAACTTTTACAGAGTAGCCCGATTCGAGTGCTTATTTTTTTTATTGTAAGTACTTATAGGGTTATGACCTCGGAGTTAACGAATATCGAATTGAAATAACGAAAAACAGAAACCCAAAAGCGAAAATATAAGAAACTAATTTTGAGTCGTCGCCATACCTGATCTGTGGCCATACAAATAATTTTCGATTTTTTTTTGTCGTCGGTGTAATCTTATGTTAAACCTTTTTTACGAGACAGTTAATTATAGTTTACATAAATTGCTTAATATGATATTCCGTTTCCTGACTTTGGCTTCCACATTCCAAAAAGTAATATTTCATATTATGGTGCTTACGTAAATGAATCTGTGTGCGTGAGATATAACTAACTACCTACCACTCTTTCATTCGTATACAGACGTAATTAAAGCTCTTGCGTTTATGGTTTCCTTACCTCATACGGCTTGTGAAAACTGTCAACGAAGGATATATGACTCATTCACTACAAATTGGTGGTACGGTGAATTAAGGATGAAATAAATACTCACCGTGACACCAGTGATACAGTTCGCGTCAAACTTCTAGTTCGCTCTCAAGTCGAAGTGAGTAACGTCGTAGTAGAAAAAATGGCTACAGAAAGAAGGTCGAGAGTCGGCCCCGCATGTGTGCGAAACGCTCCCGTGTCAATTTCAGAGCGACCTAGAAGTTTGACGCGAGCTTTGCGATCCGTAGTATGGCGAATAGCGTACTAAAATTTCAAATAATAAAAATAATATATTTTTATTTGTTTTGCCTGTGGCATGTGGCGTCATGGCAGGTGCATGTGTGTAATTGTTACCGATTAAGCTTTGTTTAAAGTATGAAATAGTATAGCGTTCACAGTGGTGCGACCCCACGTCGCGCCGTCTTAAGGGAGACGTTGACATTCTCAAGAAATAGTATTCGAAGCAAAGATAATTTTGATCGTATGTGACGATTCATTATTAGAAGACATATCTTCCTCGCACAAAGCTAATTTTTTTTTCTATTAACTTTTAAAAAGATGTAAAAATGTCTATAACGTCATTGGTTCGGCTTTGGGTTCATCACGGACTGCATAGAATGAGTATATTTATGATAGGAAGGGGGGCACTATCAGGAAATTTTGCACTACCTATAAAATTATCCGGGGTCACCCAAGAACGTGGATGCGCATTTAGTTAGGACGTTAATTTCTGGCGCTGAGGGCTGGGGGCGGCGTTGTTGCGAATGTGTTGTACCTCCTTTTCAATTCTTGTTGGCGCACTGGCAAAGTACCAGACGATTGGTGTAAGGCTGTGATTGTGCCATTGTACAAAGGGAAAGGGTCACAGCAGGATTGCAGGAACTATCGCGGTATCAGTCTCCTTAGCATTGTCGGCAAGTTGTATGCTAAGATATTGATTGGCAGAGTTGTACAAGTAACTGATGAAAAATTATGGGATGTACAGGCGGGATTTAGAAAAGGAATGGGATGCATGAATCAAGTGTTCTCCTTACGGTGCATCACCGAAAAGTGTTTGGCAAAAAATAAAAATTTTTTTGCACATTCGTGGATTTGGAGAAGGCTTATGACAGAGTGGTGAGGAATGAGCTGTGGTCAGTACTGTCCATGTACGGTGTGGACGGTGATTTGATTCGGGCTCTGAAATCTCTGTATAGGGATTCCAGTGCGTGCGTTAGATTAAACGGGGCCTACACAGAATGGTTTGACATCCAAAAGGGGGTCCGACAAGGATGTGTAGCGTCTCCGTGTCTGTTTAATCTGTTCATGGATAGCTGCCTAAATGAATTGAAAGAGAGTGAATGTGGGTTGAGCATGGGAGAGTTACTTATAAAATGCCTTTTATACGCTGATGATCAAATCCTACTTGCATCGTCGGAGGAAGTGTTGCAAGAGATGGTAACGATTACGAATGAAGCATTCAAGAAGAAGGGAATGAAAGTTAACGTTAGTAAAACAAAAGTGATGGTGTTTGAGAAAGACGAAAGGATGACTGAGTGTAAGATATTGATTGGGGATGAAAGGGTTTACGAGGGACGGAAAGTGTGACAGTGATATTGAAAGGAGAGTGAAAGCAGGAAATCAATTAAATGGAGCTTTGCGCTCTTTTGTGGGCAGCCAGAGTATTTCTCGAAAAGCTAGATTGGCTGTTCATAGGGGAGTTCTTGCGCCGACCTTGATGTATGGAAGTGAGTGTTGGGTATGGCAGAAGAAGCATAAAAGTAAAATTAATGCAGTAGAGATGAGATCATTGAGAAGTATATGCGGGGTTAGTTTGAGAGACAGAATAAGGAATAGTGTGATAAGCGAACGGTGTGATATGGAAGAAGATGTAGTGACAAAATTGAAAAAGGAATGCTGCGATGGTTTGGTCATTTGGAGAGGATGGATGAAAGAAGACTTACGAAAGAAATTTACTGTGCGGAGGTGTAAGGTAGGGTCGGAATGGGTCGCCCTAGACGAACTTACAGGAATCAAATTAGGGACATACTAGAAAAGGGTCAAGTCCAGAGTACCCGGAGTATCCGGAGTGTCCGGAGAGCGTGTATGAGAAGAGTGATGAGTGTTGATGAAGCGAAAGAAGTATGCCAGGATCGCACTATGTGGAAATCTGTAGTCTCTGCCTACCCCAATGGGAAGCAGGCGTGAGTATATGTATGTATGTATGTATGTATGTATGTATGTATGTATGTATGTATGTATGTATGTTAATTTCTGGTGTCATTGTGAAGACCAGTGAGAGCACTACTAGGACAAGGGCGGATTCAGGGGGAGGGTCATGGGGGTTCACTGATCATTTTTCTAATCTCTTTGGTTTTAGTGGAATGATGGCAAATACGCAAACGACACGTTTAATACGATTATATGTTGTTATTACAGTTTATATGATGCACTAGGTCGTTTATTGTGATAAACATTATTCACACGATTCGAATGCGATTTTGCCGCGCAGCGTAGTCATGTGGTCGTGTGTTCGCGTCTTGCGCCACTCAATGGGCTGAAAATCGAGTTTCATAGACATTCAAATACTTTTTTCAAATGTGTCGCATTTTTCAAATGTCTAGCAATTTAAGCCTAAAAATAGCAATTAAAGTTATCAAAGACATACTTAGCTGGCGTCACAGAATTAAAAATTTCAATGGAGATAACATTAAAAGTTTCGTTTTAGGTAGCGTTTCTATGATTTTTTTTGGATTTTTCGACATACTTCACGAAATTGAAATAGACTCGTTTTTTTTTAAATCACCAAATAAAATATTTATCTAGCCTAGTTTCTTGCTAGAATGCCAAATAAAGTGCTTAAAGTGTAAATACATTATATTAAAAATAACAAGAATTAGAAGCATCGAGCATATGCATCTCAGTTATGGAGTACAGTAGATATTAACCGTTTGAAGTAAACCGGCTGATATAAATATTATTTTAAAATTAAATAAAATTAACCGACATGATACGAGGAAGTTTTCACCTTAAATTTATTATAAATTAAACGTATTCATTATAAATGAAAATAATAGGAATAAGTACAAAAATTCTGCATGCTAAAAAATCAAACTTGAAAAGTTGAAAACAAACAATAAATAATCTGAATTATTTTTCGAATCATAGTCTAATAATGCGATATCGTGAAATACAAATTCAGGTTTCTCAAGATTAAGCACCTCTAAGGTTTCAGGAAAAAATCTGTACTTTTTCTTTACTTAGTTTAATTACTAAATTTTTTATATGTAATTACTTCAAAAAAATACGTACACCAATGAGCCTAAAAAGTCTAGTGCTGAGCGAATGAGAGAGGTACAGCAGCTTCGAAAAAAAAAATAAACGAAATCTTGGCCGAGTGGTTAGAGACCGTAACTGCGGAGCCAATAGGTAACGGTTCGATTCCCGCCCGGGACAAATACTTGTGTGCATGATGAACATGTCTATTTGTTCTGTGTCTGGGTGTAAAATATCTATATATTATATAAAAAAAGGACATTTGAGTATGTATATCAGTTATCTGGTACCCATAATACTAGCTTTGCTTAGTTTGGCACTAGATGGCTCTGTGTGGGATGTCCCAGGTATTATTATTATTATACTAAAAGATTAAATCAATATTAACGAGATGCGTTAAGGGTAATTCTACGGTTACACGTTGATGTGCTGAGTTTAAAGGTTTAAAGAAGTTAAATTAATGATAACCCTCGCTCGAGACGCCCTGCGACAGAGTGATCGTAGAAATACGCGACTGAGCCCGAACAGTTTTTTTGTATATCTAATCGTTCAATTTCTTTAAGAAGTGTTTGAATAATGACGGCAGAGTTATCTTCGCAACCATTTAATTACTTTGTTACAATGGTACCAAAGTGGCGAAATAAACCGTTATCAACGGCTGTTATTACGTGCTCGTTATATAATAATAACTTAGTTTAACTCGAGAGACGATGGTTTTTATGTATTCGTAAAAAAAACTTGGGACCATATAATTATTATGAGTGACCGGCTTTCCTCGCGTTACCCTAGATACCTACTACATAACAAATATTGAGCAACGAAAACATATTCAACACCGTTTATTCTACTTTATTATAATAATATTACGGTACTACCAGTGAGAAGAGCCGTCGTTTGCACATTTCTTAGGTATGAATTCCTTAATTTTTTTGAGTTGATTGAGAATAAATAGTAATAAAATTTATGGTCTTTATTTCTGGTAAATGAGACTCAGGAAATAAATGATTCAGCCGTTTCGGAGATTATCCCGGACAAAGAAACACACATAGCTAGAAAAGTTATACATGTATATATATATCAAATGATTTTTTTATCACCAGCCAAAAGTTTTTCCTAGGCCTAAGGTTGAATCTGAAGATTCCATTTTTGAACAAAAGTAAGTATAATTTTCATGGCGTGATACAATCGCGGGTGTAGATGAGAAAATTAATCCGCCGGCGCCGGCGGCCGCTGATCGACGCAATAGTTACCCGCGCATCTCAACGGCAATTCGACGACTTTGTCGCGCCGCATGTCAATATTTATGTATGAATTTTGTATGTTATTACAGTAAAAGAAAAAAACTCGTGTTTCGTTATTTTCACCAAAGATCATAAAAAATTTGGATGATGATAAAAATTTCAAAAATTTGTTTAAATAAATAGATTTAATAAAACATAAATTTTTACTTTTATCGCTTTAAGAGTTTTGAATTTAAGAATAATGGAAATCCCAGCTTCTAACCCAATGAGCAAATACCAATTTCCATGCATTTAACTTCAAAAATGACAGATTTTCACACAAATTTACATTCCGTATTTTTAGGGGCAGAATTTCGAAAATTCCTTTTTTAGTAAAAAATTTGCCAGAAAATTAACCTAATGTCCAAATTTCTTGTGATTGCTATCAGCGGTCTTTAAAAATGACAAAATTCCAGTACAAACTTTCATCTCTTATTTTAGATTAAATAAAAGGTTAATCTATCAAAAATCATGAAACACGACATATTAAGTTTCTGGCCCAAAAATCAAAGTTCAATTTTCACGCAATTAATTTCAAAATTGACGGATGTTGAAAAATCGGGATCGATGATAAAACATCAAAATCTATATTTCCGACGCCGTGGTAAGTTCCGACTCCTGCTTACGTTTTTTACCAGAATTGAAAATTCTTGATTTAACTATTTGGTGTAAATTTTTATTTTATTATTTTTATATTTCCACGCTTAACTGAATGCTTTTGATACTGTTGAACCAAAAAAGTTAAGCTAACGGATCATCGTAGCTTGAAAATTATAATTCACCTGTAATCAAGCACGACCAGTCAACGCCCTGGGGTTATGCTTTACATAGTAGATGCTCAGTGTTGATGACACTAAATCAGGACAACGTACGTTGAAAGTGAAATCGATTTGTACTTTATACAAAACTGGTTCATATTTCGATTCCATTGCTATCTTTAGGAATATTAATACCTCCTTTCGAAAAATCTACTTTAAATCTTTCAGATGGCAATACGTTAATATCGGAATGGCATTGGTCGTTATTGTTAGTTAATTTTATAAACGATGTTGTATTTCAATACAATTCCATTCTACGCAAATTCTAACCCCGTTTGACCGAGCGTTTTGTGTTTAAAATACCTAATGTAATTCTGTGTTAATGTTTCGAAAGCAGTAGCGGCCGCGGGAATGGACATTGGACGGACCTCGCCGGAGAGGACTTTAGACTTTAACACAAGCATGCTTGTGTGTGTCAATATTATGAGATTGTATTTGCGATAATTTCGACGTATCATCCTAATTTACGATCTTCTCGAGAATTTTCCACTGCCGTAAATAATTATCCTAATTCTCTCTGTTTCATAATTAGACGTTTCTTTTAATTATTCCCTTAACTTTAATTTTTAAAAGGAATGGTACGGCTTGAGATACGGCTTTAGAAGTACACACTATGTGTACATAGAGTTACTGCGTCGCAAAGACTCCGCGTCGTGACCAAAAAAAATGTAGGCAAATAAAAATACCATACCACCTGCCCTTTAATGACCCACTGCAAGAGTTTAGGCCTCCCCTTGGGATGAAGGGGCTTGGAGCATAATCCACCACGCTGCTCCAATGCGGATTGGTAGATTGTAACGACTGCCATCTATTGACGACAACCAATATCGACGGTTTAACGTGCTCTCCGAGGCACAGAGTCAGTGATAGTTATGTACAGAAGTTAGAAAAAACACGTTAGTACATGCCTTGGGATTTGAACCACGGCCTTCTAAACAACGAAGCGGGCTCGCCACAACTCTACGTTGATAAATACTTATACGCCACTTGATATTCTGACATATTCACTGTGAAATTGAATTTAGTGCAATGCTTAAGTAAAAAGTTCGTATTATAAAAGCACTTAAAGATTTTGAAATTGCAATGATAAAAGATAATGATACGTATATAGGTATACTGTGTCTAATCTGTGAGTCTGACATTTTGTTCAGGTTTTCGATCTTTTCGAAGTATAAGACTGTTGATGCTTTTGCATGAACATCCTTCCGGGTCTGGGTGTAAAATATTTTTAAATTATTTATATAAAAAAAAGAGTATTTAAGTATATAGATATATCAGTTGTATATTAACCTATAACACAAGCATAATACTTGTTTACTTTGGAACTAGATGGCGCTGTGTGGGATTTCCCATATATTATATTATTATTAATATTCTTAAATCGCTAGAACACTCAAAAAAATATGGTTAAATTGAGCAAAATAATGGTTACTTTAAAGTTTAAATAAGCAACAACTTTGTTAAATACGAGCCGGTCAAGCATATTGATTACAATAAACAAGTTAACTTTGTTAATGAACTTAGTTAAATCTATCAAGACAAATGTGTAAAGCGAGCAAGTACTTCTCTTCTCTCTCTTCTATTTAATAAAGTTAATTTGTCTAAATATTCGAAACAATTTTGCTCCATTAACAAAATATATTTATTAATGTTACCAAGTTTATCGTGTTTATTTGTGTAATTTAGTAATAGGACAAGACAGGGATAATTTCAATGCCGTCTGAACATAAGCGTACCTATTCATCAATTAGAAATTAACAGGCAGAACAAGCTTACTAGCTACCTATAGCCTAGCTATAGTTAACAGTTAGTTAAGTAAACCCGCATTTGTTTACCTCGAACCACCGTGAGTGACTACAATTAATCACCCCCTACTGACCTCACCTCAAATGAGTGATCAATAAAACACTTTTCACGTTATATTAATAACGTTAATCTCAACCGGGGGCCCGCGTCTCTGGCATTATTTCGCCTCGAGTAACCCTTAGGGGTCACAGACAACTTCACGCCGGCGACACCCTAGTGTGCCGTCTGGCCGCTTCGATAAAGTGGTAGGAGCTTTCGGGCTAACGACACGCGTCCCTATTCTGCTTCAGGCGGTTGTTTAGTGGGTGCAACTCCCACATACCCCGCGCGCCCGGGCGCGCGGCAGCTCAGTAGTTTTATCCGCCTTCCCGTCGCAAGGGTAAAAAAAAAAAAAACAATTAATCACTTTATTTGTCTGAAATGTTAAACAAGTTATCTTTATTGTTGTAACCATTTCGTGCTTCATTGAAAAAGCCAATTCAACGAAGTAAAAATCCAACTTGATTGAAATCGATTTTTTTTTCAGTGCACAGAGCGCTAATGAACATCGACTTACACTTAATTTATTTTTCTTTTGTTCTACAAGTATATACTTTTTAAGATTTTATTAAATAACGTCTGTACGTCCACAAACTCAAAAATGTGATAAATGCTTATTTTTGATTGAGAACCAGAAAACCTAAAAAATAAGGTCCAAAAAATATTTTTTATTGCCAAAAATAGTAAATGACCACCAAAATATAAATTATAATGATATCCAAATATTTAACATTTCGCTATCTAATTAAAATAAATAACTCTGGGCAAATCATTGTTCAGCCAAAAATAATAAGTGACTTTAAGTAACTCACTGTTGAGCCAAACATAATATCTAAACCTCCAAAGAGAATGTTGATAAATGCTTATTTTATTATCTAACCACCGCCTTTTCAAGCGTTTATTCAACCAACTGCCTGTAATGTTTACAAATAAAACACCATTAATCGAATATCAAATATCTGTCTCTATCCAATCTATCCAATTGCAGTACCATAAAATTAGAAAATATTAATAGTTTTCAAATCTTACTAAAAATTGATCCGTCTCCTAGATATGTAATAATAATCAATTTTATAATCTTAATGAATAATCAAAGCTTTCTTAACCTTTGGTCAGCTGAGCCGCCGCCGCCGCACCGTCCCCTTATATGTTTCATTAAATCGATGGTTTCCCTCCACTCGGAAAAGCTCTTGCCTCTGAAGGTGACTGACCGTGCTTTAATCGAATTGCCAATCCCACAAGATAGCCACTTACAAATATAATGCACCGTGAGTCTAACTAAATTCACCGTCATTATATAATATTCCTACATTTTATGGCAATCATAGTGATTTGTTTAGGTAGTAACAGTGCGTTTTGCTTTCTAAAATTTGCTGGACAATAACTTTTAGTCTGCCGATAAAGTACAATCATTTAAATTGCAGACTATAATTGTTTTGTTTTTTTTTTGTTTACTGTTATTTTTTGGTAGGAATGTATTAAGCTCAAAGTATTAAGTCTCAAAGTTTATTTTGATGGTCATTTTATTACTACAAACGAAAAAAATTATGTGACGTCAGGGCTATTAGGAAGTATAGCATAAATTTCAATGCTTAATCTATCGGGGGTGTAACTCAGTGGTAGAGTGTCTGCTTCGCATGCTGAAAGTCCTGGGTTCAAATCCCAGCACCTCCATACTTCCTTTTTTAAATTTTTTTATTAACGAACATTTATAATGATTTACATCGGTGATATTTTCATATTTTCTTGTATATCATAATACAAAAAAAATCTAAATTATTTCATACTTAGTATTAAATAAGTTGAATAATGAAATAACGACCTCTGTGTAGAAAATATAGAACTAACTGAATAGGTGAACAATGTAAATGAATAATAATCGTATCATTTGTATTAATATTTTATTTAAAATTCAACTAAACGTATAAATCTTATTTATACTTACAATAAACATGTGAGTAAATATTTACATATCAAAGCAAGAGGTAACGGTAATGTAGATACCAATTATCTCCAAAATTGCACTAACAAAAATATGGGAGACCGAAAGGCACTCCCTTAAACACTTCCATTGTGAGGTAAGCTTGAAGAACATTTGTGTGTTTTGTCTTTTATTTTGTTTTTAATACATGTTTCATAGTATTAATAAATTCTAAAATTTAATACCTTTTTTAACGATAGATTATTTATTGCCTTCAAACCCATCTCACATGATAAGGAAGCACGGTATCGAGTAAATGTGTATAATACGCAGTCTTAGGTACACCACATATCGTGGCCGGGCCCTTAACAGCTAGAAGTTGGCAAGAAAAGTCTCCGCAGAAATCCCAAGTACAAAGACGGGGAAAAGAAAAATCTAGAAATCCTATTTGCTAGCATGCTCAGTTCAGATGCTAATCACCGAACTGGCTATCTTGACCGTCGGCTACGATACAGTACCTATCTACATCTACAGCGCTAAACGAGTACATGACACTAACCCTGAATAATAATTTGTATGTACTGGCCCTTATATACGAGGATGAATCAGTTTCTATATTTTTACAAGTTTTTATTTAACTTAACTTGATTGTATGTATGTAGATATATTTGGGTCAAATCTTGATGGAGCTGGAAGATGGAGAAGATAACCCATCAATGGCTACTTGTTAACTTATTGTTGTGCACTTGGAGGTAAGGGCATGACATAGAGGACATTATATCGTGAGTAATCAATAACGTAAGCTCAAGTTGGGGTAAAAGTTGAGGAGTTGAGGAGTAGACGAGAGGTAGCAAACATATATTATTATACGGTTGTCATAACATAACTTCTGGGGCGTAACATGTACCTACGTAATTATGGATAAGTTTAGGTACGTATTTTTGTACTAAAAAGTCTAAAATAAAATATATAAAAAAAAAATTTAAACAAGTTTTTAATTAAAAAAAATTACTAAAAATTGGATAAATAATAACCAGAGTTTAATTATATACGTAATTACGGATAAGTTTACATATTTTTATACTAAAAAGTCTAAAATAAAAGATATGAAAAAAAATATTTTTCAAGCAAGTTTTTACTTAAAAAAAATACTAAAAAATTGATATATAATAACCAGAGTTTAAATTAACTATATGTGCTATTAACAAAACTATATGTGCTATTATACGTGTAGTATGAAACAAATCTTAAAAGTTGTTTGAAATAAAGGCTCACGGTTTAATATATACCTCGTTTCATACCTTGTTTGTTAAAAGTCTTTTTTACATAAATCCTAACTATTATTATAAACGCGAAAGTATGTTTATCTGTGTGTTTGTTACACTTTCACGCCTTAACCACTCAACCGACCATCATAAAATTTTGCATACAGGTTGTCAGGAGTACGGAAAAAGACATAGGGTACCTTTCATCTAGAAAAAACAATTCTGTTCCCTAGGGATAGAAAAATAACTGGTAGATGGTCGTCCGCCATAACAACTCGGCCTACTGATGTAAAGAACGAGGAGTGATGAAGGGAGAGGGTTGGGTTGGTGGGAGAGAGGTAGGGGGAGGGAAGGAAAAGGGCCTGTACGAAACAGGAGCGGGACGCTATAGGATATATTTGTGAAATGGTAATGCGAGCGGGAATGAGAGCGGAAAAGAATCAGGACATATTATAACAAAGAGACGGAAGCAGGAGTTAGAAGAGAGCAAAAGTGTAAGAAAAACGACTACAATGGCGTCTGTACGCGCGGACGAAGCCGCGGGTGAAAGCTAGTATTTGTATATTGCCAATATTATTATTATTATTATTAAGATGTAATTCATTACCTATATGCAATAAAGATCCCTAACTAATATCAATCTTCGATATAAGGGCTGTAGTTTTTAGCTAAGAGATACTAACCGTAAGAACTACGAATATTACTGAAGGATATTATAGGTGGCCTCGCCTATACAAAACGATAACAAGATTTCTACTCTAACTACACTAAGAGCTAAATGCCGACGGAAGGACTACATTTTCTGGAGGGAATAGGGATTCAAACAAATGGAAGAATTCATGGCTAAATTATTACTGGCAGCCAGTAACTCTAACCTGTCATTTTACTACTAACACTACATTAATTAATTAAAAATATTAGAACAGGTAATACTAGTATAACTTGGCAGGGACGGGGAAGAGAGTGGGATATTTATGTTGTTTATAGCGAGTCGAGCCTTGTACGCTGTACTGCCAGTAACGCCGATTGCTGCTGCAAACTGCGACGTAAACCTTCCAATGTTTGAAGGACCTGTAAAATATATAGTAACATAAGTATTTATATAACGTCTTTGATAATATTTAGATGTCTATAATACAGCCACGCCATACTAACTGTCTCTGTGTCAATTATAACCGAACAGTTGGTTGACAATTTCATCTAAATTTTTTTGACGCAGTAACTTTATCTGAACATGTATATAATCAAAGTATAACATATATATGAGAAAGTAATGTTATAGTTATAGTTATTGCCTTGGTATACTGCCTTTCATACTTCACTCCCAGTCATTTTGTCGTTGCTGCGATCTTCTTGTCAAAATTCAGTAAGGCTGGCATTATTTCTACCAATGTTCTAAATAGATTAGCTATGTATAGATCGGTGGTCATCATGGCTAGATGACGATGACGACCGCTTAGCCTACTAGGTAGCGACCGCGACCCTGCCTACGAAGCTGGAGGTCCCGGGCTCGAATCCCAGGTCGGGTCAGTATTTATGTGATGAATATTGATACTGGTACCGGGTGTTGGTTGTTATATGTATTATGTGGTGTCTTCGCTTGGTACCCAAAACGCAAGCTAATGTTTAGTTCGGGGCCTAGACGTTGTTGTGATGTATACGTTATTATTATATTATTATTTAAATGGGCCAAATATTTAAACAAGAATATAGAATGAAATGATTATGTATCTTCTGACGGATCGTCTGCAATTTCTTACCTTCAATCGATTTGATAGTTACTTTTCAAATGTTTTCACAGTCGCAGAACACGTCAAAAACTTGAGTACTTTTTGAATACGAGTTCCGTCGGGGCACGCAACAGATACAGATCGTAACTTCAATGCTATGTTTGGCAAAAATCTGACTAATGAACGAACTATGGAACGAACGAACGAAATTTTGACTTGCAAATTGGTAGGAACCAAAGTCAATAATTAAGAATTGCAAGTTATTGCAAAAGCGGAACGTTATTAATCTACTATAGAATTAGCAGCATGGTTTGAGATTAACATACCTACAATATTGAGCCAATTGTGCCAAATATGAATTGTTTACGATAACCCCAAGCGAAAACCCCAATAGCTGAATCCGCTTAAACGTCAAAACACTGCCCTCAATGAAGTTCACCTACAGAAAGGTAATAGTGACTGTTTAATGGTCCAGTCGCGGCGTTATCCACTTTAACTTTCTCAGATCTGGTGCATCAATAACAGTCAAGGTCTACAGACCCTACTATCAAACAATTTAAATAAGTTAAACTGGTAGAAAAATAGGTCCGATAGGACAATCAGGGTTATTACTCAACCAGCAGTTAATCAACTAAATACCGCTGGTACTTCATAATTTTGATATTGATATTTGTCCGTGCATCCGTCCGTCAGACAGTTTACGCTTTAACGTCGTTATTTTCCAACCGATTTTTTTTAAACTTGACACAGATTCCCTACTAGAGGTGAACCTCTAGTTTTGCAAGTATTATTTTGGGGCCGATTTGAACTAACAGAGAAAACAGCGGAAGTGAGGGTCATGAGTTACCCAGGATTTTTTTTTAACTAGGCACAGAGATTGATTCCATTTAACCTTTAATTTTGCAAGTAGGTACTTTTTAAGAGCTGATTGCAAATAGAGAAATCGAGAATGGATGAATATTCCATGAGTAGAATTTATTATGCTTGAGGCGTATTTCTTTAATACAATTGCTTAGACTAGTTGTCTTAGATAGATGACAGTTGTACCTCATCACGAGCATAAGCCTTCCGTTTGGGTGGTTCGGAATGCGGGCGGTCAGTGGGCGAAGGAAGAAGGTGTCCCTGGACAGGGTGCACGCGTACCGCCGTAATGGGCGGTGGCGGCGGCGCGGCTAGCGGCGAGCGGCGAGCCACTGGCGACCACCTGCGCGCCGGTTCGGGGGAATTGGCCCGCATGAAGTTGGTGATATGCGTGCGCTCAGGGCTGCGACGCGGCGCCTCCACCTCCGTCGCTCTCAACTCTCTTATACGTGGATTGTGAGGTGGTTCTAACGGCGCCCGCGACACCGACACGAGTAACTTTTCCGCCTCGCGAATAAGTTCACGATATTTCCGTTCCGCTTCTCGGTCCGCTTCGACAAGAGGGTCCCGCTCCCGTGTCGGCGGAGGGACCGGAGCGTGTCTTTGGCGACGGGCGCGTGGTGGTGTCGCACCTAAACATGAAATTACACAAGTTACATTAAGTATATTGATAAAATTGTTGGCCAACCGTTTAAATCTGAAATGTTACCGACCAGCAGACCGAGGCGGCCGCCGTGGTGGGCGACGGCGGCGAGCGCGGCGACGACCTGGTGAAGCCGTGTCGTCGGGTTCGTCCTCATCACCACCATCCAGACCGGTGTCACCGTCAGTGTCAACGTCGGCATCTGACAAAATCGCCGTCTCACGACCTCTTCCGCGCCCCACGCGGCACTCCTCATCACTAGAAGCCCCGCCGCGGTAACATGGCGATCTGAAATGACAATGCCCATTGCGCAATCGACCCAAGTTATTATTACGTTTTTATAAATTGTCTCAAATTGAAACACTGGTCATTGAAGTCTTTTTGAAAATTGTTAGTAGAAAATGATATTTTCAAGAAAGCGGCGCGGCGGCGTGTTTGATATATCATATATTAAAACTAATACACGTGGCGCCATCTTTATGTGTTATACATTTGCATTCGGATGTTTTTATTTCAAGCGATAAGTGCGTATTTGTTCGTGACAATGCATGTTACTTGTGTGAAACCTTATGATTTTTTTTTTTAATTAAATAAGGTATATTGAATAGAATGAAAACAGGTCTAGAAATAGTGCTTTCTGTTGTAAATGATAATAACTGTTAGGTAGCACCTTCTGTGGTAAATTATAGCAAACAATTCGATTTCTATTTATTTCGCTGCATATGTGGATGTTCGGTCTATCACAGTTTCACTACTTTTTTTTCAGAGTTTATCAAACCCCGCTGAATAGAAAATCACAAGATGAAAATCAAAGATATTTTCGCGTACCTAGCTTTATATTTCATATGGCCCTTTTTAAGGGTCAGTCTTTTTATTTTAACAAATAATCAATAGTGTGGGTGGTCGATGTTGAACTTTGTTCTTTGTTTCATTTTGTTGTTTCGTAATAAAAATATACAATATTTTTATTATATAGGTCATTGAAGTGAATTAAACTGGAAATATACAATATTTTTATTACACAACGAAATCTTACAGTCATATTTAACAAAAGATATAAATAAAAATTTTGAAGGTGAGATATAAACGTTTCAATTGTATTGAAATTATATGCTATGGCATCAAATATATGATTACGATAAGAACTCAAATATATTTATCAATTTTTAGCAAAAACCGCGCAGTGAATCTGTCACTATCCACATTTAGTATTATTTTATAGATAATTTTTTTAATATTTTTATTAACTTAAAAATAGTTGAAATTAAAATAGTTCTAATGATTTATTTTTTTTAGTTTCTGTTTCTTATGCAACCATCTATCGGTACCGGTACTACCTACTATGTGTACCTACCATGTTCATATGTAAACTTGTAAGTAGTACCTAAATTAATACACAATTAATAACTGTTTCACGATTGTTTACTTTATTATGCCAGGTGATAATACTGCTGATTATTAAAAAAATTACAATTTTGTTGTTAAAATGTCGAATAAAAAACATACCGTGATAAATGACGCGTGGAATGCAAATCCAGAGAGTACGGTGTATGAAGCAACGGCTGTAGCTGCTTCACCGAATGAGAATGACATGGTGGAGGCGGTGGAGGATGATGATGCGGGGCAGGGGCACGCCGGCGAGTGTTAGGTGACGTCGAGCAGCCCAGCCAAGGGTTGGTGCGGATGCGACAGCGCGGCCTAGGCGAAGGAGTAGCACACACCACCTCCGCCCGTCGCGGGCCAACACTGCCTCGACGCTGAAATAACAGATCTATACTTAGATTGTGTATGACATCACACACACACCTTCATTACAGTAATGTAATGAATAATCTAGCGTAATATGAAGTTTGACCGTGTCGTGGCGACCCGATTGGACTAAGTGAACTTCGTTCTTGAAGCACGAAAGAGTATAGTTACACCTTATGACCTATGTCTGTCATATCACGTACCCCGTAAATGTAATGCGTAACCAAAACCCAGACACAAATTTTCATTGATAACGCACACATTATCAAATATAATAAATTTATATAATTTTATGGGAACAGCAGTTTCTAGTAAAAAAATCAAAACAACGAATTGTTAGGCTACGTGAGACAAAATACAATAATAATCTTAAGATAATAAGTATGGAGCATTGACTTAACAATTTAATAATAAGGATTTGTAGTCTGTAAATAAAAGCGAAATAAAAGCGTACGCAACGTGCGTGTTTTGATGTGGCTGCGGCCCGGCTCCGTTGTCTGCGTCAGTGCATGCAAATAATTATTACGGGTCGGACGTGTCACACTGTTTACGGGAATTTGACGAGAATTAAATCGTGGTAATATTTAAATTAAATTAAAAATAATCTAATAACCGTCTGCAGGCATACACTAATGTTAAATTATAATGTATACTTATCGCAAATACAATATTCAGCTCTTTTTTGCGTCTTTGACGAGTAGTTTTACCATTTTTTACAACACAACTCGGCATCGCGCATGTTTATTCGGCGCTAAGCCGAACTTTTAGCTTTTAGCACTGATTAAAAGCCGGTTGGTGGACTTATTGCGTTTTGGATGACTTTAGAACGCGGACAGCGCATCCAGTTATAATATTTGGTATATCAGTGGTATAGAGTCAAACAACGTATTAACTGTGATAAGCATTTCAGGATGTTTACATGTTGCTTGTTTTTATTTTAATTAAATATAACAATTGTATTATTTAAAGCAAAAAATATATAAACATACATATATAAAATATTCACTCACTAGGTTTGCATCGCCTTTTTAATTATCATAAATAGGGTCAAATCTATTCGTTTTCCCTAATAGGTAAGAACCTATTGGTTAAACTACAAAATAATTTCTTTAGTTGGCGATCGATTGATGTGTTCCTAATTCGAAAGTTTCACGACGGCTAATTTTAACTGCGATCTTTGTTATAAATAAGTATTAATAATGATGATTCATATAAAATAAATAAATTTCTTTGAGATAATTCTAAATCAATGTATAGTATAACACTGGTGATATTAAAAACTTTATCTCTAATGGAAAGCAAATGCTCTTAACCATATATAATTTTTCTCAACAACTAAAGGCAGTAACCAATGGTAGTAACAGAGTTAACACATTCGGAAGTTCGCATTTTAACAACAATTGATGAAAGTAATACGTATTTTGTCTTTTAGTACCACTCAGTACTATAATATTGAGATATGATACGACAAATTATCGAATTGCCGAAGCGATGCGCGAGCAACTGACAATTACGTCGGTCAGCGACCACAGGCGAAATACCCCTCACCGTTACGCCCACACGGTCGCACCTTTCTCCTGCGTGGTATTTATGTTTGACTTCGGTAGTAACTAAACTGTATAATAAATTATTTAAAAAAAAAGGTATTTGAATTTTTTTTATGTACTGTTTTTTTCAAAATTAGTCTTTAGACGATATATAATGCCTTAAAAAACTGGGAATGTAAAAATCTGAGCTTTTATTTCGATCACAATACTATATAAACGTTTCATGAAATATTGGAGGTCTATAAAAAAGTTTTCATAGTCAAATAATAATAGCAATCAATAAAAAGATGGAAGACATTCTCAGTTTTAATACTTTGAAATAAATTATATGTAACTATATTGCAACTACATAACTTTTTGGTATAAAGAAAGGGAAACGTACCTAATGTTTTTTTTTCTTCACACCAAAATGTTTCTATACGTTATTTCAGAAATATAGAAACACTTTTGCAAGACCTGACTGTACACACATTTCGAAGGTACCGCATATGGGAATTGAAATTTTATATTTTCAATATAAAATCTGTTATGAAAAAATATAAATTAAATTAACTTCTGTCCATAAAAAAATTAAATCATTTTTTGTGTAGTGGCTCCATCTCTGGGACAGGACGACAATTCATTTGTCTATTTCCATATTGAACTGATGTTGAATCTTCTTATTTATGGCGTTTTCTGGTTATATTAATTTCGCCATGTTGAATCAATTCATTCAAGATGGTTCAAGTAAATGAGTTCGGAGTTAGCGAGTTGAGTGGCTGGCTTAAATTGGCTGTTGCCTTTGGGTTTACATCGCAGATACAGATCCGGACCTGTACCTCTTGAATCCGGTGTATGCTACTAATGACTCCAACCATGAATCAACAATTTTATCTCACATCCGCAATCTGCGATCCCTATTCGAATATTCATTGAGTCATTGCATCCGCTGAAATCAACAACACCGTGAAAATCCGCAAACTGAAAATGGAGTTGAAGTTGATTTACGAATCTTGCTAGCTGCCGCTAGCCGGATTGTCCGGATTCGGAGCTGGATAGTGGATACATTATTCCACAAGTATCTACTTGATTTTACCCGAATTTATTGGCTAGCTGGCTCTTTATAAAGTAAAAGAGCCTTTCAAAAATTGCGCTCGGTCTCCCTAACGGCAGCCGGGCGCGGGTTATACAGATTTAACTGTTGGGTGTCAGCATCAGTGCTCTCACTTTACGATCACTGCGCACTATGCTCCCCGAGACAAGGAAGTCTTAAATTGCTCATGACTTTTAAAATATATCACTTCTTTCAACAAAAACAGACTGTGTTATAAAACGATTACAGCGACATCTGTTAGCGAGAAATTGAATCAAAAAATGATTTGATTGACCCTTTGCCAAGCCTCTTTATTCTTTAGACACAAATAAATCTGTATAGTACTGAGGTACGTACGTACGTACAGCATATGTATTTTATTTACAAAATGTTTATAACGAAAAATAATTTATGCGTATCAAATCAACGTTAAGTATTTTTATTTATTGTTTGTTTATATGTTACATATTTATTTATTATGTACCTATCTCATTATGAAAAACTTTCTGAAGGGGTTTTTGATCGAGCTTACTCAAAATTAAAAATCTAACGTTATTCGCGTACATCTTTCGACTCCACAATTTTTATGACATCTTTATTTTCGTAATGTGCTTGTGTTTGTATGTAATTATGTTTGTATGACGACCGCTTAGCCTAGTGGGTAGCAACCCTGGCTACGAAGCTGGAGGTCTCGGGTTCGAATCCCAGGTCGGTTCAGTGTTTATATGATTAATATTGATACTGGTACCGGTCTTGGATATCATATGTATGGGGTGTCTTTGCTTGCTACCCAAAATCACAAGCTAATGCTTAGTTTGGGGCCTAGACGTTGTTGTGATGTATACGTTATTATTATTAAATCTGAAGAATCTACATTTTTAGTTATGAACATTGGTAGGCCTGGAATATGTCATCATTTTGTATGTAACTATTACATTTGAAGGCCTTATATTCTGTGACAATACCCTTGAATTTACGTCGTGGAATAAAGGAGCCAATCGATCCGAACAGGAAAACGCCTGTGTAAAAAACAGTAGGAAAAAATATTGATAAACAAAATTGCATTTGTAAGCACAAACATTAAAACTTTTACTTCACATTCGACATTTTGGTCACATATTATTTTTTTTTATATAATTGTTTAAACGTAGGCTGTTTATTGTTTTGTTTGGGTGAACTTATACACCTCATTTCCACCAAGTATAAGACACTGTATTATACTGTCATATCAATACTGTATCACTGTATCATACAGTGTATTATACTTGGTGGAAACGATGTGTAACGAACCTAACATACATATATGTATATCCCAAGGTATGATAAGCGGCACAAGTTAAGAATGCTGGCATTCACACGCGTAGTAAATTATTTAGTTTTTGTTTGGCGATAAAGAGTGGACGTAATAGCCAGTGAAAGCCATCATTCTTAACTCATGTCGCTTACAATAGTCTTTACAATACTATGGTTACAATAATAGTCTGGAATAGAATTATCTATTTCCACTCAATACTCTCAATAAAATTGTTAATATGTCGTAATATCCAGTCTTGTCAACCACTATTTTGAAAAATTAATAACTTAAAACAAAACCATATTTTTTAAAGTAAAAAAGGGAAATTAATTTTATATGTTGAACCATATTTTCGATAGAAAACATAAAAATTGTATGTTAGAAAAAATGGCCAAGTCTAAAAATAATTCATGTACCTATAATCCGAAACCCTCGCGAACGAAACCGGAAGTAATAACTAGTTAATAATTAATAAATAAGTTTAATAATACTTACTAATGATTACCGATAATTAAAGTAAAAAATAATCGGCATCACTTTGTTTCTATCAATTTCAATGCAAAGTTACAAAAACGTGAGCGTGAGACTTTTCCGTGAGATAATGAGGGACAATCGGATTGAGGTGTACCTTAGCAGGTTCGTGGTACAGATGAGTCGTCGGCGGTGCGGGTGGCGGCGGCGGAGCGACGAGCGGCGCGGTAAGCGTAGCGGGCGCTGTACCCGGTGACGTCCCATCCGTGGAGTAACCGGTGCTGTATGCGCTCTCGGGCGACGAGAGGTGTGGCGGTGGAACGGCTGTGCCGGCTGGCGCGGTGGTTGTCGGTGGCCGTGGAGCCTTCTGCTTGCGACGCCGCGCGCGCCCAAGCTGCGCCTCCATCCATGACTTGAGCCGCGCGCCCAGCATTTCGCCACCCCCGCCTGTAAGTTCATAAAAGTTAATTGGATTATCTACTGACTTTTAGATTACGAAATATCATGTACACACATGACGAAAACTTGCAAAATATATTCAAAAATTCTTTATCTATTCTAATACATAAACATTACAATAATTTAAAATGAAGAAACTGAAGAACATTCTGTTAATATTTACAGTGAATATATACAATCTCTTTTCAGAGTTCACAAAAGCAGTTAGACGAAACAGGATGTGACCTAATTTGATATCGCAGGAAGTTCGCCCTCGGCAACCTTTAACGTATACGGTACGTATACGACAGTTGCTCTATCACGTTGCACAGTCTAGGCTAGACTAACATGTGCCTTGAGTTTCTATTATAAGATCGATTTCATTTCCTTTTAAATGCAATTAAGCGGGGAAATACATTTAAGGCGCTATACTTGTATCAATATGTATGTGTCAGCAGTTACGTGTGGTAGACAATAATATTGTACCCATCTATATTACTTGGTTGTGTTTACTATTGTTATCTAGCTTCCTATACTTACAACCTTTACTTAATATTATATTTATGTAATGTATTCTTGTTTATGTATACGTAACTATTCTGATCCAGTTCTGATTATTTTTTCACTAATAGAAGTTCCGACGTCTTATGGGTATGAGCCGTAGAAAGCGCTGCAGTAGGTAAGTTTGTCAATGGTTGGGTCGATATGGATTTGGATTTTTGTACCACATGTATAGTCCAAGGTAAATGTATAATATAAAGGTAATAGACTGTTTCGTAAGGCAAGGTGATAATAATCGCCTAGTTCATCTTTTTTTATATTGTTTCTCTATATTGTATTTTTTTATATTGTTTCTCTATTTTTTATATTGTATAACACGGTTATGAGCCGCCAGGGAGCGGTTTCTTTTTTTGAAATTTTTTATAACGGCTTTTTCATTATTATTATTCCGATAATAGAGTATTCCTGCATCTTTCGAAAGTAAGTAATAAATCAACACAATTAAACACCACAAATAAAATTTATAGAACCATCAAAAAAAACCTAATGAATGTTATTTTATAATGTTTTTTTTATATAATAATTATTAACATATGTTTTTTATAGAACGTTTCACTTTTTTCTAGAAAGTTTCACAATGCATTGGAACGTTCATTTTGGCGGTCTCGGCACAAATGTATAGGGCATGCAAAAATAGATATTGTAAGAATTGACTTATTGTAAGGAGAAAAAGTTTGTATGTTTGTTACAGATATACTGATCCTAATGCGTTATTGAGGACGCTAACATAAAAATGATAAAACTAAGTGAAGGTGAATGGAATAAGTAAAAAGGGGGAATAGAGAAATGAACGAGAGAGTGGAAATATTTAAATCCATTAATGAGTGAGATTGAGACAGTATCGGGTTTAAGGCCAAGACTGCGATAGAAATCGAAACTTAGACCGTAATCAAATTAAGGTCGATACCAGAACCGTAAACGGGAACGAAACAGGGATAGAAATGGTAATCGAAGTTGCGACCGAGATCAGGATCAGGTCCACAATTGAAATTTCGAAGAATATGCGATTACGCGGGTGAAGCCACGAGTAAACCCTTTATACTAATAAAATGTTAGACCTATATTTTAACTTTTAGCAATCCCACATCTAGCTATGATCCGAGCCCTTTCCAACGTTTCCCTATACAATTATATTCCACCTCTTCATCTCCGAGATGTTCCGTGGTCAAAAAATACACCTGAATTCTATGTTCATAGTGTATGTATATAGGTAGGTAATAGAATTTTTTTGGGGAAGCGTTCGAAAGAGTCATAGTTAGTAGATATGAAATTGCTAAATGTTAAAACCATTCAATAGCATCAATGTTAAAAGTAGAAGCGATTAATGCAGGTTTTTTAGTTCCGTCATAAAAAAACCCAGAGCAAAAAGCTTTATTCAAAGTTTAATATCTAGAACTTGATTTCATTGCGTAAGAATTGAACACGGCAAAGACAAAACTAAAAAAAAAAATTGTATAAGAAAAGCATACATACTAAGTATATATAAAGTGATTTTATTAAAATATAAATGATTAAAAAAAAAAAGGTGATTTCAATAGACGTGATAGCATCCATCATTGCTGAAGAACCATTTATACCAAAGAGCGAGAAAGTGCAGAGTTGTGACCAGAATACGAAAGAACAACATGTTTGTTATGGCTGTTCTTTATTTTACTAAGGAGTCTGGAATTGCGCGACACCGTATACTCGTCGATTATAAAAGAGAACTGTCATTCCACCGCCCTCTTCATTTCCTTCAAAGAAAACAATAAAAGGGTGTGATCGATCGAACCTCCACAAACACTCTTCAAGTAAGTGGAATACGTACTTGAAGCTAATGGCTTTATACATCATAGATAGAAATAGAATATAAAAATCGGACAAGTTCCAGTTCTACGATGCGCAGTCTATGTAATAGTATTACGTAGGAATTCATGTATACGTATATACAGCAATATACATAGTGTTATTGACTGTAACTGAAATATATCCGGCACCGCTGTTACGAAATTTTGAAAAATGTTCTTAATCTGTTCTGGGAGTGTAATATGACACTATTTTTATTTATTTTGTACTGATAAAATAAATAAAAATAAAGTCAATAGAATAGAATTAAATTTTTGAAAATTTCGTAACAGCGGTGCTGGCGACCACGCTCCATTTCTTTTTCAAATGTGAAAAAGTACTTCAAAACCCTTCTTTTTAAAAAATCTTATAAAGACAAATTCGGCAACTAATTGATGTGAATGTAATAATAACTAGTAAGAATAGGATACGAAAATATTTTTAATTCAAAAGAACTTCTATAGTGCCTCAAGTAAATCCTACTTTGACATTACTCTGACATCTATCATGATCTATCCTCTTCATATTGTGATCTTTTTCAACTCATAAATTGTTTAATTTCTTTTGATGCCCGACTGTTCGTTGCTGCGAGGTAAAAGTTACTTCTACATCAATAAAAGGAAAAGATATTTACAGTAGAGCCGGCTTAAATAGACAACTCATCAAATTAAAGCCATACAGGCTGTACGAGATTTGCTTACTTTTACCAGTTCTTCATAATGTAATATCGCTATTATAAGTATGCGTCCAAGTGAGACAAAACAACGAAACGGGATGGCGATGAAAACAGAGCTTCACGATTCCAAGACATTCCTTTCTTCGAAACGTGGAAGTAAAAGCCGTTTTGTAGCCATAATAATAATACCTGGGACAAATCAGGTCTGATCCCAAACTAAACAGAGCTTATATTATGAGTACTAGACAACTGATACACATATTTGAAATTTTTTTAATAATAATAACAAATATGTCACACCCAGACACGGAACAAATAGACATATTTTTCCTGTGCGGGAATCGAACCCGCGGCTTTTGGTTTTCTCACCACTCGGCCAATCATTGCCACCAGATTGCTATCTGTCGTCCTATAATGTCACCAAGCAGTGAAGATTGTGTCAATAGCCGTATTGTAATATTATAGTTTGGACCTGAAAAAATTATATGTTGTAGTTAGATAATAAACTAGTGTTTTTAACAGTTCAAAACAAGATAAGTTACATTTAATTCGCCCCATAACTGGTCTCAAATTTATTTACTTTATGATTCGCCCATAAAAAGTCAAAAGTCAACGTAAAATTTGATTATAATTTTCATTTTACTTAAAACTAAGAAATTATTGACTTAAAAGTTAATGTCTTATAAATGGTTTTTACAATTAGGTTACTTTTGTTTCAAATAAATCGAATCATTTTTTTTTTAAATCATTAAAAATAGGAATTTTCGATGCCGCACGAACGAGTCTATGCGCCACCCGACACACCGCTCACATCTATCTCGCTTATTTCCCGGTGTGAGCCAGCGCAAATCGGCCGAACATCCTGGCTTTAACGAATTCCCGTCTCCGAAGGTTATTTAACGTCAAGCTAGATCGTTCTCGCCCCGAGGGTTCTTCGCGAAAGGACTTACCAATATGTCGGCACGAACCGATGGAAAACGAATAGCTGCGGAAAAGAAGAATGAGGGCGGCTTACCCGACTCAGAGGGTGTAAAGTTACGGGATTTCGCTAATATTAGCAATCCATTACTGAACGCTTGCGGGTTCACGCGGTCCACAATGGTGACGTATAGTATTGTACGACCGTTCGCTCCCCGGGGCAAATAGCGCGGAACGTGCCGACTTTATAAAGTGTGGCAAAAGTCCACGGAAAATCGTCTCCTATTTGAACTAAGGCTAAATAAACCAAAATAGTTTGTGTCTATATCAGCGTTTAATAACGTATGCCGTTGTGCGTAAATGCGAAAGACGTTAACCTCAGGGTGAGGGAGCATGGAGTTATGGCGATCGAGTGACAGCAATAAATTCCGTTTTAATTTAAACGCGGATCCATAAAAAGATACCAAATACACTTTGTGTCCTTATTGACTAACTAACCGGCTGGTCGAGCGGTTGGAAATACTGCAGAGGCAAAGGCCGCAGGTTCGATCCCCGTCAGGGTGAAATATTTATGTGCATAAAGTTGTCTATTGTTTGATTGTACAATATCTAAAAATACGTTATCTGCCTAGTTTAGATCTTCTGTAAGACGTCCCAGATACTATCTATACTAATATTATAAAGCTGAAGAGTTTGTTTGTTTGTTTAAACGCGCAAATCTCAGAAACTACTGGTTCAAATTGAAAAATTATTTTTGTCTTGGATAGTCCATTTATCGAGGAAGGCTATAGGCTATACTACATCACGCTACGACCAATAAGAGTGGAGCATCAATGAAAAGTGTTGCAAAAACGGGAAAAATTATTTTTTTTGAGAGCTTCCGTCGCGCGCGCTGCGTAAACGGTTGATGTTAAGCAAAAATCATGTATTACGGAATTGTTTCCCTTTAAAAGTTCTAACCAAAAGTCCGCGACAGCATATGTGTATCTTTTAAGGTTCACTTACTATATCCTTTTTTATGACAGTCAAATTTGTTCTAACATAATGTACTATTTGCGAAGATGTTTTTTAAACGTGATATTAATCCATATCAAATTAAATACGTCAGTTGTCTTAATCAATTCATGCATATTATAATTGCCCTTTACACCACACAATTTAAATTAATATCTTAGCAGTTTTTATCGAAATATGAAAACTATAGCGGGAGAAAATAAATTCGCTGTCTGCTGCTATTCGTTAACTTTTTACTTCCAAACCACGCAATAGACTTTAATACGGTTTTCAGTAATATCTTATTTTCTTATTATCTTATAATCTATATAATAGAAATACTTATTATAAAGCTGAAGAGTTTGTTTGTTTGTGTGTTTGTTTGAATGCGCTAATTTCTGAAATTATTAGTCGGATTTGAAAAATTCTTTTTGCCTTTGATAACTTGAATCTAGCGGAGGGTTATAGGCTATATATATGAAAACGAACTGTCTGTCTATTCGAGCAAATCGGCTTCGGCCAAAACGCCTTAACCGATTTCGATAACCGAAACTTTACTCATATGGAAAGGATGTAGTCAAAAAAAACGTACAGAACTTTTTCTATGTCTGTCTGTACGTCCATCTGTCTGAACCGATTTTAATGAAACATCACAAGTATGAAAAGAAGGTTGTCAAAACTAACAAATGTTACTTTTTGTCCGTCTGTCTGTCTGTACGTGTATCTGTCTATTTGAGCTAATCTCCAACGACTAAACAGATTTTAAGGAAACTTTGCAGACGGGACAGAAGGTTGTCAAGAGATTTGACATTAGCTACTTCTTGTCCGTCTGTACGTCTATGTGTCTATTCAATTCAATTTTATTTATTCGAGCTAATTTCCAATGCAGCTGAACATATTTTAATGAAACTTTGCAGACGTGAAAGAAGGTTGTCAGGAGTGTCATAAGCTACTTTTTGTGTTTGTTTGTCTGTCTATTTGTCTGTCGTTTTTCCACACTGATCTATCAACGTACAATCAAAACTACTAAGTCTAGGAAGCTTAAATTTGGAACATAAGTTTATTTTATAACGTGAGCATTAAATTAAGAAAGGCTTCTTTAGAAATTTAAAACTTAAAGGTGGGAATGGAGGGACTTAAATAAAGACGTGTTTCAGGGTTTTTAGATTTCCACCTTTTAAGGGTGGGAAACGAGAGATGAAAAATTGTATCAGTTTTTTTAAAAGGTGGAAGGGGAATGAAGATTGAAAGTTTGAATGGGTGTAACCAAAATTGCTTCCAGCAAAAAGTACGTATAAACCATCTCGAACGTTAATAGTGCCTATAACAGGAATTCGTAGTCTACGCAAGCGAAGCTGCGGGCGGTCGCTAGTTGTTTTATAAAATGATTTTTATTATTTCTCCACAACCTCAATTCATGCAAATATTTTGCCCTTTGTAAAATATAAATAAATACCTAGGTACTCCATCCTCCCAGATAAAAAATAGTTACGATCTTCAGAAATACCCTAAAGTTATAAAATTGTTAAAATACATGTTTCTTAAAACGATCGCAGATTTGCAAAATACGAAAATCTCTGTTCATTAATAAATCATGTATTCATTCATTCGTGTTGTAGTTATAAAATCCCCGAGCATGAGAAAAAGAAGAAAGCGACGACGAGCGCCAGACTACAGCTAATTGTGAGGCGTTTGCAAGTCAAACATCCCCCACAATCCACATGTCTGCCTTTGAGCTTAGCATTTTGTAGACACGGCATAGCTGCAGAGCTTATGTCCTCTAAATTGTAGCGTCGTAGCATTAATGCCAAGTTTTAACGAACATTTGCTCTGTTATGAATGACAGTTAGATAAATAATTACAGTTTAGACTAATCAACAATATCATGTAAATGTAAATCGTATTGTAAATAAATGTGTATGTAATGTAGATGAACTGAGAATAATATAAATAAAAGTTAAATAAATAATATTGTTAATAAAAAAATAAATCGGTTGAAATATATATGGCGTTTAAGCATAAAAGCAGTTTCGTCAAAATTATTTTAGTTTAAAATTTTGATACTATCAAATAAATACAGTTTAGAGCATGTTCTGTAACACATTACATTATAGATATACTATATTACAATAATATTCATATATTATGCATGTTGAACCAATTATATTACATTATTGTAGATGAACACGCCTAAATTGTACTTTTATTACTAGATAGGTACCTACTATCAAAATTTTAAAGGAAAAACCAATGCTCATGCTCTATCTAAGAAATATACCTACAGATTCATTATTAAGTATAATATCCTAACCATTATTGTTTATCGCGTTTAATTAAATTGTTTGAACTGCATTTTTCGAAAAAGAGAAGTTAAAAATAGTTTACTTTTTCTAGACCTCGTTTCCATTTTAAATTACACTATGTCAGATACAAGAACACACGTAGGTACAGATGTATCAGAAAGTAATAGGAATCGGTTAACATCGGACGCGCAGGTTTGCCTGCATGTATTCAATGAAATAATTTTAATAAGAAAAAGTCATAAATTATAACGAAAATACTGTTAAAAGAAACTTTATTACTAAATACATTTGGTTCAAATTGTCTTGCAAATTGCAGGTACGTCCAGTCACATTACTTTTCTGATAATAATAATAATAACGTATACATCACAACAACGTCTAGGCCCCAAACTAAGCATTAGCTTGTGTTTTGGGTACCAAGCGAAGACACCACATACATATAACAACCATGACCCGGTACTAGTATCAATATTCATCATATTGTTACGAACGGACAGAGTAATGACCGCCATCTAGCGTCAACTAGTAAAACCACTTTGTAGAAGGGTTTACAATAAGGACACACGAAACCCCTACTCAATACTAGATGGCGTTGGAGGAAAGAACCGCGGGGCTTTCTGGAACTATTTAGTGATTTCTGGAATGTTCTCGAGTTCCTTACGACTCATATAAATAGCTGCAGGAGCGTGAGCGATCTCAGTTCAATTTTTGGCCTACTTTCGACGCGACTAAGAGCGAAACTAGTGATACAAGTGAAACCTACGACTTGGCTACGACCTAATACATCGTGAGTGCTTAGTGTTTGGACTTAGTGCTTAGTGTTTGTGTTAGTGTTAGTGTAGTGCTAGTGTTAGTGAATAAAGTCTTCAAAAGAGTCAGCAGGTCTTTCTCTCCGATACTCGAACCTTAACACGTAACAACTGGTGTCGGAAGTGAAATTTGGAGATGCCATTGACTCCGAGAGAGGACTTCCATGAGGGCGTCAGGACAAGGGGACGAGCTGCGGAGGCCACGCCCACTGAGGACCAAGCTCCGCCCACTGTGGGCGGAGCCACACCCACTGGCCCCGCCCACCAGGCCCCGCCAACTGACCACGCCCCTCAGGCTCCGCCCACTTTGGCTCAAGCTCCGCCCACTGTGGGCGGAGCCACACTCACTGGCCCCGCCCACCAGGACACGCCCACCAGACAAGCCACGCCCACCAGCGGCACCGTACCGTCTACTGCATCTCAAGTGGCTCTTCAATTAGGAAGTATAATTGAATTGATGGAGCTGCAGAGGGCTGAAATCCAGGCAATAAAGGATTCACAAGAATGCAAGCTCGGCGCTTTACAGGAATCGCAAGAACGCAAGCTCGGCGCTTTACAGGAATCGCAAGAACGCAAGCTCGGCGCTTTACAGGAATCACAACAGCAACAACTACGGATTCGTGACTGAGCTACTCGATGACTGCAAGAGTAATCTGACTTATTTGCAGGGCATGAAAGCTAAGAAGTTTTTACAGCGCTACGCGAATATCTTCTCCAGTCAAGAAGGGGACCTTGGAAGAACGTCGATGGTTCAGCACAGAATAGATACCGGAAACGAGAGACCAATTCGTCAACGAGCAAGACGGATACCGATTGCGAAGGAAAAAGAAGTTGAAGGTCTTTTGGAGGACATGAGAAAGAATAAGATTATTGAACCGTCTGCAAGTCCGTGGTGCTCACCTGTGGTATTAGTGAAGAAGAAAGATGGTAGCACGAGATTTTGTGTGGACTATAGGCGTCTCAATGATGTCACTAAGAAGGACAGTTACCCGTTACCACGAATCGACGACACCTTGGATACCTTGAGTGGCATGAAATGGTTCTCGACCTTAGACCTGAAATCTGGATACTGGCAAGTGGAAATTCATCCAAAAGACAAGGAGAAGACAGCGTTCTCGACCGGTAAAGGGTTATGGCAGTTTAACGTCATGCCCTTCGGATTGTGCAACGCGCCTGCCACGTTTGAGCGACTCATGGAGTGTGTACTGGCAGGCTTAGTTATAGAGGCTTGCTTAGTCTATTTGGATGATGTCATCATTGTCGGCCGTGACTTCGAGGACCATTTGCGAAACTTGGAGCGAGTTTTCGCCAAAATAGAGGGAGCCAAATTAAAGTTGAACCCGAAAAAGTGTCGTTTATTCAGGAGTGAGGTCAATTATCTCGGCCATGTTATTTCCAGTAATGGAATCCAGACAGACCCAGAGAAACTGGAAGCAGTTCAAAAATGGCCTACCCCTAAGGACAAAACGGAAGTGCGGGCATTCCTCGGCCTATGCTCATACTACAGGCGTTTTGTTAAGGGATTCTCAGAGATAGCCAAGCCATTACATCGGCTGACAGAAGATAAACGACAATTTAGTTGGGATGAGACTTGTGAAGATTCGTTTCAGAAACTGAAGAAACATTTGTGCGAAACACCAATCCTGGGGTATCCACAAACTGAAGGTCTGTTTATAGTCGACACGGACGCAAGCAACACGGCCATTGGAGGGGTGTTATCTCAAAAACAGGGTGAAAGAGAAGTTGTTATCGCATATTTCAGCAAATCTTTATCTAGGCCAGAGAGAAACTACTGTGTGACAAGAAGAGAACTCTTGGCTGTTGTAAAGACGCTACAACATTTCAACAAATACCTCATCGGGAGACAGTTTTTACTGCGAACTGATCACGCAGCCTTGAAGTGGCTACTGCAATTCAAGAACCCGGAAGGTCAAGTGGCTCGATGGATTGAACAGCTCCAAGAGTATGACTTCAAGACGGAACACCGCAGCAGAAAGACGCATGGGAATGCCGACGCACTCTCACGAAGGCCGTGTTCGGAAGACTGCAAACATTGTGTTAAACAGGAATCTAAGGAAGTAACATTGAAGCTAACAAGAACAAGTCCTTTGGGTCTCTGGGAGAATGATGCCATGAGGGAGGCTCAAGAAAGAGATGACGACCTTCGGCACATCATCACATGGAAGAAACGGGGTGATGTAAAACCGATCTGGAGTGAGGTCGCACCCACTGGCGCTGTCACTAAAGCGTACTGGGCGCAATGGGACAGTCTGATACTCCAAAACGGAATACTCTACCGGAAATGGGAGAAGACTAACGGCAGAGAGTTCCATCTTCAGATAATTGTCCCACGAGCGAGAGTACCAGATGTTCTCCGTGAAATACATGATGGCATATCAGGAGGTCATCTAGGTGTCAAGAGGACGTTAACAAAAGTACGAGAACGATTCTACTGGTTGCATTGTCGAGATGATGTACAGGATTGGTGCCGCAAATGTACTACGTGCGCTGCTGTAAAAGGACCACAGACCAGGAGCCGTGGGAACCTGCGGTTGTATAACGTCGGTGCACCGTGGGAACGAATTGCAGTTGACGTAGCTGGGCCATTTCCTGTAACGGAATCGGGAAACAAGTATTTTATGGTCGTCATTGACTACTTCACCAAATGGCCCGAAGTGTTCGCCATACCGAACCAAGAAGCTACAACAGTCGCTTCTAAGTTAGTCGAAGAAGTGATATGTCGCTTTGGTGTGCCTCTAGAAATCCATTCTGATCAGGGCAGGAACTTCGAATCGCAAGTATTCCAGGAAGTGTGCAGAATTTTGGGCATGCATAAGACGAGGACTACCGCGTACCATCCACAGTCTGATGGAATGGTTGAGAGGTTTAACCAGACCCTTGAGAGGCATTTGGCGAAATTGGTAGACGACAAACAAAAGGATTGGGACAAGTATATACCACTCTTCCTTCTGTCGTACCGAAGCGCCGAGCACGAGAGCATAAAAGCTACCCCGGCGTATGTCAATTACGGTAGAGAACTACGAATACCAGTAGACTTATTGACAGGAGGGTCACCGGAGGAACCAAAGACCGTACAAGACTATTTCTGCGATTTAAGGGAAAAAATGCGCTATATACACGCCTTGGTTCGGGAAAATGGGTTACAGTCAAGTGAAAACATGAAAACCAGATACGACCGGAAATCGAACACGAGCGGCTTCGAGGAAGGGTCACTGGTGTGGCTGCATAACCCAACTTGCCGGAAAGGAAAATCTCCAAAGTTGCAGACCAAGTGGGACGGTCCATACAAAGTGGTTACCCGACTGAATGATGTGACTTATAGGATTCAAAAGCAACCTAGAGGGACATTCAAAGTGGTACACATAGACCGTCTGGCGCGCTACCATGGCAGTAACAACGATGCTCGGGACGAGCATCTCTAAGAGGGGAGTAGTGTTACGAACGGACAGAGTAATGACCGCCATCTAGCGTCAACTAAACCACTACTAAGTAAAACCACTTTGTAGAAGGGTTTACAATAAGGACACACGAAACCCCTACTCAATACTAGATGGCGTTGGAGGAAAGAACCGCGGGGCTTTCTGGAACTATTTAGTGATTTCTGGAATGTTCTCGAGTTCCTTACGACTCATATAAATAGCTGCAGGAGCGTGAGCGATCTCAGTTCAATTTTTGGCCTACTTTCGACGCGACTAAGAGCGAAACTAGTGATACAAGTGAAACCTACGACTTGGCTACGACCTAATACATCGTGAGTGCTTAGTGTTTGGACTTAGTGCTTAGTGTTTGTGTTAGTGTTAGTGTAGTGCTAGTGTTAGTGAATAAAGTCTTCAAAAGAGTCAGCAGGTCTTTCTCTCCGATACTCGAACCTTAACACGTAACAACTGGTGTCGGAAGTGAAATTTGGAGATGCCATTGACTCCGAGAGAGGACTTCCATGAGGGCGTCAGGACAAGGGGACGAGCTGCGGAGGCCACGCCCACTGAGGACCAAGCTCCGCCCACTGTGGGCGGAGCCACACCCACTGGCCCCGCCCACCAGGCCCCGCCAACTGACCACGCCCCTCAGGCTCCGCCCACTTTGGCTCAAGCTCCGCCCACTGTGGGCGGAGCCACACTCACTGGCCCCGCCCACCAGGACACGCCCACCAGACAAGCCACGCCCACCAGCGGCACCGTACCGTCTACTGCATCTCAAGTGGCTCTTCAATTAGGAAGTATAATTGAATTGATGGAGCTGCAGAGGGCTGAAATCCAGGCAATAAAGGATTCACAAGAATGCAAGCTCGGCGCTTTACAGGAATCGCAAGAACGCAAGCTCGGCGCTTTACAGGAATCGCAAGAACGCAAGCTCGGCGCTTTACAGGAATCACAACAGCAACAACTACGGATTCGTGACTGAGCTACTCGATGACTGCAAGAGTAATCTGACTTATTTGCAGGGCATGAAAGCTAAGAAGTTTTTACAGCGCTACGCGAATATCTTCTCCAGTCAAGAAGGGGACCTTGGAAGAACGTCGATGGTTCAGCACAGAATAGATACCGGAAACGAGAGACCAATTCGTCAACGAGCAAGACGGATACCGATTGCGAAGGAAAAAGAAGTTGAAGGTCTTTTGGAGGACATGAGAAAGAATAAGATTATTGAACCGTCTGCAAGTCCGTGGTGCTCACCTGTGGTATTAGTGAAGAAGAAAGATGGTAGCACGAGATTTTGTGTGGACTATAGGCGTCTCAATGATGTCACTAAGAAGGACAGTTACCCGTTACCACGAATCGACGACACCTTGGATACCTTGAGTGGCATGAAATGGTTCTCGACCTTAGACCTGAAATCTGGATACTGGCAAGTGGAAATTCATCCAAAAGACAAGGAGAAGACAGCGTT
Source organism: Luffia ferchaultella (assembly GCA_949709985.1). Classification (NCBI taxonomy): domain Eukaryota; kingdom Metazoa; phylum Arthropoda; class Insecta; order Lepidoptera; family Psychidae; genus Luffia; species Luffia ferchaultella. The sequence goes on along the minus strand of OX453240.1, from coordinate 14,057,676 downwards.
CTCGACCGGTAAAGGGTTATGGCAGTTTAACGTCATGCCCTTCGGATTGTGCAACGCGCCTGCCACGTTTGAGCGACTCATGGAGTGTGTACTGGCAGGCTTAGTTATAGAGGCTTGCTTAGTCTATTTGGATGATGTCATCATTGTCGGCCGTGACTTCGAGGACCATTTGCGAAACTTGGAGCGAGTTTTCGCCAAAATAGAGGGAGCCAAATTAAAGTTGAACCCGAAAAAGTGTCGTTTATTCAGGAGTGAGGTCAATTATCTCGGCCATGTTATTTCCAGTAATGGAATCCAGACAGACCCAGAGAAACTGGAAGCAGTTCAAAAATGGCCTACCCCTAAGGACAAAACGGAAGTGCGGGCATTCCTCGGCCTATGCTCATACTACAGGCGTTTTGTTAAGGGATTCTCAGAGATAGCCAAGCCATTACATCGGCTGACAGAAGATAAACGACAATTTAGTTGGGATGAGACTTGTGAAGATTCGTTTCAGAAACTGAAGAAACATTTGTGCGAAACACCAATCCTGGGGTATCCACAAACTGAAGGTCTGTTTATAGTCGACACGGACGCAAGCAACACGGCCATTGGAGGGGTGTTATCTCAAAAACAGGGTGAAAGAGAAGTTGTTATCGCATATTTCAGCAAATCTTTATCTAGGCCAGAGAGAAACTACTGTGTGACAAGAAGAGAACTCTTGGCTGTTGTAAAGACGCTACAACATTTCAACAAATACCTCATCGGGAGACAGTTTTTACTGCGAACTGATCACGCAGCCTTGAAGTGGCTACTGCAATTCAAGAACCCGGAAGGTCAAGTGGCTCGATGGATTGAACAGCTCCAAGAGTATGACTTCAAGACGGAACACCGCAGCAGAAAGACGCATGGGAATGCCGACGCACTCTCACGAAGGCCGTGTTCGGAAGACTGCAAACATTGTGTTAAACAGGAATCTAAGGAAGTAACATTGAAGCTAACAAGAACAAGTCCTTTGGGTCTCTGGGAGAATGATGCCATGAGGGAGGCTCAAGAAAGAGATGACGACCTTCGGCACATCATCACATGGAAGAAACGGGGTGATGTAAAACCGATCTGGAGTGAGGTCGCACCCACTGGCGCTGTCACTAAAGCGTACTGGGCGCAATGGGACAGTCTGATACTCCAAAACGGAATACTCTACCGGAAATGGGAGAAGACTAACGGCAGAGAGTTCCATCTTCAGATAATTGTCCCACGAGCGAGAGTACCAGATGTTCTCCGTGAAATACATGATGGCATATCAGGAGGTCATCTAGGTGTCAAGAGGACGTTAACAAAAGTACGAGAACGATTCTACTGGTTGCATTGTCGAGATGATGTACAGGATTGGTGCCGCAAATGTACTACGTGCGCTGCTGTAAAAGGACCACAGACCAGGAGCCGTGGGAACCTGCGGTTGTATAACGTCGGTGCACCGTGGGAACGAATTGCAGTTGACGTAGCTGGGCCATTTCCTGTAACGGAATCGGGAAACAAGTATTTTATGGTCGTCATTGACTACTTCACCAAATGGCCCGAAGTGTTCGCCATACCGAACCAAGAAGCTACAACAGTCGCTTCTAAGTTAGTCGAAGAAGTGATATGTCGCTTTGGTGTGCCTCTAGAAATCCATTCTGATCAGGGCAGGAACTTCGAATCGCAAGTATTCCAGGAAGTGTGCAGAATTTTGGGCATGCATAAGACGAGGACTACCGCGTACCATCCACAGTCTGATGGAATGGTTGAGAGGTTTAACCAGACCCTTGAGAGGCATTTGGCGAAATTGGTAGACGACAAACAAAAGGATTGGGACAAGTATATACCACTCTTCCTTCTGTCGTACCGAAGCGCCGAGCACGAGAGCATAAAAGCTACCCCGGCGTATGTCAATTACGGTAGAGAACTACGAATACCAGTAGACTTATTGACAGGAGGGTCACCGGAGGAACCAAAGACCGTACAAGACTATTTCTGCGATTTAAGGGAAAAAATGCGCTATATACACGCCTTGGTTCGGGAAAATGGGTTACAGTCAAGTGAAAACATGAAAACCAGATACGACCGGAAATCGAACACGAGCGGCTTCGAGGAAGGGTCACTGGTGTGGCTGCATAACCCAACTTGCCGGAAAGGAAAATCTCCAAAGTTGCAGACCAAGTGGGACGGTCCATACAAAGTGGTTACCCGACTGAATGATGTGACTTATAGGATTCAAAAGCAACCTAGAGGGACATTCAAAGTGGTACACATAGACCGTCTGGCGCGCTACCATGGCAGTAACAACGATGCTCGGGACGAGCATCTCTAAGAGGGGAGTAGTGTTACGAACGGACAGAGTAATGACCGCCATCTAGCGTCAACTAAACCACTACTAAGTAAAACCACTTTGTAGAAGGGTTTACAATAAGGACACACGAAACCCCTACTCAATACTAGATGGCGTTGGAGGAAAGAACCGCGGGGCTTTCTGGAACTATTTAGTGATTTCTGGAATGTTCTCGAGTTCCTTACGACTCATATAAATAGCTGCAGGAGCGTGAGCGATCTCAGTTCAATTTTTGGCCTACTTTCGACGCGACTAAGAGCGAAACTAGTGATACAAGTGAAACCTACGACTTGGCTACGACCTAATACATCGTGAGTGCTTAGTGTTTGGACTTAGTGCTTAGTGTTTGTGTTAGTGTTAGTGTAGTGCTAGTGTTAGTGAATAAAGTCTTCAAAAGAGTCAGCAGGTCTTTCTCTCCGATACTCGAACCTTAACACGTAACAACTGGTGTCGGAAGTGAAATTTGGAGATGCCATTGACTCCGAGAGAGGACTTCCATGAGGGCGTCAGGACAAGGGGACGAGCTGCGGAGGCCACGCCCACTGAGGACCAAGCTCCGCCCACTGTGGGCGGAGCCACACCCACTGGCCCCGCCCACCAGGCCCCGCCAACTGACCACGCCCCTCAGGCTCCGCCCACTTTGGCTCAAGCTCCGCCCACTGTGGGCGGAGCCACACTCACTGGCCCCGCCCACCAGGACACGCCCACCAGACAAGCCACGCCCACCAGCGGCACCGTACCGTCTACTGCATCTCAAGTGGCTCTTCAATTAGGAAGTATAATTGAATTGATGGAGCTGCAGAGGGCTGAAATCCAGGCAATAAAGGATTCACAAGAATGCAAGCTCGGCGCTTTACAGGAATCGCAAGAACGCAAGCTCGGCGCTTTACAGGAATCGCAAGAACGCAAGCTCGGCGCTTTACAGGAATCACAACAGCAACAACTACGGATTCGTGACTGAGCTACTCGATGACTGCAAGAGTAATCTGACTTATTTGCAGGGCATGAAAGCTAAGAAGTTTTTACAGCGCTACGCGAATATCTTCTCCAGTCAAGAAGGGGACCTTGGAAGAACGTCGATGGTTCAGCACAGAATAGATACCGGAAACGAGAGACCAATTCGTCAACGAGCAAGACGGATACCGATTGCGAAGGAAAAAGAAGTTGAAGGTCTTTTGGAGGACATGAGAAAGAATAAGATTATTGAACCGTCTGCAAGTCCGTGGTGCTCACCTGTGGTATTAGTGAAGAAGAAAGATGGTAGCACGAGATTTTGTGTGGACTATAGGCGTCTCAATAATGTCACTAAGAAGGACAGTTACCCGTTACCACGAATCGACGACACCTTGGATACCTTGAGTGGCATGAAATGGTTCTCGACCTTAGACCTGAAATCTGGATACTGGCAAGTGGAAATTCATCCAAAAGACAAGGAGAAGACAGCGTTCTCGACCGGTAAAGGGTTATGGCAGTTTAACGTCATGCCCTTCGGATTGTGCAACGCGCCTGCCACGTTTGAGCGACTCATGGAGTGTGTACTGGCAGGCTTAGTTATAGAGGCTTGCTTAGTCTATTTGGATGATGTCATCATTGTCGGCCGTGACTTCGAGGACCATTTGCGAAACTTGGAGCGAGTTTTCGCCAAAATAGAGGGAGCCAAATTAAAGTTGAACCCGAAAAAGTGTCGTTTATTCAGGAGTGAGGTCAATTATCTCGGCCATGTTATTTCCAGTAATGGAATCCAGACAGACCCAGAGAAACTGGAAGCAGTTCAAAAATGGCCTACCCCTAAGGACAAAACGGAAGTGCGGGCATTCCTCGGCCTATGCTCATACTACAGGCGTTTTGTTAAGGGATTCTCAGAGATAGCCAAGCCATTACATCGGCTGACAGAAGATAAACGACAATTTAGTTGGGATGAGACTTGTGAAGATTCGTTTCAGAAACTGAAGAAACATTTGTGCGAAACACCAATCCTGGGGTATCCACAAACTGAAGGTCTGTTTATAGTCGACACGGACGCAAGCAACACGGCCATTGGAGGGGTGTTATCTCAAAAACAGGGTGAAAGAGAAGTTGTTATCGCATATTTCAGCAAATCTTTATCTAGGCCAGAGAGAAACTACTGTGTGACAAGAAGAGAACTCTTGGCTGTTGTAAAGACGCTACAACATTTCAACAAATACCTCATCGGGAGACAGTTTTTACTGCGAACTGATCACGCAGCCTTGAAGTGGCTACTGCAATTCAAGAACCCGGAAGGTCAAGTGGCTCGATGGATTGAACAGCTCCAAGAGTATGACTTCAAGACGGAACACCGCAGCAGAAAGACGCATGGGAATGCCGACGCACTCTCACGAAGGCCGTGTTCGGAAGACTGCAAACATTGTGTTAAACAGGAATCTAAGGAAGTAACATTGAAGCTAACAAGAACAAGTCCTTTGGGTCTCTGGGAGAATGATGCCATGAGGGAGGCTCAAGAAAGAGATGACGACCTTCGGCACATCATCACATGGAAGAAACGGGGTGATGTAAAACCGATCTGGAGTGAGGTCGCACCCACTGGCGCTGTCACTAAAGCGTACTGGGCGCAATGGGACAGTCTGATACTCCAAAACGGAATACTCTACCGGAAATGGGAGAAGACTAACGGCAGAGAGTTCCATCTTCAGATAATTGTCCCACGAGCGAGAGTACCAGATGTTCTCCGTGAAATACATGATGGCATATCAGGAGGTCATCTAGGTGTCAAGAGGACGTTAACAAAAGTACGAGAACGATTCTACTGGTTGCATTGTCGAGATGATGTACAGGATTGGTGCCGCAAATGTACTACGTGCGCTGCTGTAAAAGGACCACAGACCAGGAGCCGTGGGAACCTGCGGTTGTATAACGTCGGTGCACCGTGGGAACGAATTGCAGTTGACGTAGCTGGGCCATTTCCTGTAACGGAATCGGGAAACAAGTATTTTATGGTCGTCATTGACTACTTCACCAAATGGCCCGAAGTGTTCGCCATACCGAACCAAGAAGCTACAACAGTCGCTTCTAAGTTAGTCGAAGAAGTGATATGTCGCTTTGGTGTGCCTCTAGAAATCCATTCTGATCAGGGCAGGAACTTCGAATCGCAAGTATTCCAGGAAGTGTGCAGAATTTTGGGCATGCATAAGACGAGGACTACCGCGTACCATCCACAGTCTGATGGAATGGTTGAGAGGTTTAACCAGACCCTTGAGAGGCATTTGGCGAAATTGGTAGACGACAAACAAAAGGATTGGGACAAGTATATACCACTCTTCCTTCTGTCGTACCGAAGCGCCGAGCACGAGAGCATAAAAGCTACCCCGGCGTATGTCAATTACGGTAGAGAACTACGAATACCAGTAGACTTATTGACAGGAGGGTCACCGGAGGAACCAAAGACCGTACAAGACTATTTCTGCGATTTAAGGGAAAAAATGCGCTATATACACGCCTTGGTTCGGGAAAATGGGTTACAGTCAAGTGAAAACATGAAAACCAGATACGACCGGAAATCGAACACGAGCGGCTTCGAGGAAGGGTCACTGGTGTGGCTGCATAACCCAACTTGCCGGAAAGGAAAATCTCCAAAGTTGCAGACCAAGTGGGACGGTCCATACAAAGTGGTTACCCGACTGAATGATGTGACTTATAGGATTCAAAAGCAACCTAGAGGGACATTCAAAGTGGTACACATAGACCGTCTGGCGCGCTACCATGGCAGTAACAACGATGCTCGGGACGAGCATCTCTAAGAGGGGAGTAGTGTTACGAACGGACAGAGTAATGACCGCCATCTAGCGTCAACTAAACCACTACTAAGTAAAACCACTTTGTAGAAGGGTTTACAATAAGGACACACGAAACCCCTACTCAATACTAGATGGCGTTGGAGGAAAGAACCGCGGGGCTTTCTGGAACTATTTAGTGATTTCTGGAATGTTCTCGAGTTCCTTACGACTCATATAAATAGCTGCAGGAGCGTGAGCGATCTCAGTTCAATTTTTGGCCTACTTTCGACGCGACTAAGAGCGAAACTAGTGATACAAGTGAAACCTACGACTTGGCTACGACCTAATACATCGTGAGTGCTTAGTGTTTGGACTTAGTGCTTAGTGTTTGTGTTAGTGTTAGTGTAGTGCTAGTGTTAGTGAATAAAGTCTTCAAAAGAGTCAGCAGGTCTTTCTCTCCGATACTCGAACCTTAACACGTAACAACTGGTGTCGGAAGTGAAATTTGGAGATGCCATTGACTCCGAGAGAGGACTTCCATGAGGGCGTCAGGACAAGGGGACGAGCTGCGGAGGCCACGCCCACTGAGGACCAAGCTCCGCCCACTGTGGGCGGAGCCACACCCACTGGCCCCGCCCACCAGGCCCCGCCAACTGACCACGCCCCTCAGGCTCCGCCCACTTTGGCTCAAGCTCCGCCCACTGTTGGCGGAGCCACACTCACTGGCCCCGCCCACCAGGACACGCCCACCAGACAAGCCACGCCCACCAGCGGCACCGTACCGTCTACTGCATCTCAAGTGGCTCTTCAATTAGGAAGTATAATTGAATTGATGGAGCTGCAGAGGGCTGAAATCCAGGCAATAAAGGATTCACAAGAATGCAAGCTCGGCGCTTTACAGGAATCGCAAGAACGCAAGCTCGGCGCTTTACAGGAATCGCAAGAACGCAAGCTCGGCGCTTTACAGGAATCACAACAGCAACAACTACGGATTCGTGACTGAGCTACTCGATGACTGCAAGAGTAATCTGACTTATTTGCAGGGCATGAAAGCTAAGAAGTTTTTACAGCGCTACGCGAATATCTTCTCCAGTCAAGAAGGGGACCTTGGAAGAACGTCGATGGTTCAGCACAGAATAGATACCGGAAACGAGAGACCAATTCGTCAACGAGCAAGACGGATACCGATTGCGAAGGAAAAAGAAGTTGAAGGTCTTTTGGAGGACATGAGAAAGAATAAGATTATTGAACCGTCTGCAAGTCCGTGGTGCTCACCTGTGGTATTAGTGAAGAAGAAAGATGGTAGCACGAGATTTTGTGTGGACTATAGGCGTCTCAATGATGTCACTAAGAAGGACAGTTACCCGTTACCACGAATCGACGACACCTTGGATACCTTGAGTGGCATGAAATGGTTCTCGACCTTAGACCTGAAATCTGGATACTGGCAAGTGGAAATTCATCCAAAAGACAAGGAGAAGACAGCGTTCTCGACCGGTAAAGGGTTATGGCAGTTTAACGTCATGCCCTTCGGATTGTGCAACGCGCCTGCCACGTTTGAGCGACTCATGGAGTGTGTACTGGCAGGCTTAGTTATAGAGGCTTGCTTAGTCTATTTGGATGATGTCATCATTGTCGGCCGTGACTTCGAGGACCATTTGCGAAACTTGGAGCGAGTTTTCGCCAAAATAGAGGGAGCCAAATTAAAGTTGAACCCGAAAAAGTGTCGTTTATTCAGGAGTGAGGTCAATTATCTCGGCCATGTTATTTCCAGTAATGGAATCCAGACAGACCCAGAGAAACTGGAAGCAGTTCAAAAATGGCCTACCCCTAAGGACAAAACGGAAGTGCGGGCATTCCTCGGCCTATGCTCATACTACAGGCGTTTTGTTAAGGGATTCTCAGAGATAGCCAAGCCATTACATCGGCTGACAGAAGATAAACGACAATTTAGTTGGGATGAGACTTGTGAAGATTCGTTTCAGAAACTGAAGAAACATTTGTGCGAAACACCAATCCTGGGGTATCCACAAACTGAAGGTCTGTTTATAGTCGACACGGACGCAAGCAACACGGCCATTGGAGGGGTGTTATCTCAAAAACAGGGTGAAAGAGAAGTTGTTATCGCATATTTCAGCAAATCTTTATCTAGGCCAGAGAGAAACTACTGTGTGACAAGAAGAGAACTCTTGGCTGTTGTAAAGACGCTACAACATTTCAACAAATACCTCATCGGGAGACAGTTTTTACTGCGAACTGATCACGCAGCCTTGAAGTGGCTACTGCAATTCAAGAACCCGGAAGGTCAAGTGGCTCGATGGATTGAACAGCTCCAAGAGTATGACTTCAAGACGGAACACCGCAGCAGAAAGACGCATGGGAATGCCGACGCACTCTCACGAAGGCCGTGTTCGGAAGACTGCAAACATTGTGTTAAACAGGAATCTAAGGAAGTAACATTGAAGCTAACAAGAACAAGTCCTTTGGGTCTCTGGGAGAATGATGCCATGAGGGAGGCTCAAGAAAGAGATGACGACCTTCGGCACATCATCACATGGAAGAAACGGGGTGATGTAAAACCGATCTGGAGTGAGGTCGCACCCACTGGCGCTGTCACTAAAGCGTACTGGGCGCAATGGGACAGTCTGATACTCCAAAACGGAATACTCTACCGGAAATGGGAGAAGACTAACGGCAGAGAGTTCCATCTTCAGATAATTGTCCCACGAGCGAGAGTACCAGATGTTCTCCGTGAAATACATGATGGCATATCAGGAGGTCATCTAGGTGTCAAGAGGACGTTAACAAAAGTACGAGAACGATTCTACTGGTTGCATTGTCGAGATGATGTACAGGATTGGTGCCGCAAATGTACTACGTGCGCTGCTGTAAAAGGACCACAGACCAGGAGCCGTGGGAACCTGCGGTTGTATAACGTCGGTGCACCGTGGGAACGAATTGCAGTTGACGTAGCTGGGCCATTTCCTGTAACGGAATCGGGAAACAAGTATTTTATGGTCGTCATTGACTACTTCACCAAATGGCCCGAAGTGTTCGCCATACCGAACCAAGAAGCTACAACAGTCGCTTCTAAGTTAGTCGAAGAAGTGATATGTCGCTTTGGTGTGCCTCTAGAAATCCATTCTGATCAGGGCAGGAACTTCGAATCGCAAGTATTCCAGGAAGTGTGCAGAATTTTGGGCATGCATAAGACGAGGACTACCGCGTACCATCCACAGTCTGATGGAATGGTTGAGAGGTTTAACCAGACCCTTGAGAGGCATTTGGCGAAATTGGTAGACGACAAACAAAAGGATTGGGACAAGTATATACCACTCTTCCTTCTGTCGTACCGAAGCGCCGAGCACGAGAGCATAAAAGCTACCCCGGCGTATGTCAATTACGGTAGAGAACTACGAATACCAGTAGACTTATTGACAGGAGGGTCACCGGAGGAACCAAAGACCGTACAAGACTATTTCTGCGATTTAAGGGAAAAAATGCGCTATATACACGCCTTGGTTCGGGAAAATGGGTTACAGTCAAGTGAAAACATGAAAACCAGATACGACCGGAAATCGAACACGAGCGGCTTCGAGGAAGGGTCACTGGTGTGGCTGCATAACCCAACTTGCCGGAAAGGAAAATCTCCAAAGTTGCAGACCAAGTGGGACGGTCCATACAAAGTGGTTACCCGACTGAATGATGTGACTTATAGGATTCAAAAGCAACCTAGAGGGACATTCAAAGTGGTACACATAGACCGTCTGGCGCGCTACCATGGCAGTAACAACGATGCTCGGGACGAGCATCTCTAAGAGGGGAGTAGTGTTACGAACGGACAGAGTAATGACCGCCATCTAGCGTCAACTAAACCACTACTAAGTAAAACCACTTTGTAGAAGGGTTTACAATAAGGACACACGAAACCCCTACTCAATACTAGATGGCGTTGGAGGAAAGAACCGCGGGGCTTTCTGGAACTATTTAGTGATTTCTGGAATGTTCTCGAGTTCCTTACGACTCATATAAATAGCTGCAGGAGCGTGAGCGATCTCAGTTCAATTTTTGGCCTACTTTCGACGCGACTAAGAGCGAAACTAGTGATACAAGTGAAACCTACGACTTGGCTACGACCTAATACATCGTGAGTGCTTAGTGTTTGGACTTAGTGCTTAGTGTTTGTGTTAGTGTTAGTGTAGTGCTAGTGTTAGTGAATAAAGTCTTCAAAAGAGTCAGCAGGTCTTTCTCTCCGAATACTCGAACCTTAACACGTAACAATATAAATAGTGACCCGACCTGGGATTCGTACCCGGGACCTCCAGCTTCGCAGGCAGGGTCGCTACCCACTAGGCGAAGCGGTCGTCAAATGGAAATGATGGATCTGTATGTATGTATATTCACATTTTTTTAAATATTAGTCTGAAATATTAGTTTTATAAAATATTTGTATTAATGGAATTCGGTGTCGTGATAGCCCAAAGCGCAACGAACCTGTCTCAAATTTATAAGGTCATAGGGCCATGGTTCGAATCCGGGCGTGTACCAATGAGTTTTTCTGACTTAAGTCACCTGAATGAAACACCTGGCACCTGAAGGAAATTTGAATGTTGTGAGATGTGGCCTAGAAATATAATTAATACTTGCTATGAATGACTGAACACAAGTACGCGGCGACCGCGCGGCTGCCCCGCAAGAAATAATTTGTCATATAACCGCGGCCTAAATATATCTGTTAATATTTTTATTAAATACCTTTTATCTGATTTTATGACATTATCCCAAAAAGTCCCTGCAGTGGGGTAAACATGGGCTGATGAAGTGAAGTGAAAGGAATTCGTTGTAGATGAGCAATGATAATGATAATTAATTTGCTCTTGGTCTGAGGTAAGCGTCTTAAACTGTATCAATATTGGGTAACTAAGCAATTAACGTATTATGGAAGGACTTATGCTTGGAGTTTCCCTACGGGGTAGAATTTGAGACGAAGTAATCCGCAGAGAACTACTAACAGTAAATAAACTGCTAGGGAAAAAAGGTTTACGAATGGCGAGCACTAAACCGACTGGTCTGTGACTAAACCAGATGTCGTGCCGTGGGACGACGATGAGCAGGTGAATTTGGTGGGCCACCGCCACCGTGCCATTGCTTACAGGTAGCCCAAGACCGTGTCTGGTGAAACAATTTAGGGTTAGATAAACGCGTAATTTCGCAAAGGAGCGAATCAAATACCCGTCCACATATCAGTTGCTTATACTTTCGTCAAAGGAATAAATAGCGTATCAATTCTACTGTCAATAACTAGCAAGAATGTCAGTAATTATTTTAAAATCTGTAGCTACAAGTTCAGAAAATGAACATAAAATTAAAATGAGGTACATTTAAGCTTGACCAAATTTTTTTGACCCCTTTTAAGAATACTACGCGCACGGAAGAGTGTGAGATTTGGCACAGTTAAAGTTTATGTGGAATAGGAGTGCATAAAGCTAAAATCTATATATACCTAATATGTGTTACAAATACTGTCCACCATACGAGCTTAATAGTCTGTTGTTTGATGCAATTTCAATTGACTTACTCTCGCCTATTTATTATTGGTGGTTTCAAAAAAGTAATTACGGTCGAACTTCGACCGTTGGGCTACCACTAGTTTATACTAATAGGTAAAGCTGAAGAGTTTGTTTGTTTGAACGCGCTAATCTCTGGAACCATCAGTCGTCTTTGCAAAATTCTTTCTGTATTTGATAGCGCAATTCTTGAGAAAAGCTATTTCTTTGTCTGTACATATATCTGTCTGTTCGAGCTAATCTCCAAAACGGCTGAACCGATTTTGATGAAACTTTTTACTTTTTTTGTCTGTACGTGATGAAACTTTACAGATATGAAAAAGTGGTTGTCAGGAATGATATACGCTTCTTTTTGTCTGTTTGTTTTTACATTTTAAAGGTGAGAGGAATGGGGAAACGATGAACGAATATATTGGAATTGTAGCTACAATGATCTGTGGTAGCTACTCAGCATAAATAAATAACATTTTTTCGCATTTAAAGAGGGAGGGGGTGGGAGGTTAAAATTTTGTATGGGAGTAACCAAAATTGGTTTCAGCAAAAAGTACTCAGCAACCATTTTAGACGTTATTAGTAACCTCAATACAAACGTGAAGTATATGCAGGTGAAGCTGAGGGCGGTCGCTAGTTATAGTTGAGATTTAAGAGGAGAATTTTTAATATTTCATATTTTTATGTCATTTCATATATATCAGTAGATGCTCGTGTCTCCAAATATTTTTTTTTATATATTTTTGAAAGATATGTACGTGAAATTGTTAAAGTTCAAAAAACACACCACTCTAAAATATTGAAATATTACTATGGAAATAAACCCGTTTACACTTCGATATTTGCGCACATTAATTTGTATACAAACCGTTCGAAAGGGCTCACGAGTATTACATCTGAGGGGCAGTGGGCTATCGAGCCGCGAACCGCTCATTTGTTACGACAAGAGGCTGTATTGTAAAGGCAGCGGTAAGGCTGCGCGGCTCTATGCGTTTGCCACGTGCGGAAAGTTGAGACTTCTGTCGATTAATCATTTGTGTAACTGAGATCGGACTTTCAATAGTATCTAATAGAGTTTGTGATGAGTGTATCTTACCGTGGCGCGCGGTAGGAAGCGTCAGTACGCCGCGTGGTGTGCGCGAGGGGCGCGCGGCACATGCCTGGTGCTGCACAACGTGCGACGACGCGCGCGACCGCCCGACTGCAGCCTACCGCCGCCCCTCGTTCTACGGCCGCACCGCTCCTGCGCGCGCAATCGCCGCCCGCCCAACGCAACGTCGCTACGCTACGCTCGACACAATTCTGCGCTACGAAAACGCATTTCCACCGATGCCTAATTTGGTCATTTATATATCTATTTTTGTTTAACCCCATGCGACTCCTTTATACACCTATGCATCTAATCTACTTCATACGTCATTAAATTCGTTATTTTATTTTGGAAATACGCTACTGTTCCAGTTACGAGTATTTCACGTTATTTCACGTGATACTTCAAAACGAAATACAACATTCAACATACTAGTATACTAGTATAAACTACTACAACATACAACACGATAATTAAATGAAGAAATTAAAAGTTGAAAATGCTCTTGTTCAAATAGTTTTTTATTGATGAATATAAAAATATTTTAGTATTAATAGGTAGGTAATAACAAATAATGACGAGCCTTGATTTAATTAAATATAATACAAAGGACAATCCTAGATTTGTATGGCGATATATTCCCTGAACTTAAAATATTACATCCAGAATTAATATTCTTATATGTTACTAATATAGTAATCTACCAATCAACCACAATATGATTTTGTGGTAAAAACTTTATGAATTTAAACATGGGGAAAAATTTGATTTGTAACTGCCAAAAAAGTAACCTATTAAAGTATAATCTTTCAGAATAAATATATGCAAAATTTACCATTATTATCAAAATAAACGACATTTGGTAATTTATTATAAATAAATAATTTTGTAATCAAAGAGTAAATTTATTTTTCATTTATTTTGACATATTTGAGAATATTTATTTAAGTACCAAAATCACAGAGTACAACCACAAAAAATCACAGTACGTTTACCTTACGCTCACCCGGCCTAATGTCAATCACAATGAATAGCAAATGTCAATAATTTAATCTCAAAATATAATTGATTTATAATACGTATAATACGTAATTCCTCGTAAAGAGTTATATAATTCATCGTAAGTAATTAATTATAGAATACTATTTAATATAAAATACTGTATTAATCTAAAGAAAATCATAATTAAGTTGCTTAAGAATTTGAATCTAGGTCGTTATCATACTTACATATATCACATATATCACTTACATATATACATACATCACGTTTCAATACTTTTTAATTACTATTCTTCATTGCAATGATTTTACGGTACTAAAATATATATAATAATCAGGATTAAATGCAATATTTTTTTATAGATAGTTTTTATTGTTAAACGTTATGGGAATATTTAAAGAATTGTCCTTTCAAAAGTCACGCGAATGTTCGGTGCAAACGCGGCCGCTTCGTCGTAGCTCAACCGAGTCTCGCGGCAGCTATTACGTTAATGTCCAAGGTAGATTTAGGCAGTAAAAACAAATGTTTGTTCACCGTGGGGACAACTAACGTTCCTAAACTGTCGAACTTTGTTATTCATGCTCGTATATTAAAAACAACGAAGCTTTGTAATTTCCCTCCAGTGAAGAGTAAAAATCATTTATCAAATTAGCATTCTGTGGCAAACATGAATTTTTTAGGGTCCCGTAGTATTTTCACCTAAGAACACTGTGAACAAAATACAATAAATACAAATATAAAGTCAAAAGTTTAGACTTTTTCAAAAAGTTCTCTGACAATCTTTCTCTCTTTACATGAGACTGAATGAATGGCTGCGAATGAATAGTTGTCAAATGTATTCTCTCAAATTCCTACAACTATGCTATAAATAATGAGAATACTGCTAAAAACTATTTACATATATACTAGTAGATTTAGTTTAGTGTGTTTTCATCTGTGAGTTCTGTGACATATGTTTTGACTGGATGGGCTTAACGCAAAATAATACTTTCTTTACAATGAATCGTAAATGTGAACTAAAAGTAAAATTTGAATAAGAGCAAAACTCTGAATAGGTACTATTTTTCGTTGACTTAAAATAAATATGGTGAAAGAAAACTTCCCTAAAATTGTTGTTAATGATACGTAAAAACAATTAATTGACATCATCAAATGAAGCACGATCAGGAAGTAGATACACATGTGATGCCTCTATCAGGACGGTTAAATTGTGAACAGTTTTGGAACAAGTTAAATAATATTATAATTGTCAGCCAAAAAGTTCCTATTTATGATTTCGTCGGTTTCGTCAAATGTTTTATTGTGTGTATTCATTTCTAATGCTCAATGTGTGCAATTTTTTTCTCAAGTAAATATGATCAAAATAAAATACCTCCAGATTTTCACAGATGGTCACTGTTTGGTGGTCTAGTGCCGGTGTGATTCATCACAGCTTTTTACAAAATGGCATGAGCATTACTGCAGATGTGTGCTGTGAAGAACTGAAGACAATGATGGAGAAATTCGCACGTGTGCGACCAGCTTTGGTCAATCGGTCGTTCTCGCTGCTCCTTCACGACAACGCGCGATCCCATACTGCACAACAAACAATCTCCTAGCTGCTAGAGTTGGGGTTGGAAGTTCTCCCTCATCCGCCATACTCACCAGACCTTGCACCTGCGGACTATTACTTTTTTCAAAAGGACAACTTTTTAACGGGAATAAAATTCAATTCCTGAGAGACAGTACAAAATGCCTTTGAAGAATTTGTTGCCTCCCGTCCAGTTGTTTTTTTTTTATTATTTATTTATTTATAAGGTCTGCCAACATTCTTACACAGCAACTTACTTAATATAGTTACATAGTACATCTTAAAAGTATAGTGCGAGACCAATAACAGGCAAACACAGCATGAGGAATACAGAAAAAATTCTGCACTTACTTTTTGGACACATGGTTTTAATTTTGTTCGAGGTGAGAATTTATATAATTATTAATAAATTTATAAAAAACGAGAACTATACAATTATATGTAGCAATATTGCAGAGTCATAAGCTGTGGTATGAACAAAAAGAAAATTCCAGGTTTATATTTTAAAGAATATTAAAATAAAATCTAAGACAATTTACATGTTTTAAATGTGTACAATGATTTTCTGTATACTCCCAATGAAGAAGCCAACATATCAGTTTCACTGGCGAATCGATAAAATTTATTGTGTTCATCACAAAGTCTGTTGATAATGCTTTGCGTGCCCAGATTAGTCCTGCTAGTCTTTACTAGAAAGGGTTTGAAATTAACAATTCTAGAGTTCTGTCGGGGTACCCTAAAATTTATTTGACTAAGAAGTTGAGGACAATCGACATGACCTCTTATGATTTTATATAATAATACCTGATCGGAGATCCAGCGACGCTCCTCGAGAGAGATGACTTTAAATGAACAAGCCTATCACTGTACAAGATAAGTTTGGACTTTTTATCTCGGTGAATGAAAAATAAAAACTTTTTTTGAATTTTTTCTAGCCTTTCGATGTGACACTTATATTTAGGATTCCAAATGCTTAAACAATGGTCCAAGGAACTTCTTACTAATGAGAAATAAGCAAATTTTAGAGCTTCAATATTTTTGAACTGTCTACAATTTCACCAAATAAAACCCATCAACTTGAGACCTTTGGATATTATATGATCAAAATATTTAGTAAAGGTGAGCTTGCTGTCTAAAATAACTCCTAAATCCCGTATGAATGTTACTTCTTCAAGCGTGATGGAGTCAATATTATACGATGTAGCAAGAGGAGCTCGCTTTTTTGTGAATTTAATATGCTTGCATTTTTCTGAGTCGAAAGGACGTTTGTTTGCTTGCGACCAAGAAGTTATTTGATGAAGATCTCTTTGTAACAATACCGAATCTTCATAATTATTTATAGTTTTGAAGATTTTCAAATCATCCGCAAACAATAAGAATTGAGAATATTTTATAACCTGCGTCAGATCATTAACGAATACTAAGAAGAAGATAGGACTCAAATGAGAGCCTTGTGGGACTCCTGAAGAAACCAAAAAATAGCTTGATTCATAGCCGCGTACAACTACTTTTTGGGACCTGTGACTTAGATAGGAGCAACACCAGCTCAAAAGCACACCATGTACTCCAGCTGAACTTAGTTTGTTCAACAACAAAGCATGATCCACTTTATCGAAAGCCTTGCTTACGTCTGTGTAAACAGCGTCGACTTGTAGGCCCCTGTCCAATTCATTAGATATCCCAGATACATAACATGCAAGATTAGTAGTCGTGGACATTTTCTGGCGAAACCCGTGCTGTTCGGGAGCCAGGAAATATTTTAATTGATGAGTGAAATGAGGACACACTAATGACTCAAAAAGTTTAAAGAAACCGCATAACAACGAGATAGGTCGATAGTTGCGTACGTCAGATGAATCCCCAGACTTAGGAATCGGTAATACGTTAGCTCTTTTCCAAAGCAAAGGAAATTCGCCTCTTAACAAGGAGTGATTGAATATAATACTGAGTGGATAGGACAGACTGGAAGCACAATTTCGAAGAAACACCGCCGGTATCCCATCGGGCCCCGCTTCTTTTTTTGCATCCAATCTCCTCATAGCTCTTTCAATACTAGTAGTTGTTAAGAAGATATTATTAAGAACATTGGTAATAGAGGTGTCTGGATATTGAGAATAGTTTGGCATGGGGGAAACGGAGGGACTGTCTACATAGACAGATGAAAAATGTCTGGCAAAGCCATTGCAAATTGAGAGAGGAGTAACAAGTTTATCGTTATCCAAATGCATTTCATTTGGTATAGATTCAACATTTTTACGCTTATTCTTTACGTAGCTCCAAAAGGCTTTAATATTATGGTTACTAATGGACTTTTCAATTTTCTCCATGTAATTAATATTACATTTCTTGGTAAGAACTCTACTTCTTGCTCTAGCTTCTTTATATTCAAAAATATCTACAGGGTTGCCGGACATTTTCACCTTTTTTCTTAGTTTATCTTTTTCCTTAATAAGCTTTATAAGATTTTTCGAGTATCATGTAGGGTACTTACTCGACCGACAAGTTAATTTTGGAGCGTGCTTGTCAATGATTTTATTGATCACATTATAAAATGCATGAACCATACCATCCACTGAACCCTCAATGTCAAGCTCTCCATCCCAGTCTACGTTATTTAAGTCGTGGTTAATTTCGGAGTAGTTTGCCAAATAAAAATTGTATTTACTGACGCTAATTTTCCTCATGAGTTGCTGAGATAAAAAGCCAAAACAAAATTCAATGGCAGGATGATGAGGATCTACACTAACGAGGGGGTCCTCCACAACCGCACATTTTATAGAAGCAATGTCAGACAATACTAAATCGAGTATTTTGTTATTATGATTAGTGACATGATTAAACTGTGTTAAATTGTGCAATGACATAAAATCAGACATCAGTTGGTCAAGACTACATAAATTTGGTTTTAGATACATGGCCGAAGAAGCTGTTGATTGGTTAGAACTCGATAACCATTCCGTGTTTCCCAGATTGAAATCACCTACCACTATTAAGTTATCAGTATTTTGGAGTAAGGAAATCCCGTTAGTAATATAGTTAATTTGAGCAGTCAGTTCGTCTGGTGATACGGGAGGTGGTAGATATAAAGCACATATAGCAAGTATATTTGAAGGAGTATTGGAATTAGATATAGAAATCCACAAATCTTCGACACTGCTCTCTAAGTGAGAAAGACGACGCGAATTTAGACGTTTTGATACTGCTATAAGGACTCTTCCACCGTCACTTTTTGTAGAAGATGTACTTTCACGGTCTCTGCGGAAAATAGTACCTATAATTTCGATTAAGTATTTTTGTATCGAATACACTGCTGTTCAGCCATGTCTCCGTCAAAACTATGATATCGTAATTACTATTAAGACTAGAAAGATACAAATCGTACAGTTTACCACGTATGCTTCGAACATTCTGATAATAAATAGGTACTTAGTTGATTAAACATTTAATTATTAATAATAATGCGAAGCATAGATTTTAAGTTAAATATTGCAGAGGTGAAATACCAATCATTGCGTTAGTGTTTTCAATATCTCATCATTGCGTATCCATATTACTGGGGATTCATCATTTTTTCTCATCAATATACGGCCGTTTCGAACCCACAGATATTTGTAGTTTTTATCTTTCCTTAAAATCCGGGCTTGAGCGTGTAATGATCGGTTGCCAGGAGAAAGGTGCTCGCCTATGTAAATCTGTTTTATGTCACCTCCTAGGCCCAGAAGACTACTATTTAATTTGTCTTTGGGATGTGCTTTGTTGTTTTTCAAACAAGAGGCAAGCAGGTTGTCTCGTACACGGGGGGATGGAAGCATAATGATAAGAGCTTTCGGTCTTGTTGATTGTGGATTCGATTTGGCGACTCTTGTACACGACAGTATATCTTTTTCTTCCAGTGGGCAATTCACCACCCTGCCAAGCTGTAATACTGTGTTCGGAAGATTTTCTCTGGGGTATTCTGGCAAACATTGAATCTCGAGATTGCATTCCTTTGCATGTTGTTCGATGATACCTATTTTATAATTGAGTTCTATAACATTTTCGGGGAGTTTTATATTCTGACCTGGAAGTTCTGACGTTTCGTTTTTCAATTTGGCTAGTTCGGAGTTCACCTCGTCGTATTTACTCGATAAAAACTCGACAGTTTTTACCAGTTCCGGAATAAGCTTAACTTCATTTCGTAATATTTCTAGTTCGGAGCGGAAAGTGCTCTCCAGCTTAGATACAATTGAAGACTCGAGCCTACTGAACCGTAAGTCTAATGAGTCCAATTGAGACTGCTCATTGCGAATTGTCGGGTCCTCTTTAACGGGCATGTTACTGTTATCCCCTCTCTTTCGCGATAACTTACATTCGGGACACTTCCACGAATTCTTCAATTTGCCTGAGAGTTTGCTATAATTATCCTTAGTTAGATTTACACAGTCATAGTGAAACACTTTAGGACAAACAGAGCAAGCAATCCTCTCCGGGGCGCTGATTAAATGGTCGCAACCACTGCACGAACTCATGATATAAGAATAAAAACCAAGGCGTGTATAAAAATAAATAAATAAGAACGCTTTAAGTTGAACCGCCTCTCACCGGTACTTTTTATCTAATAAATTTTACAAAAAGGGCATCAATGAACTGCTACTGCGTTGGCAAAGATGCATCGATTGCACGGGTGATTACTTTGAATAACAGAAATAAAGGTGTTTGAAAAAGAAACTTTAACTTATTTCATACAAAACGGCAACTTCATAGGTTAAGACCTAATATTGCCAGTAGGTACCTAGTTTCCGAGAAAAACCACTGACAGGTAGACAGACAAACGGACGGACGGACATAGTGAAACTATAAGGGTTCCTTTTTTGCCATTTGGTTACGGAACCTTAAAAATAAATATTGTTTATAAACAAATACCTAAATGCATAAATTAGTATAGGTAGGTCTCGTACAAAGTGTAGTTATAGCAAGTAGGTACTTTAATAATTTAATATTCCTAATATTTTTAGTAGATTTAAGACATCTCTTTTTTTGTTTGCTGTGCCCTTTATGACAGGGTCCACAATAAGGATATAGGGGCCGTTCAAGTATTACATAAGCAGTTTTTTTTTTGCAATTATTAACTTGCCCTCATCAGCAAAAGTAGGTAAGCAAAGCTCTTACCCCTGCCCTTCCCCCTCCCCCCAGCTTACGTAAACATTGGTACCTACAATTGATTGATTTATAAGCAGCAGTTATAAGTTTAGAAAATAAGGAATTGGTTTGGAATAAAGGACTGTAACGCATATAATATTCATTGAAATAAAATTTACTGACGCGATATTCAATATATAGTAAGTTACAAATTTTATTTAAGTAATATTACGAACAAAACAAACTTCTTTCAAATTGGTATACATATTAATTCCAATTAACAGTCTTCAGTCCATGACACCCGAATCCATGATTCTAAGTTTTCGATGACATTGGATGTTTGCTGCTCAATGTTGTGTGTTTCAGAGGTGTGACTGCTCACTTTCATCCGATTTTGGAATGTCTACGTCGTTCTAATTCTAAGTAAATAATTAATGCTGATGCAATCAGCATCTAGATCCGCCCACCTTTCATGTCATCAAAAATAAGCAAAGCAAAGACCCCCCGTCCCCCTATAGAGTGCTTACGTAATACTTGAACGGCCCTTTATCATGTCTATTTAAGTATGCTAAAAACTATGTTGAACGCAATAAAATTTAATTAAATTGAATTGAAATATGTTACTAAATTTTAAAACGGTCACACTGTCGGAAGGTTTTAATGTGCGTTGCCAGAACATTACTTTTGTAACGTTTTTCGTTACCTTTTGACCCCTTCACGTTACATTTATGTTACACAGCTCGTTACTTTAGCGTTTAATTATAATTATAGTTGAATCAGAAAAATATTTAAAACAGCACGCATGCGAGTAGGTACCTATCTTGCGTTATAATTCTACCAGTGGTCGTGCACAGAACGATTATCAATTTAGACAGAAAACCTAGCCGGTCTTTTTAGTAAAGATCTCCGAGGTTGAGATGGCACTGCCTACATTTAATCTTTTATCTCTTTTGCACATTTTTTTACTTGAACTACATCTATTTCTTTCTTTCTTTCAAAAAATAGAGTGAGGTTTAGAATGTAACGTGCCTATTTTTTTTTCTATCGTACTTATATGTCAATGATCGTACTGCTTGCTAGAATTACTGAGGATAGCATTTACAGTTCTGTGTCCTGTCAGCCTCTGTTCATTCCAGGGTTCCCAACTTAGGGGATTTCCCCCCAGATTTAGGGGGTAAATAAATGAGATGGGATTTTTTTAGGGGTCTAAAATTTTTAGGGATATTTTCAGGGTTTTTTTGACTCTTTAATATTTTTAAATTGATAATATTAATATTTATTTTTTGACCTAGCGACTTATAACGACATCTAGTACGTCATTCTACAATCACTCTGTGGTGACTGGCGGCAATACTGGCGCCACTGGCGGCCATTTTATTGTCTGTGCATATGGTGGTTATTGTTGTGTATAAGTCTATATTTTTTAAACTTGAACGTATGTTTGACATTAGCTTATGTCATATAGGATACCGCCAAAAAATATATATGATTTTAAAAAATCTGAATCTTCAGAAGAAGACGAAATATTTTATGTATTAAATAACTTATAACAAAAAGACTTTTGAAACATATTACAGCATATTATTTCTAAATCATTATGAATTTTAATTTTTGTATATTTTTTAGGGGGACAACTCAATAATAAGGCGATTTTAGGGGTTTTTGACACACACTTTAGGGATAAATATTTTTGAGAGTTGGTAACACTGGTTCATTCTCTGTTTGTTCCTGTTTGTTCATGCATGCAAGTTTGTTTGTGGTTTAATTTAAATAATAAAAAATAAAAAAAAAAACAAGAATAAAGCAAAAAGGTTTTCTTCATTGATATTATAGGGTACTAAGGATCAAAGTAGGTACACTAGTACGTACATACAACATCAAATGTAGTATATGTCATGAGACTCGTAAATAAATCTCATAAATCGCAGGACTCTGTCCTAAATTACATTAAAATTGTGTTTAATAATAGATATTGTATTGACATGTAATTTTTTTTTACAATAACGTTACTTTTTTGTGAAAACGTTACTTTTTAAACAGTCTTATGGTAACTTATATTATAAGGACAAGGCATTGGCAGGCATTGGCAACACTGGTCAACACTAGTGATCTGTGCTGGTGATCGTATTGGATTGTCTAAAAAATCGTTTTTGATTTGGTTTATTTTTTAAATTAGTTTTTTCTTGAGTAGGTACACCTACAATAAAGTCTCTGAAAACGTTTTATCGACTTATAAACCTAATCTTTTTTAACGCCCGAAAGTTTGTTAATTAAGACTACATTATTATAATACAATGGAATTACATCGAATGTCCCTCAATTCCTGAAGTGCTGGAAGAGTCATTTATTATAAGAAGAAAGTGGTGTTTAGAGTTTATCTGAAATAATGTCCGACAGTGCGTTGTTTGTATCTAAACCGGCGAGAGGTTGGCTCCACCCTGACTCTGTGCTCGCAAGTGAAGGCGTTACCTACGCAGTCAGGGTAAATATAAATACTTTATTAATCCTATCTTTAAACACATTCGCTATAATTACCTATGTATCATTGCGTTCAGTATAAGTAGCTACATAAATTAAAATTGTCATGTTTATTTGGACTTCTTTCAAAGCAAGCCTTTCAAAAGGTTCATTAATATTGATGACATGTAAATGTTATATTTGTTGATTGTAATAAATTAGAAGGAAGTGTATGAAAATGTCTACATGTCTATCTATTATAAACAATTGGCCTCATTAAATTGCCTGTCTCCAAAAATGGTATTTTACATAATCCGTGCCATATCTTTATATTCTGGTAGGCACTGTAACAAAACTGACTGGCAACTATAGTTACCATACTATACCATCAGACTATTAATACCTCACTGCAAGAGCATAGGCATCCCTTCGGGATAAGGGAGCTTGAAACTTAATCCGTCACGCTGCTCCAGGGCAGGTTGGTGGATTTTAACGACTGCCATCATTTTTCACAACCGGGACTGACAGCTCGCTACTACTTGGCTAACACATCACTAATTGGCTATAGGTACTGTTGAGACTCAAATAATTAACTATCTGAGTTTTTAAGAATATTTCATATTTTCTATTACATATAATTTACTATTCACTAAAATACGTATCCTAAAAACATGCACCTAGGAATACATAGGCATAGCATTGGGAACTAACTACCGATGCACCTCTAGTAAGGCAGCTTGCTATGTATACACATGTCAACTTGAATACACTCTTACCACAGTAAGTCTACCAACCACCACGATACCATAGTATAAATATCATAAATTAGGTCGACGCCTTTGATGTTTCGGGAAACGCAGACACAGCGTCTGGACAAGACAGTGTATCAGGGTTGTCACAAGAAGACAAAATTTTACTTTGATATTTTTATTTTATTGATGTGTAAAAACATCTTAGCTTTAGGTACACTGCATTTAGTTGGACCAATTTTGAACATGCAACAGGAAGTAAAGGTCCTCCATTTATAAAATCTTCATTGCATTCGTACCTAAATATACATAGTGCTATTTTCGCATGATTTTATTTCAGAAACTTGAATCTAGTATCAAAATGGCCATTGTTTTAAAAATATTCAATTGGCATTTGTACCGGTAAAACTCAGTTCATCCTGGTCCTTATCTTTCTTTTTCAGCCTAAGTGGGTCATTCTTTGTTTTTCGGTTCTCCTTGGTCCTTTTCGATCCATTCTGTTCTAAGGCGATCCAACTTGGAACTCGGCCAAATTGGTTCGATTCGAGCTAACTCTGTAGTTTCGGTCCTGTCCAGTTCTGTTCCCTTCAAAACTTCGGATCTTTTTCAATCCTTTCAGTCCAACTTGGCCCTCTTCAGTCTTTTTCGGTGAAAAGAGTTTTTTTTTTGTGTTTTTGGATAGTTTTCGATACTCTTTGGTTCTCTACGGTCCAACTAGATACTTTTCGGCCCAGATAAGTCCAATAAAATTCAATTCCGGCCAATTTAATGGGATTTGGGCTAACCTCATACTTTTTGGTCTTGTTAGAACCTTTTCGGTCCAACTCGATCTTTTTCGATTTATTCAGTCCCATTCGGTTCTTTTCAGTGTAACGCGATCATTTTCGGTACTTTTTAGTCTTTTTTGCGTTAACTCAGTTTTGTTCTGTTTTTTTTTTTCGTTTGTTTGTGTTTTTTGTCACTTCCATCCTTATTGGGTTTTTTTCAATCCTGTTTAGCCTTTTTCGGTCTAACTTTATATTTATCGGTACCTTCAGTCTTTTTCAACCCTTTTTGGTCCTTTTCAGTCTTTTTTGGTCTTTTCTGTCCAATTGGTATTTTTTTTGTTCTTTTTGTGTTTTTTGGTTTTCTTCAACACTTTTTGGTCCCACTTGATCTTCCACACAACACTGAACTAAACAATTTGGTTCAACATGAGCCAAATCAGTAATTTTCGGCCCAACTCGGTCTCTTTCAGTTTTTTGTCCTTTTCTGTCCTTTTTGTTCTATCTCGACCGTTTTTGGTTTTAGTCGGTTTGACTTCCTGTTGCTATAGGAATTTTGGAACTTTTAATCTAAAAAAACGCGACAAGTAGTTTTGGCAGTCCTCTCTTGATGTTCACCTGATACTGTCTATAGAATTCTGAAGAGACCGGAACAGGTTGAAATCTGAAGGTGCAAGGTCAGGGCTATATGGCGGATGCATTAACACCTCTCAGCCAAACTCTTAATTTTTTCTGAGTGACTAAAGATGTGTAAGGTCTAGCGTTATCGTGATGAAAGACCACACCCTTTGTATTGATTAATTCCGGCCGCTTTCTCTCAATTTCTTGTTTTAATCTCGTCAGTTGTTCGCAGTATAGATCCGAATCGATAGTTCTGCCCGGCGGTAAAAGCTCATAATGCCAAACTGTGATAAATCGACTGCATGAGTATGGCCTACGAGCACGACGGCCAATTAGGTGCCCACCGACACGTCACGGGAATCGCGCTCGTCGAAATGAATGGTGTAGGGAACACATTATATGGACCTGGGAACAATGGGATAAAATTTTATTTTGCGATGAGTTTCGATTTGGGTTCAAGCCTGATAGTAGAAGGGTAAGAGTGTACCGGCGTGCTGGAAATACTGAATCACTGAGGTGCGTTCAGGAAGTGCATCCATACAACAGCTCAACAGTTATGATATGGGCGGGTATTATGAAGAACGGACGAACTGAGCTCGTTTTTGTAAATGGTAACATGAACGCTGTAAATTACGTTGAGGATGTTCTAAGGCCTTATGTCCGTCCAATCGCACAAACGCTTGGCTCCGATTTCACGTTGATGTATGACAATGCGCCTTCGCATGCAGCTTTGCACACACAGAAGTACTTGGCAAAACCAGCCAAATACAACTAGTACAGCCAAAGAGATTTTCTTAAAAGTATATACAAACTATATGCGAAAACACTTTTTCCCCAACCTAATATGACAATTTAATTACATAAATACTACTCATTTATGTGTTTATTGTTTTATTGTACATTTCCAGTATATTGGCTGCATGGAGATTTTGACGTCAATGAAAAAATTAGATTTCGAAACACGATCTCAAGTTGCTAAGTAAGTAATTCAGTCTAATCTAGATACTTAATTATCTTCGTTAAAGGTATTAAATATTAAACACTGTTACAACTTTCAGAGAATGTATAGCTCGTGTTTGTGCTGCTGCTGGTTTGAGATCAGCTGATAAGAAACGTCGAGTTGGTAGTGCAGCTGCAAGAGCGCTCGCGGCCAAACCAAGGATGTCACACTCTGGATCCAATGTGGCCCTCACTGTCTCCTCGCGAGCTATATCCTTATCTGCCTTAGAAGGTGGAGAAACAATAGCTCGACATGAGATGCCTAAAGTCTCTTTTGCATCTGGTGGTGATTCGGACTCTCTTGACTTTGTGGCATACGTTGCTAAATCTGCACCACCAACCGAATGGCGAGCTTGTTACGTGCTAGAATGTGGAGGAAGACTTGCACAAGATGTAATTGCGACTATTGGTCAAGCTTTTGAACTACGATATAAAGAGTTTCTAACAAAACCATCATCGTAAGTACCCTTTTTGACAAGAACGCTTATGCAGTGGTTTATTCTTTATAAGGTGTTGAGTATTTCTAAAACATATTCTGTATGGTAGCATGAAATACATTTTAGAAATATGTTGTGTTAGTGTGCGAGTAATGTTCTACTTTGCAAATCCATGTGTATTCTTTTTCTTAGTAATTTTGATTTTATTATCCATGATTCCTCTTGATCATCATAATTGATTGTGTCAGTCTTATTCTAGGAACCATGTGTCACATATAAGGTTATCAATTCTTCTTAGCATCAGTGAATTATTTCACACAATATGTCAATAATTTGACATTGTGTGTTTCAAATTCAAAATATATTTTTTTTTAATTATTATTATTATTTAAAAAAATCATTTTGAATTTTGATAAAATACATTTTAAAAGAGAAGTACTTAAACGATTCACTATTTATATATTTTGTTAACAAAATGAAAATTAAATTGTTTGGCCACCATACTATGTTTTTGTCAGCAATAAAAAATATCAAGCCCAGTACATGAGTAGTAAACGAACTAAAAATTATCAGCAACTAAAATCACCTTAGCCTAATGCGTTTGCAAAATAAAGTTTTGTATATTTAGTATTGTAGTAAAGTATATTTAAATACAGCAAAATTATTAAATTGGTCACCACGGTAATTATATACCTTTTTAAGTTGTAATGAGTATGAGTTAACACATTAAAAAAAATTATGACTATTATATTATAACTATTAAAACCAAAATTAGAACTATTTCATGCTAGAAAGAACATCTATATTTATAAAAATCATGTGTCACGATATATGTAAGGGATAAACTACGAAATGATTAAACCGATCTTGATAAAATTTTAGAACTATGTGTGATTTGGCTCAACTTAAAAAAGTGATTAGTTTATGTCTGTGTGTTTGTTTGTTTGTCCAGGCCAATCTCTGAAACCACTAAACCGATCTTAATAAAATTTTGTAACTGTGTAATTTGATCTAACTTAAAAGATAGGATAGTTTTTATCTTGATTATTATTCACCTTAATATTCGTTATTGCAAATTAAACGCTTAATAAACAATAGTATTTATGTGTAAGTTCTATGAATTGCCAACAGATGGTGGTGTAAGTTATTTCATTGGCATAACACTCAACACCTTTTGATATTTAGGTGTCTATCTACACCCAGTAGATGGCATCGTGTTTCGATTTCTAGATGCTACAGTCTATTCCACGTCATATTTGTTTATATTTACGACAGAACCATGTAATTTTAATTTTTCGTGTATTGTTTTGGTTAACTATTTCTAATCCACGCAACAGATTTTGATACGGTTTCCACAGTAATTTACTAAATTTCTTCTGGAATGTTTATATGTATAATATCATACATTAGCTTTTGGCTCCAGGTTCGCTTGTGTAATTGTAAATTTTATATTTATCAGATTCTGATAGGGTCTTTTTAAATACGAGTATGTATGAAATTTGTTTTATGTAAGCCCACATGTGCCCATCTCCATGCACTTTGTTTGATGAGAATGGTAACGAAAACGGGATGGGGCCAGGAACGGAAACAATAAAACATTTGTGTGACGGGAACGAAACGGGAAAGGGAAGAATGGGAATGAGATAAGATTGAGATAAAAAATAGTGGTTCCTATGAGAAACGAATTTCAAGTGAGCAAAGCTGCGGGCGGGTCGCTAGTATTTTTATAAATTTTATGGCAATTTTATGAAACACTTTACTGACCAAGATGGTAAATTAAGTCTGTGTAGTTTCTTCTAGTCCAATAAATTATGCATAGAAATCTGCGATAGCATTTAACCTAACCTCAAATAGCTATATTTGCTGGCAGGTATTAAACATTATGGTTTTGCTGACCGTGTAATTTATAGTCATTTAAAAAGTTAGACGCATTACAATGTAATAGTTTACTTTTTGAAGTCCAAAGTTCTACTATAACAACAGTTAATAGTGGGGCCTTCTTATTCATTAACTGATATTAAATGCCATTAAAGTTTTCAACTGTCAAAATTAAATTTAACTATAAAAACTGCTACATGTGCATCCTTTAATATTGAAAATAGATGGATCCTTGGCATAAAACTGTTCATTATCTTTTTTAACAAAGATGGGATTAGTGGGTAGCGACCCTGCCTACGAAGCTAGAGGTCCCGGGTTCGAATCCCAGGTCGGGTCAGTATTTATAGGATGAATAGCGATACTGGTAGCGAGTCTTGGTCGTTGTATGTATGTGGTGTCTTCGCTTGGTACCCAAAACACAAGCTAATGCTTAGTTTGGGGCTTAGACGTTGTTGTCATGTATACATTATTATTATTATGTAAATAGAATAAAAATTCAGATAAATAGATTATCAAAAACTGTTAGTGACATTCCACAAAATAGGGAAATTCATCCTTATCCTAAGTATAAAATACTGTGATACATGATCTGATTTATCGTATAAGTTCATGTCTTAAGGTTAAATGATACTTCTAATTTCCATACAATATTTATTTGACCAAAAGTAAGAAACTCCACATTGTTATTTTAATTTTACCATCTTAATAAGTAAAGAATGTCATAGAATTATCATTAAATTTATAAAATATCTTTTTTTTTGTATGTACTTTTGGTTTTCAAAAAAACTCGCTTCCATGCAGGTACATAATTTAAACAAAAATTAGAACCGTTTTGTGTTAGAAAGAACATATTTTTGTAAATTTACTCTTCACTTTATCCACTTTGCTCTTACTAACACAAAACGGATCTAATTTTTGATTAAATTATCTACCTGTGTGAGAGCAAGTTTTTTTTTTTTTTTTTTAAACAAAAGTACATACAAAAAAATCATATTTTATAAATTTAATGATAATGCTATGACGCTCTTTACTTATAAAGACGGTAAAATAAATATTACAATGTGGAGTTTCTTACTTTTGGTCTAATAAATTTTGCATGGAAATTAAAGGTATCGTTTACCCTTAAATGCTTTAACCTTAGACATAAATTAAGAGACAATTGGAGCCCTCAAGGAATATTTCTCGCCTAGTTGTTAACACTATTTTAAACGAGACGTTTCCGTCGCTGCTAATGTTTGTGTAATATTGTGTAGCCTGAGCTTGAACGGCGGTCGTGTGTTATGTGGCGGTGAAGTAGGCGGAATGAGCGGAAACCTGGAGGACCGGGAGTACTACAACGACATGCCCGGTAAAATGCCTCCCGAAGGGACTCCCTCGGCAAGACATCCACCGCCGCCGCCGTTAGCACCACTCTCACCTTTCACCACGTGAGTATCGACCGAGCACTATAGAGTACCTTCAAGCCAAGTTCAACACTTTTGTTGTAACAGGAAGATGAAATATTTTAGTTGTTATTTTATATGAAATTGTTTTCCTGTACACCTTGGCGCCATCCTTCTACATTTCAAGAATCATTGCTAAATAACTACAATACAGATGATGATAGATTAAATTAATATAAATTTCAAGGGAATCTAATATTGTAGATGTATCCCAACGTATGACTGTTTCTATGTGTAGTGGTTGTTGTTAATAGCCATGCCGGGACTACTAGGAATGGCATTTAATTTTTATGGTCACGTGATTTACGCAATATAAAAAACACTAATAGAATCAGGATAATCCTAATCCACCTAACAGATATTAGTCTTGAGTAACATTGTGACAACTAGCCAAGTGTAATTGGAACTTGAATACAAATAGTAGTTGCATTCAACAGGATAGGATAGGTTCTAGAACGAACTTAGGCCGGCCGTACACGGACTGCTTCAAGCAGTTGAGACCGACTGCTTAAAGCCGCGACCGCGCAGTGAACTATAGTCATTCATTCGCTGCCGTACACACGACTGCTCGAGCAGTCGCGACCGCTTCAAGCCGTCAACTGCATGATGAAATTCCATCGTGCCGTCGACCGCTCGCGAGCGGTTGCGAGGCATACACCGACTGCTCGAGCCGTTGACTGCGCTAGAGCAGTCGACAGCTCTCCGACTTCCCTCTCCCCCCCGCCCTTTGCGGCCTCGCGGCGTCTGTTTTCTCATTTGCCGACTGTTTTTTGAACATGGAGGGCGTGTGCGATAGTGATGCCCTTATTAGCGCAATTAAAACGCAAGAACTTATTTGGAACTATAAACTTAAGGAACACAGCGACAAAATAAAGAAGAACAATGCATGGGCAATTATTTGCGCCCAAGTAATTGAGAACTTTGATGAAAAACCAGTTAAAGAAAAAAATCAAATCGGTAAGTAAAAAAGTCAGTCATTTTACACACATATTTATTATTTTATTTATTATTAAAAAACAGACTGGTAACAATATAATAGTTGTTTTGCTTCTTATTATATTTTTAATATTTAAAAGAATACAGAGGCTATGTTATACGGACGGCGCCCTTTTGATTTATATCATATTCCATTGCCAATCTAGTTTGCCTTCTTCGCTCACAAAGTAATTAGCAAATTCTTCACGGATTGTTGTTAACATAGGTCCACCTGGACGAACTTGCTGGGTTGAATGTATTATAGAATAAGGAAGACCCTCAAACGTATCCTCAAATTTATTTCCATCTCGTTGTTTTACGTAGTTGTGAAGAACACACGATGATTTTACTATATCCACTGCGAAATCAACATTGACGTTAAGTGGTCTATGAAAGATCCGCCATTTATTAGCTAATATGCCAAACGTGCATTCAATATATCGCCTCGCACGTGATAACCGATAGTTAAAAATTTTTTTTTTCTCTGGTAAATTCTTGCCACCATATGGACGCATTAAATTTTCCTGCAAGCTAAACGCTTCATCCCCAATAAACACATTCGGTAATAACGGTCCATTTTGTGATATTGCAGAAGGTGGAGGTATATTTAACTTTTTTTCTTGTAACATTTTATATAGACAACTCTCTTCGAAAATAGTCGAGTCAGCGTGCCTTCCATATGAGCCTATATCCACGAAAGTGAACATATGATTACTATCACATACTGCTAGAAATATTATCGAAAAATAATTTTTATAGTTATAATATGACGATCCACTTTGCGCGGGTTGTATTATTCTAATATGTTTGCCATCAACGGCACCGAGGCAGTTCGGAAACTGAGCATTTTTTTTGAAACCATTTATTATGTCTTTCCATTTATCTTCAGTTAGTTGTTCCATACACATATCCTTCATATGTATCCATATATTTCTGCAAACATCCCTCACTATCTTACCTATTGTTGTTGATGCTATTCTAAAACTATATTGCAAATCCATAAATGTACATCCAGTTGCCAAATACCTGTAAAACATATTTATAAATCAATCAATTATACTAACTTATATTTTTGTGTTGTTACAGCCATGTTAATACAGAAAAAATGGAAAACATTAAGAGATGGATACACCAGATATGCTAAAAAAATTAAACCAAAGAGTGGTTCAGCAGCCCTTAACATTCGGCCATATGCATATTATCAGCAGATGTCTTTTTTAAAGGCAATAATAGAAGATAGACCCGACAAAACAAATAGTTTACAAGAGAGTGAGCACACTGAAATTACGTCCGAAGAAACCGAAAATGGTCAAAATAAAATACCCAGAGAAAGAAACAAAAGAAAATTAACTACTAAAATCACAGATGAGAACGTCTTAATTGAAAAATTATCCAAACGTTTAGATGAAAAATCGCAGAATTCGCGCATTGATAATGAAGATGAAGATAAATTGTTTTTACTATCATTAGTTGGCGAATTCAAAAAAATTAATGAGCATTATAAATTAGATGCTAAGACCGAAATACTTAACGTAGTGAAATACTTTAAAAGGATGACAAATCACACATATCCTTCGAGTTATGGTGACAGGGGATATTCATCGTTTAATGATTATCGTGGACCATGGGGTTATAATACTGGCCCCTCTACCTCTACATCAGTGCCTGGTCCCTCTAGATCAGCAACCGGCCCCTCTACATCAATGGCTGATGACCAAAATTCTCAATTTGAAGACCTTTCATCATGTTCTGTAACGTCCGATGATGTAATTTCCAATATTTTTAATGAATAATAATTTTAATAATTACTATATATTTTTCTTACCTCAATGTTACTGCTAGTCTTTCTTCAGGTTGGATACTTCTCCTCATAATTGTGTCTTCACGTTTAATGTGAGACTTTAGTATATTATACAATTCATCAAACGAAGACATTGACATTCTAAAATAGTTGAAAAATTTTTCTTCATCACTTCTAAGTTCCATAAACAAATGATGGAATTGTCCACGTTGTTCTCTTAATTGCAAAATTGGATGAACCCAAAATTTTCTCTTTTGACGTCGCCGCCGTCGTCTCCGCCTGAGCAGGAGCAGCAAAAGCAGTGCTTCCTCGTCAGAATCCATGACTCGACTGTGGTAGAAAATCAACTGCTCGAGCAGTTGGGTCGTAGCTCGAGCAGTCAACAACCGACAGCTCAAGCAGTCGACGCCGACCGCTCGAGCGGTCCGTGTATTTCACTCAGCCGCTAACTGCTCGAGCAGTCCGTGTACGGCGGCCCTTAGCGACAATAAAATGAAATTATGAATAAAAAAATCATAGTTCTATATGATTACTACTATACTACTTACGTAACAAATTTTTCATATAATATTTGGGTTTCAATAATATAAAATAACATATTTTTAATCCTTTTTTGTATTTAGGAACTTAGAAATTTGTAATAAAAAAGAGACAGGGACGGACATCTAAGTGATACTAACAAGGCTCTGACAGGGTCTTTCGATACGAAACTCTAATTATGTGTAGACATTATAAAATGAATAATAAAAAACATACTCGCATAATAAGTATTTGGTATTACTATATATGATATGCACTTTAGATGCGAAGAGAGTACGCGGCACTACGTCAACCAGACGCCGCCGCCGCGCACGCCGCCTACTGCGTTGCTGCCCACACATCACACTGACATATTTGACATGCGTGAGTTATTTCTTCTCTAAAATAACATTCTTCAGCTGTGTTATTTTCTATTCAAAATGATTTCATATTAACATTAACATGACCGATTGGTTGATTCCCGCCCGGGACAAATATTTGTGTGCTTGAACATGTTTGTTCCATGTGTATAGGTATTAAATATCTATATATGTCGGTATGTATTATAAAACAAAAATTATCTTAGTATGCATGTCAGTAGTATAGTACCCATAATACAAACTCTGCCTAGTTTGCGACAGATGACCGTTTGTAATATGTTTTATTAAATACCGCTATCGTAAGTACTTCATAATATTAGAATAGTAGTTTGTCTGTCTATCCGTTCGTTTGCGCTCTAACGTTGTTGTTTTCCAACGTATAAGTAGGTTTCATTTAACGTCTAGTTGATATTTGTTATCAAAAGACTGCATCAAAATCTCATTTCCCAGCCTCACTTGCAAACAAACAGAGATCAGTCATATATTTTATGTACTTCATTACCATTCTGGTTTCCAAACGAAGTTGAATAGGTTTTTTTTTAATTTTCTACTGATACAGGTTATTTTTTTTTTTTTTTAATTTTCTACTGATGGATACATGCACTTTCAATTTTATAATTTGTTTTTTAGGGCATGCAAATTATATTTATTAATTAACTACGGCAATTAGACCATTATAAAATAAATACCGCGCGTCGTTTATTTTCTCAGAAATCTGTTCACATTTACTTTAACCCAAATGTTTCCAAAAAGTATAATTAGGAGAATATGACAGTAACATATAATTCAGTCACACAGCGATCCTCTATTGATTGAATCTCTGATTGCATACCACGAAATATTACATGCAGAACCGTTTACGGCAACACCGGTGACAGCTGCCGTAGTGCCAGAGCCCGTTATGGCGCCCGCGGACGCTGCCACGACAGCCTGCTCTCCCGCTCCCGTCCCTGGACCAGTTCTCAGCGCGCAAGCGCA
Source organism: Luffia ferchaultella (assembly GCA_949709985.1). Taxonomy (NCBI): domain Eukaryota; kingdom Metazoa; phylum Arthropoda; class Insecta; order Lepidoptera; family Psychidae; genus Luffia; species Luffia ferchaultella. The sequence goes on along the minus strand of OX453240.1, from coordinate 14,023,239 downwards.
AGCGGCTTTATTGGCTCGCGAGCCTTGGTTTCACGGTTCCATATCGCGGACCACCGCCGAAAAGGTTTGTATTAACTAAAAAATAAAGTAATGTTCAGTAAGGCATTCACAAACCAACGCATCTTGCAAACTTGGTACAAACCGATTACAAAGCACAATTTATATTTATTTTAGGCGCATACATTTAAGATAAGTCATAATGTCAATCATTTTATGATATTGTTACAATTTCTTTGACCGTTGCTTATTGCTCTTCCCCATCACTATGTTTTTTTTTATTCTAAGAAGATGGTTGAAAAACTAATGACTGACAAATTTGACAGGAGTTTTTTGGAAAGTGCTAGAACTTCCGAAGTACAAATGGTTGTTAATTAAAAAAATGTGTATATAAGAATTTAAATTAAGTCAGTAATAATATCAAGATAAATGATAATGTTCATTGTGCCATATACAATTGACCTAAATTATTATTACGTATTATTGCCTCAAATTGAAACATATGTCATTGAAATACAGTCTTTTTGTTTGAAAATTTTAAGTAGATTATATTTCCAAAAAAGCGGCTTTTTTGAGGTATATATAAAAACTTATGAATTTAGCGCCAACCTTTATATGTTGGTACATAGTTTACATTTGAATGTTTTTATTTCAAGCAGTACGTGTTTTCCGAAATAATACTTGAAAGGTTATAATTTTTGTTAAAAATTGAATAATGGTTTGTTCAAGACCGGTCTAGTGATAGCGCTATCTATTGTAAAGTATAGCAACTAATTCGATTTCAGTTTATTTCGCTGTGTAAAAAAGTAAAAAATAATTTCGACCACAAGTAATAAATTCAATGTTGTCATATTAATTTTACCATCTTCTTAATAAATAAAACACATTTTCACAAAAAATTCATTAAAACGGTAAATTTTTTAACAAAAAACGGTTCTTATTTTTGTTCCTAAATTTCTTAATTTTCGATTTAGTTACATATGTGCGAGCAAATTTTTTTGGAAACTTCAATTAAAATAGTTTAGTGTTAGAAAGAACATATTTTATAAATTTAATGACAGATTTATAATAGACTTATTAAGAAGGTAAAATATACACAACAACTTCTTTACTTTTGGTGAAATAAATTTTATATGGAAATCAGCTGTATTGTTTAACCTTAAAGGTATTTTCGCGTAACTTTACTTTTGATATTGATTTTCTTAAGGGACTGTATTTTTATTTTTAAACAAATAATCATTAGTGTGGGTGAGCTCTGTTGTTATATTTTTAACTGTTTCCTGATTCTACAAAAAATTTCAGCTCGTAGTGGAGGATGGAGAATTCTTAGTGCGCGAGTCAGCGGCTTGCCCCGGACAGTTCGTGCTGACAGGCGCGCGCCGCGGCGCACACAAACACCTGCTGCTCGTCGACCCTGCTGGCATTGTATGTCTCTTACTATATTATTTATTTATTTCTCCTTCGTCCGCCTTTTTCGACCATTTTGGTTTAGGCCTCCTTCAACTTTCTCCATTCTTCTCTGTGTTGCGCTCTTTGCATCCAGGTGGATCCAGCGACTTTCTTCACGTCATCTTTCCAACGCATTTGTGGCCGTCCTTGAGAGCGTTTGTTGCCATATGGTTTTCAATCCAGGATACGTCTACACCAGGATGTCTCATTTCGAACCACGTGTCCAGCCCATTTCCATGTAAGGTGCGCTATTCTTTTTGTTACGTCTGCGCCTTTGCTTTGCATTCGAAGCCATTTCCTTGTTTTGCGGTCTCTCAATGACACTCTTACCAGTTTTCTCTCAACCGCCCTCTGGGCTATTTCTAGTCTGTTGATGATGTTGCGTGTCAAAACTTCGGTCTCAGCACCGTTAGTGAACACTGGCTCGATGTACTGGTTGAATATTCTGGCTTTCTGTTCCGCAGAAATTTTCATCTTGAAAGCAAAATCCAGTTTCGAGTAGGCAGCCCACATGAGCCTTATCCGTCGGTAAGGCTCATTAGTTTGGTTGTCTTTACCCATTCTAATCTCTTGTCCTAAGTATACGTACTTGTCCACTAGTTCAATAGTAGCTTGGTTGATGGTAATTTTAGTGTTATTTCCATCCATGTTTGTCATTATCTTAGTTTTATCCAAGTTCATTTCCAAACCAACATGTTACGAGACGTCACTCAGTTCCTGGATCATCACCTGTAATTCCTCAGGATTATCTGTAATATCATCTGCGAACCGTAAGTTATAACCTACGGTTCGCAGATGATATTACAGTCTGGAGTCTGATTCCTGCTATTTGTAATCCACGTTACTCCCATGAGAGTTTTTTATTATTTATTATGAGATTATTTATTTGTGACACTGAAAAAATATTAATAAATTCTCAGTTTCGGATTATGCTCAAAGCGGTAACAAATCTGATGTGATAAAATATTATATTAAAACATTTACGTGTATGTTTAATTGATGTAACTGTTTTATTTGATTTTTAAGACTTTTATCTACTGTCCTCTAAGATTTATTGCTTCATTTCTGAATTGTTTGTATCATGTAACTGCTTGACCCCTGATTTAATTAGGTTTGAGTCAACAACCAAAAAACTTATAAAAATATCAAAGAATATACAATACCTGATTTTAATCTGCTTAATGAATCTCAATATAATAATAATAATAATAACAACAACATATACATCACAACAACCTCTGGGCCCCAAACTAAAGCATTAGCTTGTGTTTTGGGTACCAAGTGAAAACACCACATACATATAACAACCAAGACCCGGTACCAGTATCAATATTCATCATATAAACACTGACCCGACCTGGGATTCGAACCCAAGACCTCCAGCTTCGTAGGAAGGGTCGCTACCCACTAGGCTAAGCGGTAATATAAATATATATTGTTGAACCACAGACAAATGTGACATTATATAATATTATAAGATATAGAATTACTTTTTTTCCATTCCATCAGACCATTATACCCCACTGCAGAGGCTTAGGCCTCCCGCCAGGGTGAGGGGGTTTGGCGCTTAAACCCACCACGCTGCTCCAATGCGGGTTGGCGGATTGTAACGACTGCCATCTATTAACACTAACCGGGACCGACTGCTTAACGTGTTTCACGCACGCACGGCGCGAACTCAGTGATAGTTATGTACTTAAGCCAGAAAATTCATTGGTACACACCTGGATTCGAACCACGGCCACATGGCCTTGTAAATTTGAAACAGGTTCACTGCGCTGGGGCTATCACGACACAAGAATTACTTATGTATGTATATAGATGGTGGTTTTATATATCTATGTATTATTTATTAATAGGGTATCATCATATCGCTCGCTATCGCCTACCACTCAAACATGTATCACGGGCTATGATGGCAGCTGTTATAACAGCTTGTAGCCAGGACCCTCTCGTGACCGTAATAATTTTTGTATGAGAATCCGTAGCGAATTTATAACCGTAGCGTAACTCATTCTTCAGACATGCCCTCCCACTCACAGAGTAGTGTCGATTAAGTTCTATAGTTAAAAAAGATACCGCACTCTCTACTGTATCATAGGTTGCAGCATACTATTTCTTACTCTATTAAGAACACAATGAACGACTATTTACAGGTACGCACGAAGGACCGCGTGTTCGACAGCGTGCCCCATCTAATCAAATACCACTGCAGCAACGAATTACCCATCGTGTCTGCGGATTCGGCACTTTTGTTGCGCAAACCTGTACTGAGGCCAGACGCCCGCGCCTGAGACTCCGAAATATGTTAGTTAATCGTGACCAAAAATCGTTAAACATATACAAGCAAGGATATAAACCAGGGAAAATTATATTTTAATTAACCACATTTTTAATTAAAGACTACTTTAGGTTAAAAAAAGAAAACTGTATTATGTTAAATATTGTTTGTAAATAAAAAACAAACAAACTGTATAGTTAGTCTAGTAGCATGAAATTTAGACAAAAACCTTTTTTTTATATATTTAAGTCACACAATGTATTGTCCTGGTTCTTCTTAAACCAGTAATTTTTCCGAGTTCATGTGTGAATAAGAATTTTCTCTATATTATATAAGTAAATATTTGTAAATTCATAAAATTAATATGCAGCCAATCATTAATTATACAGTCACTGAAATTGATTTATAAAGACTGAATTTTTTAAATGTGATGGTTTATTTATTAGGTAATATCAAAAAAGAAGTAAAATGTTCTTAATCACTACATATTGCAAACTAAAGTCCCCCGCCGCGTCTGTCTGTCTCTCTGAACGCGGTGAACTCAAAAACTATCAAACGGATTTACATATGATTGATACCAATGGACAGTGATTCAAGAGGAAAGTTTATGTGTATAATTTATCAATGTTTTGTGCAAGTTGTTGTTGAAATATAATGATTATTGTTGAAGACGTCCGAAAAAATTAAGCAGGCTCGGAGCTTTTATCGAAAACGCTGCCTAATCTCTTTGAGATGTAACAAAACAATGTATGAAAAAAAAATTTCTCTTTCATAGGACTATACCTATTTTTTTGTTTAAAAAAATGGTGTCATATGATGTTGTAATGGGAAAGCAATTTTTTACGGATACAATATTAATCCTTATCAATTTAAATACGTTATTTACTGCAGCATTTCATACATATTATGATTGATCTTTACACCATACAATTTAAATTGGTATCTTAGGAATTATCGCGAAATAAAAACTATCGCGCGACAAACGGCCGGTCCCATATCGACGCGACACGCGTGATGTAAAGTTAGGCAGAAGTTATCAATGTTGTATATAAATAAATATTTTAGCTTGTTTTTATGTACCGTAAGCTGGTCCTTCTTTGCTCCAAAATTGGCTCCATTTTTAAAAAAACCTAATTTTTAGAAATTTGCGGATATGGGTCTCGTGTTGATTTAATCGGTAGTAAACATCTTTTCCTTTTAGAATGATATGAAAATTTATTACGTTTATTTATTAGTTTTTTTTTTTTTACTTTGTTTTTGAGGCAAAGTGTTACTTATAAAGGAGGAAACTTTGCTCTTCAATGTCCCTGCTTCAAATTTTCTATTATTTATCTGGAGCATTTGATGAATCGATTTGTCAGACATTACTCTGTTGGAATATATATAAAAGTTCAGAAAAACACAATTTGGGAATCAGCTAAATATATTTTAGTGAAATCAATCAACTTCACTTTGGTTCATTGTAAAAAAAATCCTTAATCTGAAACAGAATTGTCCTAGTCTTTAATTTTGAACATTAAATCTTAAAAATATACAACTTTTTGGCAAGCACTTACCTAGGAGGGCAAATTGGAAAAAATACCTACCTATACTAAGTTGGGTACTTATGTTAAATAATTTTTCAATTACTAGATACCCCATAATTGATCAAGTTTTGGTACAGAGTAGAATTCTCGTACGGTGGGTTATTGCATCCCAGTATATCGTCCCATCCATAGACAATTTCATCTACAGGCTTAGGCCACTTCCAGTTTTTTATTGAACGCCTCATTGCTGTTATAGTAAGACCTATTTTAACAATTTTTGTAATGACGCCTGGGAAAAGCTCGCCTTCATACCTAAATACTAAATCTCTAATACTAAATCTAAATTTACCCACCTCTTTTCCTACTTTTTGAAAATTTTGTAGATCTAGGTCTTCTTGAGTAGTATTAAATTTCTCAATGAGACAAAAGAACTAGAGTCGCTGTTGCTACTGGTATCAACTTGACAAATTTAACATTGTACAAATATACAAAACAGCACAGCTCACAACTAATTAATAGAAAATAATAATGAAACGAATGACAATATGAAATGCCACGCGTTAACGATTCGATGGCTAACGCCTTTCCTTTACTACGAAACGGCACTCGATACCGCTTACGTACAATCTAACCAAATTGAATTGTACTCGGGTGTATTTTCGTTCGTTTCGCTTTGCTTTCGTAATCCATGCTTTTTGTTAACTTTACTGCATTATACTACGCGTTGCTTAACTAACGCTATGTAACTTAGTATCTATATATTGTTTTATTCACAAAATGTATAGCTTCTTGTGACAAGTAATTGAGTAAGTACGTAGCCACGTTGCCCCGTGGTACGGCGCTTTAGGGATGACATTTTTTTTTTCATAAATTTCAGGTGAACTGAAAAAAATAAATGATGCACTGGAGGAGATTCCATATATAATGGTATATCCTGCAGTTCCATTCCAGTCTGTATTTGTATAACCGAATGCAATGTTCTCTCTACATTTTAGTATCCTTAGCTAGTAATACTACATATTCCATGTGTTTATAAATAATTAGTTTATACGTAGGATTATGGAGCTTGTTATAAATTTTAACTAGTCTTTTCCAAACAAAGCTTTGTTATAAAAGCTATCCAGTAGTTAGTCTTACTAGATTAACATTAATAATTATAGTAAATAAGTAGATAAATGTTTTCGGTTCACTATTGGTGGTGTGCACAAAATAATTGAATTGTTCAATATGAGGTTTTCTTTAAACAATCACTTTTTAATTATGACAAGTGTAAGTAGAACAGCATGGGAAAATTTTAATGTAAATTGTAAAATATTTCCTAGTCTTCAAATAAATTATGGCCTTGAACTTTTTATGATCAGAGAAAAAAGGAGGTGCGGGCGGAGAACGTTGAGATGATAATAATAATAACATATACAACACAACAACGTCTAGGCCCCAAACTAAGCATTAGCTTGTGTTTTTGGGTACCAAGCGAAGACACCACATACATATAACAAGCAAGACCCGGTACCAGTATCAATATTCATCATATAAATACTGACCCGACCTGGGATTCGAACCCGGGACCTGCAGCTTCGTAGGCAGGGTCGCTACCCACTAGGCTAAGCGGTCGTCGAGATAGAATGGTATATTTAGTAACAACAGAAGTTGTTTCTATAGGGTGGCCATTCGACACTATATAGGGCCCAACCATTGGAGTAAATTAAGTATTTTGTATAGTTACAAAGATTCGACAGTAAATAAATCTATTCTATTATTCTAAAATTCTTGTTGAGGGTGTGTAATTACCATAAATGTCTTAATAAAAGCGCTTTAATCCACATGTAATTAGAGTAGAGGCTGACATTTTAATCTCCACTTAGCTAAGAAGTCTTTAAACCTACCACCTGTTTCGCGAAAAAAACTGCAGCGATAACCATATTATATGTGCGGCTCTGAAGTTAGTGTCACAAAAACGCACTAATAACATAATGTTAGGTGCGTTGCGTGGTTCAAATGAAGCAAATGTGTGAATTAAGTTAAAACCGCTCTCAGCGCTGACAGGCCGAGTCAAATCATTGCCTAGACTTGGTTATGCCTTTTATGTACAATCGCATTCACAAGTTGTTAAAGAAAAATATACATAAGATGACTGTACTTTTTCAATATTTACGTTTCTGTTCCTAAATTTCGCTAAACTACCATTAAAAAATCGTAAAATAAAATTCTTGCGATTACTGTGAAATGAAATTGTTAAAAAGTTAAACTTTTTTTTACTAATAGAAAAGAAATTTCGATACCTATATGAGCACATTCGAATTTCGGATTTGACTTCATTCGAGTCACAGACTAACATCATCACTAACTTTTTAATTGAATTTATATTTAAATTGATATAATTGAACTTAATTGACCTTATACTTAGGTATAGGATTTTAATGGTGGGGGTCTCGGATTTTGCAACCATCCGTATCTCCACCATCTTATTATATTTTTGAGTTTCTGGTTCCAATCGAGAAGGGTATTGCAAACTAACCCGCCAAAATCTTAATCTCTGAGTGCCGTACCGGCTCAAATAAGAGACAGTTCAGCTCTTGAACCTTAATATATTTTAATCTAGGCTTAATTAGACTTATTTTATATTACTTTGTTATATGTATAATTTTATATTTATTGCTATACTGTTTACACCAAAAGCTCATAATATTAATTTTTATATAGCATTGTCGAGTGCGCCTGATTTGGAAGTTGTAACTCAAAAACATGTCAAAGGATGATGCCAATCGAAGTACGGATCACGGTACTTACGCTGCCACAAATCCAAAATTGTTTTAAACAGTGTATGAAATAACAATTTACTAACAACATTAGTAATTAAAGGGATCAAATCTGGAGTTACGAAGTTTTATCAAACAAAGAAATCAGATGCTTAGATTTTCATATGCAATAATGGTTATATTAGCAGGAACGTAAATTATTTTTGTTTTTAATTGTAATCAATAATATCGATCGGAGTTTTCTTTCAACATTCTTGGTTATTTATTATGGTAACTTTTTTGTGCAATTTGTGCAGAAAAACATAAAAATCAGATGATAATTTGTAGTGAATAATAAATCTTTTTAATTTCCAAAGTAAATCTCCTGTTTACTACAACAAGCAGAGAAATGACAGGAAGACTTAAAATAAATGTGATAGTTTATACATGGTACTTCATTTGACATATGAGAAAAATCAATACCAGGAAAGGACATTCTCCATTGCACTATGGCGGCGCCGGTACAGCGCCCACTTTTTGCAAAAAACTGACCAAGTGTGAGTCGGGCTCACACATGAAGGGTTCCGTAACATTTACAACATAAAAAAGCACGTCTCTTGTATGGGAACACCCTTTAATTTGTAACTTTATTTTATTTTTAATACTTTGTTGTTATAACGGCTATAATACATACTCAGTATTTATTACGGATCAGGTGATACAGCCTCTGTGACAGACGGACGGAAGGGGCAGCGTAGGCTTAGTAATTTAGATTTACTAAAGCGGGGCGCGGTAGTCGCAATTCTTAATTAATATGATTTCTATATTAAACACTTTGCTAAAGCAGTCGACTATTTAAAAGGATTGTGTAGTGGCCACGTAGTGGCTAATTCATGCAAACGGCGTTAACGGTTGCATCCTATTAAACTTTAACTGATTGGCACAAAAAATTATATGATATTCAGGTCAACGAAAACTAGGTTTACATGTTTTTAATTTTTTAAATAATAATAATAATGTATACAACACAACAATGTCTAGGCCCCAAACTAAGCATTAGCTTGTGTTTTGGGTACCAAGCGAAGACACCACATACATATAACAACCAGGACCTGGTACCGGCATCGATATTCATCATATAAATACTGACCCGACCTGGGATTCGAACCCGGGACCTCCTAAATATTTTAATACCTACATCATAAAAAAAAATTAACTTAAATGTACAGGTTTTTTTAGAAATTGTTTTATTTTCCACATGTTCAACAGGAAACTAATTACATTTTTACGTATTGGGTAAATTAAATATATGTATATATGTATTAAAACTCGTTCAAATCCTGGGCCCTCTCAGTTTTATTGTATCAGTATATGAATATTTAGAAGTTTCGAACTGTCCATGACTGCATAACGCAAGTAAATTGTCATTTAGGAATCAATATAATTGTGGAGTGAGCGCTGTTTTCACATCGAAGATATATATTTTTATACAACTAGTTTAATGTAAATCTAGTTGTTTAAAAAAGTTTACAAAGATTGTTGGCTATTGTCAATTTCTTTTTCGCTTCGCTATAGTGTACCCGCTTTGAAAAAATATGCGACGCATTGCGCAATAATTATGTAATGCTATAATTTTTTTTAAATTATCCCACAAAATAATAAAACCGAATATAAAATAGTAATGTATAAAATACACAAATTTATCTTATACCCAGGTATAAAAATTTAGTCGGTTTGTATGCAAATAATTCAAAGTTAGAGCTCCACAATCATTCCCCAAAACAATTTAGTATGTTGAAGTTCAAATTAAGTTTTTTATATGTATAGATAAAAGTTACCTACTTCAGAAGTCCAGATTAACCATTTCTCTCTGTTACTTCTTGAATAGCAGCATGCCTAAAATTATTATTGTTTATGTGCTTACTCCTACATAGACTTTAGGAGGAGGGGCGGCAGCCATTTAAAACTGTACTTGGAAGCCAGAATTTACTTTCGTAGACCAGGTCTGGGCAACCTCAATCTCATTTGCAAACATTTATGAAAATTGATACGTATTTGCAGAGATGATTAAAAAATCTTTATATTTGGATGAATCTTATATACCTACTTCTTGTTCTTGGCTACATATTACTTGCAATATCTATCCGAAAATAACATAAACGGGGTAACTATAGCATCCACTATAAAACTATATTTTCGCTACCGTAATTCTTAGCACATTACTTCTATGTCAGTGTACCTATTCCTTATGTTTGTATTACTTAGGTATGTTAAGTATTATTGTATATGGAAATGATTTATATGAATATAGTTTTAAGGCTAAAAATGTAAATAAAGTATGTTAAAGTATCTAATGAATGTATCGGCATGCAAAATTAATAAAGTTATATTTTTCAGTATCTATTTGCAATTTTATTAAACCCCTGGGTATCTCTACATATTATAAAATAAAGTCCCCCGCCGCGTCTGTCTGTCTGCCCGCGATAAACCAAAAAACTAACAAACGGATTTGCATATGGTTGACACCAATGGATGGAGTGATTTAAGAGGAAGGTTTATGTATATAATTTATCAATGTTTTGTGCAAGTTAGTTGAAATATGACGATTATCGTTGAAGACGTCCGAAAAAATCAAGCTGACTGGGAGCTTTCATCTAAAACGCTGCCTCCATTTGAGATATAACAAAACAATGTATGGATGAATTGCTTCTTTTTTATAGGACAAGAAAAGTCCGTGATAGCATACGTCTATCTTTTATAGATAGCTTACTATATCTATTTTTAAGTTTAAAGAAATGGTGTCAAGTGATGTAATTAGAAAGCAATTTATATGGGTATAATATTAATCCTTATCAAATTAAATACATCATTTATCTTCAGCATTTCATGCATATTATTATTATTACCTTTTATTTAAATTAATATCTTAGGAATTATAGCGAAATAAAAACAATTGCGCGACAAGTGGACACGCGACCGGGCGCCGCGTCGCGCCGTGCCGTGCGGATCCATTTCTTTACTTTTTGAATATTTACAGAATTGGAAATAAAATACATTATACATCACTACATATTATAAAATAAAGTCCCCCGCCGCGTCTGTCCGTCCGTCTATCTATCCGTAAAAAAATCAAACCGGTCGGGAGATTTCATCGAAAACGCTGCCATCCTTTTGAGATATAACAAAATAATGTATGGAGGAATTGTGTCTCTTTTATAGGACTAAAGAAAAGTCCGCGATGGCATATGTCTATCTTTTATGGATAGCTTACTATACCTATTTTTATGTTTAAAAAAATGGTGTCATGTTCAGGTAATTGGAAAGCAATTTATACGGATACAGTATTAATCCTTATCAACATAAATACGTTATTTACCTTCAGCATTTCATGCAAATTATGATTGCCCTTTACACTATACAATTTAAATTAATATCTTAGGAATTATCGCGAAATATTCCATAGGAACACACAGCGCGAACAAAATTTGTGCAGCAGTGAGCACTGCGGAGTGCACGCGAGGCAGCTAATGAGACGTACTAATGAGTCATAGCGATATCATCGTCACAGAGGCGACATGTGAAACTTGGTTTATATTCTGCCTATTGAATTGAGTAATGTTAGGGAACATAGTAAAATAAAATTGAAAGAGGCAAAAGTGATGGTTTTAATTACAATGTCTATTTTAATTAATATTATGTATACATATTTCCCCATATACGTAAAAGAATTATACATTAAACTGTAATTGGTACTGAATATAGGTACTAGAATATGCGCTTGCACTAACTACACCCGACACTTTATCTCACTTTGTCTTATCGGTAAAGAAATGAACGAAGGGCAATGAAAATCATTGTTGCAATGTGATATAAAGTTTACTTATCCTTAATTAGCTTAGTAAGTTTCCGACTGAAAATACGCTGTGACAGACAGGCAGATGGCATAGGTTGAGTAATAAATTAAAAAATAATCTGTTATACCTAAGTCATATAGTTTCCCCAACATTTTATACTATACCTACGTATCCAAACTGTACGGTTCACTCTCCATAATCTCCATAATTTTCATATAGAAATGGCGGCAAAGACAAAAATTTGTTTTGATTGATTTTAGTTGACGGTTTACTTATTTACCGATGATAAGTTACGCCATTATCTTTTTTCTTCGAAGATGACTCATTTTTCCACGTTTCTAACACGCACGACGGCATTTTTGAATTGTCACATGGTTAGGCAGAAGTTATCAATGTTGTATATATAAAGAAATATTTTAGTTTGTTTTTATGTATATATTCCTTACTTTTTCAAATATCTACAGAATTGGAAATAAATACATTAAAAATACTCCAAGTAGGATGCAATTACGTTACATATAAATCTAATTAAATCTAATCCACATGTTCGACGCAACAAGATATGACTACCTACAACAGAAAAAAACACTACGGCTTACCTATATGCTTTGCTACAGTTCCAATCAAACTTTATGGCGGATGTGAACATAGGCACAAGTCGCGTCGTAGTAACCAGTTTTAGGTGTAGCCGGACGTAGTGGAGCGAGGGGCATATGACTGAACCTGCGCAAGCATGCTTAAAGCGTTGTATTCCGATCCGCCATAAAGTTTGATTGGAACTATACCAGTGTGAAGCCGGGGCGGGTCGCTAGTAATATAATAATAATAACGTATACATCACAACAACGTCTAGGCCCCAAACTAAGCATTAGCTTGTATTTTAGGTACCTAGCGAAGAGACCACATACATATAACAACCAAGACCCGGTACCAGTATCAATATTCATCATACCGGGGATCCCCAGCTTCGTAGGCATGGTCGCTACCCACTAGAATTAAATTAAAATAAATAAATAAAATATTAAAAATACTCCAAGTAGGTTGAACTTACGTTACATTTAAATCCAATCCACATGTTCGACGCAACAAGCAGATACGACACTACGACAGAAAAAACACTACGGCATATTATTATATGCTTGCAACCCGACCGAATCCGGGGCGAGTCGCTAGTAAATAATAAAGACGGTAGGTATATGCTTTTGGGGTAAGAGTTTGTGTGCGTTTGTGCGTGTGTAGGTACCATTTTTCTCGAACGCTACTGTATCAATCTCGATGCGGGTTTTTAGGTTTCCTTAGCCAAATGGCAAAAAAGGAACCCTTATAGTTTCGCCATAACCGTCCATCCATCTGTCTGTCTGTCTGCCTGTCTGTGGTTTTTCTTGGAAACTATTGGCAATATATAGATGAAATTTGGAAGGTAGGTGTAATCTAGAACCGCTACACAACGACGCCGACGTAGTGAAATTAAGAAAAAAAAAATATTTGGAATAGGTCGCCACTTGCCATACATGTACTGAAGTACGAAAAAAAATCATCGTATATTAACGCGAGAGATACCAAACGATAGGTCTTAAAAAATGATATCTAGGTTTCAATTTTTTTTATTTAAGTCAGCAGTTGTTGAGATATGCGTTCCTAAATTCCTAATTTTTATTAGAGTCATGTGTCCACCCCCTCCCCAACCTCCAACAGCTAAACCGTTGTTTTTGGATATGTGGGAAAAATTTATGACAGAAGTATATATAACGTAGTTAAAAGGAAAATTATCACAGCTGTCTAGACTGTATTATTTAAGAAGTAATAGATTAACTTATAAAATGTACTTTTATAAGTAAAATTTTGTAAAAAATTCCATAGAAAATGACAATTAGCGTTTAGCCAATAAGCGAAAACTAGATGCATTTTATCTTTGTGATGTTCTTGTAAAAGATAATTTAAAAAAAAACATTTTATGATGAACACTACAGTGTAATACTACGTACTATAAATTTACGCTCTCTTTTGCAGAGCTTATTCTCTTCATAATCGATACTAAAAGTCAAAGATTCACTGTAATAAAAACTGTCTCTAGCTATCAGTGCACTCATGTTATTACTTTTCGGATTAGCCAGAGAGGATCGAGCGCCTTCTAAATAACTAACGAAATAAAAATAAAATATATTTATACAATAATTCTTAAATTACATGATAATAACGATTAATGGTTAAGTTCGATTAACGTCGCGCTCGTTTTTTTTTTTATTGTATTGTGGTACGAAACCCCTCGTGTGAGAGTCCGATTCGCACTTGGTCGGTTCTTATATTACGTATATAGTGTCACTTTAGAGTAGATTCTTAGACATGTTACAGATAAAGGCCACAAAGGGACGCTGCAGTAAATATGTTTCATTAAGACTGCTGGGATTTTGATGCGGTTTTTTTTTATTACACACCTATTTAAGTAGGTACCTCTTTAAGCAAGTTTCTAAAACCAGGGGGGCCTGCAGAAGATCTGTTTGCCTAAAACGGCTAGTTCAGTTTTGATGCAGTTTTTTGTTTTATTTAGGTATCGCTTTAGACGAGATCCATAGTTATGTCTATCGGTTATAAGCCACCGGAGGACATTGCGGTAGATATTTTTCCTATCAGCCTATTATGCCCTACTGCAGGGGTTACTGCACCACGCTGCTCCAGTGCGGGCTGGTGGATTTTAACGACTGCCATCTGTTGATAGCAACCGGGTCAGACAACGGCTTGACGTGTTCTTCGAAGCACGGAGTTAGTAACAGTCACGAAGTCAGAAAAAATTTATTGGTATCTACATGCCCGTTTTTCTGGATTCAAACCGCGACCTTTTAACAGGCGGGCTCGCCACTAACGTGACTAATTTATGCTATGAAAAGTACTTGATTGTCTAGAAAAATCTAATGAATCTACACACGGTGGATTTACTAAAAGCCATCGAAGGGTTCTGTTATCCATCTTCCAGCTCCATCACCGAATCAGTTCGATGGTACCATGATTATTGATTGTCATCCAAATTATAGTCACCAGTAGGTAATCTTTGAATTTGATTAGATTAACCATTGAGGAGTTCCCTCATGAGGAGACAATAATAATAATAATAACAAATGCAATCACAACAACGTCTAGGTCCCAAACTAAGCATTAGCTTGTATTTTGGATACCAAGCGAAGACACCACATACATATAACAACCAAGACCCGGTGCCAGTATTAATATTCATCATATAAATACTGACCCGACCTGGGATTCGAACCCGGGACGTACAGCTTCGTAGGCAGGGTCGCTGCCCACTAGGCTAGGCGGTCATCATCCTGGTTACATCATCAACTTACCTACTTATAAAGTTCATGTCCATGCTAAGTACTAACTGTTGAGAAGTTTTCTCGTGAGAAGACTATCCTAGCTGAATCATAATTTCATGGTGAAAATCATGGTTGACTATGTAAATCCAACGTGTACGTATACAAAGATTCGTGTCCGTGCTACGGCGGTAAGTTTTAGGGGCGGCTTTGGGGCAATTTTTTTTATGGCACACAAAAAAAGATTCATGTATTTAGGTAAATAACGGAGTTGAGGAAAATTTAAATGTGTTAGATTAGAAGTCAAACCCGACTCCTCCCTATAAGTAGACTACCATAGTAACTACTAGCCAAACACACTATTTGTTTTCCGCTATAATATGCTTACTTCTCAATACTTTCAGCGTTTAAATCTCAAAAGTATAGTATTTGAATCTATATATGTAAAATGAAAAAAAGCTTGTTAGTCTAACTAAAACTCGCGAACGGCTGGACCGATTTGGCTAATTTTGGTTTTGAAATATTTCTGGAAGTCCAAGGAAGGTTTAAAAGGTGAGAAAATATGAAGAAATTGTGAGGAATAACTACAATATAGTAAACGTAACAACTTCATTTTCTCATACAAACTGTTCATACCTGTCAAACAGGGTGCATTCAAAAATCAATTTCTTTACTCTTTGATCGGCTATCTCGGAAAAGGCTCTAATGATTTACATAAAATTTTGTATTTAGATAGCTATCATTCCAAAACCGGTTTCTAAATAAGTTTTATGGCTATTAAACACCAGGGGGCGCTGCAGTAAATGTGTTTCTTTAAAACGACTGGACTGGTTTTGATTCGATTTTTTGCATTACACCACCTGCGAATAGATAATTAAATAAGTTGTGCAGTTATGGGCCACCAGGGGGTGCTGCAATAGATATGTATCTTCAAAACGGCTGGGACGATCTTGACGCGATTTTTTTTGTTACATAAATATCACTTAAGAGCAGGTTCTTAGATGAGGATTGCGGATATGAGCCACCAGAGGGCGCTGCAATAAAGACATTTCTCTAAAACGGCTGAGAGGATCTCTAAGCGGTTTTTTGCGTTATAAACATATCACCTTAAGAGCATGTTCTTAGATAAAGTTTGCGGTCATGGGCCACCAGGGGCACTGCGATTTAAGTTTCTCTAAAACAGCTCTGAGGATCTTGACGTGATTTTTTGTTACATAGGTATCACTTAAGGGCAGGTTCTTACATAAGAATTGCCGCTATGAGCCACCAGGGGGCGGTGCAATACATATATTTAAAGGAAATAAAGAATTGGATTCCATTTCTATTCTTTATTAAATTTTTAATATTACAGTATATAAACAGTAAGGTCCATACATGGCAGTGATGTTACATTATTACTTATAAATACCAGCGTCCTTTGCACAGACCATTGCTTATACCATTGCCTTTTCTAAACCGACTCCTACATCTGACACTTTCATAAATGACAAACTACACATTTGACAAGTCTCACTAACACATCAATAAAAGTCGCGAGCAACAACAACTTGCAAAGTGTCAGACTAATGTCAACCGGTACTGTCAAACCTGAGCTTACTTTTCTATCCACATTTCAGTTGTCATAACTTCAAAACAAAAAAAATGCTATTAAAACAATTTAAATTAAAGGAACACTTTACAATTTAAATACCAATTATTATGCAAATAAGTTAATTTCACTTCCACAATGTCAAAGAGAAATCTTATACAGCTGAAATGCACAAGTAAGCAGATAAATGCCATCACATACAATTCCACTACCTACTTACTTTCCTACACGAGTATAACTCTTTGGAACAACGCAGTACTGTACACCAGACCCTGCTAAAACACAGTGTCTCACTCCGTGCAATATTTTTAACACTAACTTTTACTAAAATGTGGTACTTGAAATTAAAACTAAACTAAGATGTCGTGATATATAAAACAAATAAATATGCCTCTATACAAAAATAATCTTATACTCTGTGGTGAATACCAGATCTTCGCTAACTATCTTTTAGCTTTTTCCGTAACTCAATCATTAAACCATTCTATATTCCGACTCATTCGGTACTTATAAACGTGCTCTCCTGCCATATCTTACTGTTAGTGATTTACAAAATTTTTAGTCAATTGACGTGTTCTATAAAAATACAAGTTTCTTTTATGGATCTTGTAAATGTATCATTACTCCAAAATTAACTTTGAAATCAATCACCAAAAACATTTGTCATGGTGCAGTAAAAATAGATTATCATCTATATTCACAACACTAGTGTATAAAATATATTTGGTCAAACTGTTAAAATTGACAAAAACGGATGAGGTCCTAATTCTCACACGAACAGACGATACACGACCATCAAGGGTATCCAATTCGATCATATCATACAATACAAACAACAACAGTGACAATTCAGTCGCGCCGATAACAAAAAATAAGCCTTTCATCTAACAAGTCGATCTAATAATTATCACTCTCACGCGAAATAAATACAGGTACGTCGACATGACCGTCGAGAACGAAACGTAGGGGCTGCCTGCAATATACAGGCGCGGTTCAGTCGGGCGTAGGCACCAGTGAGGGCGTAGGCACGTGTGGTGCAGGTAGGGCCGGCAGCGGCGCAGACAGAGGTGCAGGCCGGTGCAGCGTAAAGGCGTCGTACACCTGAGCCAGCTCTTCCATGTGATGCTCCTCCAGGCATAGGAAACCCTGCAGCGTCGGACTTACGCGGCGCGCGCACGCCAGACAATGCACCACGTGCCGACGCTCATGCTCGCGTACTAGCAATGCGTGCCACACCTCGCGCTCGCACGCGCCACAGTAGTGCGACGCCTCGTTTTGCGCACGGCCATGAAACCGAATAGGCACGCCGCGGGCACGAACCGCGTTCAGCGTGCCGGCCGCCGCGCGCAGCGTCTGCTTCAGGCAGGTGCGCATCGCAAGATGCAATCGCGGGTCCGAAACGCGAATATTGCGCGCCAGGTTCCACGTAAGGTGTACCAACGGTACGATCGACTTGAAATTCTGTACTTTGTTCCACTCGTAGCGTTCGAGCGCCAGCGCGTATTGGCGTGCGGTAAGCGGCCCCACGTTCCAGGCGATGTTGTTGCACCAGCCCGTGGCCTGCACCCAGTGCACGCAGCCCGCGTTCACCCACACGAGGTCGCCGGGTCGTTGCGTAAACCTGTACACGGGCACGCCATGAGCGCGCAGCTCTTCCGGATCGGGCCACCACGACCCGTGTAGGTACGAAAGACCGTGCCTGTTGCACAGTTCATTTACGCCGCCCCAATACGCGTCCGGAACGCCGAACCATTCGCAGTCGCCGGGACCGATGTTTATATTGATAGAACAAAAGTTATTGTTCTCCTGATGACCCGGCGTTCTGCTGCCGGGCACTTTCATATACAACTGTACCGTATTCATACCCAAGATGACGTGGCCGACGTGCGACAGCATGTTGGCAGCGGATGCGACGCGCGCAAACGCGGGTAATTTCTGTAGCTCTGTAAGTTGAGCACGCCACTTGCGCTCATCCGAGAGATCGACGTTGGTTCCGAAGCGTAGCATGCGAGCCCCCTTTCTCCGTTTTATGGGCCCACCGCCGGACTCACGGCCGTCAGAATCAGAGAGCGCGCCTGTTGACTGCGCAGGGGCGGCGCCGCGTTCGCGCTCTTCACGCAGCGACTCCTGAAACGAGCCGGCTTGGTACTGGGCGTACTTGCGCACCGTTGTGTGCGAGCGGTGCGATGCGCAGGCCCAGACGCGTCGCCGTCCAGTCGGATCCCAGTTCTCGTCGGCGGACTGCATTAGCTGCGTGCGCACCTCGACCGCGTGGTCAGGCCAGGCCTCGACCAGGGTCTTGGTGGAAAATAGCCCCAGATCGAGTTTGAGGGCGGCGGTGAGCCCGCGGACGACCGCTATGGGGTGCTTTAAACAAAAGTCTTGGAGCTGTGGAGAGAAGGCGTCTCGCTTGGACTCGACGTAGACGAAAGGCGCGGGTGGCGCCAGCTGGTCGGGTGCGAGGCGCGGCTGCGGCAGGGACGGTGGCGAAGGTGGCCCGCACCCCTCGCCCAGCACGGACCATGCACTCGGGGGGCCAGGATTCTCTCTGGTGACAGAAATATACTACCGTTCATTTCTAAGTAAAGGGGAAATATTTACTGCTGAACTACTGTTACGTATTTCAAGAAACTGTTCGCGACAGCGAGGACGAGGCCGAGCTGCAAGTGTTAAGTGCATATGTACTCAGTGTTCGAACTTATAGAGTGAAACAGTGTGACATAATCATGTTTAGGATGGTGAACTTTGTAATCGTTTTTATAGTAATTGAACCTATATAGTTTATAAGGTCCAAAAGTGTAGTAGAAATAAAGAGAGGCCTTTTATAGTGGGTACTTGCTATACTAAAGAGAACATAGTGAAAGTTCGCTCTTTCCATAGAGGCTCTCTATACAATAAAACTTAAAAGAAGGAACAATCTGCCGGATCCTTACTTTTAATTCTAACCTGAGTTCTACATAGTCAGACCTCTGAAGTAGAGAAGAGCAAGTACTAGGTATACTTCGTTTTTTAGCATTAGAAATAAGAACGTTTGATTTTTATCATACATGTTAATGTGTGGCAAGTGAAAACATATGAATAATGGCATATATTTTACGTTTATTTCTTTAGGTTCTAAGCAGTCATTAATGCAAAGGTTTATTCATATTTACATAAAAACTAACTAAAATTTTTCTTTATATATAGAACATTGATAATTTCTGCCTAACTACACGTGTCGCATTGGTATGAGGACTACGCGAACAATATAACCATATAATTTCAATTTCTACTACAAAACTAATTTTATACAAATAAACTAATTATCTTGACAAGTTTAGACTATAAAAGACTTAAAAAAGCAGGGGTTGCAAACATAAATCGGAACGTTTTAGTAACGTAACAGGATAAAGTGAAAATGGGTGTGTCAATGGTATAATACAAACTACTAAGAAGTGATTTTTAAAGCGGGCGCTTCAGAGGATTGTGTAGTGGTAAATTTCCATGCAAACGGCGTTAACGGTTGCACCCCATTAAACCTTAACCGACTGGCGCAAAAAAATGGTATTCAGATCAGCAAAAACTAGGCTTTAAATGCGCGGGATTTTTTTTTTCGAAATTGTTTAATATTTCACATGAAACTAAATGCATTTTCAGAACGTGAAAAATAAAAAACATCGAATAAGTAGGAATTTCAGTGAGATGTCAAAGAAGTTAATAAAAAAAAAAGAAGTTTTCAGGGTTTGTCAGCCATTTACTATAAAGATTTTTGAAATCGTTTTGATTGTATGACTAGAATTGAACTTAATTATTAATCACTCCTCATTGTAATGTACGAGTTTGTTATGGTTTTCGTGTTGATCGTCCAAGTTCGTTCTTATATTTTTGACACTTTAGATTTCTTAGAACTGAAGCGACTAGCTTCCAAAAATATGGTTGTTATCATCAGTGAAGTCTCTAGCATCCGACAAAGTAGCCAATCATTGTCTCTTCTTTTTTATAGAAATGTCATTCTTTTGGAGAAGCCAGATCTGTGAGCTAGGTGTTTCTTGGACCGGCATTCTCATGAAATTTTCAGGTTTACATATTCAAATTGACGCCTTGTTAATAAAAATTACGACAAAAACCACAATCTTTTAGTCTAAATATTGAAATTGAGAGATTTTATGTGAAATTTAATTGAAATTTTTTTTTTCCCTCACATGTCACATTCGTTGATCTTTTTTCAATGATATTTTTTTTAATTCAGAAAAGTATGTTTAGTAACTATGTCATACATAGAGACCGGTTGGTGAACGTTAAACGAGGATGGGAAGGAAATCAGGAACACAACGGGAGTAGTGTGACAACATATATACACTTGATAGTTGACATATTTAAGGAGCTGGTATGCCACTGTGCAAGCTACGGGTATGTGTGTTTTCGAGTTTAGTTGTTGGTGTTGTATATGTTCAATTATGTATATCTATTTTAATTATGTTCTTGAATATTACGGAGTGAAACTCACTTGCAGGCATCGAGAATTTGCTTGGCACTCATGTTGATATTAAAAGAGATCGGTTTGAGCGGCTCTGCCTTGAGGGGCTCCAGCTTCACGACGGGCTGACGCGCACCCAGCACCGCCTCATTGCTCGCGCTCGATCCGCTGTCTGCTGTAGAAATAATCAAGCCCATAGATCATCTTTACAATAAGTCCTTTAGAAGAAGTTAGAA
Source organism: Luffia ferchaultella (assembly GCA_949709985.1). Taxonomy (NCBI): domain Eukaryota; kingdom Metazoa; phylum Arthropoda; class Insecta; order Lepidoptera; family Psychidae; genus Luffia; species Luffia ferchaultella. The sequence continues at coordinate 14,001,806 of OX453240.1, read as the reverse complement.
AAAATTTCCAACTTTATTGAGAAGTGTTAGCTTTAAGTGTTATATATATCTACAATAACCTGACATCATAATAAAACGTTTACACCTAATTCTGAATCGCAAATATTTTATCTTTTAGAAAGAACTAATCAACAATCTCATAAACATTACACAAATTTATTTTTATGTGCAAACATGCACACTTTCACCATTGATGGAATTCGTGATCACTGGCCGATTATGGTTTTAACATATATAAGAGACAGACAAATACACAGACAAAAAGTAGCCTATGTCACTCCTGACAACTTCTTTGTTATTTAATGTATTAAGTAAAACGGTTCAGCCGTTTCAGAGATTGCCGGAACAGACAGACACTACGATTGTATTTATTAGTAGATTTCCGCTCGCAGCTTTGCTCGCGTGGACTACACAGTTTTATCGGAACAGCTAAAGGAACGCGACGCTCGCTCTCTACGCTCTCGACGCTCTAGAACATTGTGAGACTTTTCTAGAACATTTAAAACTTTTTATATCTGCGAAGTTTAATTAAGATAGGTTTAGCCACTTCGGAGATTAGCCCGGACAAACAGACAGATAGATAAACACAAAACACAAACACAAAACACATACACAAAAAGTAGCCTATGCTACTCCTGACTACCCCCTTTTCATGGTAGCTAAATTTCGTTGAAATCGGTTTAGTCACTTCGGAGATTAGCCGGAACAAACAGACGACACTATGATTTTATTCACATAAAACATATAGATTATTATAGAAAATTGTAAAATACATTAATGGCCCATTATACTTTTCCGAATTTGGTTTTTGGGTTAAATTGTGTTATTTGAATGTAAAAAGTAGAGTTAAGAGTTACGGCGAACGCACATTGAAAGTAAATTTTAGTTCTTTCACAATACTAACGGTTTTACGTGGGTTTTACAGGGTTTTCGTAATTTTCAAATGTGTCGATGGTAAAAGCCCTTTACTATTCAAGTAAAGAATTATACAAATTCGACTAACAATGCATACCGAAACCTCCAAGGCCAATTTCACGAAAATAATTAACAATGATTAAACTATAACTTAAAGCGTGCGACATTAATAAACACAAACAACAATCAACTTGTCATCCACCTGTCAGAAAAAAATGAAATTGACATTTTTTTTCTTTATTTTTCATGTTATATAGTTTCAATCAAACTTTATGGCGGATCGGAATACAACGCTTTATGCACACTTGCGCAGGTTCAGTCATATGCTCCTCGCTCCACTGCGTCCTGCTACACCTAAAACTGGTTACTGCGGCGCGACTTGTGCCTATATTCATATCCACCATAAAGGTTGATTGGAACTGTACTATGGTTATAATAGCAAAACAATATTAATAAATACAGCCTGTTTTATTTATATTTTCGGATCAACGCATGATTTCCTTAGTGTTTTATGTGCTACATTTAATGTAATAAATTTCTCCATTTGATATCACACCATATTCGTGCGGCTTTGGTCGAACATAAAGAAAAGCGGCTGTAAAACAAACATGAATAAACTAATGTGTAATACTCACTCGATACGGGCTCCCTTTTAATTTCGGGCTGGACATCTGAAAATTTCTTGAGCAAATCTTCCGCGAGAGATTCTGCACAGTCCCCGCTCGCAACGCTGCTAGAGCTTCCTTCGCTTTTGGTCACCTGTTTACAAAACAAACCAATTATTTTTTATGTCTATTTTTATACAGTCCTATTTATAAATATTGCCTACATTCGTACTAATATTAAAAATAGCCCTGCCGCCGGGTGCGGGTGGGGATTGGGAAGGTTGCATGTAATACAAACCGAACGAGCTCTGGCTGCCTGAGCGAGGCGATACTGCGCCAATAACTGCTGCATCAGAGCCTGAAAGATGGCGATAGGAATATTATTTAACCTAACTCCTTAGAAGCAAAAAATAAAACGGTAACCATTAAAATTAAAATACATTTAACATATGTAATGTTTTTATATCCCACGTGATCACATAAAAATTGGTTACTTATTGTTCAAAATGCTCGCGTTATTTAAATAAAATTTAAAATGTTTTAAGAAAATTACCAAATGTTTAGATTATTTTATTTTTAACTACTACTTTTACAATTTGACATTAATTATCTTTGTGTACTTGTTGTTGAGGCGAGAGATTGTGCGCGTTTCTCTGCAAGTACTGCAACGTCTGCAGCTGCTGCGGCGTCAGGGGAGGCACGTCGTCGGGTGCTGCGCGCTTGCCGGGATAAGGCGGCGGCGCCGATTTCGGGTGCCGCGACGACATCTCCGCCGATATCGGCAAATTCCACGCCTCCTCGATCGACGGCAACTGTCTTCGTCTACAACGAACGAATGTCGTACGTACTCGTCATCACTTCACATAACATAACAATGACTGACTAATACGCTATTATCAAGGATATATATTATACAATAAATAGTTTATGTAGTACCCACTTTCCAGTGACAGAGGGCATGGGTGCATGTGCGAGATGCGCGCGCAGGAAACACAGCCGTTGCCTTAATGGCGCGTGGGCCGCGGTGGCTGCCGAACCGCCGTTCGTGTAGCACGCGAATGCGTCGCGTGGCATTTGACAACTCTCATAGAGGCTGCCCAGGTTGGTCCACGCCGCCGAGTGGCCTTTGTCCAGCTGGACCGCGCAGATGTACGCCTGCAGAGCGTCCATCGGCTGATTCTGCTGCTGATACAATACCCTGGAATATTTGAAACGCAACGCTGATTTTATATTGTAAACAAATATCAAACATAAATAAACAAAAATTATAACAATGTCGTACCCTATGGAGCACCAGGTGTCAGCGTTGCCTTCGGACTTTTCAACGGAGTTGCGGTAGGCGATGAAAGCATCGTGTACCTTCCCCTGTGCGGCGAAGCAGCGGCCCATGAGGTAGAGGCCGGCGCCCGACTCGGGCTCGGCGTCCACTGCGCGCTGCAAGCACCACACGGCCGCACGCGCTCTCGCGCCCGCCTCGCCCAGTGACGAACACCGATGATACAGCCAACCTGACGCACATCGCTACTGATTCACGCTAAACGTAAAGATGCCTACAGATTAGGGCGAATTTTGCCGATCGACACAGTTTTCTAGGCCGCATTAATATGTATGAGAAAAGCCGTTCGTCACACTCGAATGAAAAGTTTTGTTACTCAAAAGAATTGTTCTTATCATACTAAGGCGGGTTTTGTCGATCGGGACACATTCGCTTTAAAAAATTCGTTTAGTGAATTAATAACCGAGGACGGCGATACGTTGAGCTTAGAGCATAGAAACAACGATGGTTTTGCGCATTTCTTTAGAATGTCAAGTCAAGTAAAGTTCGGGTTTTGCACACGGCAATGGCACATTCACCTTTACCTGCCTTTACCGAAAGAAACTCGACAGTCGATGTGTCGCTCTTTCATTTATTGCAGTTTCTCGCGTGATAATGTTTAAAAATTATTTCCGGGCTGTGTACTCTGATTGAAATTTATTAAACTTTAAAAAACAAATTTGTGTACATTTTTAAAGATGAGAGGACGTAAATGTGTGCACTTTTTTAAATGAGAATAACAAGATAAAGGTGAAATGTATATTGTGTTGTATGATAGACCAATTTCGCGTGGCAAATACGCTTCTACCTCATCTTTAACTATTTCATCCTATAAGATGATAGGATGAAACACAAGGAAGAAGCAAATACAATGTACAAGTACAATTTACAACATACCGAATACGAATATGCTCTATTCGTATATACTCGTATTCATTCAACATTCGGCGCATCTCTATTGGAAATATTTCATATTTCATTCTTATGCATATCATTGAACATTGGTGACTTACAGAGTAATCTATGACTTACCCAACTGACGACAGACGTCGGCCTTGAGCGCAGATGAGAGTTGGGGTTCCTTGAGCAGTCGCTCGTAAGCATCACGGGCTGCGCGACGCAAACCCCGCGCTTCTAAGAGGTGCGCCGCGTGGAAACTCAGTTCGAGACGGGTGAAAGTGGCGTCCTGGTGGGGAGCAAGACGAGCGCGCCGGAAATGCGCCGCAGCCGCTGACCAGTGTCGGCGCGCCTTGAACATGAGCGCAAGCCGCAGGTGCGCGTCCGATGCGCGCGTGAATCCCGGCGAGACGTACAGAGCCATCTGAAGGGCGCGCGTTGCCCTGTTTACACAACACGTGCATACATCGCGAACACCAAAACGATGCGACATATCCAGCAATGGCTGGAGACATCAGCTGGTGGACTGTGAACTTATATAATAAAATAAACATAACCTCCGACCGAAAGTATTATAAACAAACGTCGTCGTCGGAATGTAAGGTCGGTGCAACATTTTATCCTGAGTCAAGGCTGGCGTGACAGCTAAACGACTGGAAATGACATTTTTGTGTATCTCGGTTATTAAAGAATATAATATCTGGGATATCTCACACACGGGCATATAGTTTTAAACTAGATGGAACCTGTATTATGGGTACTAAAACAACAGATATAAATTATACTTAAATATCTTTAAAATATATATAAATATTTAAATAAATATTTTATACTTAGACACGGAACAAGTTCATGCACGCAAATTTTTTGTCCTGGAGGGAATCAACCCCATTACTTTCAGGTCTGCAATCGGCGCCTCCGACCACTTGACCATCCGGTCAGTCATTATCAAGAAGACATGTGAAAAGTTTTCATGGTCCATTTTCAAAACAAATATCTGACAGTCTCATTATTAAAAAACTAGCTAAGTGCAAGTTGGACTCGCGTACCGAGGATTCCGTGTGTTATATATTAACAACAAAAAGTAAGTTTGTCGCAAAAAACCTTATAAGTTTTGATTTATTTACAAGCAACAAATTATGCGGCATGAATGGTCGTATTTTTAGATTGTGTTGATTTAGATGCTTAATTTATTTAGAGCTCCAAGGGACCGTAGACCTATGTATGATAGCTCCACGCGTTCCTGCGTGAAAGGGTCTTAACAAACAGATAGACAACAAAGTGATTCTATAAGGGTTCATTTTTTCCTTTTGAGGTCCGAAATCCTAAAAAGGAGCAATTTTTTTAGGCATGAGACTCTTTCATTGAATGTTCGTGTTGCATGGATAAGCACTTTTACAAGATGCGTGCTGCATACATTTGCCAAAAACGCGTACCTATATCATTCATGCAAAATTACACAATGGATGTATAACATGTAAAAAATCGAAATGAAATTATAATTAGATAAGTGCTTTTTTACTATTTCGGTCGTTCTGTCTGTATACTTAATAGTATAGTTTTAACGAGAATTGACATGGAAAAACTTATGTTGAGCGTGTATTCAAGAAACCAGACCTGTCGTGTTTGATACTAACACGACTAACAGTGACTAATAAATTCAAAATTGTTAGCTTTTAAAATTTGGTCATACGGTGGTCACATAAGTCTCGCTAAAACATGAAATTTGAGTACCAACAGGATAGGTTGATGACGTATAGTTTCGAAAATATCAGCTTTTAGAAATTTAATTTGATCATGTGGTAACTTAGAACTACCTAAAACATGAAGTTTGAGTATCTTAGGTATGTGAGAAAAATATTAGCTTTTAAAAATTAGGACACGTGCCCACTTAAATCACGCTAGAACAATTAATTTGAGTATCAAGATAAAGGATCGTGATTTGTAATTTCATGAGTAATATTAGTGCTGCTGAAGTGGCAATGGGCCGGTCACATTTGCCGTAGAACCGACAACCGATGGGGAAAGACGGGTTCTCGAGTGGAGGCCACGTATTGGGAAGCGAAGCGTTGGACGCCTCCCGGCCAAGTGGACTGATGACCTGAAGCACCATACCGGGAGTAATTGGATGCGGAAGGCGGAGGACCGTGTGTGGTGGCGAGCCTTGGGAGAGGCCTACATCCTGCAGTGGAGAGACACGGGCTGATGATGATGATGACAGTGATGATTAGTGCCCTATATTAGCTTTTCTTAATTATTCAGATAAAGAAAAGATATAAAAATGGTATCCGTTATATAAGGCGATGTTCTTCTTTCTACCGTACTATCTAGGCAATCCGCACATAAATGATTGTTCAAAGCGTTACTAGTACAACGACCGCCATTTGTAAAGATTTTCTTTATTAGCGCAGTTTAAACAAATCGTAGATAGAGAAAGTGTTACATACATACTTAAAAATAATGATGATGTGAAATATTTTGTGGCAACCCTGACCTCTTATTACTAACCGTTGTCTACATTTCTCAGGATATCAAAGGCGTCGTCATCACTTACTGTATGGTAGTTCTACAGTGCCCCTGGCCTTCAATCTTATAACGTACGTGCATGGCCATTTCAAACTTTTTCTTTACAATACCGATTGCTTTTAAAATCGTTATCTGAGGGTCCGCGTGGGTACAAAATACATATTTTCTGACAAGTCTTCAGTACGTATTAGATATCTGTCTCCGGCTGAGTGCAGAGTTCTAAATTTTGTAATGATTAATACATGGGCCATACTGAAACTTTCTGGATTCCTATAAATAAGACCTAATATTTTACTTATGATACATTTATTGTTTTTCAAAATATATGCCGCCATAATTAACACATTTTTGCATTTGGTGGAAACATTGTAAGTCAAAAAGAGCCGCGTCCAGTTAAAAATATATATATATATAGAGTTGCTAAAACCCCAAACTATAAATCATTTTAAGTTGTACGATGGCATATATAGGAAAAAAAGGGAAACCTTTACGAGGCCAGTCACGCGAAATTATCTACAATGTTTATAAATATTTTGTAACCGAAGCCGAAAGATTTTAAAAAATTAGGATGACAATGTAAGTAATTATTTTAAGAAGGTTCAAGAGAGAGTTGCAAATGCCTCTGGGTTTCAAGAAGAACTTTGAACAATATATTAAACGAAGTAAGTACTGAAACACACTCCAGTGCAATTAAGTTCAGCTCTCCGAAAAAAAGGGAAACCAGAAAAATAATTTAGTTTAGATATGGACTATCCATTATGATGTTGTTCGAAGAAAGGTGTACGATTCTCATTTGCGTTTTAAGGAACTGCCGACAGTATAATCAATAAAAGCTAAATTATCTGAGGCTATTAATTATAATTGGTCAGAAAAGACGTTGAGAAAAATACTACATGAGATAGAAATTCAGTTCCCTAAAATGAGAGATAATCGAAAAGTTCTTATGGAAAAGCACGATGTACAACTCAAACGAATTTAATACCTAGATAAAATACGCAAATTTCGCAAAGAAAGAAAAAATATGATCTAAATGAATGAGTCCTACATACATACATCCTACACTAAAGACAGAACTTGGAGTGATGATAAGGAAAAAAGAGTAAAAAAGCCGATTTCAGAAGGTCAACGTATGACAAATAGTTCATGCAGGAAACGAAAAAGGCTTTGTATCTGGAGCCTTTTTAACGTATAAATCCACGCACACTACCGGCGATTATCATAAAGAAATGAATAACGATAACTACGAGAAATGGCTGGTTAATCAATTAATTCCAAATATACCCAGTAATCCTGTTCTGGCTGTCGACAACGCACCCTATCACAATAAATATGTTGAAAGACCCCCCAATTCCAACACCATTAAACAGGAAATGATGAACTGGTTACAAAGACACGAAATTCCCGTTGATCCAAAATTGACGAGACCCCAGATATACCCTATTATATGCCAGCACAAGGAGAGGTTTACAGAGTTTTCCGTGGACAAGATACTTGCCAAACATGGACACACTGTGTTGCGATTGCCACAATACCATCCGAATTTTAATCCCATTGAAAATATATGGCCTCAACTGAAAGGCTATGTAGCCACTAGAAACGTGGATATGAATTTAACTTCAATAAAACAACTATTGACTGAAAAAGTAAACATGATCAGGGCTGAAGAGTGGAAAAAGGTTTGCGATCATGCAATAAAATGTTAGAATAAATATCGAAAATAGGAACCTTCTCATTTTTGGAAGTCGGTTGAAGATGTATTTAATTCTGTTTTCATTTTTATTAATTTCGTTGGTATACTATACATGTTGATAAGGAGTAAATATTATTTAAAAAGGAAGTAATGTTACAGCTATATAGTTCACGCGGGAATTAAAACAAAACAATAAAATATTTAGTTTTGAATTCAAATTCTGATAAACGATAAATCTAATAATTGATGGATATTGGCATTCGTTTGTATTCGGTAATGCAATTATTGCCGGTGTGCAATATTTATTGCCGGGCACTGAAGATGGCATGGTGATATAATTAACCCATGAATGTACGCAGAGATATTCGGTTATGCCCACGAAAAGTGCCATAAAAATGAGAGCAATAAAATATAAGCCACAGACCAATTATATGACGTTCCGGCTTAGCACTGTGAAGTACAATTCATTGTGATGCACGTGTGAAAATTGTACTGGAAAAACAAATAAAGATCCTGAAATTACATTTCATGTATAATTTCACAGAATGTTTAAAACAAACAATAATAATAACGTATGATCTTTCTAGTCTCCGAGAGCCATTTTGCTCGGATCTTCGATCACTTCGAAGTAGGTATGTGACCCTCTATCTTGATGATTCTGCTGTCTAAGAGTTAACTCTACCAAAGCGAAAGAGAGAATTGTTTCCGTGTTTGGGTGTATGGGTATGAGTCGAGTGTTGTTCATTTTGACAAATGTTAGTCAATACTAATTAATTTACCGTAGCCAGTGACCGTAGTTTTAATTTTGTGTGTACTCTACCATTAAAATCGGCAGAGTTACATCGGCAGCATTACAGTTACGACTCTGTCCGTTTTTATCAAATTTCAATCTACGTTTTTGACTTAAATCTTTACTCAAAATCGACAAAAAAAAATATTGTAAGTAAATGTGGACCTTTGTTTGTCCAGTGGCTATTTTGAAAACGAGATAGTATTAATTTCGATCGATAGGGCACAATCACCAAAAGAACCTTAATAAAACACATTTTCTTTTGTCATAATAAATATCATAATTCTTTAACGTTAAAAAAATCACAAATTAAGGTTATACTATATACCTATCCATTGGCTTTTTTTTCTATATATATTTATTTCTTTTGTAATTAAAATATAAAATTTTCGCTTGCGTCTTTATTTTTAAGCAGTCTTGTATCCCGTTTGCACTACAGTATATGACGCATCTGCCTTCTCTATCGCACGCATTTGGGCCGGCCGGGCAGCAGCAATTTTTCCAGGCGTTGTGCTGACTCTTAGAAGAAAGGTATGCAAAGCAATAGATGGTTTGGGCGGCGCGGCGTGGGCGTTGAGCCGTAAGGTTCGACAAGATATTCGAAGGACGCATTAGCGGCCATAGCCTCAGAGCGTCACCGATGCGCCCTCGGGGTCGTCGACCGCCCGAGCCTTGGAACGTTCGTGCAATCGATCGCCGATGCAACGCACCGTCTAGACGGGCGCGGGCACGACCGCCGTTCGGCGTTCGAACCGCGTCGCGGCTTTATTTAGGCGACCTCTGCCGACATTTGCATGCCGAGACAAAGGAGCGGGACAGGTGGCTGCGGGCCGCGACGTCGCCGCGCCCGACTAAAATTAAAATGATGGCTATCGAAGTGTCGCGTGGTAGTGGCGTGCCGGTGGCGGCGCTTTCACCGGACGTGCCGAGCGCTGCGGCCAGCACGTTACCACGCTCTTGAACTCCTTATTTGATTGCTCGGTAATCGGCTGCGATTACTCGTCGTCATGCAACCATTCGCACGACAGGCGACGGCCGCGGCGGACGCATCTATATTTGCCTCAACCCCTAATTTACATGATTAAATGTTGGAGCATTCGAACATTCCTAAATATTAATAACCAAGAATACTTCTCTAAAAGTAAACGATCGTTTGATCGCATCGCAATCAATCGACCGACGACGGACTGACTTTTCTTGCACTCCCGGTGAGCGCCCAATGGTAGGTATTTATACCCCTGCATGGAGTGACGGAGGAGGCCTAACCAAACCAAAATGGGAGAAATGAATTTTTCATAAAAAATATTATAAACATATATGAAATATCAAGTGATTTGAATAGAATAATATAAACCTGTTTGCTACGTTTTAAAAAGTATTGTTTTTTTTTTTAATAACCATGTAATGTCTTAAAAACATTTATTGGTTTCCATTAAACTGGTCTTAGGCATGTCAATATTTCCATTATTATAATTTTACTCTAAGCGTGTGTAATATGGAACTCTAAAAATAATGAAAAATGTCAGGAACATTTACAGTAATCAGATGGATTTAAACTAAAATTTTCAATGAATATTCGTAATCGTTGCATAATTAACACACGAGTGCTGAAACGCTTGTTTAGTTAATCGTTTGTTAAACATGTGTTAAACGGAGGTTAACAAACGTTTATATCATCGATTCTGTCCTTCTCTGATTAGTTGACTAATCCAACTAATCACACGTCAATCTAACCAAAGTTAAGTTTTCTAATTTGAGAAACGTCAATTAGCCGGAAAGAGACAACGCTATACCTCTGACACAACACCGGAATGCGATAGCAAATTAATCGGACAATCTGACAACTCGAGTGTTAGTTAATTAACTTAACAATTAATAATGTTAACAATCATCAACGCTTAGGTATTCCAACCAAAATTAAAATTCAATCGGCGGTTAACAAATCAACGGTTTGACCAGCATTTGAGAACTGGAGTGTTAATATTGCTTGATTAAATAAGCTTGGAAAAGAAAAGTGAAAGCGTTGCGTCGAGATGAGTTTAAAATTGCTAAACCTGTTTCGTATTTGTAAAGGTTCAATTAGGATTTTACCTGTAAACGATTATAGTGTAGATTCGTAGGTACAGGTATCTTTTTTTTTTAAATCGGGACTGGCGTGGAGTTTTCGTTTGTAACTTTGTTGGCGTATAAACGAACAAATATTTTTATTACACAGATTGAAACGAGACTGCTTATCAAGTGAACACCAAATACATTTCATTTGAGGGGCAGATCTACCGTTTCTGAGAAAATGGGCACTATAGATTAGATTCACTTGTATCAGCTGATAACCGATACGAATAGTTATGGGCTGGTATGATATGTCGTGATAGCCCGAACGCAGCGATTCTTTTTGAAATCTATAAGGCCATGTGGCCATGGTTCGTATCCGGGCATTCCGGGCCGGTACTAATGAGTTTTTCTGACTTAAGTACATTAACTATCACTGACTCCGTGCCTCGGAGAGCACGTTAAGCAGTCGATCCTGGTTGCTCTCCATAAATGGCGGTCGTTACAATCCGCCAAACCGCATTGGAGCAGTTCAAGGGAGACCTAACCCCCTGCAGTGGGTTATAGAAAGGACTGATGGAATAAAAATGCTTTTTTTAATCGATCTGAAAAAACGTTGTTTAATGAAATTACGTACTTGGTGCAGCAGATTTAGTGTAAAGCGGTATCATATTATTTGTCTTGCCTGTGACAGCATTCAAATATTATTTCACAATAGTCAAGAGTTTATAAAAACAATTCCATCCATTGCTCTACGTAGTCATATGGTAAAAAAAAACTACTGGTAACGTTGTAGGCATTTTGTAATGCAGTATATTTGAAGAAAATAAATAGGTTTATTGGACAGAATAGAAATTTATAGTCGGTCGTGAAAATAATTGTCTTAAAAATGCAGTAAATAGAGATATTTGCATTATTTTTTAATACGGTAGGATTACAATTTCAGCACATAATTGCTATTACTTACTGCAAACTAGGCAGTGTAAAGTGCAATAATAAAATTATGCATTTTATGAAACGTATAACAGTTTCCGGGCCGAAGACTGTAAACACGAACAAGAGCGCATTTATAATTTACTATATGTAATAAATAATATACATTGTGAAAAGAAATAACATAAAAATAGATATACTTCTGGAATTGTTTCTTTAACCCCTGACGTCGAAAACGGGAGGTGTTAAGTTTGAGTACATAAGTTATTGTGTATGATCAATTTGAAATTTGAATTTATTCAAACACTCGTATAATAAATAAATAATGTTCATAACTTCCTATTTTCTATCTGAAATATTGCATTCGGCGACCAATAATTTAGTCCCACCTTCCCATGTGCTAATTGTTAAATAACAAGAGAAACGGTGCAAATGCCATCCATGGTCCGACCTTGCGTAGAAATAGTTTCGTCTGCGTCCTAATTTAATAATGACTTTAATTCTTATTATGGAAACTTAGTGCGACTGCGTATTTTGATTTTATTTCAAACCTTTATACTGGCTGCTTTCCATACGAGAGAATTTATTTTTAAAAATGTCTACACCCGTTAATTTTTATAAAATGATTTCAATCAGTGTCCATATTGATTAAATGATATAGCAGCATGGAGACGTGCATAGGTCGGCGGCAAACGCTTAAAAGTAGCATTTGTCGTTATATATCTAGGTATGCGATAGGTGTGGGTTCCGGGGCGCGGGGCGGGGCGACTTGACCTAGTTTTGCGTACTCGCTACGGCTCAAGGACGGATCGTCCATTTATAGAATACATTCGTTTATCGGCAGTCGGCCGGCTTGGTGCGACCACGATGTCTGATGCCGTGCACCTGCACTACACGTGACCCGTCGCGTCGACACGACAGTGACGCTGTTGGAGCTCCCCGCCGCCGCCCGGCACCACGGCAAGCCTTTCCCACGCTCAAAGGGGAACTAGGGCGAGTGGTGCTGACCGAGTTTCTTTACAGGGGGTGGCTTTGACGAAACCGGTTGAATGGGGAGCGGTCAGCGTCGACATACAAGTTTTTTTTTTTTTTAATTGAAAGTATTATTTAAAAGGTGGACTTATTATCAGTAAATGTAAAGTAGTAGGTAAAAGGAAGTGAACGTCGCCGCCTTGTCGTGATCGGCCAGCTACTTATAATGCAGTCGCGTAGAACTAACGTTGCAACGAGACCTTGACGCGAATGCATCGCGCACTGTGGTGCAACAATTGCAGTCGTTCCACGGTACTAAATGAAACATGCGCATTTGTCCTCGGTGGGTAGTGGGTCTAGTCGGTTACTCGACGAGGGCAGTATTTATCACAACGCGCGTCATACTCGAGCTGACCCAGTTTCATTCTGAACGTGTATCATGCTACTTATAGAATAATAAATTGCTCGTTATTAACACTAATTTCACTATTTCTTTTTTTTTAGTATTTAAAGAACATTCGAGCTAAACTGTTAAAATTATTTATTAGAAAATCACAAAGAGAATGTAGGTCCACGAAGGGAGCCCTAAGAAACTAGTTAAATGTCTAATTTCGTATTTGTCGTATGAAACAAAGAAGATTTTGACTTAAATACGAACTCATATGCATTTTATAGTTTTGGACATTTTCAACACTATGAAATGGGTAAAAAGGTTTTTCAAGGAGAAAGATTTTTCCGATTCTGAGAGATCTTACTTTCATAAATAAAAAAAATAAACATATCAAATCTACATATGACAAACATGAAACATTCTTTTTGATTAGCATATTGGTTCACCAGACGTAGTTAGGCACAATTTCTCTATCCTTGTGTGGAATTACATTTCGATACAAATAATCCTTCAGAAATTCGTACACAAAAAACTCATTTTTTGTTCAATTCGAAATCTCGAAAGTTCAAAAACCCGAATGTTCATAATATCGAAACTCTAAAAATTACCAATAAAACAAGCATTATTGAAATCGAAATATTTCAAACATCCTTCTATTAGCCGTGGCTTCACCTGTATGTGTGTCGGTGATGTATGTATATGTATGATTGTAATGGAATCTAAGGAATATAATTTCACTCACTTCTAATTGTTTCTAACCACCATACTAAAATTGTAAAGCACCAGTGGTACTTAAGAGAATGTCATAAGCCAACGAAAATTCAGAATGTCGCCGCCCACTGGCCCCAAAGGCGACATACCTTGTTAATTTCAAAACGAACGTCGTATAAAACGATGACAGTGATTTAATATATTTTAAAGACATTAAGATACATGAAATACTTTAAGCGATATCGTTGTTTGAAAATGCCGTCCTCAGCTTCTAACATCGCCTTAATAATATCTCTATTAATCGCGTGGAGAGTTTTCGGGATTTCGGATCAAACCCGTTTTAAATTTTGATTTAAGTGTATACTTTTAAATTCTTTTAATGTTTCGTCAACCAGTTTTCTATGTACATCTGACGATTTCATGAATAATTGTCTTGGTGTTGATAAACGATTTGAGTCTTTATTGCAAACCTCTTGGAAATATTTGTATAAATTACACAAAACGATTTTTATTTCGACATGCAGTTGGCGACTTCTAACCAAGTTCAGAAAATGGTGCCATATTAATTTGTCTAGCTGAATTCAAATTCGATGTTTTTTTTTTTTTTATTTAATTGGTAAACTATATTGAATTGAATATTAATAAGAGCGACATAAAGAATGTAAAGCCAATTACTTGACATTAACAACTATTCCTATGTTATCATGACAATAAAATTATAAGTGGACAAGATCAATCAAACTTATAAGCTAAGCAAATAATGAATTTGCAAACCATACGTAATATTATAAATTTCAAATATGGAATGTTTATCCAATACTTCACACACTCACACACACAAGAGGTGTTTAAATGGAGCTTTAATTTTTTAACTATACACTAGTTCGTCTTTATACGGAAATGAGCGGGTATTACTAGCAATACTGGCATATTGTAATATATGCACACGACACACGACGATGCTACGAATGTAAACTCGTTCCGACCGACGGGGTAAGAAGGCGGGCCTGATGTTACACAGCGTACCTACAAATAGACAGATAATAACGCAAAGGTGCATTCGAATGGCAAACAAGAAACAAGAGAGATTTATTATTTGCACATTCGCGCATACTCAGAAGAATTTGGAAAATATTATGTAGGAACTTTGTTTAAATTCCTATTTAGAAATAGAAATATTTAAGTTTCGTTTGGTCATCAACAACATTGCAGTGGTTACCAAACATAAAAATAAGGCCAAAGGGTTCCATCTTAGTAAGTCTAACGTTGGCGCTAGAATTATAGAAGGTAGAGGTACCTAAAGGCCGACTATGTGCAAAAAAAATACAAAAAAAAAAACTTAATATTTGATTAAGAAATTAACTATTTTTTAAAACCAATAAAGTAAAACGATACAGCATTAAAATTATGGTAGGCGAGATGAAGTCATAATTACATTCCACGTAATAATAATAATAACATATACATCACAATGACGTCTAGGCCCCAAACTAAGCATTAGCTTGTGTTTTGGGTGCCAAGCGAAGACATCACATACATATAACAACCAAGACTCGGTACCAGTATTAATATTCATCATATAAATACTGACCCGAGTTGGGATTCGAACCCGGGACCCCCAGCTTCGTAGGCAGAGTCGTTACCCACTACGCTAAGCGGTCGTCAATAATATACCTAGGTACGTACTGATAGTTTGATTCTAAGAAATAAAGATTCAGAAAGGGTTGTTTTTTAATTTAAGGGATATTTTCATATGAATGCTTAAATAAAAGAATTAACGTTTTATTTTGCGTATTGAATTGACATTATATTTTATACTAAGCCGCATTTTTTTGACGTGTGAATGTGTGTGTATTTCGGATTTACGCTGTTTTACATTTATACATTTCCATCGTTCATTTTCGAAACGTAGTTTGTACTTAAACATGTGCAATGTTATAATAAATTTACACTAACTCGTATGAAATTATAAAAGATCGCATCCGTCCCTCCACATACTCTTAACTTGACTAAAGAGAAGGGCCCAACAGCGCACTCGGCAACTAAGCGTTATCGATTCATTCACTACGCAATGTCGTAACAAGCTCAACAATCATTTACATGCGGCGGGATTAAAATTCGGCCCCATCCTTAACTCCCAAAGGGTTGAACCCCTACGAAAGGAGAACAATAATAATAAAACTATGCCTACACAGAGTACGTAGTAGACGTCACATTTATATGTCGTGTATACAGTACGAAAAGCATTTTATTACGTCACCAATAGTAATTCTGCGCAGGCAGGTCACATAGCGTGGGCCCTTTGTGTAGGACTGCGGGCTGCGGCACTGCGGTACGTATAGTGCGCAGCGCAACGGCCAGAGGGTCGGAGAGGGGGCGCAGGCATAGGCCGAGAGGTTATCATGCTTTATACGTATAGTCGTATACGTACACATGCACAATGACGTAAAAGAGCGTGGCTTGGCTTTATCTCGGTACCTACGCTTGCTGGGCGCGCCGCTCGACGAGCCCTTTCCAATGCTCCCTTTTTTGCGGCCAGCGGTCGCTTTCTAATACCCATTGTGCGTAGAAAACGTGACGGTAAAATTGTAAGTGCGATCGTCGCCCGTGAGAAACTCGCGTTAATCACGAATGTGCTCAAAGAGTAGCAGATGATGTTTCTTCATTCATTGGCATTCTAGTCTAAGTAGCACACCTACGTCCACTATTCAAATATAAATAATTTAAAAAATTTGAAAAGGTACTTATTTGTTTGTACTTTTTTATTGTCGTCGTAAACAAACAACGAAAATACGCGGTTTTTTTTATAGAGACAGTTCAAGGGATAAAAATAGCATAGGCTATATTATAATGTTTATGCTGATCGAAAGATTCAGATGGAATCAATAAAAATTCGAAAATGAATGATGAGCGAACCGGTGGAATAATAGTTTGAGTAGAACTCAAGAATCGAAGTAGGGACAAGTGGTCCTGCTGCGGGAACGGAAAGCATATACTAAATCTATGTAGGCAGGTCTCTATGAAATGCAACAAATGTCTCATCTGGGTGGTTTTTTATTATAGGTACCTATTAGAATTAGTAAGTGAAACATAATTGAAAGGAGATTAAAAAACAACTGAATCAATTTCCCAGAGTAAATTATAAATTATACGTTATTTATTATGTACTTTGTATTACAATCTATGAAATAGTTTCGTAATTTGTACCTACGAAATTCCATTTCATTCAAATTCCATTCCATTCCAGGTAGAAACTAAATGACAAAATAATAGTGAAATCACATTGACTCGATAACTGTTATCGGAAGGCAATATATATAATAATATTGTAATACAACAAATTAGTAATACTTACCGTGTATATAATACATATATTTTTTTTTATAATGAACAATTTATCAAAATAAAAATTAAACCATAAGATGGACATAGGATGTTGCGCTTCCGGCATACAAATGTTGGTTTTGTTACTGAGTGAACATTAGCATGACGATAACACGTAAGCGCTTGTGGGATGGAATGCGTGTACTCATTGGTACATGCGATGGTGAGTCGCGAGCCCGATTTAGGTTGAGCGGACCGAACAAAGCTTACTCATTGCGAGTTGACTGAGCTACGAGCTACTGCCACGGCCTTGCGCTGTGACGTCGCGTCAGTGACGTAATGTGACGTATCGGTTCTTTCGCGGAAAAAACGCTGCACCACGTGCCGCTCCGCTCCTCGGCGGATAAAACCAATTCAGTGGCGAACCTACCATTTTATAAATAGAAAAGTCTCTGTTTTGTTACCTTTTCACGACTAAACCTAAGCATGTTTTGGCAGAGAGATAGCTTACATTCTGCGCTATATGCGCTAACATGATTTCAGGCTTTGTGCGAACGCTTGTACTTAAATAAAGTTATATTATCTTCGTGGTTATCTAACGAAAGCTTTGCGAATTTAGGAGTGTAATCACCACCGTATAGAATTATGAAAGCTCTTGGAGCACGACTGGGACTGCAAAGTAAAAAACAAAAACCGGTAAGTATAGGTATAAAGATGTACCCACATCAGTTCCTAGCAACTATGGAATTTCGGAACCCAATAAATTTGAAACTTAAACTACCTATAATGAATGAATTTGCTTATGAAATCTGTAATTATTTGTACATGAACATGTGAATAGGTAGGTACGTGTTGGAACATATTATTTAGCAATGCATTACGTTTAGTTACAAATATTATTTTCTGGGTAATACTGTTAATTGAAACCTTAATCGTAACTACATTAGGTTTTACTCGTAGTTATTACAAGTCCAC
Organism: Luffia ferchaultella; assembly: GCA_949709985.1. Classification (NCBI taxonomy): domain Eukaryota; kingdom Metazoa; phylum Arthropoda; class Insecta; order Lepidoptera; family Psychidae; genus Luffia; species Luffia ferchaultella. The sequence goes on along the minus strand of OX453240.1, from coordinate 13,983,713 downwards.
GGTATCAACATTGGCCAGTTGTTGACACATTCTACATTCGGTGTATGGCCCTTAGTACGACACGGCTGTGGCCGGATTTCGCAACTAGTACCTACTAATGCAAGGAAAGAAGGGCGTTCGGTTGCCTCATAAATTACAATCGTTTCGTAACTTTGTAACTCCAATACCGCGTAACCTTCAGGTACTTATTTTTCTTTTTAATTTATATTCATTCGAGCGGATTCCCTTCAAGTGCGAGTGATGTTTGTCGTAAGCTGCGACGAGGGATGGTGAACGAAGTGAGGTCATTGACAGAACGCGTGCGAGGTGAGACTGAACTGAACGCCGGCGCGCCGCCGGACAGTAGGTAGATGCAGTGAATGCATCGCGAGCGGTTCCGGTGCACTACGCGCCGGGTACCTATAAATAGCAACCCGTTAGTGTCGTTGACCGCGGCTGCGCTTCCAGTGCGGAGCCGCGACACAGCTTTGCTACGACGTGACCCACTTCTTGGTTAAGTAAGCTTTTAGCATCGAGGTCGATTCCTGTTGTGCTTCGCTTCCTACTAGTTCCGATTCGAGTGACGCGTGGAAAAATGCTTTCGAAACCGAACGTATCACGAATTTTACAAACAAAGCGATGTGAACGACGAAGGGCGGTTAGGTATGTACGAGAGGGCCGAGGCAGGGTGGGTTAGCTAATAATGCATAACTTTGGCCCGCCCGCGCCGGGATTCAATAACGGGGGGCGGGCGCGAGGCAACGTACCTAAGTGCGCGCGCGGCTCCCCGAGCCCTGCGGCCGGTAAGGTGAAGGGCCCGCGCGTACGTGACGCGAGGCATGCGGGCGACGGGGATGCACTCTGTGCTCTGTCCCCAGTCCCACCGAGCCGCGCCCCGGTTTTACGCACTCTGCGAAGCTCGCAGTGTACATTCCGTGCAGCGTCATTAACCGTCGCGACGCACGCGTCCCATTCGGCTGTTACTTTACATGGGCATTAGGCGACCGTCCCGCTAGGCGGTGAGGTCATAAACTCGATGTAGCGTTACAAGACAGGTGATATGATCCGCATTCCGGTTTCTCGGCTATCTACCTATTCGGTGAGACGTTGCTAAGCGAGAGGCGCGTTCGTCGCTTACATAACTTTGCCATTGTGTCGTCACGTTCGCACCATATAGATACGGCGGTTTACTCGTGATTGGCAACAATCAAACAATAGCACAATAAACAACCGAACACCGCCGTGACCACTGTACTGTACCTCTAATGCTGTTATCAAACAGAACATCCTTATTTTTCATTACCTATCACATTAAAAAAATATTATTATGCTACACGTCTTCCTACCCATGTAGGTAGGTACCTACCTAGTACCTGCATAATGTATTTGAAAAATATTTATATATTTGAACTTGACAGTGCAATTTCAATTAAAATTAACATCAGAAATAATTTCTAGATAATGAAACGCAAGGTCAGTGGCGGGCATTGCATCTGCAAGTTGATTGCACGCACGTAGCGGCACGCGCCACCTCGCCCGATGTGCATCGTGCAAAATAACTCGCATGCCATAAAATGTGCCATTTAAAGACTGCTGACCGGACAAGTATGAAGTTATATTCGTTAAAAAATCATAATAATTATTAATATGTTTCATTTATACATATTTAATATTAATTTCACAATTCTGGCCTTTGTTATTGTTTTTTATCCGAACGATTAAGTGCATATATAAGTAGCGAAGCGTATAATGACAAGAGGAATGTAAATAAAATGTCTAATTAAAGCACTTACTTTTATCACAACTTATTTCAATATAAAAATGTTTACTTTAAGTATAGTCCGCCAATGATACGGATAACAAGTAATAAATAAGTATTGATAATGAAAATAGTATATGCATAGGTATAATAATAATATCTGGAACGTCTCACACGCGGTCATCTAGTCCTAAACTAGGCAGAGGCCTACACCATTCTATACCATGGGTACCACTATAAAACTGATATACATATAAAAATACATATTTTCATACCGTGCCGGGCGGGAATCGAACTCGTACTTTCGGGATTTAAAATCAAAGTATATTATTTTATTTCTATTTTAAATGTTACGGAGAACGAAAAACATAGGTAAATATAATCATTCCAATAAATCGAAATTAGTATAGTACATAGGTACAGTATTTAAATCAAGAGTATCCCACCACTTGATTGTAAAAATATTAAGAGAAAAAAAAAATTTAAAATATTGTCTAATATAAAAGTCAAATCGATACCTGCCTGAACTGATTCCAGATGATTGCATAACTATTTTTCATACAACAGCTGAACACCTGTATTTTATAAAAAATTGGCACTTCGTGTTTATATCGAAAGTGAAACCCTGTTCCATTTATTAAGATTGACTTGTAGAACACTTGTGTACCTACTTCGCAGACGAAGTTCTGACCGAATAATCTTTCGAATACTAATGGACCGACCTGGGGAAGTGGGAAACGGCCTAGATTACAATACTCCATCGTCGCGTACCTGAGACCATTACCGCAATGCCGTAAGCATTATTACACACATACATATTCGAAACTTAATTGTGACGGTTTTCAGGAAAGTAAGAAATGCAACAGGTTTCGTTATTGTTGTTACAGTTGCGTTATTTTTGGTATTTTTCCTTATACGTTTTAACTACTGTACAAACAAGAATTGTCGGGACGACATCAGGATGCATGCGACAGGTGCGAGACCAGCCGTCAGGCACCTGCGTTCGCACGCGCCTTGTCTCAACCACCCTACGCAAGCTGCTAGTTTTCTACCCCTATATACGAGTCCTCGATGTTCTTCGTCCAGTTAAACCGGCTCGCGTCGATAATCTATGTACAATTTAAAATAAAAATAATTACGTTCGAAGCACTTATTGCATTATAGCAATGTATATATCCTTTGGACGCTAAATAGCTTGCAATAATTACATCCAGTTCGCGACACACAGGCAGGCTTGAAGGAAAATCGACCAAGACGCGAATTTATGAATGGCAAGTGGCTTACGTAAACGACTCCGAAATTGTGATGTTTTATTTACATCATAAACGCGTCGAACGTATGAGTTTCCTGGCAACCGCTACGTCCGCAAAAAGAGTTGCTGTGTGTTGTGTACAGTCAACGATACGATAAAATTAAAAGCTTTTATTAGTAATTGTTTCTAGTACATATTTACAAATTAGTCCGTCCAGAAATGATGCGATGGTAGTAGTAGTGGCGAATATAGACGTTTATAGACTTAAACAAAAATAATATCAAGCGTGTGTCCAGCACATAATAAAAAGAAATAATTTGATTAGTATTTCGTATGCAGTTAGTGTATGTAGCGGTCACAAATAGAACCGGTTCGCGGACTAATCGAGGTAGTTCAGCTCCGATTTACTTGGAAACGGATACTAAGAGACTGGAAAGGACTACGTTGAAACGAGCAGGTTTCCACGAAACTAGCCAGGCCGGTGAGCGGGCCGGGGGATATGCGAATAGGTACCGTTACCGCGGCGATAATCAAAGTTGCGTAGATAACCGCGACCGGTCCGCTAGCTGATACCCGCCCCTCGACCGCACCACGCGTTGATAAGACCCGGCACATCAACCAGTGTTCAATAACTGTGATAATACTATTGTCCCCTCACTATGGTGCACTCACTGATGCAATCGTACGCTCAATAGCCAAATTTAATAATAATAATAATAATAATACATGGGACTTCCCACTGGCTAATAATGGCTTCCCAATCTTTCCAAAATAAATAAATATCCGTAAAGCAATATTCCTCTGTGAGGCAACTCTTTCCAGAACATTGACATCGACTATTATTAACGAATTAATTTATAAAATATATGAATTACGGTAATTTAACGTATAATCAAGAACATTCGTTCGATCCTATTAGGTTGGTGTAGGTATGTGGTGTATCGAGTTTCTGATAACTTGAAGGTTCTTCCGGGTTGCTGAAATATGCTTATCATGGAATATGCTTTACTTTGATTCCAAACGGCCTGACACATTTGCGTCACTCAGATGACGTACCCATTGAAATTAGACGGAACTTCATGAGTCACCAATAGTACTGTCAATGGATTTGGTTCTGAGGCAGACATTTTAAATATAAAACAGCGTATTTTCCGAAGGAAAAACATTGTTTTAAATTTAAAGAGCTTGTTTCAATAATTCCATGATAAATTTTAATTACATTTAAAAATTTCACAAGAACGTTTTAAACCTCTTTGTGAAGAAAAATTAAGCTACTATAATAGCAATATAATTTTAATACAAAGTCATAACTTGAAATATTAAAAACTATTTAAACTATCAAAGATTGACCACAACAATCAATACAATTTTCTTGCATTAAGCTAGGCTAGAAGGTACTTCTATGACTAAACGCAAATGCCGCCAGCGACAGATATGCAGGCAGGTACTATAGTACCGTTAACGCATGGCGGTGTTGTGGCTGTGAGTGTAGTGTAGCGTGTATAGATGAGCTGCCCTAAGTGTGCACCTCGACGTAACAATGGCACGGGTTCCGAGACTTCCGCGCAAATGCAAAGACGCATTGCATATTATATTATGCACTAACTGCGGCTCAGTCGAAGGGACGCAAGGTTATGCGTGCCGATCGGTACGGTACGGTTCTACTCTAGCGACCTACATTTTATACGACGCCGGAACTCATTGTTTACTCGCAGCGCACGCACCGCCTCGCCCGCAACCCTCCATCCTCCACCCTCCGCCCTCACGCTACGATGCGAATGCCCGACGACCGACGCACCCTCCGTTATATCACTTACGTCCTGGCATCGGGCAAAATGCAGTCCCGTCCTTTCAATTTTAGAATGCAGCGAGGGACGCACATTTAAATGTTGAATGGCGGATGTCGGGTCGTTCGACTACCTGTGAACTGAAAACATTACAAAAAGTGCACGATGCATACAAACAAAAACGCAGCCTCTCCTCGCCGAGATCGCGTTGAAACCGCTCCAAAGTAGATGGCTGCATTACGGAAACAAAACACAATAGAAAGATATGGATGAGAGAGAGAGCGAGGAGGAATAGCGGCGGCAGGTCGTATGAAAGAGAGAGCACTAGGGCCGACGTAAACAAACCGGGAGTGGGAGCTTCGACCCTACTCACCATTTTGGGGATCCGATGCGGACGTTCGACTGAAGAAGGCTGGTCGAGCGGACGCCGGCGGTAGTGAAGAGTCGAGTCGTCGGGTTTGTCTTCGAAATGGTCACAGCACTACTTACTTACACAGAAATGTCGGTCCTCAGAGAGGAACCTACAAGCACACGATACACTTGAGACGTCCCGTCCCTACACTACGCTCGCGGCCCGCGCCGTTGCACTTTACGTCACCGCATCCCGCTCCCGACTGGCCCGCGAGGTGCGCGCGAACGACGACCTCGCGCTGCAGCGTGCAGCATACCCCGCGCCGCGCCCGCCGCCTCCCGCTCCGCGCTAACCCCCCGAGCTAGGCCCTACCGCCGTGGCTCGAGCCACTAGCCACTACCGCTTGTCAGCTCGTCCTACGTCCGGTGAATCACCATGAAGAACACGCTCTGCTCTGCTACGACCAACTATGGACTACCTAGACAATTGACAAATAACTACTGCCGATTCTAGCACACCAAAACGCGCAGACATCCGCTGTGATGTAATAATATATTTATCATCTGTTATTGCAGAAAATCATAAATATATTTAATTCGAATTTAATTTTTCGAACATTCATTAACTTAGTTATAGCAATAACTGCACTACCAAAATAAAAAGCATAAAATATGTTTTCAATAAAAATTGGAAAATATATTCATGCATACTATGCATAGTAAATATAAATAGTCTGATATAGTAAATATGTACATAAATATTTACACAAAAATAATTTGAAACAATATTTGACAGCATTCTTAATAAATTTCAGAAATGCAATTAATATTTTATTAATTTGTAAAAACCGTTACAGTAAAAATAAGTAAATTAATTTAATAAAAAAAAATCGTATGGCATGACAAGTAATAATGAAAATAAAGAAGTATGAAACTAACACAGGATTAAAAATTTATACAATTTGCACATTCTAGCATACCTACCTAATATGAAAACATTGTAAATATAGGTCTGTACCCAATAATATAGTATATATTGTCATTAAAATTACATGATAGTACAAATTACTTTTTTGATGTTGTTTTTTTTTTAAATTTATGACAAAATTCGAAGTTAAATTGCTAATTTGATTTACAGTGTTATTTTGATTATGACACAATTCATAAATTAAACCTAAACCCAACAAAATGAATTTTAATAAAGCAAAGCATAGCCATCTATTATTATGTAATAAGCATGATTAAATAAAAGCGCCACCTATTGAATAAAACATAACAATCATCAAATATGCAACACTGACATCTGGTAAAACATAAACAAACTAGAATGTGGTCATGAGGTGGTAAGACTAATCACTTAGGAAAAATATTTGATGGGCTCACTTTATTCCTATTTGTGTCTTAAAATGTATAAAATAAAATCAGCCGAGTTTGTGTTGTAAGCTCTTTAAAATAGGGTTCGAACTAAAAAAATTTAATCATAGGTGGCTGATAGCTGAAGAGAGTCAATTCTTTTTTATTGTTGCTATCAAGTACTGGTTTTATAATTTTTAGGGTTCCGTGCATTCGAAATAAAAAGATGGCGCCCTTGTAGTATCATTTTGGTGTCTGTCTGTTCACCTGTCACAGGCTTTTTCTCCGAATCTACTAAAAGAACAAAGTTAAAATTTGTATACTATATATACAGGGTTAGATGACCCGATTATAGAAGTATAGTGTAAATAAACGAACTCACACGTAAGGAGGCAAAAAAGTAAATTAAAAAAAAAGTGTATCATGTGTGATATAATAAACAAAAGTTAATGAATATATCTTTTTTTATACTTTCTTGTCTCTATGATTACAAAGCCTAAAATCTTGAAAAAAAAAAGAAAAAGAAATGTAGGTCTTCACTTACATTTTACAGGAAAACCTAAGCAATAAACGAACTCTCGGGAGGTCAAATTAGAAAATTAAATAAACTTGTCAAGTGCATAAAATAACATCAAATAAAAGAACTCAATATAGGAAATACAAGTGTATTTATATAATTTAAAAATGTATAGTTTAAAAGATTTTAAAAAACATATATGAAAATTGAACAATCCCCTCCCACTTGTCTCCAAAACTAGTGAGCCTAAAGTTGTAAAAATAATAGGGAATATAGGGCCTAACTCATATTTTACAGGAAAAGCTAAATGAAAATTTCAAGTCTATAACATCTCAGGGGGAACAGAAGATATTCGTAAAGAGAAAATGCTTATAAAATGTGTTTGATTAATTTTACCCAGAATGAATAAGTTCAATCGGTACTATAGTAACATAATTTATTTAAACAAATATAGTAAGTAATGCAATAATATATAGTATAGAACCCTCTCCATGTGAGTCCGGCTTGAACTCGACTGGCTTTTGTAATTTAAGGTCGATTCGTCAGTGAGGAAACTGATGGCTGGCAACCATTTTTATGGATGTCGAGGAGATATTGCTAATAAATTACTTGCCTAAAAAAATTACGATGTCAGCCGAATATTATGCCGATTTGTTAGATTAACTACGCGATTGTATAAAAGAAAAAACAAGACGCAAACTTAACTACCCACCATATAGCTCAGATTTAGCACCCTTCGAATATTTTCTGTTCAAATTCAAAAAAAAAATTAAGGGTGCGAAGATTCTCAACACTTCGTGAGATGAAGTCCACGGTAAATGAGTATTTTGACGAGAAAATGAAAAAAATTGTGGCTTTATGTCGATTTATGAAAAATTTCATAAATGCTTTTCCCTTTCAAGGGACTACATAGAAAACAATAAACTGCCATGCTCGTCTTTTCATTTCTTTCATGGTTTGGTAGATTATTTATCAGCCTCCCATCATATGAGGACCCCTTTTAATTTTTAACTTTATTGTTTGTTATTACAGCGGTCATAGTAGTCCACAGACCAGTCAACCTATAGACCACGCTTTAATAAACGTCAGTACGAAAACGAAATCGCCAAAAAGTGGCGGGTTGCGGGGAGAGGTCGGCTAGTTTTCATTGGCTCGTTTAAAATTGACAATTTAATGGTTTCCGACGTGCTTCCAACTGACAGCTCACTGGTGACGTAGTTATGTAGTGTCACTACATAGCCTTGGCGAATGCTACTCCCTGTCAAAGCATGGTCTATAAGGTTGACTTGTCTGTGTAGTAGTCATAGTGTCTACTTATTACAGTTTAGACAACACTTCCCTGCGACAGACGGACGGAGAGCGGAGCTTAGTAATAGGGTTCCCGTTGAAACCCTTTGGGTACAGAATCCTAAAACCCTAAATTACAAAACCCTAACAGGAATAGGTCCGATTACCAGTAACCCTTAATACTTCGATGGAATATATCACATAATGTGTAATGATCGTGACTGCAGAACTGTTTCACAAAGATTCCCTAGTAAACGTAAAATCATAAATTCGTAAAAAAAATTATGTAACATAAAATTAATATAATGCATACCTAAATAAAAATCATAGATAGATAAACACTTACCATTCAAAAGCATTATAGTGGTAATAACAGAGACCGAGTCCATATAAGAATAAAGGGTCTTTCCAATTGTCCTTTTCAAGTGCATAGAATTTTTGATATGCGGACATTGCTGAAATAGACATTTTTATTAAAATTATACTTTATTAACAAATCATCCGTGTGATACAAAAATAAGACCCATGAAACATAATATAACTTCACTAACTAAAAAAAATCTTCATAGATTTTGGTCATTTCAAAATAGAGAGTTATTGTTTTCCTTGTATATTTTCAAAATTTGTCAATGTAATGTGACTAATAGATCAGTAAAATTAACAGTAATTACACAATTGTGTGAAGAATGCCTTAGTAAGGAAAAATATCTTGAAATGCTTGCTGCTTTTACAGAATAATTTGATGGATACAGTTTCTGGTGAAGAACTAAGCAATATTATTTTTCAACTAGACGGTGCTCCTTCCCATAATAGAAAAATTTCCACTGAACAAATAGATTCATTTCTCAAAGGTTAATAGGGACCAACAGGCCCTTAGAGGGTCTGCAACATCTCCAGTATCAACACCATTTGATTATTTTTTGTGGGTTTATGTAATCAATTTTGTTTATATAAAAATTACTACCGGTCAGTAGTGGAGGATTAAAAACCGAAGTTCAGAACATTATTTTCAATATTCACAATAACTCGATACAAAAGGCGACACAAAACTAATTCCATCGTAGAATTAATGAATTATTTAGTTTGTAAATAAGTACCTACAATAAAATTTTAGAATAAATATTTTTTTTTTATTTTTCTTGGTCTTACTTTTATTTTATTTAGAAGAAATTGATTGTTATGATTAACCCTAACAATTGGTGCTAAAAAATGACAGGGTGTTTTTATTTTTTATTTTTCACATTTTCAATTTCCGGCCCAAGGAATTTATCAGAACACAAATGCAGTAGTACTTATTCTTGAAAGTGAAGGAACATTTCCTCTTAGTTAAAGGACAATCCTTGAAATATCCCTATAACATCCAACAATCAAAGCTATCTATAAAAAAATATTGGAATTAAGGGAATGTACCCAAAATATGTGACCCGTTCAGGGAGGCGGGGCATCTTCAAAATACCACATTTGCTCACAGGGGGAAGAGGGGTATAGGTCTTTGTCACGTAGTCAATATCCTCTAGGAAAATAATTATGAATAAAGGACAAAAATACTTGTTTTGGTAAATTAAGTTTGTGTTACAATATGTTTTTACATATATATTTTTCACTTGTAATTGTAGGTATGCGCACGCACTCTTGACCTCACATGGCAAGCGCTGTATTAATGAAGACAATTATGAGCCAAATTATTTTTTTTTAACTTTCTGTTTGCTAAAAATGATTTCTAACCATATTTATAAATTACTACGTGAAAAATACACGCGGTGGGATGAGGTCTTGGCATTTAAGTACTACAAGTGGTCACCAAGGGGGAAGGGATAAAAAATTGTAAAAAAAAATGGGTCACATAGTATGGATACATTCCCTAATCCTGATTATTATATTTGTTGTACCATAAAATCATTGCAGGGAAGAATAGTAATCAAAAAGTATTGAAACGTGAATAATGTGATGAAAACCATACCAAGTTGACATTTTGGGTATGGCAGACCACATTTTTAATATTATTTCAGCTGGATACAAATACTTAAGCAACTTTATTATAATTTTCTTTTGTTTAATACAGTATTATATATTAAAATGTATTCTATAATTGATTACGACGAATTATATAACTAATTTATGAAAAATCACGTATTCCTTGTTTTTTTCTAAGCTGCTAAAGCACTCATATTTTGAGATTGAGTGATTGACATTTGATGTTCATTGTGATTGATATTAGGCTGTATGAGCGTAACGTAAACGTAGGTACTGTGATTGCTTGTGGTCTAAATACCTACTCTGTGATTTTGGCACCTAAATAAATATTCTCAAATATGTCAAACAACATGACAAAAAAAATGAATTCTGTGATTACAAAATCAATTTTGAAAATAATTGTGAATATTGCATATCTTTAGTCTGAAATGAATATATTTTAATAGGTAATTTTTTGACAGTTACAAATAATTTTGTTGCCAATATTTAAATTCATAAAGTTTTTACCACCAAATGACTTTGTGGTTGATTGGTAGAATATATTATATCATGGCCGTCGAGAGAATGCGTTCCTGACAGGTCGTAAGCGGATGGTTGATGTGAATTTGTACCTTTAAACAATTACCGTTTTCAAATATTATTATCGTTTATGTGCACGAATGACACAAAAAAAATATTATTATGTCAACTCACAACAAACATGATGTTCTAGCTATAAACAACAACGGTCACGTCCCATAGTACCTAGGACCTGGTTTTCAGGCATTTGTATGAAGATATTGAATGGTGGATTTTATAAGTACAGGTGTAATAAAAATCATCATCTTATATATAAAAATGTAAAGAAGCTTTTTAAATGTCTCGCTAAAATTCAAAAACGGCTCCACCGGTTTGGCTGAATTTAGTTTAGATATATTTCTGGAAGTCCAAGGAAGGTTTCAATAACAATACATATACGTCTTAAACTGTTCTGAGGCGGTACGAAATTCGCCAGGTCAGCTATATTATATAAAGATGTACGTCGCGAAAGTGTAATTAATTTAATTAATTTTAATTAACGGGAAGGGGGAGAACGGGAATGAGTTACAACTGAAAGAATTTGAGACGATAAAGCATTTGTGTTACGGGAACGAAAGGGAAACGAACGGGAAAGGGAATAACGGGAATGAGTTATGACTGAGATAAAAAAGTTATTTTTGATGAGAATGGAAACGAAACGACACCAGGGCCCAGAACGGAAACAATAAAGTATTTTTGCGATGGAAACGAAAACGGGAAAGAAATAACGGTAATGAGATAAGTCTGAAATAAGAGAGAAAAAAGTGATTCTCATGAAAAACGAATACTACCCGTGCAAAGCCGGAACGGGCCGCTAGTATATTAATATTTGATACGAAGTCAGAATTTATAAATATCTTATAAAAATACTTCAGACATGGCTGTATTAATTTTTTTTAATACCAGAGTCAAAAAACTAACTAATGAGAAAAAGTGTACTGCAGTGGTCACACTGCAGTTAATCAACACCCAATATACCCATGTTCCGTTCCGTTCCGTTCACAGAATTATTGTCTTCACAAATTGTTTACATGAGTTTTTTTTTAAATTTACTGGCTTCTATTTTTACAGTGATAACTTAATTAAACTAAGTGATTTTTAACCCCCGACGCAAAAAGAGGGGTGCTATAAGTTTGACGTGTGTACCTTTTTCACTACTCCATCAATATGGGTATCAGATGAAAGGACTTGACTAGTAGAATACTATACTGACGACCGGTTAGCCTAGTGGGCAGCGACCCTGCCTACGAAGCTGGAGGTCCCGGGTTCGAATCCCAGGTCGGGTCAGTATTTATATGATGAATATTAATACTAGCACCGGGTCTTGGTTGTTATATGTATGTGGTGTCTTCGCTTGGTACCCAAAATACAAGCTAATGCTTAGTTTTGGACCTAGACGTTGTTGTGATTGTGTGTTATTATTATTATTATACACTATGACTAATTTCAAATCCAAGATGGCCGCCAGCACAAAATGGCGAATCACATTTTTTTCACTACTCCATCATTTCGTTAGTTATTTAGAAGGCGCTCGATCCTCTTTGGCTAATCCGAAAAGTAATAACATGAGTGCAATTTTTATTACTTATTTTATTACAATGAACCTTTGACTTTTAGTATCGATTGTGAAGAGAATAAACTCTGCAAAGGAATGCAAATATCTCAACAACTGCAGACTTAAATAAAAAAAAAAAAATATTTGACACCTTGATATCATTTTTGCAGACCTATCGTTTGGTACCTCTCGCGTTAATATATGATGAATTAATTTTTTTCGTACTGCAGTTACATGTTCGTATTTAATTTATTAAACGTAATTTTACTACGTCGTTGTGTAGCGGTTCATAGATTACACCTACCTTCCGAATTTCATCTATATATTGAAAATAGTGTCCGAGAAAAACCCTAGACAGACAGGCAGACAGACGGACGGACGAAATGGCGAAACTATAAAGGTTCCTTTTTTGCCATTTGGCTACGGAACCCTAAAAATCGAGGTCCATTTTGACCATCATTGTTTCATGTGTGAGAAACGCATTCTATTGACGGCCATGATATAGTAATATAATAATATTAACTCTGGACGTAATATTTTAAGTTCAGGGAATATCGCCATACAAATCTAGAATTGTCTTTTGCTATCATCTATAATTAAGGTACTTTCTCACCAACTCCAATTCTTTATTTCCATCCTGTATACAAAGCACATTAATTAGAAGGCTCATAGGTATTTCGTGCCTGAGATGATACGAAAAAAGGCATTCTTATGAGAAACGAATACCTACCACGCGAGCGAAGCTGCGGGCGGGTCGCTAGTATATGTTAAAATACTTATTTAATGACATGCCTATGGGAGAAAAGAAAACGTTTGTTGTCGTCACTATACACATATATGTTTACTATAAACAAATCAGCTTCTGTTCTTGTTTTTATAAGTACTAAAAGATAAAAATTTGGTAAAATGTAGGACTTACAAAACTGTGGCATACAGTTGGAATGGTGGAATGGGACTGCAGGGTATACCACAACATACACGCTGTTCATGAAGCAAATCATTTTACAATCCATTTTTTGTAACTGTTTCGTTTTCGAAAAATGTTCTCTTACATAAATATTGCTTAAAAATGTATCAGATGATAACAGATGCCAAATAAATAGTTATGGGCATCTAATACGCGTCGTTCCCTTAGCGTAGTTAAGTACGTAGCCACTTTCCTGTGTGGTACAGCGCGTTAGAGTTGGAAAAGCTTTTTTTTATTTTTTCACATTTTTTATTTAATAATTTAATAACATTGTTTATCAAAATACTTTTTTTAAGATGTGAAAGAAAGTTTCACAAAAATTATGTACTTGATGAGCACTAGCAAACCAGAGTTAATTTTTTTTTTTCAGAGATGGTTGGTTTTTTAAATTTGGCCTCAAAACATTGCAGTTCATAACTGGTACCACATAAATAACTATAGGCATCTCATATGCATTGTTTCCAAGGCGCTGTAGATACATAGCTACGTTTTCGCCCGGTATAGCGCGTTAGGGTTGTTGAAATGATAAAAAACTGTTTAGATGGTAATTAAAAAAAATGGGTTTGAAATAATGATGTACTCGACCAGCAGACTTCACATAAAGCGGTTTGCCCTGCAGTTTTATTCCGACCGTGAGCACAATTTTTGATTCTGTTGAACATACCTTTTGCATAGTCTTCCAACAATAAATGAAAGTGTCCCAGCTTACAGTAAGTCTTCGGATCAATGCAGATGTCTCGTCTGGCCCCAGGAGAGCAGGCTCTTTCTTCTTCCTAGTATAAATACATCATTAAAACCAATTATAAAGTCGAAAGCATTATAAAAATTAAATAATTATTTCAATCAAGTGCTTTTGTAATAACGATACTATTCCATTGTATTATCTGAGATGTGCAATAAATACTGAATAGTTTCAAAAAAAGGTAATTTATGATTTGGTATCTGTTTTGTGTGTTCCCACATCCAAGCGCAGCCATAGGGCATCTCGCTATACTTGGGTCTTGTGCTTAGAGGGCCTCGTTCACTCCAGTTTGCCCCGAGCTTTGAAAGGCCCAAAGTCTTGCTCACAGCATGTTAACAATAACAAATCCTACCAAACATAAGACCTAAATTAAGGACCCAGGTCAAAATGTATCTTGATAATGTCTGGCAATTATTCTCAAATTATTTTTGACAGACAAATTTTTTTTATTCTTTTAATTAGAATGCCGCTAAGTAAACTTAAAATACATAATAATTAGCCGTCCCAGACGCTTTTAAGGATAAAAAATCTTTAGGCAATGAACAAACTTGTATTATTTCACACTTTTTAAAGGTTAGTTTTTTTCTTTCTGTCGGGTTTTTTTTTAATTTTTAATTTATTCATGATTTCTTTAAATAACCTATAGTAACGTTTCCAGGAGTCAACAACTCTTTGTTCCACTTTAGACATTTGATTGTTTGGTGAAATTATTTGTCCCAAATAGGTGTACTCATCTGCATAATCTATTTCTTTTTTACTTGTATCACTTGATTGTTCATGTTGGTCATTAGTGATATTTTTCCTGTATTCATGTTTAAGAATGGGTGGGGTGCGTGAACGCCTATACAAACACTTTTAAACTTAGCTCTTATGTTGTAATACGCATATCACACTTGGTTTTTTTTTATATTATAGTCCCACTTAAGTTAGAAATAGGTTTGTATAGAACCAAAACTACAAATCTATACTAATATTATAAAGCTGAAGAGTTTGTTTGTTTGTTTGTTTGTTTGTTTGTTTGTTTGAACGCGCAAATCTCAGGAACCACTGGTTCGAATTGAAAAATTCTTTTTGTGTTGGATAGTCTATTTATTGAAGAAGGCTATAGACTATATGTATAAAATAATACTATCTGTCTGTCTGTCTATTCGAGCAAAGCTCAAAAACGGCTGAACTGATTTTGATGAAACTTCACAGATATAGAAAAGAAATGGTCAAAAGTGACATACACTACTTTTTGTATGTCTGTATGTACGTCCATCTGTCTATTCGAGCTAATCTCCAAAACGGCTAAACCGAATTTGATGAAATTTCACGGGTATGAAAAGGAGGTGGTCAAAAGTGACATACGCTACTTTTTGTCTGTCTGTCTGTCTGTACGTCTATGTGTCTATTCGAGCTAATCTCTAAAACGGCTGAACAGATTTTAATGAAACTTTGCAGACGTGAAAGAAGGTTGTCAAGAGTGACATCAGTTACTTTTTGTGGCTGTCTGTCGTTTGTCTACACTGATCTATCAGCGTAGATAAAGCCGAAACTACTAAGTCTAGGAAGCCGAAATTTGGAACAGTGGTTTATTTTATGACGTGAGTATAAATTTTTTAAGAAAGGAATATTTGGACATTTCAAATTTAAGGAGGGAGGGATGGAGGGGCTTTGTATGAGAGTCTTTGTTCTTTAAATTTAGAAACATAAAAATTTTAACACAAATAAATAATGACGTGTTTCAGGGTTTCAGGATTTCCACATTTTAAGGGTGGGAAACGGGAGGTGAAAAGTATGGTAGTATCGGTTTTCTTAAACGAGTGGGGAGAATGAAGATTGAAAGTTTAAAAGGGTGTACCCAATATTAGTTTCAGCAAAAAGTACGTATAAACCGTTTCGAATGTTAATACTACCTAAAACAGGAATGTGTAGTCTACGCAAGCGAAGCTGCGGGCGGTCGCTAGTTTTCTATAAACGTCTTAGATACAGAGATTTCATATATTTAAATATGTTACAAAATTTGTCTTTATGGCTAAACGTAGGTTGGGTGCTCAGACTAATGAAGACAAAGGGTACTTTGGGCCATGTGGCTCCATTGGGATCCCTTTCCCTAAGGGAAGCCATCCCTTTTTTTGTTCTAGAGCATTTCAGTATGGCCATCGTATACTAGGAAAATGCACAACTTAACTTATTTAAACTAATATTCTATGACCTACAGTATGTTTACCTACAGTAGTATAACCTATCAATGATAAAAATATGTTTTCACATCCACTAAATTTATAATGTTAAAACAAACTAACCTTAACTTGCACCAGCATGCCTTCCAGGTACTTAACTGCCTTAAGCACCAAAGCTCTAGTACGTCCATGTTCAGAACCTTTCAGTTTTAGAAATCCAAATTGACGACTGAAAATTTAATTATATTAAGTTTAAATCCATATTTCACCTAGATTTCAGGAACGAAGTTGTAGTAATTTTTATTATGCAGAGATTACATTAATATAGTACAAACATATTTAAATGACAAAATATACCTATTTACATAGTACATTATATCGACGGTTCCTACGTACATAAAGCTATGTCGAAAATTATCTTTTTTTTTAATTGCATAATTTGCTTTAGATTGTCCAACGCTCATACCCATATAAGATTTTTTACAAATTTTAAATATTTTACGAAATATTCAAATTGTATAAGGGAACAAGTATAATAATTACTATAATAATTTACTTCGAATAAATAAATAAAATAATTACTAAGAATTGGTGTCGTAAATGCGGATATCTTAGACATGTCGGTCCGTTCTACGTTTTAAAAAGCGCGCCAATCGGTATGAACGCCGCGGTCTTGTCAAACTTAACGTCTTTTACGAGAGATTCTTCAATTAGACCTGTCGGTGCCCGTTCGTGTGGCTGAATATTGTTGTGATACAGTTCCTTGGGTGTTTCTTAGTTTTTAATATTAATATTATATAATTTTAATATTGTGGTCCCCATTAGTGTATTTTTAATATTAATGGGCATTAATATATGGATGTTTAAGGTATACTTTTGAAAATAATAACAAAGTTCCATGTTTTCATATAACATTTAAGTACTTAAATTATATTTAAAAACTTTGTTTTATTCCTTCTGACGACTTATAAACATGTATCTTATATGTGTCTGACATGTTTTTATTTCAATGACATCATAGAACCAGTTATGAGTTGGCTTTCCAAAACTACCACCCTAGGGATGTTAATAATACGAAAGAGGGGGGCAAGGTGAACAGACTAAGGGGCCATAGCCAGATTTTGTTGTTGATAGTACGTGAAAAATCGTAGTGCTCTAGGATAACTAAAAATATATGTTACTTAGGAGGATATATTTCATATATCCACAACGATAAAAACGTAAATTAGTTTACTTTGCTCGATAGAAAAAACAATCCCATCAAAAACAATACTTGTCAAAAAAACCAAGTCTCGCAACTCAGTTGTTCTGCGGTAAAAAGTTGTGAGATCCATGTAATACCAAGTCGGTTATTAATTTATTCGGTTATAAATATATTGAGACTTGGCCATCGCCTGAAAACACGTGTAAATTCAATCGCCTGAAAACACATGTAAATTCAATTATTTAGTGCGATGGCCAAGTCTCAATATATTTATAACCGAATAAATTAATAACCGACTTGGTATTACATGGATCTCACAACTTTTTACCGCAGAACAACTGAGTTGCGAGACTTGGTTTTTTTGACAAGTATTGTTTTTGATGGGATCTCATTTCTTTTTGTATTTTGTAGACAGTTCTATTTTTTTCCTTTTCGGTACCTTCTACTTATTGTATATATGTATATCTATATGTATATAGTTTTTCTAAGATATATTATACAACCTTACGCACTCGTAATAAGTACGAATACGCACGTAGGTACGTTTTTTGCATTAATAAATAATTTAATACACGTGTTTTCATGACGGGAATACCCATTTTTTGCTCGATTTGGCAGGGGCACTGCCATGCGCCTATATTTATATGGGACTAGCTTAAACCCGCGGCTTCGCACGCAATATAATAATAACTGCCGTAATAAAACATCGTTACGAATAAAGCCAATATTGAAAAATTTAACTGAAGACTTGGCTGTATGGGCTTAATTTTTTTTTGGCGGTCTTTTCTAGATTTTTTAGTTTTTCCTTGATTCATACACCAAACACTACTTATATTCCAAATTTGAAGCTTCTAGGTCTGCTAGAAGTGCCTTAGAATTTTGATGATCGGTGAGTGAGTGAGTGACAAAATGAAGAAATTTGACCCGTTATAATTTCTTAAAAATACTGGTTCCAATTGAATGAAATTTGAAAATATGCTTATATAATATGCCTGCATGGTTACTGAAAATTTCAGTCTTCTAGTTTTATCCACAACGAAGTTACAGGGGGTCGAAAATGGTCTGAATTGCTTCGAGAAAAGGATGGTACGGCCGTGACGCTTTTTCGCTCGACTTGGTGGGGGCACGGCCGTGCCCCCAGAAAACATTTTTATTTGTCAATACTGACGTTTTATTTTGATACTTATAGACTCGAAACTTTTTGTGAATTTTCTATACACAATATTGCATATAATCAGGAGACACTTTTACTCTAGATATAATATTAATTTGATATTATTACTTAAATAACTTAAGTATGTGATTTTATTCTGAGAAGGCTGAAACGCGCTGTCTTTTTCGCACTATATATTCGCATGTCGCCATCACAAACTCTTACATCGCCTCAGCACGTCGGTCGATGCTAATGGACCTAAAGTCGGTTGTTTGTTTAATTATCGGTTTAATTTTGTTTTAAAAACATGACATTATTTTTACAAAGACAGTCTTTTGTTTATTGATTAGCGTTGTGTTTTCATTACATGTGAACATTTTTCCTCATAATGGACATTTTAAAAATTCATGTAATTATGGAATTACGTACGCGTCGACACCTCCCTCGCATTACTCAACAGGCACAGAAATGAAGGAATTTTGAACCGAATTGTTACCTGTGATGAAAAATGGATTCTGTTCGACAATCGAAAGCGTTCAGCAAGTTGGTTAGATCCTGGTTCAGCACCAAAGCAATGTGTTAAACGAAAAATAACCCCTAAAAAGGTGATGGTCACTATTTTGTGGTGTCTAGTGCCAGTGTGATTCATCACAGCTTTTTACAAAATGGCATGAGCATTACTGCAGATGTGTACTGAGACAGAACTGAAGACAATGATGGAGAAGTTCGCACGTCTGCGACCAGCTTTGGTCAATCGGTCGTTCCCGCTGCTCCTTCACGACAACGCGCGATCCCATACTGCACAACAAACAATCTCCAAGCTGCTAGAGTTGGGGTTGGAAGTTCTCCCTCATCCGCCATACTCACCAGACCTTACACCTACGGACTATAACTTTTTTAGAAGGACAACTTTTTAACGGGAAAAAATTCAATTCCCGAGAGACAGTACAAAATGCCTTTGAAGAATTTGTTGCCTCCCGTCCAGTTGATTTTTACAAGAAGGGCATCAATGAACTGCTACTGCGTTAGCAAAGATGCATCGATTGTACTGGTGATTACTTTGAATAACAGAAATAAAGGTGTTTGAAAAAAAATTACTTTAACTTATTTCATAGAAAACGGCAACTTCATAGGTTAAGACCTAATATTATATTATACGAGTAATATGAAATAATAAACAAAAAGTAATATTTACATAATTTTGATAATGTGACAACCATAATAGCAATTAGCGCTTTCATACAGAATTTGGTCTTGTTATGTTTTAGTACAAATAAAATTGTAAGATTAGTAAAGTATGTTTTTTATTGTCGTTGTAATCAAATCTTTTTTAGATTTATGAAAAAATAAACATATTGATTAAAACCACAAAACTTATTTACGATCAATTTGTAAAAAGTCAGGTTACCTACTTATAATACACTTAGTATTACATATACTTAGCAGATGGCGTGTTTTTGAATTTATTTCGTAATATAAAGATAATAATTGATTAATTCAAATAATAATCTTTTTCCACTAGTAGACTATTTTTACCATGAATAAATTACATTCAGAGCTTGTAAATTGAAATTTATTACTGTCAGTTATTATAACTCAAAAAATATGTAAAACTGAAACTTATTTGAATTTAGTTGCGCCTGCACTGGTCTGTGCGCCTCTAGAGTTAGTATTTATAATTTTTAGAAATGCGAAAAACAACGAAATTAAAAATGAGTAATACATACTTGCTACAAAGACATTTTTGAAAACTCTCAAACTCAAAACACTTGAAAGTAACACTAAGTTTCAACTGTTTAGGTTTGGTACGTAAAAGAAAGTTTAAAAGAAATTTGGTCAAGTTAGGTTGCTTTTCCACCATTTCTCAATCAATAGGTAGGTTAAGTTAGTTTAAAAAATACAATAAAAATCGAATATATGGGCACTCCGACTACTGTTCCAACAATTGATGGTTAACAAACCAATAGGAACATAAAAAACGCGCAAGGAGAGCAAGCGAAGCGAGCGTGCTGTGGCAGGTGCAATTTTCACTTGTTAATAAAGTTAGGTTAGAAAATTCTTAATGTATTTACTGTTTTAAATTTATTTTAATGTTGAAGTCTATTCCCTCTTTCAGTAGTCAACCCTTTGAATAGGTCAATGCAAGGAGCGAATTCATGTCGGTGGTAATGAGTAAGTATGTATTCTTCGTTTATTTTTGGTTTTTTTTGGATTTCTAAAAATTATTAATGTCGGTTTCGTGTCTTCATCCCACCATCGCCTAAATTATTATTAATACTTCTTAGGTGGTAGTTTTGGAAAGCTATATCCCAGTTATCTAGCAGTTTTACCAAGAAAATGTGAAAAAATTAAGTATGAATAAATACTACTTTAAACTTATTATTATTATTATCACTCTACATTCAGACGCAAACTCTCAATGACACTAATTCACATATATACACTCCCAAATACTCCCTATTTCTTTTTAACTTTTATTCATTAAACATTTTAAGTTCAAAATAGTTTAAACTAATAAATCACGGGGTCTGGAGACCTATAAGAACAGGTTCGACCTAGTTTAGGCTCCAGACTCCCACAATTAGCTGTACTATTATATAGTCTTTCTGTCTTTTAGTTATGAGAAATAAATAAATAAATAGCAAAACATTATAGAAACGATATATTTATAATTGTAATAACAACTATTTCTAGAGCAACATAACCATTATGACACTCTTCTGTAAACCTTAGCTTTTGACATGTCGCTTTGTACGTAGGGACCGTCGATATATCGCGTTATCCAAAATAGATCATGAAACAAGATATATTTTCATGATACTTTGTAATATAAAATAATGATTTCGGCATAATCCTTAAAATCAAATTTTAAATTAATAAGAAATAATGTGTATATGTACCTGTCAAGTTCAGACAAAACTTGCAATTCTTGTGAGGTTAAATGCAACTCCTCTTTATCATCCATTTCATTAATTTATCATGTTAGCACGTTTATTATTTATGTTGATGTACTAAACTCCCTTGTTGAAAATTACAAAATAAAACTAAAAAATTATAATTTCTACTATGACTAAAACCATAAAACCGGCACAGTTTTTAGTGTCAGGTGTCATGAAGTTGAACGTCATGAACATCGTGAACCACAGATGAACTTGGATGAACTGTCGGGTATGTGTCGGGTGCACAGAACAATAATGTCGGGTGTGTCAGTTGGTTGGGTGCGTTGGGTGTTGGTGTCAGTCAGTCATGTGATGATAATCTACCTGAACAATGTCCTATCAATGGACGTAAGGCTCTCATAGGCGGTAAAAAATGTTTTTATTTTTTTACTTATTCGTTTGTTCGTCGTTTGTTCTTGATTGTTCGATCAAATTCATTGTTTGTTCGTTTTTCAATTTTTTATCAAATTAAAAAATTACAAGTAAATTGCAATTTATTATTAGAAACCTGTCAAAAACTTGGTTCTTGGTTCTCTCCTCGGGATCGCTTTAAATTCCACATTGTAAGATTTACTACTGATCAGATTTTTTAAAACTATATCTGATGTTACCCGTAAAAAAAATTTGCCACAAACACCCACTAATTCTCTTCCACAGTATCTTATACAACACTTTTTAATCATTTTTTAATAAATATGTGAAGAATATATTAAAAACTTACACCAAAAAATCAATGAAGGAATAATTTTCACAAACCCAGTAATTTCAAAACACAAGTTGATTTTAGCTTACTAACTAATAAAACCAAAAGTAAGACTCTGTAATGCTAATACTAACATGATAAACGTTTTAGGTCCATTTGGGACGGTGAACGTTTTGATCCATCGTCATCAAACGATATCAATATAATAAGACGAATCGCATACTATATTTGTAACAATAGTAATGAATTTCGTGATGGGAAACAAATCGTACTCCATGCTGCGGTCGGTCGAATGATCATCATCCTGTTTACGGTGGGTCATCAATCTATGTAATGAATGTTGCTTTGTATTTTTTATTATCTGTGTGTTTCTAAATCATCCTACGCTAAAACATTTGCCTACGTGGGACTGATTCCAGCTGCTGATTCCTTTTCGCACTCGTGTAATTAGACATTTTATATTTTCCGTCTGATACTCCATTGATATTTTTGTACGTAATTACAATGCTATGACGTCTATAAATTTAAGCATATTCTTTACTATATTAGAATATTCTTATTTTTTACGTGGTATTTTAAATTCGCACTTCAAAAATAACTGGAAATTTTGAACTCATTACCTATTTTTTTTTAAATTTCAATAAAGAATTTCTACTAACTTAAGAAAATATTATGGTCACCTGAGTAATATGTCGTTAAAAACTTCAACTTTGACAATACTCACGTCAAAATTCCCCAAATTCTCATTTTAGTTGCCAGTACAAATTTTTAAAATGTAACGTAATAACTTTCAAAAATATTATTATCATCCGAATACCAAGATATATCAAAAACCAGAAGTCACAGAAATTAGATATTAGGCTAACATTCGTATATATAAAAATCGATAATAAACCTACTAAATGGAAAATATTTTTTTCTAATGGCAAGTATTAGAAAGGGACAAACCGACTCACCTGTAGCTATCTCCTTCAAACTCATTTTGCCTCCTTACCGCGTACAATTTTAAATAAACCTTATGCGTAAAATAAAAGTTTCGTTTTTTTATTATACAGTTTCGAGAGTGTACAGTTCAGAACCTACGTAGTAGGTACTATTACGTCCATGGTCATAGCTGGTCATAACGATTAGTACTTATTATTTCCATGGTGTGGGAGTGATGGTGAGTGACATGAAGGTGACATGACAGCACATGCATGACAGTATTCCACAGCATTTGCACAGGAGGAATCAATGTGAATCAATGGAATAAATTTTTTAGTGCATAGACTGAGTGCTTTGGTGCATATTAATCTTAAGTTATAATTTTCAACATGAGCATATTATTAAGAAGATTTTGTATTAAATACAATACCGTTTGGATCAGATGTTATAACAAAATCGTTATTACCGACAATGGTTCTACTATTGTAGCCTTGCACCGTGAACCAGATTTTCCATATGAATATACAAGACCTCTACCAGAAGAAACTAAAGACGATAATAGCATTCTCAGAATGAGTGATATCAACGAGGTAAAAAGAGTCTTCAAAGAAATGACCCCTGAAATGGCACGGCAACAGTTGTGTAGTTTGACGCTCACAACCAAACACATATGGTTTCCAAGAGCAAGAGATAAGAAAGCCAAACAAGGCACAATGAATCGCCCGTATCTATAATTTGTCGTTATTAAGTAAAATTGTTTAGAATTCATTTAGTTGTATTGCTTTTAGCTGTTGTCATTCTTACTTGACTACATTATGTCTCCAAAGAGACTTTATGTTGAAAATATTTAAGAACAATTCTTTATAATTTAGTTTTCATTTGTTACTATTTCTAGAGTCCCAGATGAATTACATATGCATTGATTGCGTGTAACCAATTGATGTAGCTGAGTCTACTATTCAGTATTCATCATCTCGTCAAGCTCATGTTCAAAATATTGTTACTTAAATTTTTTCCTGTAAACTCGCAATTATTAATGATTGGTAGTATTGGTCCAGCATTAAAGGTAGAATCTTATATTTTGAGATGAATTGGGGTAGGTAGCTGAGTACAGATATAGCTGCTGTATATCAGTTAAAATTAGATGTTGTTCTATGACTTTCCAGAATGTCGACAACCTGTATAAATCTAACTTGAATGTGATGAGGTATAACAGGTAGGGTAAGGACAAATCAATAACTCAAATATGTTTTTAAACATAAGTCTTTTTATTTACATACTAGTAACCCTAGCCTCGGCTTTGCACAGGTCAGAGCATATGCTTCTTAGGGTTCCTTAGCCAAATGGCAAAAAAGGAACCCTTATAGTTTCGCCATGTCCGTCTGTCTGTGGTTTTTCTCGGAAACTATTGGCAATATATAGATGAAATTTAGAAGGTAGGTGTAGTCTATGAACTTCTACACAACGACGTAGTGAAAGATAGGTCTTAAAAATTATATCAAGGTTTCAAACAATTTTTTTTATTTCAGTCAACAGTTGTTAAGATATGCACTCCTGAAGTCCTATTTTTTGTTAGAGTCGTTTGTCCCCCCCCCCCCCCCTCTACCGTTAGTTAAATTACTACCGTTAGTTAAGTTAAACCGTTGTTTTTAGATATGTGAAAAAAAATTATGACCAGTATAGGTATATATCATAGTTAAAAGGAAAACTATCATAGCTAACTAGACTGCATTATTTAACGAGTAATAGATTAAGTTGTACTTTTATTAGTAATCATTTTGGAAAAATTCCATAGAAAATGACAGACAGCGATTAACCAGTAAGCGAAAACTAGATGCATTTTATTTTTGTGATTTTATTGTAAAAGATAATTTTAAAAAAAAATTTTATGATAAAAACTACATTGTATTACTACGTGCTATAAATTTACGCTTTTCTTTGCACAGCTTATTTTTTTCACAATCAATACTAAAAGTCCAAGGTTCACTGTAATAAACTAAGTAATAAAAAACTGATTGGCAGTTATAGGAACTGCCGACAGAAGTGAAAACTTAGAACTTAGTATTAAAATTTGAATTTTCATAATGGTATTAAAATTATCAACATCAATCTGGTTTTCACATCTATTGACACTCCGAGCAACAATTTAATGCATGTTTATATGGTTCCAATATATACCGAAATAAATGGTATAATGGAAAAGTGGTATAGTATACACGATATAAGTATACACAATTTGGATAGATGTGAAAACCAGATTGATGTTGATAATTTTAATTTAAACACTATGAAATTTCAAATTTTATAATAAACATTCTAAGTTTTTTTTATTATTTACATTTAATTTACTAAAAGATGATATTGTCGGGTTAATTTTCAATGTGTTCAATAATCGTGTAAGGCACGAAATCTGTGGATTTTTTTGTCTGTGGCAAATATGTCATTCACTTGATCAAAATTAAAAAAGTGAGTCACGCGCTAGCCTTACTACTTACTGCTGAGTGTGGAGACACACTCAACTGCCACGAAACTGCGTAACGCTCTGGCCTTACTCCCCACACTCAACAGTTAGTAGAGGGAATATATGACGCAGCTGCCAGCGACACGAAACTAAGTAACGCTCTGGCCTTACTCCCCAAACTCAGCAGTTAGTAGTGGGGATATAGGAACCAACCGGCTTCTCGTGTGAAAGCCAATTGTTTCTTATATTATGTAGCGTGATGCATATTCGTGTCGTTTTATGCTCACCCCGTGCCATAAGAAGTTTCACTTCAAAAATTGTCCCTAGCTATCAGTGCACTCATGTTATTACTTTTCAGATTAGCCAGAGGATCGAGCGCCTTCTAAATAACTAACGAAATAAAAATGAATTATAGTTATACAATAATTCTTAAATTACTTACATAATAATGATTAATGGTTAATTTCGATTACCGTCACGGTCGTTTTTTTTATATTGTATGGTGGTACGGAACCCTTCGTATGCGAGTCGGATTCGCTCTTGGCCGGTTTTTTTTTCTGTAGTAGGTAGTGTCGTAACGGCTTGTTGCATCGAGCAAGTGGATTAGATTTCATTGCGTTTAAATGTAGGTAACATAAGTTTATCCTACTTTGAAGTGTTTTTAAAGCATTTTATTGCCAATTCTGCAAATACCTATTTAAAAAAATAAAAAATGTATTTCATGTTCCGCTCAAAGATCAAAAACATTGAAAAAACAGCTAATAACGCGTTGTGCTCACTTTATAATAATAATAATAACACACACAATCACAACAACGTCTAGGTCCCAAACTAAACATTAGCTTGTATTTTGGATACCAAGCGAAGACACCACATACATATAACAACCAAGACCCGGTGCCAGTATTAATATTCATCATATAAATGCTGACCCGACCTGGGATTCGAACCCGGGACCTCCAGCTTCGCAGGCAGGGTCGCTGCCCACTAGGCTAAGCGGTCGTCACTTTAAACATCCACATCGCAAAATATGTGTTAGGTAAGTATGGTTTTTATGAAAACGCTCACGACGCGTTGTGGCAATCACAGAAAAACCACATAGCGAAATTTGTGTCATGGCTCTCATGTCATACGACCACAACATGTGGCAATGAAGAAAATCTATGACGCGTTCTGAGCACTAGTTGGTGTAACCATATCACGACGGACAGGTTATAACTTGTCGGCTTGACTCTCGAGTACAACGATGCATTATAATCAATTTTACTGATACCTACAATAGACCATACTGCAACTTTCTGGATTCCTATAAATAAGACCTGATATTTTACTTATGATAAATTTATTGTTTTTCAAAAAATGCCACCATAATTGACACATTTTTGCATTCGGTGGAACCATTATAAAAATCAGCTAGACCAATCTTCTTTAGGGACCTCTTCAATAAGTAGCTTCATCAAATGCACTCGCCGCCAATTCAGGGTTCGTAAAATGTATGCGTCTATTTATTTTTTTATCAGTCTCAAGTAATTGATGTACCGTACAGGTAGGTACAGTACGGTATCAATATTAAATTCGGTAACCGCAGTCGCTGGTCGACCTTCACGTGCATCGTCATGGAGATAATTATGTCCACGTCTAAAATCACTGAACCACGTATACACAGAGACACGAGATGAAGCTTTATTACCAAATGCCGATTGAAGTCTCAGGCAACTCTCTAACTGACTTAAGCCGCAGCGAAAATCATAACGCGACAATTTTCTCTAATTAAATTCATTGTAATTCAGAGACACAAAGAACGAAGGCGATAATGCAACTGTAAGTACCAGAGCTGACAACTATTTCAAAAATAAGATACTTAAAAGTTATAACAGTTTTCCATTTAACATAAATGGAGCGACTGGGAATAGTATAAAAATAAGTTAAATATAGTAGTGGCTGTATGATCATTAACCCCTTCGCCTACTTCGGAAGGCTATCAATATTTCAAGTTTAATCGCGGTTGTATCATAAAAATTCATCAATCATTTGCACATAAGGTGATTTTGACACTGTTAAACAACCATTAGCC
This sequence comes from Luffia ferchaultella, assembly GCA_949709985.1. Classification (NCBI taxonomy): domain Eukaryota; kingdom Metazoa; phylum Arthropoda; class Insecta; order Lepidoptera; family Psychidae; genus Luffia; species Luffia ferchaultella. Next base: position 13,956,009 of record OX453240.1, on the reverse strand, counting down.
AGGCCAGTGCCAAAACTATTTTAAAAATAAGATATTTGCCCTCATTCCAAGCGTATTCCAAGCTGTCACTATCACCTTTGACTCACTGTGCTCATTCGTTTCCGTTTGTTGTCGTTTGAATGCGGATTATCGAGTACCCTCTGACATCTGGTCTCAACGAACTGAGCTAGTTTGGGTTTGATTCAAAATCCCGAATGTTCATAATGCCGAAAGTTCAAAATTTCGAATGTTTATAAATGCCGAAACTCTAAAAATTACCAATAAAATATTTTTAAAACCCTTTTATTAGCTTCACCTGTATGTCACCGACATATACATGAACAATATATGTCTGTGATATACCTATGTATATGTATGATTGTAATGGAATCTAAGTAATTTAATTTCACCCACTTTTAAATTGTTTCTAACCACCATACTAAAATTATAAAATACCAGCGGCATTTGCAGCAGCATCTGTATTAATTGCGTAGAGAGTTTTCGGGATTCGAATCTTCGAGTTTGTGAACATTCGGTATTATGAATTCGGGATTTTGAACTTTCAGGATTTCGAATCAAACCTGCTAATTTTCATTGACGGCGCAGGCGGGCGCTTCCTTCATAATTCTATGGACTCACCTTTGGAGAAGAGTAGATACTATAGTCAAATTGCTAAAAAGATTGGAAGTAGGTAGGTAATTCGTTCCGCAGTGTAAATTCAAAATTAAATATTTGGTATCTCGACGATGGGACCTTAGGCACAGATTTCCAGACTGTTCTGTCAGACTTGTCTAATGTTAAAAACAAATTCAGTACCATCGACTTAGTATTAAATAAACATAAATACGAATCATATATTTCCGATAAAATTGATTCATCTTTGGCCACACATAGGTATCTTCCAATATTTTAATAACATCACTCCGGACATCAAAATTCTGTCCAGAGACAATCTGACTCTCCTAGGGTCACCCATTTCGATGAAGCATTTCCCCCCTGTTTGCGATAAGTGATAATTGTGAATAATCTGATCTGATCGTCCAAGAGCCGTACGTTGTGTATCCAAATTTGAAGTATGACCGCCTGCTATAGAAGTATCTGCTGTTTTGTCGTAGTTCCCACCGCTTTAAATATTTCTTATATGCACAAGCCCGCGCCTTAGATGTTCCGCTGATATTGTCCTTATGAATTTACAACCCGCTTATGTTAATTATACGAACACGAAATTCTTTGTCATGGCATCAGACTTTTCCGTTGATCGCTTGACAGTGCGTCCGAGCCAAAATCGCCCGCGCCGTGTAAGGGGCGGCCGGTCGCAACTTCTCGCTGTTTGAATGAAGAAAATCGTCCGTTCGTCTATGATTTTTTGGGATCTACAATAAATAGAGGCATAGCGCGAACTCCCCCCTTTTCAGAGCGCCTTCTAAAAAAATTATGTTTTAAAAAACTAAAAAATTGCGCTTTAATAGCAAAACTATAAAGAAGAAAATAACATGGTATAATTATAAAGTGTTTAATGAGGAAATTAATGTTATTGTGATAAAGCGTGGGGTGCTCGATAGTTGTTTTAAATATCCCATTGCACTCCAGAATTTTTCACAATAACATTAATTTTCTTATTAATCACTATATTTATTGTTGTTTATTCTTATACTTAAAGTTATTTTGTTCTTTATAGTTCGATTTGCTATTAAAGTATAATTTTTTAAGTTTTTCAAACTAAAATAATTTTTTTCATAATTAGTCTTAATATTTTTTTAAATATCTTTCATTAAAATTTACAAACATAAAGGTGTAACTCACAATTAGAAATTATACAAAGCTTCATGTCGGTGCTAACCTAACCACTGAGAGTTCCCTCGTAAACAAACTGTCCTGGTGCATTATCAGTTCATGGTGAAAATCATGGATAACTATCGAAATCCAGCGTATATACAAAGTTTTGTATTTGTGCAGCGTGCTATTAACCGTTGAAGAGTATCATCAAGATGAAACAATCCTGGCTGCAGCATCAGGTTATGTTTATCATTTTAGTGTATTGTCATCGAAGTTACATATGTATATTATGAATGTCAGCCCAATATCTTCAGTGGAAGTGGGTGACAATCGCGTTTAAAGATTCCATTACATACAAACATACAGGTAGAACTTGTAAAAGCGTATTAAAATAAGCAGCGATTCTGCTCTGTTTATACTTTAGTTGTTTTTTTTGTTAATATTACTTTATACTAAATTTACCTTCCTACTTCGCTGTTGCCCCATTTGGAAATTTCTAAATTAGATGTTACCATTGACAACGCTTTAAAATTCCAAATTGTGTTAATTAATAACATAACTTGCAGCGAGCAAGTTTGGACCCAAGCATCTTTACTAATGAAGTGCGGTGGCTTGGGAACCCGCAAAATTTTAAGTGTATCTTTACCGGCTTTCCTATCTTCGATCCATAGTAGTTCTGACCTCGCAGGTAAAATTCTTGAAGTTCTTGTGGCAATAAACTGCAAGATAACGTATTTGGATAAAGCTACGAATACCTGACTAGCTGGACCGTCTAAATTTACCGCCCACGCCTAACATTCAAAGGGCCTGAGATAGCCCTCAATTCATTAATAGAAGCAACTACTGGTAAAGACAGCGCCAGATTGCTGGTAGCGTCTAGGCCTCGGCCAGAGTCTGGTCACTGGCTTCATGCCTACCCGTCCGCCAATACAGGTACTTTCATCGACCTTAACACTCTCCGCGTAGCGTTCGGGATTCGACTCGGGGGTTAAGATCTGTACAGAGCATCGCTGTATTTCTTGCGGAGTTGCTGTGGATGGCCTTGGCCACCATGGACTTTCCTGCTTTTTCGGCACTGGCCGCCTCTCCCGCTACGCCACACTTAACGATATACTGAGAAGAGCTCTCGTCAGCCAACCACGTATCATTCGAGACGATGGAAAACGGCCTGATGTCATTAATACCCTGGAGAACGGGTCGTACACTGGAGGTCTACTCTAGTTTCACGAAAAACGAAGTTTCGGCCGATATTTCGGGTGATTCTTACTATCATTCCCATTCGTTCAAACATCGGATCCGACCGAAAATGTATGACGCGTTTATTATCGAAACCCTACTCTAGTCGCCCGTAACTTATGACGAAATATTGAATTTGACACAAGTTTTATCGTGATTTTCAAGCGATTGCCACGACACCTAAATAGCTACCTTGGGATTTTTGGATTGTTAATTATTTAATTATTGGAATGTATAAACATGGTAAAGTTTATGTTGTGAGTGAAAGCTTTTTGTGAGGAACATGTAGAGTGAAGGAGACGTCGCGACCATCAACGGGAAACCTATAAAATTAATTCGATTCCCGACTATGAATTTGTAAGCAATTATAGACTTAGTCGGGAATCATTGAAGAATTATGCCAAGAAATTGTGCCACTGCAACCTCTGAATAGAAAACGGGATTCCAATGACCCCGTTAACAAAGTACGCTACTAACGCCAAACTTCTAGTTCGCTCTGAAGTTTATGCCGGTGCATTTTACTCGGTGCGGGGCGCGAGGCACATTCTCGATTTCGGCTTTATGGGCACAAACTTTGATGGGGCTACGGCCAACAGATCTACTTGCCTGTATGAAATTATCACTATATTGAATGCATCCCATCTTCTCAGAAAATATATAGGTATCGTATATATTGACTTATCGTGTAACATTTCAAACAACTACTCGTTGTATCCACTTCTCAACATAAACATTCACGAGTTCGTAAGTGGTCATAACTCACAAATACAAAAAACTGGGACGGTGCGGTGGTCCGTGTTGTTCTAAATAATACAATATACCTACTCCCTGTATACACATAACATACCTCGACCTTCATAACAAAAACCTCCAGCTGATAAATTACGATATAAATTTGAAAAGGTACTTAGTCCGCTATCAATACGCGTTAAAATGGTACTATTTAATTTAGTTGGTTAAACAAAGACGATCACTTCATTCGTTCATTTCGCAATTCGTCTGTTCCGAAAATTAGACTGTGGGTTCCGATCGAAGTGTCCGCGCCCGATAGTAACTTAGAGTAGCCTTGACTGCTCCGATTCGGTCGAACTTCGTTCGGGCCCGAAAATTCGGAGGAAGGAAACTAGAGTAGACCTCCTGGTGTGGGACGCTACCTGTGTCGCCACACTAGCTATTTCTCAGCGACTGCCAGGAAAGTCAGCGCGCCAGCGGAGAATCGTGTCAGAAAGTGGGTAAATAACATAAATACAGTTGTCTCGGCTCGTTGCATTTGGCGTCGGCGCTCTCGGGCCATGGGGCAAGAGCACATGAACTCTTCGCCGAACCCAGCAGAGATTAAAGAAGGCGATGGGTGACCCTTGCGCATACGATTTTCTTGCGCAAAGGATTTCCATTGTCATTCAGCGCAAAAACGCCACCTGTGTACCTAGTGAGCATCATTCCACGAGGACCGCACTTTTTAGATGTTTTAATTTAATATTTTTATTATTAAAAATTTATTAGTTGTCAATGTATATTATATATATATATATATTGTATAATTGTATATAGTGTAAGATTTTTATTTTATGTTTAATTGCTAAGCTATCTGCTTAGTAACAAAAATAATTAAAACTAATTTAATTCATAAAATAATATTATAAATTTATTTACAGCTAAGTCTCAAGAGTGATTGAGTTCAACTTTAGTATACATACAATAATCGGCTGGAAAAGAAAAAAGTTATACACACAACCTTTCGCTAGTGCTGCTCACAGCGGACTGAAACACGATATCGTGTTCGCTTGTCAATAAACTGTCAGCTCATACAAATTAGTATGGCGACATTTTGCTCAAATGCATATTATTGATAATTTTTTTTTGGCACTTTCCGTTTATCAGAATTTTCTTTAGCAGAAAGAAAGGATGAAGTATTAACAATACTGAAATGTTTTTTTAAGCTCAAGAAATAGTCCGGTCGTGGGACATTAAATTTCATAAAGAAGTTATCACAATTCTAAAATTGTTCGTTTTTGCTGAGTGGATAGATAAAGTGCATGGTGAGCTACTGTCAAAAAGTTAGAAGGTTTAGGGCTGTGCTAAGGGAATGGCTTAGGTTTTTCTTAATATTTCGTGCAACAAGGTGTATATAGAATTAAAGTTTGAAATTTTAATCCTACTACTAATATAAACGCGAAAGTTTGTATGTATAGATGTATGTGTGGATGTTTGTTGCTCTTTCACGCAAAAACTACCAAATGGATTTTAATGAAACTTTACAATAATATAGCTTATACACCATAATAACACATAGGCTATAATTTATAAAGATATTAGCTTTCTGCTAGCGGCTTTGCTCGCGTGGACTAAACAGTTGTACACTGATTTCGAAAATTCTTTCACCTATAGAAAGCTACTTTATCAGCAAGTAACATGGGCAAAAAGAAGAAGGGGTGGTGGAGGGAATGGCTAGGAGAACGTTTCTGTAGTCCACCCGTACGGAGCCGGGTACGACCGCTAGTTGGTTCATAATTAAAACTATCTTAACCTCATGTTGTAAATTTTTTAAAATAAAAACATATGTGATACTTCGAATATATAAAAATTAATAAGACAAAATCTTACAACAAAATTTTAAAACTTCTGAAATTATATTTTGAGACTTTCGGTAGTTACTCAAATCTGTTGGATTAAGTTTAGAAAGTCAAGTGGTATGCTTCTACTACAATGTCATTTTTCTTTCGTAAGATAGACAATAATGACTATGAAATTGATAATTTCGCCGGGCGCAGGCTGGTGTGAAAAAATACCATGCTGTTAGAAGAATTAATGTAGGTATATCAAGCCAGAAAACTAGACACTCAAGAGACCATACTAAAGGTTGCTGAAACTCATAAAAATAATTCTAGCGAACGAGTCAGTTGATATATTATTTGCCTTATGTACAGTACAGTCACGCGAAGAAGTGCCTTGAAATTATAAGATAAAAGATTAAGTATCTACTTTTTTACGTCGTGTTGTAAATTTTTTAGAAAGATAACACACGTGTCACTACGAAAATCTAAAAATTACTCTTTTGTCATTCAACAAAATTTCTAAATATACATTTTAAGACTTTCGGTGGTTACTCAAATCTGTTAGGTAAAGTTTCGAAAGTCAAGTAGTGTGCTTATATTATAATTTCATTTTTTTCCCATAACATATGAAATAATATACAAATAATAAAATAAATAATAACGAATAAAAGTTGATAAGTCGCTCTTATATGGCCTTATCAAAGCACTTGATTATCACACGAAAAATTAGAAACATATAGATTGTGGGTTGTGTTTAAATTACGGATAAATTTGATTAGTGTGGCTGCGAGCGAGACAGAGTATGTAGGGACTTATCGTGTCATTGTGCCTACATTACGGCCCACGCGTGGCACCGTAATTCTTATTTTTTATGATTCGGTACGATTCGTGGTCTGACAAAAAATCTATTTGAAGTCCTAGTATAGAGGCAATGGTATTTCTAAATAAAACAACATATACGCACTTTAATAAATCATCATCATCATCAGCCCATTTTACCCCACTGCAGGGGCTTAGGCCTCCCCCACGGTGCCGAGGGGGGTTTGGAGCTTAAATCCACCACGCTACACCACTGCGGGTTGGGGATTGTAACGACCGCCATCTATTGACAGCGTCCGGGACGGACTGCTTAACGTGCTCTCCGGGGCACGGAGTCAGTGATAGTTAATGTACTTAAGTCAGGAAAACTTATTGGTACACGCCCGGATTCGAACCATGGCCCTATGGCCTTATAAATTTGAGACAGGTTCGTTGCGCTCTGGGCTATCACGACACTTAAATCAATATCAGTCTATATATTTTTATGAATTACTTAATGTTTAATTTATTCTGTTTATTCGTGCAACCCAGCACGTACAAAAAAATTATATAAACATGCTGTAGCACCTATCATTGATAACCAACCGTAGATACATAAAACAATTATTTTTCATGTTAAAGAGCTATGAGGTATTCTGTAGTTATGGCTTCTTATGACACAGTATACCTAAAACTGAAATAGATAAATTACACTAGTGAGCAAATCATAATCATAAGCAAATATAAAAATACCAGTGTAAAAAAGCAACTAGGCCTTTGTGTTTATTACTGTATAAGAATGTTCATTATTTTTGAAAACACTCATATAGAAAACATACACCCTTTTTAATTTTATAATACAAAGGAATAATAATAATAACCAAAGCATAGTCAATGCTGTCAAATTTATTTACTCTATGGTCAATTAAGACTTTGAAGTAACCGCAACTTTTCGCTTGTAGGAAAAATACAGTCATCTGCAAAAGTGCTAAAAGTACTTATTAAGATAAAATTATTTATTTTGCATCCCGTTTGTACAATCAGGCATTGCTTTGCAAGGTGTACCTTACAAATGAGTAACACCAATATATCGCTACAAATAATTAATTATGGATATTACGCAATAATATTTTATTTATGTTAAAAGTTAGCTACATTGGGCATAATATTAAACTTAGAAATACGAATAATATAATAATAAAACTAGCACGAGCGCTATTTAGCTCACCTTACCCAACCATTTAGCGGCAAATGATTATTGGTTATATATGTTTACTTAATTAAACTAAGAGTAATCTCACTGCAAATTAATCATTGTAAATTTTCTCTATTCGCTGACGATCTAAAAATTTATAAAACCATACATTCCTTTAGAGACGTGGAACTTATTCAGGAAGATCTCAGCAATATTCAGAATTGGTGTGTTTCCAATCTTATGATCCTGAACACAAGCAAATGTTTTCACATTAGATACACGAGAAAAAAGAGGCCTTTAGACTCCACCTACAACATAAACAATATTGATCTGGCAAAAGTAAACGAGATACGTGATCTCGGTGTTGTAATGGATAGCCAGTTGAAGTTCACTGCTCAGATAGATGCTGTCGTTAAAAAAGCGGCACAAATGCTTGGGTTTTTGAAACGGAATTCCAAAGAATTTCAACAGACAAAAACCAGAATGCTTCTTTACAATTCACTAGTCCGAAGTCACTTAGAATTTGCGAGCATAGCATGGAATCCGCAATACGCTATACACTCACAACGGATAGAGAGTATACAGCGTGCCTTCACTAGATATCTTGCATTCACCTCTCAAGGTATCTCACACAGGTCCTCTTACAATCAACGGTTAAACTTTTTCCAAATGAATACCTTACGTGACCGTCGGATACTTCAAGATTTAATGTTTTTGCACAAAGTAATTAATCATAAATTGAATTGTAAGGAACTAACTAAACAAATTAAGTTGTCAGTCTCCTATAATTTCCCAAGACAACCTATAACAAAAATATTCCATGTCCCTCCCTCTAGAACAAATCTCGGCTCACATTCCCCACTTGCTAGAATATCAATGGAGTACAATACTATTAACGCAAAAACACAAGACATTGATATTTTTCATGATTCACTGTTCAATTTCAAAACTAAACTATTTCATTCATTTAAATAAATTGTTTCCTACGTTATATTCAGTCAGTGTTCCAAAGAGTTTGTGAAATGCAATAATATTTAACAATATTGATTTTGTTGTCTTATATAAGTGTTGTGTATATCTATAATTGACATGCATATTAGAAATAAGTCTGAATCATACTTTTTTATAAGCGTTTAATATAGCATGTTGTTGATGTACCTAAGTAAATAAATAAATAAAGAGTAGGACACAACCAGCATGCCGAAATGAATACCCGCTAGAGCGCTGCGGTTAGTAAGCTGATTTGTTGAAATAGCAGCTGCCAGCTATCTTAGTAGTGTTTGAAGACTTCAAGATTACAAGAATAACTTTTTCATATTTTTAAAAAACTTTTAGTTGAACAAGCATATATTAAGCGCCGGCGCGACACTTGGAGGAGCGCGCAATGTCCACACACTAACCCGCACCCCGCATCATTCGTGTGTTCGTGAAATTTAAACAAAATCCACAAACTGTATGTTTCAAATTTTTCGTGTGATAATCAAGTGCTTTGTAAGTGCCACATAACAGGGAATCAACTATTATTCATCATTGTGAATCTTACGAAAGAAAAATGGAATTGTAGTAGAAGCATACTACTTGACTTTCTAATCTTAACCAAACAGATTTGTGTAACAACCGAACGTTTTAAAATGTAATTTTAGAAATTTTGTTGAATGACAAAAGAGTAATTTTTAGATTTTTGTAGTGACACGTGTGTTATCTTTCTAAAAAATTTACAACACGACGTAAAAAAGTAGGTACTTAATCTTTTATCTTATAATTTCAAGGCACTCCTGCGCGTAACTGTACTGTACATAAGGCAAATAATATATCAACTGACTCGTTGGCTAGAATTATTTTATGAGTATCAGCAGCCTTTAGTAAGGTCTCTTGAGTGTCTAGTTTTCTGTCTTGATATACACCAATTCTTCTATTAGCATGGTATTTTTTCACACCAGCCTGCGCCCGGCGAACTTATCAATTTTATATTCATTATTGCGTATCTTACGAAAGAAAAATGAAATTGTAGTAGAAGCATACCACTTGACTTTCTGAACTTAATCCAACAGATTTGAGTAACTAGGTACCGAAAGTCTCAAAATATAACATCAGATGTTATAAAATTTTTTTGAAAATTTTTAAATTTTCGTAGTATCCCTTATGTTATCTTTCTAAAAATTTTACAACGTGAGGTTAAGATAGTTTTAATTATGAACCCATAAAAATTTCAAATTTAAATCTTATATACAGGGTGTTACACGAAATATTAAGAAATACCTAGCCATGCCCTTAGCACAGCCCTAAAACTTCTAACTTTTTGACAATAGCTCACAATACACTTTATCTATCCACTCACCAAAAACGAACTACTTTAGAATTTTCAAAACTTTTTTATGAAATATAATGTCCCACGACCAGACTTATTTTCTGAAATTTCCGTAGTATTCCTTATGTTATCTTTCTAAAAATTTTACAATATGAGGATAAGATAGTTCTAAATAAGAACTAATCAAAATTTCAAATTTTTATTCTATATACAGCGTGTTACACGAAATATTAGGAAATACCTAGTTACACCCTTAGCACAGCCCTAAAACTTCTAACTTTTTGACATTAGCTCACAATGCACTTTATCTATCCATTCATAAAAAACGAACAGCCTTAGAAGTATCAAAACTGTTTTATGACATTTAATGTTCCACAACCAGACCGTTATTTTTTTCAAATTTTCGTAGTATCCCTTATGTTATCTTTCTAAAAATTTTACAATATGAGGATAAGATAGTTCTAAATAAGAACCAATCAAAATTTCAAATTTTTATTCTATATACAGCGTGTTACACGAAATATTAAGAAATACCTAGCCATGCCCTTAGCACAGCCCTAAAACTTCTAACTTTTTGACAATAGCTCACAATGCACTTTATCTATCCACTCACCAAAAACGAAGATCCTTGGAATTATGTTAAGTAATTTTTTTCTGGCTACGCGACTAAAACCTTGTGATGATGGTGTAATATGTAGGTACCGAAAAATTTTCATTTACCGAGATTTTGGCAAAATTGGGTTACAAAATAATGTTTTTTCAGCGTGAAAGAGTGAAAAATATGCAAATGTTTTCTAACACAATTGTAAATTAAGAACTATTCTTTATTTTAGAATTATGTTTATAACGATATACCTTTTCAAACTTCTTAAAAATGTACCTAAACATGCCGTCATTTTGTAATTGCGCCCTTAAGACATCAATGTTTTAAGATCATTGCACGTGTACATACTACTGCAACCTAGGTTTCTGCGTGTCTGATACGCATTTGTTCACATTAATATTTTCAGTTACTTAATTGTTTTTTGCACAGTCAGCTTTTTAATTTTTTTTTATATTACTGATTTACATGTTATACATAACTATTTTGGAGGTTATGCAATGGTAAAGATTTAGTATAAAAGCTATAATAAAAGAATATACATATAATTATTTATTGTTCATTACGAGGATATTTACGGGTTTATAAATGTACATTAAATAAAAACATTAAAGTATGAAACAAATTACCAATCCACTGGTGTTTTCATGCTATAACTTGACCAGCCGATTATTCCGTAACCAATATATATTTTTTAAAATCAAATTGATATTGCTACTAAATAAATTTTTGCTAAAAGGTGTATCTAAAACAGATACTTAAAAAAAATACCAAAACAAAACTGAACTTTTTTCCCCTTAAGGGGTAATTTTTTTAACACCATTCCAAAGTCCTGTTTACACTCTACATAAAAGGTCATGAACTTCAAAGTCAAAATTTCAATACATTTCATTAGTCTTGTCTTGTAACCCAAAACACAAGCATAATACTTGCTTACTTTGGGACTAGATGGCGCTGTGTGGGAAGTTCTATTTAAAAAGAAGTCGTCAGAATTAAATATTTTTTTCATGTCTTGAAAGTATTGGAATTTTGACTTTGTAAATTATATGTAGAATGTCAACAGGACTTTCGAATGGCGTTAAAAAAATTACCTCTTAGGGGGGAAAAGCTGTTTTGTTTTGGAATTTTTTTCGATACAGCCTTTGTAGCAAAAGGTCATTTAGTAGCAATATCAGTTTGGTTTTTTTAAATACATATATTAGTTATGGAATAATTCGTTGGTCCAACTTTTCCACACTGTACCTTAACCTGAGTCACTTCTATTAAATTTTACAAGTATCATGATTCTATAAGAGTGTTATGTACACACAAAAGAAATATATTTCTAAATACAGATCGAGTCAGACTTTATGGCTTATTCAACATGATGTGATGCTGTAGTAACAAAGTTTAGGTGTCACCAGGGTGCTGTAATAATGCACACTCGCATTCACCTCATGTTCAGAGCGGATATAAAGTTTGGCTCAATATTGAATAATACTCTTCGCGGTATTTAGTTTTATGACATTTTTTGTCGGTCAATTTACTTGTAAAAATATTTTAACATCATAATCACTAAGAACACTTTACACAAACATTAAATATAAAAATTAAGTGTCAAGCAGCTACATATTTGAACAAATGTGTCATTAATTTGAAAATTATACAAAGAAGAAATTTCACGGAAGTTAACATATAGTATAGGTATTCTTTTCCCTATATACACGGTTTTTTTTACATCGTGTTCGACCCGAAAGGGGTGGGCAGGAAGTGGTTGGTGGATGCCCATAAGCATAATAAATTATTTTTTTAAATTAAATTATTATCATTAAAAAATAGTTATCTTCATGAGAGCTCAAAACTCTTTACTATAGGGCAAACGGCGGATTGTAAATTTCGTACTGACGTACTATACGCGCCACCAAACTAAAAGGCTCTCAAGTTAGCACCAGATACTTGCGCAAACACCAAAAATATGGGCAAGGGGTGGTGGTAAGGGCAGTTGGCGCGGCGAGACGGGTCAGCCGCGAAAGCAGTGGCTCTACTCTGATTTTTCACGACACCGAAGTAGTGCCGAATACGTTCCGTTTCAAAAATCCGGTCGCTAGGATTACGGGCGAGAGTACGAATTTTTGAAATGGCGCGTATTCGGTGCTAACTCGGCTCTGCGTCAATTTACCAGATTACAGCCGCAGGTCGCGTCCCTAGCACCCCGCGCTGTCTATGTACAGTCGACATCCGCGCCGCGTCATTTATTATTAATTATATTTTGTTACCGTTGTTTTTGTGAATTTATTATTATAATTATTTAGTATAGTTAAAAGTTTTGTTACATTGTGTTAGATATACATTGAATACAGGCCATTGTAAAAACTATATATATGACATTGTCAGAATTACGAATAGTGAAATAAAACTAATACAAAATATTTTAATTGATTTATTTAATTAATAATAAATACAACACAACAACGACGAGGATAAAAATCAAAAAGCAATAAAAAATAAAATATAAAGAATACCGGTCACGTCCCATACTAGTTTGGACCTAATTTTTAGGGTATTTGTATAAATATAATAAACGGTAGATTTGATAAGGATCTATACAAATAATAAACAAATTAGTGTGAACAAAAAGTGTGATTAATTATGTGATTAGTGATAGAGTTATAGACCGGCACGCGGTGGAGCCGAGCCGCGAAGCCGCCGCCGCCGCGCACCGCGAGTTCGGCCGGAATGAAGGAATGAATGGAACAGGTGAGTTTTCATTGAAGGAGGAATCGGAGTAGCCTCCTGTGAAGTAGTGGGGTTTTAGAACCCGGGTGCACCCGGAATGACACATCACTACTACTAACTAGTCTGCTGCTGTACTCTCGCGCGCGATCGCGTTCGCGTCTCGTTGTCTCGCTGTGTCGGTGCGTTGTATAACGGCAGACGTATTTCGTTGGCAGCGTTAGCGCTAGTCAAGTCAGTCAGCGCGCGATCGCGCTCGTTGTAGAACGTGTTTCGTTGTGCTGAACGTATCGCTCTATTGGTAAGACGGGACTGTGGGATCGCGTGGCGCTATTTAATAGCACCAAGAGGCAACCAATATAATATGCTAAATCCGTTGGGCTTAACTAACGCGTTTAAAATAATGCTATATGTTATATTATCCACCACTGCAGCTGAGTGGCACAAGCGCGACGGTGGTGGAGCGCGTGGCGGTAAAGTCCCGGCGCGAAACGCTGCGCCCGAATAGTAAACTACGATTGAACAATTTTGATCTCCCATGAATAATTATTTTTAATGATAATAATTTTTTTTTTTTAAATTATTTTATTATGCTTACAATTACAAGCATCTACCAACCACTTCCTGCCCACCTCTTTCAGGCTCTTTCTTATGTCGAACATGATGTAACGAAAAACCGTGTATATAGGTTTTGTGTTATTACGATCAGAAGTATAGTAGTTTGTAAGTAGCTAGCAGTAATCTAACCTTCCATGAGGGTTGCTGCCTCTCCCTACCATTACAATTGATTACATAATTCTATTTATCATAGCCTCAATTTACAAGCTCTTATGGTGGAATTTCATAAGTGTTTCTAATATTTGCTCTATAACATGGGGAGTAAATGTACAAATATTTTTTTAAATATAGGACTACGCCTTCGAGATATATTGTCGCTTCGGCAAATTGGACATGATTATGTTAATATTAAGCAAAAGTTGCTCTAATACATTGTGTTATTGTACAACAAAAGTACATTGTCAAAATCACCCGAAAGTGGTAGAGACGGCAAAATAAACCATATTTTCAGTTTGAAAACGATTTAAACATTGTCAAGCCCTTGGCAACTAGTAATGTACTCCCAAATGAAGCGCGGCAAAAGCCCAGGTCTAATTTATATGGGTTGCCGGGTCATTTTTTTTTTGTTTGAGTCCACTTCCGTGCTAACTGAAAAAAACATTTTTTGTATACCTACCACTACCCAGTGTCTTTGGGATCAAATTTTTATGGGAATTTAATAAAATCAATGAAATTCTATTGAACATGGTTATTGTTTTGAGGCCGTATTCTTGTGAGAGTCTTATAAGAAGTGATTGTAAGGTTATTTTTGTAATCAGTGAATTTCCTGTTTTTTTTTTTTAAATACACATTCACTTTACAGTTTTTTTCAGGGTGAAAGTAAAAAATTCTCAAATAATTTTTGTGGACTCAAAATATCTGTGATTTCTAAACACTTGTGGGTGCAACAAAACTAAGCTTTATTCATTCAAATCAAGGCCCTTCACACCATTTTCAATCACACTTTTTGCGTAATTAGTGCAGGGTTTTAATTTGATACAAAAAGTGACTGTCCTTTTTTTAAGTTTTTGTTGCACTGTACACTATTTGGGACGCAGTAAAAATTTGTGAGTAAATCAGAGCTGCGATTATGCGATTATTGGTATTTATCAAAAATAGAATTATTTTATTTATTACACATAACAAACTAAAGTTTATTTTTTAACTACTTTAAAAGACAAGTAACCACTAATTTAAAAAAACGCTATCTAGAGTTCCTTAATTGAAAGTTAGTATTTATTTCAAGCCCGCATCTTATGATTTCAATGAATATATCCCCTTTATCCATATAACAAAAATAAAGGCAGTCTTATTGCGGTCTATATGCAAGTATATAGTTACCTACATAATATGAAAAGAATGGCCCGTTTAAAATAGAACAGTGACATAAATGTTCAGCCAGATGTCACGGTGTGTTGGCATCGGAGCCAGCCCTCTACACAATAGGTGCTAACAAAGTGTGACATATAGCTTACTTAGTATGAAAGTAACACATCCAAACTATTATCTCCACCTCAATATACCACAATATTATCGCCAGTCTTGGACAGAATATGTATTATGCTTATATAATTAATCACATACCGATGTGTTACATTATCACATGAATCATGATATACATTTTCTTATTACTTTAAGGCTAGAAATTGTACTATAGTCAAGAAGTATTACTTAAACTCTACATAGCTACATTTACTTACCACGTTGAAGTCTATTCAAAGTTTCAATAAATTCATGTTATATAATAATTATTATTTTGGTTAGATAGTATAAATAAAAATGGCACACGAGAATAGAGCTCTTTCTTCAGTTTTTAACTGTTAGAGATCACATTGATAAGTATACAGGATGAGGTTTTAATGACCAGCCAAATTTTAATATAATGACCTTCGATAAAAATCCGTTGGCCGTCTTGTTCCTTTTTAGTATCGTTCAATAGGAAAATATCCAGTTAAGACTACGTAAACCTTTCCCAAAACTACCAATATACTAGTCACCGTTCACGAGGGCGCCAGTGCACGTACACGCGCCCCGCCTACATGCCCCGTCCTTTCGCTCTATGTAAGTAGAAGGTAGCCAAATTATGTTAAAAAATATTTAGGATATAATTATTGATTATGAATATTTGACCTATATTTTTATTTACGTAATGGTGATACCCAACATCTAGAAAAATTTTGGCTGGTTACTAAAATCCCACCCTGTATGTTGATGACTGTATTTATTTTTAATAAAATTTTATATACAAAATAGACATTTTATACGTATCAATATATGTGTATATATAATCAACATTACATTCTATGCATCTTACTTACATGCAACAATATCTGATCAATATGTATTAACAATAAAGATGATAAATTAAAAGCTCATACCAAAAATATTATAGGACATTTATGTTAAAAGTTTAATTTATCATTAACAATTTTATAAAAATTAAACATGCAACAATAAGATTTGTAAAATTAAATGTGAACAAGGAATGAAGAAACCTGAAGTTTGTTTTAATAAATATTCTAGCAGAAACTTTATCTAGTCTTTGGGATAACAGCATTTTTGTTTTATTATATACAGAATTAGTTAAATCAAATGGCCCTAGAGGGAAAGAATCATAAACATCAATGATACAAAGAGCAAATTGAAATTAAAGGGAAATTGTTGTATTTTTTTAAATAAGAAATTCTGCATTCATGGAATTTTAAAAGGAATCAAAGCAGCACAAACAAAAAAATTCTCTGGGATTTTCTGGTAGGTTAACAACAAAATGTTGAACTAAATGCAAATGAATAGTTTTAGGAAGGAATAGTACTCATATTTTGTTACATCTCAAATTAACTAAGTTTTTAGAAATAAGATCTGTTTTTTACAAGGCAAAGATTTATTAAAGAAATGTTGAAGTAAACGAATGAACATTTATTATTTATATTTAATTATTCAATGTAAAATTTTGATTTTAGACACGGATTTCATTCAAGAGATTTGGTCTTTATGATCAAATCTATGATTGGTGCCATAAAAACACAGGCAATATTTTTATATTTGTTTTCATTCAATTCCCAGGTCACACAAGTAACTTTTCCATATTTCATGAATGCAGAGTTTCTTATCTTTAAAAACAAAGCTCCAGTTAGGAAAACTATTTATCAATACTTTTAATATTTACGTTACTAACCCGCTAGTGCGTGTTCGTTTGGTTCGCCCTGTATATGCAAGTTGAAATTTAAACAACCAACCAAATATTAATATAAAGGTCTTTGGTAAAAACCGATGGCTGTCTTGTTTCTTGTTAGTATCGTTCAATAGAAAAATATTGAGATATGATTACACAAACCTTTCCCGAAAAAACAATAACTCTAGTCACCATTCACGGCCGCAGCACGCTCCGCCTCGTTTCGATCTTAAGGGCTCGGGCGGGTCGTAAAAAATAAGGCAACTAAACGTTATAAAATAACACTGTAGATAAAATAATTTGTTATGAAAATGTAACCTACGTAATGAGGTTTATTGGTGATACCTAACATCTAGATTTTTTTTGGATGGTTGTTAAAATTTAAACATGTATAATAGAACGTAATTTAAGATCGAGCATTTTGCAAATGAAAAAAAATTAAACACTTTTTCCTTCTAAACTAAGAATTTCCTATCTTCAATAGTCTTTCTTACATGTCAAAAAGTTGTCACATTAGACAATTTGGTATGTAAAGCCATTTTTTTGTTCTTTTTTCCTGATAGATTAAACAATTTTCAGAAACTAATTTCAATATTATTGCCTTACGACATGTAATAATTTTTCAAAATTTTCATAACGCGTATGCTTTATCTGTATATGGCTTTTTCTTTGCCTAAAGGTAGTCAAGGATAAAACACAATTTGACGTATGGTCTGACGTTTGACGCATGGTTTCCTGTGTGATGATCACATACTACGCATATTATTATTTACGTTTATTGCAAATTATTTTTAATAATATTATCTATTCATATTACTCTGTCTAATAGGAGAATTGCCATCCTTAGACAATGACATTTTTTCCTTATTACTTGGATACTAATATGTTACTCACAAACTGTCATAATATAAAATGAAACAGAAGTCAAACGAAGGTCAAACAGTTAAATATATTTTTCTTGAAATAATTACCATCTTACAGTGTTAAGACCTCTTAATAGCAAATACGGCTAAGAAACAACTTATTTCGAAACGATTTTGGAATCGGCCTAATATATTTTTTACTTTGCATACCAAATTATTTAAAAGGAAAAATTCATATCAGGTCATTCAGTAACCCCCTAATATAGGATTTTCACCATTATATCTATTTCACTTCACTGTATCACTATTTCGAATAAATGGACAATCTCAAATTACACCCTATATAAGTATGTGCATCTTACAATGTTTTTTTACCTGGTTATGGCAACGCTATAAGGATGGTAATATTTTCTTGATCAAAATTTAAATATATCATATCTTTGGGGTTTCAATGGTTTAGAAGGAGCTTGTTGGATAGGTCAGCGTTTGTGCATGGCTCGGAGCTCCCAATCCAATTGCTGAAGCTGTCGAAGGAAGCCTTCATTGGGGTGTATGTCTCGGCGTGCGCGAACCGTGCCAAGGGCTTCATTCAGCGACATGTTACGTTTAATCATCAGATAGGCAAGAGCGCACGTAGCTGACCGTGACACACCCATAAAGCAGTGTACTAACACTCGGCCTATAACAAAGGTAAAATTAATTAATGTAAACAACAAAAATGACAAACCACTTTTGTACACCCACACTAAGATTTCATACATGTATGATTTAAATGGATAACCAGAAAAACTTGATTTTCGGATGAAGCTTCAACACTTATTTGTGGATTTTCAGAACTGCTATAATATTCATGTAATGTCAACAGGACAATTTCATTTTTTTTTTAATTTTATCATAAAATCGGAAATAGTGGAAATAGTAGAAGGTATATAATATACGAGAAGTATTTATAAAATGTATCTTAAGGAAATTAAAAAAATATATAGAAAGTATATATTTATACTATTACATAAAATTGTTTGTGTGTAGGTGACTTTGTAACAATTTAACTAAAATAATATTTGACCAATTTGAAAGAAACTTTTTAAATGTTATAACCATAGAAGCGATATTGCATTTGAAGGACACCAGAGGGTGCTGCAGTAGATATATTTCTCTATCACGATTAAGCAAATTTTGATGCAAATTTTTACATAGGTATAACTGCAGAACAGGGTCCTAGACAAAGGTCAAAGTTCTAATTGTATGGGCGAAAAACCCAGAGTCAATTAAAAAATAACTTGTGTTTTGAAAGGGTATAAATTTGCAGATCACAAAAACGAAATCACCCTCTTTAAAAATAATCACCATGACTGACTATGCCATTTTTTTTATAACAACGAATGTCATCGTCTCCGACTATCTATCGCGCGTCCGCCGTCACGTGACTGTTGTATAGAAACAGATACGGTTGTTGGTATGATATCGTACCACTGACTCATTACAAGCAGATTATAAGTCAACCATAGGAACTATGTTTTTCGGCGTTTGCTATATTGCCGCTTTGAGCAGGCGGTGGTAATTACGGTGATTATTTTGTGAGAAACCCAGTTCCATCCATCCATGTATGACATCTACTATGTATATGCGACTCTCTAATACATATGTTTTTCAATTAACACTGAGTATTTTTTGAGCATTCGCTTTTTACGGTTGTTATGGGCCACCAAAAGGAGCGCTGCCTTGCCAATTTTGATAAGGTTTTTTGCTTAATATAGGTAATGCCTCAGCGCAGATTTTTGAACAGATTTAACAAATATAGACAGCCAGGAGGCACTGCAATAGATGTGTTTCATCAAAACGACTTAGCCGAGTCTGTTGCAATTTTTGCATCCATAGTTATCACCTCAGAATAGGTTCGTTAATGGACAAAATTGGGTGTTATGGGTCACCAGAGGGCGGTGCGGTAAATATTTCTTTAAAATGGTTTAGCCGATTTGTATGCGGTTTTTTGCATTACATAGGTATTAATATAAAGCAGATTCTTAGCTAGTTTTAACTGCTTTAGGCTCCCGGAGCACTGCAAGAGATATGATTATCTAAAACAGATGGGTCGAACTTGATGTGGTTTTTCGCGTTATATAACGATCACCTGAGAACATATTAATAGATAAATTTTGCAGTTCTGAACCAAAAGAAGGCTCACTGCACAAGTAAAGGAAAAAATCTGAAAATCGTTACTTATATGTGTCAGGATGGTCCCAAAATAAAAAATAATCATGAATTATATCTACCTCCACTAGAAATTCCTTCATCAATGAAATTAGCAGCTATATAGAAGTATTTCGATATATCTGTTGATGGAAGATCCATGAGTGGGAAGCCCTTGTAACGGATTTGAGGACAGTCACGGTAGTACAGGTGATCTGTGTCCACCTGGGTGAACCGTTTACCCTCAGCAGTGTTTAACACATAATTTATACCTCTATTTTTCAGATATGCTTTATCTTTTGCTGCAACCCTGTAAAATAATAAGTATTTACATTGAAATTTCAATTTCACATAGCTATTTGTTTTGCTTTCCTTTGTTATATTCAAGTGAATATTCAAAATTTTACAGAAAATGAAAGAATTGCATTTTATTTACTTTTTATAAAAGTAATCATTCACCTATGTACTTTATTTTGATTCAAATTATGATTATTTTAATCAAAATTTACCAATAAAAACGCAATAAGATACATTTCTTTAGAATAGGGAATGTATTCTATGAATGCATTTCTCAATATACCTGGTTAATATCTGAATTTTACGAAATGAATGAAAGTAATTATTTGTTTTCTACTATCTAAAATTTATAATAATAGCTTTTTAAGCTTTATAATGAGAATTGACACATTCCATGTATTAGAACACAGTAAGCTACTTACGAATCACCTATGTACAAGCCTGGATAAACTTCATTGCAATCTGGAGTGCTGGTATAGCTGAAATCAATGGGAGTCCTACTCCGCAGGGATGACAATGAGTTCATCATGGAGTGTGATGTACCATAACTCTGAAAAATGTAAAAAAACTCAGAATATAAATTTGGTACATACTATGTAAGGATAAATGTCTTTGATTTCATTTACAAATAAATTATTTTAAAGTCTATACAAAATTTAAAGTTTTGTATAGGTCTATGGAACTATATTCGCTCAGTATCTTGGCAAATCTCAAGCGCCCTTGTAAGTTTGATCGTGCGTTAGCATTTAGAAAACATTAAGTCAGCAATGGAATTGAAAATATAGGTTTTGTCCCAATAAAGTAAATAAAGCAAGTGGTAATTTTAAAACAAAATATGTAATTGATGTTTAATCATATAATTTATTCGAAATTGTTAGATTCATCATAAAGGGTTTAGCCGGATACGTATGGCGAGTCGGCCCCCAAATGGGAATCTATATCGAAACTTATGTTTTAATATTGACTTGATGTACAAACACGATTTATGTACTTTTCGCGACCGACTTCCGTTTTGATCTTGAGATAGAGAGCAAAATATCCATATGCTTGACTATTACTGAATGTGATTTATCTCTGAAGCTAATTAAGATAAAGAAGTAAAACTAACGCGAGGTGTTAGGTTACATTACAGAGTATATCACATATATTTTTTTATAATTTTTAGAATAAAAAATTGTCTGCTGTCAGACAAACACTACAATTTTATTAATATAGATAGATTAATAGGACTTGACATTAAAATGTTAAAACCTGTAAAGGTTAAACACATCCATTCAGGGATAAATTTTTACATTTTCTACATTATAGGATGAAATTTAAACAACCATCCAAAAAAATTCTAGATGCTAGGTATCACCAAAAGACCTCATTATGTAAATAAAAAATATAGGTTAGGTACATTTTCACAATAATTTATTTTATCTAGTGTTATTTTATAATGTTTGATTGCCTTTTTTGTGACACGCGCCCGAGACCTTGAGACCGAGATGACGTAACCTCCTAAACTAAGAACCAGCGCGCACTAATGATTTTGTAGTTGGCATATGGTTTGATCGTTCAGGTAATCAAGTAATCATTTGACGACGACGACTCCTCGTCTTGAGGGGAGGCTTAATCCCCTGCGGTGGAGTATTAAAAAAAAGGGCTGATGGATGAATTAGCTACCGTAATTACCGTTTTGCCGGAATTAGCCGTGTAAAATAGGTTTAAATATTATTTTATTTCAGAATGTTTCCATCTGTCCCAATGAGTATTCAGTATTGCATGGCGTTCTGGCTATTACCTTTAGCTTCAGAAAATTATGACCGCAAAACTCTAGATACCTATTAATTAATACAGTACCAATCTTTTAGCTCCGTCATGAGACCATCGTCAACAAAACAAATCAAACAAGCAAAAACTTGATATGAATGTCTACTAATATCCATTGATGTTCCAACACCCACCTTTCTGCTACATCATGAAATCAGCTGTCGTAAATATTATTGTATTGTTAATATAGAATTAGATAGCTAATACAACGACGCCAATAAAAAGAGTTGACCTTGTGCAACTTTAATGTTATAGACAGTATGATTTTCCGAAGCAAAATTTCGAAACTAACATGTAAATCTAATATATAAAATTCTCGTGTCATAGTTTTCGTTGCCATACTCCTCCGAAACGGCTTGACCGATTTCGATGAAATTTTTTGTGCTTATCCGGTATCTATGAGAATCGGCCAACATCTATTTTCCATCCCCCTAAATGTTAGGGGTAGTCCACCCCTAAATTTTTTTTTTTTTTAGACAAAATTTTTAATTTCTATTTTTTTATGATACAACATACAAAAATACATACAATCCTCAATTTTCACCCTTCTACGATCAACCCTTATTTTTTAATAGCCATTTTAGTAATTTAATAATTGCATAACTAAATATTATTTCGCAAAAGTGTAATTTATTTAATTAAGACTGACAAAAATTGTTGAAACGATAAATATTTGTGTTACGGGAACGAAAACGGGAAAGGGAAGAACGGGAAAGAGTTAAGACTGAAATAAAAAAGTTGTACTTGATGAGAATGGAAACAAAAAGGAAATGAGACCAGGGCCAGGAACGGAAACGATAAAATATTTATGCGATGGGAACAAAAACGGGAAAGGGAAGAACGGGAATGAGTTAAGACGGAGATAAAAAAGTTATTTTTGATGAGAATGGAAACGAAAACGAAGCTACACTAGGGCCAAGAACAGAAATAATAAAGTATTTTTGCGATGGGAACGAAAAAATGAAAGGAAGAACGGGAATGAGACAAGACTGAGATAAAAAAAGTGATTCTTATGAGAAACGAATACTACCCTACCATTACTTTATACCATTACTGCTAGTAATGGTTTAAAATTTAATAAACAAGTTTAATAATGTATATTAAGGTATAAATTATTACTATTGGTTTGTTTGTTCATATGATTAAATGTTATGCTCCAGTTCAATCATAGAAGAGAATGAAAATGAATTTTTGAAGCATAGGTAATCATAGAACTAAAACTTGCAATATTTAGCTTTTGTAGAAAAATTTAGAAATGAAGTAGAGTTCTATATGCTGACTGTACAGTTGTTTGCAGTTGTTTTAATCGAAACAATGTCTCCACTTGCCAACTTAATTACTGAAGATAAGAAATGGATGTATTGTAGTACAAATGATACACAAGGCTAAATCAGGATAACAAATATTTAAATCTTTGAAATACTTTCAAAATATCAGCGAAAAATATACTGAACAGTTGCATTAAAAATCTTGATCCTATCCCAAATGTGAACCAATTTGTTGCTTTCTTTTCATAATAATGTACATACTTAGATAGTAAAATTTAAGAATGAAACATTAAAGTTTGGATGCAAAGTAATTCCACATTTCGCAAAGTCAATATCAAGAGAACACACATAATTATTTTAGTCACAAACCCAAGAATATTAATAGGGAACTGATGGTTTACTACATCATTGGACAGGTTTGGAAGTAGAAAACAGATGACATATTAAAAAGTAAGTTTTTGTACAACATTGGTGTTTTGCAAAACCCTATTACAACTTAATATTTTTTTAGCAATACTGTAATGAAGATAATCAGACTATTGCTGAAAAACACACTTGTGATTATCATAACACAATACTTACAATGCAGGCAACATACAAATATCAAGCTGTTAATTACGTAGCTAGTCCAACGTAATATCATGACTTTAAAGATAAACCAGTCACAATCATGACTATGGCATAAATAATACAGTGTTTTTCTAAAATGGTAGGGACAATATGGAAAAAAATATGAGAAATCTGTATTTAAAAACTTCAGCTCTTTTTTGATAAAAATTAAATTAACAAATTTAGTTTTTAATTCAAGTGCGATCTTTACGACATAAGTTGTGATATTAAAAAAAAAATTTTTACAACAATCAAAAAAATCTGAACACGGGAAGTTAATTAAATTTTGAAAAAAACTGTTCTCATGTTATGCAATTAAGTAAGCACAAAGCTTTAGTAAAGTTTAAGAAAATTTAGTCTGACTCGCACACAGGGGTTCTGTACTTCAGTAATTATCTTTGATATTTATCAAGATAAATAGAAGCTGATAATTATCCTTGATAAATACAATCACAAATATTTAATTTGCCATGATCAATTCGTCCCGTTCAACGACTGCGTCCCGCGTCGTGTGTCGTATCTGCCTGACTGAACTAAACTGACTCAATTATTCATTTGTATTGTGTGTGGCCAAAACAAAGAAGTTAAAGTTAGTTTTTTTTTAATTTTAGCATAACAATCTATTCTATAGATATTGTTATATAAAAATATAGAATAGATTGTTTCCTCAACCTTACATTAGTTTTCTCGTATCTCTTACAATTTAATATGTGCCCATTCTGTTCCATTTTAGAAAAATACATTTTGATAACTTCCCATAGTGATATAAAGCTATATAGATAAAATAATTAAATAGATTAAGTTATTAAAATTAACAGATAATTATTTAAAGATATTTTTCTTAGTCATATGACTTGTTATTGTAAATTATCTGTTTACTTTTTATATAAAAAAAATCTGAACATGGCAATATTGCAAAGAAAATTAACATGTTATAAAAAAAAAATTTTTAAAACACAATCTTTTGCAAATGTAAATGATTTATAAAAAATTTTTTTTCAAATTTAGAAATAATTTTAACCCATCACCCAGCAATGTATCTCTATGGGAACACATGAAGACATATGTTTACAAATAAAAATTTGAAAGTTGTACCATTTGTATAATTTTTATATTAAACTAAGTATGGTAAGTATCTACATAAAATAAACAAAAACACTATTTATTCTACTGGTTCACACAATTGCCTAGTCGGCTTATAATTTCTGTCATAAGCTTTTTATTTTCAATTTCGTATATCTACTGGCCAGAAATCTATTATTTGTATTTAAATTTAGAATTATTGTGGTTTAAAAGAAAAACTATTTTATTCTTTTTTTTTTAAATATGAAGTGGAAGCAATATTTTAATAACTTTAAATTACTTTGAAGTTTGTTTATCATAGCATTAAATGTTTTATGGTAAATTCAAGTTTCGAAAACCGAGTCCTCTCTCGGCCGGCGAGAAAGATCTCAGACACCAATGGTAATCAAAGTACGTACATCCAAGACGTGAACCCAGCGAAATTCTGTGCACAAGCAAAAATTGTTAGTTTTTTGGGATTCAACAGAGTATCTATTAAAAGACTTGGGACTAAGGTGTATTAAAAAAAAGGCTATATCTCTTCAATTCACGTCTGAAAAATTTAAGACTAGAGAGATCTCAGGCCTTGTTAAAGTGGTATGGGAGAAAAAATTGGCGCGAAATTCTTTTTTCAGGCGAAAAAAATTTTTATGTATAGATAGTTACAATAAACAGAATGATAAAGTGTATGCCCGCAACAGTGAAGAAGCGAGCTGGCATATCCTGAGGGTCCAGCGTGGACAATATATTTCGTCATTCATAGTTTGGCTTGAAGTCTCATATTCAGGCCTAATTGAGTTGTTTTTCAGTAAGAATGGTGTAAAAACTAGTGGTGTTGTGTATCACAATGTAGTCCTTAACACAGATTGTAAAACCTCTTCTTCAAATAAAGTTCAGAAAACAGGTACTGGGTAGTCCTGCAGAATTCAGCGCTAGCTTATAAGCAAAAAACTAGAGATGCCACGAATATGCAGATACTATTCGGTATTCGCCTGAATGTTGTGAACTATTCGGCCGAATACTGAATAGCAAATCATAAAAAAAAGAATGCATAATATTACAAAGATTTTTATCTTGTATAGAACAGCTTATAAATGCTAAGGAGTGAGATTGCTCTATAATTAAAGGAGCGTTAAGGAGCGTTTTGTTTTGTTTTTAGAAGAATAGGATGACTGAACTTTCATTCCATGCACTTGGCATAACACCGCTATGTATGATAGCGTTATAGCTTCTGAAGCTCTATCAGGACTGGCATCCTGCCCGCTTTCAGAAGCACTGTCGTGATGCTATCCGTGCCGAGACTGCCATTTTTAGCTACATGAGAGGTATTCTGACCTCGCCCAGACTGATATTGGGAATGTCATCTGTGAAGTGTCGGGTCAGCGGAGCTTTCCGATCGCTGTTTTCGCGGGCTGCGGAGGGAGGTGCCTGTATGGGGAGTTTTTTACAAAAAGTTTCTATCTCAGCGAGTATCTCTGATTTTGAGGAAACGATTTTGTTTGTTTGTTGTTTCGCTAGTCCTGAGCTTCGCCAGTTGACTTCTACCAAGTTGTTGAACGAACACTTTCGAACCTTTGTTCAACTCGATCGCTTCTTCGATACATTTTGTATTGAACAGGCAGAGATCCCGTCATATCAGCTTCTTGATTTTCGTGTTTAGAGCCAGGTGTGACGATGCTCCTCGTAGCGACATCTCACGTCTCTCTTGCATGAAATCCAGAGTCTCGCTGGAGAGTTTAATCCCCTTGCCTTTGCACCTTGATCTAAAACGTTTGATGCCCACTTCTCTGACATTATTGATCAAGTTGCCCGTCATGTCGTCAACATTTACCGTGGTTTCCAGCGCGTGGAATCGATTTCTCAACCCCAGTTGCAGAGCCTCGGAGCCTGTGTCGGTTTAAAACGGTGTTGGTCGGAGTTTGAACTTCATTACACAAGCCCTTTAAAGCTTGTAGTTGATATTCAGAATGCCTCGGACTAGGCGGTAAGCGCTTCGGTATTGAATCAGTTGATCACTGAGACATCTCTGAATTTGCGCCTTTTGTCCGTCATGACGAAGTTCATTTCGTACCTGATCACTTTGTCGGGATTTCGCCAAGTCCACTTCCTCTGTGGCGCCTTCCTGAAGAAGGAATTCATCAGGAACAAACCTTTCATTTTGAGAAAGTTTGCCAGCATTTGCCCCTTGTGATTTCTCCGTCCGACGCCGTGTGGCCCCATTTTGGATTTGTCGCTTTTTTGTACTAGATACCATTTTGGCGTTGAAGTCTCCCATAATAACGGTGAACTGAGCCAGGCTTGCCCTGACTTCGTCGTCCGAGTGAGTCTAAGTTGGGGCGGTAGGCGGTACCTGTCGGTTAGTTGCAGTACAAGGTATACCACCCGGATCGACATACTGAAGATCTCCACTATGTTGTTGACAAGAAACCCGACACCACCTTGGGAGGGCTTATCGCCTTCTAGGAAGTAAAGCAAATTACCAGAGCTCAAGATTATCATGTATTCCCCCTATCTTCGTACCTCAGATAACCCAAGGATATGCCACTTTATCCTGTGCAGTTCTACTTCCAGCCCCCCAACGTGTTCATCTTGCATCAGAGTCCTGTTGTTGAAAATTGCCACAAATAAACGTTTGTTTTGGCCGCCGAATCGTATTCGGAAATTTTCCGCACCTTCTGCTTTTCAGTTACCATGACCAATGCCATGGCCAGTAATTGAAGGGCGGCCAGAGTCGGGGGGCTATTGTATGCGTCGTGCTCCAATAATCATTATGCTTAGCAAGCGGGGTTGGTAATCGCAGTAAACTGCTTCATAGAGAGATGCTGCTGCCCATCTTCTGCTAACCAGGGTCAGTCATCTCTGACAACACGCTTCCCAGTGGCGGTAGGAAGTTGTTTACCGTCCCCACACAGCATACCTGCATAACTCGTAAATTATACCTTCTTATAATTTGATTGACCAGTTGGCTGAGTGATTAGAGAACTTAACTGCGTAGCCAAGGGTCGTGGGTTCGATTCCCGCCCGGGACAAATATTTATGTCCATGAACATGTCAATTAGTTCCGTGGCTGGGTGTAGAAGTATTAGGTGGGTGTAAAAGTAGTAGGGAATTAATTACATCAGGCACAAAGAATGACCCTCTTCTAGTTCAGAATTGAAAACGTTGGATTACAATGTATAGCACTATTATTTAAAAGAAAAGGTCTGCTTTAAACCCCATCAGAATTTGGAGTCTCTCAAAGCATATTTGATTAAGGAGCAGCTGATATACACATGAACGATGTACATACTGTAATTCATGACTGGCCACGCTGGTTAAACGCCTTTATTAAAAGTAAGTGAGGACATTTTAAACAAGTTTTTATAAAATATATAGTATACTATATAATTTTCTTTTTTTATCCAACTTCAACAAAATCCAAAAAAATTTTTAAAGGAATTTTTTTAATAAAATTTAAATTTGATAATTTATTTCCCAAAATAGTTGTGACAGAACTTATAACGCGACTAAGGAATCATTTTATACCATCAACCAATAAATACCATCAACGTCCTGAGATATGACCCTACACGCTGCTCGTTAGCGGCACGGTACGAATGAGATCTTGGAAAGAGTGAATACTGTTGATAACAGATGTTTATTAAACCTAAATTCATTGTTTAATTATGAATATGACCATGTTTTATGAGATTTATACATCATATTTATAGAAATCCATAGGGAAACTGGCAAGATTTATACTTCAAAACATCTGACCTATTTTACATTTTGCATTTTGAATTATGATAAGATCAATTATGTTTATGAGTAGATGTGCTATAAAAAGATCTGTTTAATACAGCCATTTAATAATAAATGGATACAAAAAACTGTTGAAATAATCAATTGCCAGTTGGAAATATTAAAGCGGATCATTTTTTATAGTCGTGAGATATGTGTTATCTACTGAAACACAGAAATATGACCAGGTGAGATTTTAGTAACCGGCCAAAATTTTTCTAGATGTTAGGTATCACCAATAGACCTCATTCCGTAAATAAAAAATATGAGTTACATTTTCATACATTGATGTCCCAATATAACTAGATGGGCTGTCCGCGTTGTAAAGTGTCCGTGCAGAAAGTCATCCAAAATGCAATAAGTCCTCCAACCGGCTTTTACTCAATGGAATGGCGCCGAATAAACCTGCGCAATGTCGACTTGTGTCGTGAAAATCTGTAAAACTACTCGTCAAAGAGGCAAAAAAGAGCTGAATATTGTATTTTCGATAGTAAATATTTAAATTTAACATTAGTTTACGCCTGTGGACGGTTATTCAATAGTTTTTTTAATTTACTGTGAACATTATCACGATTTAGTTCTCGTCCCATTCTAGTAAACAGTGTGACACGACCAACTCGTAATAAGTATTCGTACGGACTGACCCGACCCGATGCGACCCACGCGCAGTGGCCGCGGCGCAGCTGGTCCGAAGAAGTCTATTCTTAACCGTCTTATATGAGAATTCTTCTCAACGAATATATGTCATAAGAGTTACGAATAGAGCACAATTTTATTGATTCATGTAAAAAAAGGTATGTATAAGGTAACAAACTGTAATATGCTACATTACGGCACAATACGGACGTTTCTTTTCCCCTTTACATAGTCGACTTCGCATCCTGTTAAAAATGGTAGATCAATGTTTTCATAACAAATTATTTTATCTACAGTGTTATTTTATAACGTTTGGTTGCCTTCTTAACGCTAAAGTAAACGTACGTGCCCAAGGCCTTGAAACGGAATGGGGCGACGGGCATGAATGGTGACTAGAGTTATTGGTTATTTCGGGAAAGGTTTGTCTAGTCATATCTCAATATTTTTCTATAGAACAATATTAAAAGGAAACAAGACGGCTATTGGTATTCTACCAAAGATCATTATATTAAAATTTGGCTGGTCATTAAAACCTTACCATGTAGAAAAACACAAATATATTACTTATGCCCGACATTGAATTTTTATTAAAATGTTTCTATTAATTGCCAAACCTAAATATTCAAGACTTAACAGAAGAGTGGCTGGCCATTTAGTGTTAGATTTAAGTGTTTTGAGTTTAAGGTATATCAGAAATGTCTCTATAGCACATATGTATAACTCATATATATTTTCGGTTTTTTTTCGTATTTCAGCATTTCTATAAATTCTAAAAGTTGGTTTAATCTCTTCACTTAGTTCTCCTCTCTTATTATTAACACTCTTAGGGTGATAGTTTTGAAAAGCCAACCCTCTTAAATTCCCGCGGTCATATTCTAAAGTTTTACCAAGTTATTATTACTGACTACTGCTCACGTTTATTACACTACAGGTTAGGTTTCATTGTGACCTTGAGAATTGAGGTGACTCAGTTTGCTAAAATAGAACTGATTTTCTGGACATTTACGTAACACATACCTACGTCTTATAATAAAACTTATTGAGCATCCAATAATTTATAATAAGGTAAAAATAATGAAATCTTACCGAATCTTTGTAACTCATGTTGATTTTATATTTAATACCAGAACAAATATTTTTTTTCTGACACCAATTTTTTATTTGTCTATTAAAGCGAATGTTCCCGTTTACCACCTCAAAGAAAAACAAACTGAAACAAACTATTGCAATTTATAGCAAAGACATGTAAAGATGTAAAGAGAATTGAATTGAAAATATCTTTTCTTCCAAATGTCATATTAATCTGATTGAATCAGATTGAATGAATCCAACCAATTACCTTGACCCTCAGACCAATTATTGAAGTTTAAAAGGCAGTCTCGTATTTACATATAAATGTTTCATTTTTCACATGCCTTCAGTATGAATTTTAGTGTGAGTGAAAAAGATGAATATATGTGCGGTTTGCTTCAACCCCTTTCTCGGTGATATTAGTCTTACTAGTCAGACGGACGTCAGATGGACGTTTGCGTCAATTTATTAAAATTTTAAATAATTTAGGAGTAATATTCTAATATTACTAATATTCTGTACCATGAACCTTATTAGAAACGATAATAATGTACAAGTTTAAAAAAATAAACGTATCTATATATTTTATTAGTACATTCAGTAGAAATATTTAACTTTAAATATATCGATAACGTTGTTGGCTACACACTATTTACCTTCATCATTTAAATAAGTTGAAATGAATTTTGGGGCAACGTTCTGATCATAAGCAGCAATGATTTTGTAAAAGCTATCTTTTCTTTCTGGTGCTTTATTCTACATGTTAGAACAAGTTAAACATATGAAAAATTTACATTCCTTCTAGTACTTCAGTAATTGTTCTGAGAACTGACCTTAAGCCCCTACCGAGGTCCCCACCCATCCATAACCAAACTCTTTGGTTCAATATGGTTCAGTATAGTCGCATCTATTTTATGGTTAGCAGCTAAAAAAATAGAAAAATACATGGACGTAAATGGGACGTAATGAAGTTACGTTGTAGGTATATTACGTCCATGTTTTTTTTTTTTTTGGACTGTGGACTGTGCACTCCCGAATCTGTATAATTAAAAAATGAAACTTTTGCGTTACGCCTAAGGTTTACTTTGAATTGTCAGCCGCAAGGAAGCAAAATTAATTTGCAGGAGATAGCTACCGAAGAGTCTTTGTCCCTTTCTAACACTTGCCATCTCAAAAAAAATATATCATCTAGTAGGTTCATTATCGATTTTTATGTACATAAATACTCGTCTATTATGTATTTTCTGTGACTTCTAGTTTTTAATAAGTCTTGGTATTCGGATGATAATAATATTTTTGAAAGTTCTTACGTTACATTTTACAAATGTAAAAAAAAATAATGTCTTAATTTATGGTTTTATCCTGGCAACTAAAACGTAAATTTGGAGAATTTTGACGTGTGTATTGTCAAAGTTTAAGTTTTTGACTTCATATTACTAAGGTGACCATAATATTTTCTTAATAGGAATTCTTTATGAAAATGAAAAAAAAAACAACATATAATATGTTCAAAATATCCAGTTTTTTTTTGCAGTGCAAATTTAAAATACTATATTAAAAACAAAAATATTCTGATATAGTAAATAAATTTATAGACGTCATACCATAGTAGGTACTTATGCACAAAAATACCAATGGAGCATCAGACGGAAAATCTAAAATGTCTAACTACATGAGTGCGAAAAGGAGACAGCAGTAGGAATCAGCCCAGCGTAGGCAAATGTTTCAGCGTAGGATGGTATAGGAACACATACGTAATAAAATTATATATACTTATATCATTGCCATGAGTACACGATTAATTGTTTGAAATTTATTGTATTGATGGTTTTCCGAACATACTCATACAGGCTGTTTGTTCGAAACTGCTGTTGGCTGCGTTCTTACGGGTGGTCTTTTAATTTATTGAATTATCTTGTTTATTTCACTGTGTTATTGCATTTATGGTATATTTTTAGAGAAGCTGTGCACAATTCTTGTTCTTTCGCTTTCAATAAATTAGCATATTTCGCGGGCAATATAGGCAACATATTAAAAATGTTATCTAGCCTAATTTATATACAGATTATCACAATATACAGACATAATAATAATTTTATAATATTGTGGGAATTTAAAAAATGAGCAAAATCAATAATAAAAAATTAAAATTGGGATTACTAAAAGTGAGATCATTAAATACTGGCCACGACGAACTCATTGTTGCTATCCAAAATTTTTCTCCGGATACTCTAGCATTGAATGAAATTTGGTGAAGAAAAGAAAAAGAAAAGTATGCTTCTGCGATGCCCGGATACGTGCTGAAGCATGAGGCTCGCGTGGGCGGGCGAGGCGGTGAGGTTGGATTTTATGTGCGGCATGGGCTACGCGTACGCATTCTAGTGCAACTTGCGTCTCAACTTAAACAACTATGGATAGAGTTTACATTACCAGGAGTGCGGCTAGCTCTCGCTGCGGTGTACCGCCCACCTTCGGGGTTATCACCGGAGCAAGCACTCGACGCTCTAGGCACGTCCATAGACTGTGTCGCTCACTGTGACTACCTATGTATATTAACAGACTTTAATGTAGACTTACTGCAGAAGCAAAAGCCGACAGCTTTGGACGTGCGTGCTTTTCTCAATCAAAGAAATCTATCGTATCTACACCAACTAGAGTAACGGAATCATATTCAACGCTTATTGACCTTATAATAACCGACTGTTCCGATCGATGTAGTAATGTAACCGTACATCATAATCCATATCTTAGTGACCATGGTCTAGTTGTTGCTAATTTTAGTTTTAAAAAACCTAATCTGACACTAAAATTCATAAGTTCAAGGCTGTTACATAAAAAAAATAAAAACGCTTTTGAAGCCGATCTCAAAGGTCGGATGTAACTAAGTGCGAAGACATAAATAAAATGGTAAATGCTTTTAATGCTATAATAACAGTTTTCAACAGACATGCCCCTTTGCGTTGCATTCGAGTTACTAAGCCACCACATCCGTGGATGACAGAGACGATTATAGAAATGATATCGCTCCGCAACTCAGCTTTGAAAAGAGCGCGCAAATCAAAACTAGAAAAACATCTTAACTACTATCGAGAGCTGTGAATTATATAAGCACCGCAATAAAAAGAGAAAAATCGGCCTACTATTCATTTTATGTATATAATAATAAAAATAACCCACGTCAAATGTGGACGCATATAAAACAAAGTTGTCTTCCAGTTGATTTGTGTGATAGTGTCATACCAAACAATTAAAATCAGCCAAATAACTTTTTCTTAGACCTACCTGGAGGTTCCTCGAAAGACACGCAAATTTTAAAGTACTTTCTTGCTAACAAAGCGACTGATAAAGAATTTAACCTCAAAACCTGCTTGGAAGCCGACATACTTAAATTTATTACTAGTATTAAAACCAATGCTTCTGGCCATGACGCTATATCAGTAGCAATGATACGTATGACCCTCACAGTCACCTTTACCAATTGTAACGTATATTGTCAACGAATCAATAAGTCATATTGTTTTCCCGAGACTTGGAAGTCGGCTGTGGTGAAACCGATCCCAAAAAAAGTTCCATCAATGAACTAAAAGATCTCAGGCCGATAAGTATTTTACCTGCTATGTCTAAGATAGTCGAAAAAAGCTATTCAAACTCAACTTCGTGAATATATGGAACAAAGACATCTCCTACCGTCTGTCCAGTCGGGCTTCCGAAGCAACCAAGGAACAGAAACGGCTTTAACACACGTCATAGATGACATCATTGTGGCGTCAAATAGGGGCCTCAGTAGTGTACTGGTTATGCTCGATTTTTCGCGTGCCTTTGACTGTGTGAATATTTCTTTGCTGCTAGCCAAACTATCATACTACAGTGTATCTATAAAAACAAATGCGTGATCCAAATCCTTCTAAGGGTAGGACAATTGATGAGGATGGGATGTACCAGCACTCGAAAACTAAAACGCTTCAAAGAGGGGTTCCCCAGAGGTCGATTTTGAGTACATATTTTTTTATAAAATTTACGGCAGACATGCCACAACAAATAACAAACTGTAAAGTACATTTATGCGAAGACGGTGCACTATTGAAACCTGAAAGGTTCTTATTATAAACTAATTATAGTTTAATATAATAAAACCATTTATATTACTAATAGAACCATTATATTCAGACACCATAATGGAATAGAAACAAAAGACAAAAGTGACAACCATATGACAAGTGTCAAACTCAAAATATATTCTTCATCCCCTCTCAATTCTGATTCAGTTAGAAACAGGAATTGTACTTAATATTATTAGTAAAAACAAACAAACTAAACTTCAACAGCTCTCTAGTTAAAATAAAATTAATAACAAAATTTGGATAAATACATATACAAAGAAATTAAATACAAAAGCAAAATTTTAGACATAAAATAATTCATGAAACCAAATTTAATTTATTTACAAAGTAACAATGTTTTGGCTTTGCTAGTGCTTTTGTTAACACATCTGCAATGTTTTCATTTGTGGCCACATATTTAATAGATATCAACTTTTTACTAATTAAGTCCTTTATAAAATGATATTTAATATCAATATGTTTTGACCGCTTACTATTTTCATTTGATTCTATCATTTTCATAGCACTTTGATTGTCAATATATAGTATGCAATCACATTCAGATCTAAAATCTTTTAATAAACCTCTTACATAAAGTATCTCTGTAGAGTTAAGAGCAGCAGCTATATATTCAGCTTCGGCAGTAGATAAAGCGACAACATTTTGTTTCTTTGAATACCAAGAAATTAAGTTATTCCGATAGAACACTACCGAACCACTAACGCTTTTCCTGTCACGTTTATCACCAGCCCAATTTGCATCACTATACGCAACTAAACTACTGCTAGAGTGCTTTCTGTATACCAAAGCCTTTGACTTTGTTTGTTTTAAATAACGCAAAACTCGCTTTGCAGCTTTCCAAAGTGATATAGTAGGCTTATCCAAAAAACTGCTTAAGTAAGAAACGGCAAAACTAATATCAGGTCTACTTGAAGTAGACAAGTATAAAAGACATCCAATTAACTCGCGATAAGGTTTTTCAAAATTTAAAGTTTCATCTGCTTCATAAGAGAAATTTACTTCCATCGGAGTATCTGCACCCTTACAATCAGTCATATTAAACTTTTCTAGCATTCTGTCTATGGCACTCTCTTGTTTTATTGCAATAGAATCAAATGATCTTGTTATTTCAAGTCCTAAATAAATTCGTAACTCACCTAAGTCTTTAACATTAAATTCAAGTTTCAAGAAATTAAATACTTTATCTAAATTGGTTTTACTCTGTGACATCAAAATTATATCATCCACATATACTAGTAAAAATGTATCTTCAGAAATATATAAGCAAAAGTCATGTTTTGATTGAACGAAACCTTTACCAACCAAGAATTCATGTAACCTTTCGTTCCAGCACCTTGGTGCTTGACGTAAACCGTACAGCGACCGATTTAATTTGAACACAATGTTTTTCTCAGCAGTCACTCCTAAAGGCGGTTTTAAATAAACGTCTTCTTTTAGAAAGCCATTTAAAAAGGCTGTTGGAACGTCGAGCTGTCTTATATACATATTGTCTTTTTGAATGGCTTGACTAAGCATCATTCTGATGGTGGGCATCCTTGCGACCGGAGAATATACATTAAACAATGTCTCTTCCTGAAAACCTTTCGCCACAAGTCTAGCTTTTTTAGTTCCATCCTTTTTTGTCGTAAACACCCATTTAGTATCTATTGCTTTCTTACCTTGAGGTAGCACTGCCACTTTCCATGTTTCTAAATTTTTCAAGGAAGTCAATTCTTTGCTTATTGCTTCTTCCCATCCGTTTCCTCTTTCAATTGCTTCTTTGTAACTAACTGGATCCCCAACACATAAACAATAAGCCATGTGAATCTCATAGTCGAGTAGTTTTTTAGGGGGTTTAATTATTCTTCCACTTCTAGTCTGAACATAATTTACTTCAGGATTTTTCTGGCAGTCTTCAAAATTCTCCTCATCATTTTCATTTTCTGTGCTCTCAGTTCGTATTACATCCTCATTTTGCATTGGATCTCCTTGTCTATTAAAACCTTCTTGGTTGACCTCAATCCATCCACTTGTAGCCGTGTTCGGTGATTTATCTTGATTATAGACAAAGTCCGTTTCATCAAACCGTACATCACGTGATTCTATCAATTTATTTTCTTTAGGGTCCCATAAGCGATATCCTGTTCTAGCATATCCCACCATTCTCGTTTCCTTTGCTCTAGCTGATAATTTGTCAGCTTTTGGCAGTATGTATGCCCATGACTTTGCTCCGAAAACCCTTAATTTCTCTAAATCTCTTCTTCCGTATAATATTTCACATGGAGTGTTAAAATTTATTGCTTGTGATGGGCAACGATTCAATTGATATGCTGCACATTTGACAGCTTCACCCCACAAATATTTCGGCAAATTACTTTCTATCAATATTGTTCGTGCTTTATTATATAAGCTTCTATTCAATCGTTCAGCTACGCCATTGCTTGAAGGAGAATATGGCAAGGTAAATTCTAAGCGTATACCCTTTTCGGCAGCAAATTGCTTTAATTTGTTACATGTGTACTCGGTCCCGTTGTCACATCTAACCCGTTTCACAGTCTTCCCAAATTCGTTTTCATATCTACGTATGTACTGTATAATATTGTCGGTTGCTTCAGACTTCCTTTTTAATAAAAAATACCACACAGAAATGAGAAAAATCATCTAAAACTGTTTGAAAATAAATTTCATCGCCTAAAGTTGGTATATTTGAAGGACCCGCTATATCACTGTGAATAAGCTCAAGTATATCGTATGATCTCGGTCTTTGCAAACGTTTAAAAGGAATTCTAGTCGCTTTACCTTTCATACAGGGCCCGCACACTGTATTGTTCAATGGTAAATTTAACCTACTTAAAGTTTTTGAACTAGTGTGACCAAGCCGTCTGTGCCAGAGAATACCTTTCTCCGAATTCATAGCTGCTTCTCCATACTCATCACACTTTAGTTTACCCTGTAATATATACAATTTTCCATTATTATATGCCCGAATAGTTGAACCATTAAAAAATATTATTTTTACAAAATCACGAGAAAATACAATTTTGTTATTTTCTTTTTCCAGAAATTTCCTTACAGACAGCAAATTAAATGCTATATTATGTACAATCAAACCTTCTATAATAATCTGTAGGTTTTCACAAACAATTTTTAATTTACCTTTGCGATAAGCAATTAAACTATCACCATTTGCAGTATTTATATTTATCGGATGATCTAACTCTATAACATCAAACATGTATTTTTCATAATGATGACTCATAAAATTTTGAGATGCACCTGAATCTACTACAAAAAAGATATCATCTTCAAATGACTTACAAGTCAAATTATACTCTCCACAGTCAGTCACAGTTAATCCGGCAGTATCAGTAATGGTTTCTTCTTCATGACTAATGATAGCTTGATCTCTGCTTGGTGTTACGAACGCTGTTCCGCAGCGACGCTGTGGTCTTCTATGATTACTGAAAGGGCGTCTACTTGCTGTGGTACCACGAAAAACATTTTGTGAAGTAGAAGGTCTCTGGTCTGGCAAATTACGACAGTGATTTGCTTTGTGACCTAGTTGATGACACTTGTAACATTGTATATTAAACGCCGTTTCATTATTCATCGGATGCATTATCACTTCACTCCTCATACTATCTGTTAACCTTATTTCTGCATCTAACAGAGTAGCTTTAGTTTTCTCTAGTGTAATATTCTCAGGACTCATTGCTTCAATAGCGGATAACACGTTATTGTACTTAACTGGCATACACAACAGCAAATGAATAACTTTGTCTGCCTCTTCCATTTTTGTCAAAGAAATCACATCAATATCGTTGATCAGTTTGTCAAATTTAAAGAAAAATTCTTGTAAGCTGTCATCTTCATCACATTTGAGGTAAATTAACTTCTTTTTCAAATTATATTTATTCATGACACTTTTTCTTTTGAATACATTCTCCAATGACACTATCATCTCGTGAGCTGTCCCTTTGTTTTTAACTACGTCTAAAAATTTATCTCCTATGCACTGGACTACTAATGACCGGGCTTTTATATCTGATTTCTTTTGATTTTCGTCTATTAATTGTACGTTGTTCAACATATCTTTAAGCCCTTTTTCTTCTAAAAGAAGTTCCACTCTGAATTTCCAATTTCCGAAATTTTGTCCATCTTCCAATTTCGGAATTACATCGGACATTTTCGATGCTGCCATTTTCTTCAAAAATATATTATTATTTTTGTGTTCAAATCAATCTGGGCCCATAACCTATTGAAACCTGAAAGGTTCTTATTATAAACTAATTATAGTTTAATATAATAAAACCATTTATATTACTAATAGAACCATTATATTCAGACACCATAATGGAATAGAAACAAAAGACAAAAGTGACAACCATATGACAAGTGTCAAACTCAAAATATATTCTTCATGCACAAATATATAATTCTTTTAACGCACTCGAAACTAGGCAAGCTGAGGTATTTGTAAACGAAGACTTGAAAAGAATACTCCTTTGAACGAAAAATAATTCTTTACACATAGATCCTGTAAAGTCACAATTCATGATATTAGGTACAAAACGACAATATGAAAATGTAGAATTGCTTAATCCAGTTCTTAAAATAGAAAATCATAGATCAGAGATTACGTTTCGAGGAACATGTACCTACATACCAAAACAAGAAATGCATTTTTTTAATTAAAAGTTTTGTACCGCATACGCGAGTTTCTGTCTACGGATATTCGAGTGCTATTAAAGGAATCTGTCGTTTTGTCACCGTTTAATTATTGTGATGTCGTATACGGACCACGATTGTTAGCTAAAACAGAAAATGCTATACAACGCGTACAAAATGCTTGCGCGCGTTTCTGTTTTAAGATACCAAGTCGGGCTCATATGAGTCCATTCCTGGATGGCAGAAATATTTTACGAATGTCTGCTAGACGGGAGATACATTTAGCGTGTTTTGTCAAAAAAGTAATAAGCTACAAAAGACCTAATTTGAAACCACCGAAAATGAGTACGTGTGCGAAATTCACACAAGGATAAGTGAGTTTTAGTGATGTGTACGGAAGTATGTATTATGTATTATCGATAGTACGTAATACTTTCATGGCAATGTGACAATGATATCATCGCGTTATCAATAATCGAAGTCGGCAATAACGTTTATTTTGAATCTGCTAGACTATTAATTTTTAGGTTCAATTTCTTTTCGCAAATTTTAGATTTTTAAAAAGTCAAATTATTCAAATGCCGTTTCCTTACACTGATACATATTTGTTTTGTGAAAATGTACTGATAATTTTGCAGAAAACAATGAAGAACGCGTTATAGTCATTATGGAAAATTTAATCTCCTTTAATTGAATACAAGCTAAGTAATAAATAAAACAATATGAATAAAACATCTTTGTTTTCAATGACATTACGTCACGTGCGCACAAGAAATTTATACGTTTCATAGCACATAGCATAGCATAGTTATGAACAAAAAATAAAAATTAACAAAACGAAAACATTTACAATTACATTATTCAACAAAACAACGATGATAACTTAATAAAAACATAAAAGTAAACAAATAACAAGTCAATAATCTTATTTGACATTGACAACCGCAATAACCTGCTACGCCATCTACTTTCAGCACAAACAACTGAACTTAGAAAACATTAATTACTTTATTTTGAACATAAAATAGGCAACACTGACAATGTCTCGGTTCTTAAAGAGTTTCGTCACTTCTCCGCGTGCATGTATAATACAAATACATGCCACAGAACGCTGGATCTAAGTATCCCCGTTGTTCAAATAATCTGGAACATAATGTTATGAAATATCCAAAAATGTCATGAAAATTTATGCAATGTCATAAAATATAACGAAATTTCACGAAATATCACGGGA
The DNA here is from genome assembly GCA_949709985.1 of Luffia ferchaultella. Taxonomy (NCBI): domain Eukaryota; kingdom Metazoa; phylum Arthropoda; class Insecta; order Lepidoptera; family Psychidae; genus Luffia; species Luffia ferchaultella. The sequence goes on along the minus strand of OX453240.1, from coordinate 13,915,490 downwards.
TGTCATGAAATATCACGAAATATCACGGAATGTCGAGAAATGTTATGTATGTACCTTATTGACAGAAGAGCGCTAAGTTAGAAAAAGTTTTTACTTCTAACCAAATGTGCCACTATAATCGTACCAGCGAGTCGTGAATATTCAATAAGGATATTGTTTTCAACTGGCAATATAACACAATTGTCAGTTGAACAACTAATCTGTAAATTACATATTGACATTAGTCTGTGGTGGTTGTATATTTTGTCGATTATTTACAATTATTCCTGTTTTTTTTTTGCATTAAAATGTCTGGTCCTATTAAAAGTGGTGTGAGAAAAATTATTTACGATATGATTTGTAAATATGAAGAACAGAAAATGGAATTAGAACAACAATTTAGTGAAATACCGACACAGCTGATTAGAATCACTAACACGATAGGTTAGAGTGACTGATTGTATTTGATACTTTAATGGTTTGAATTTATGTGACAGTTTCATGAAATATAGCAATTTATTTTTAGATCAAATCGATAATGTGACACTTAGAAGTGAAATTGCAAACGCATTGACTTCTCTACAAAAGCTTTTACCATGTTTCGAAACTAAAAATGAGAAATCTTATATAGAAAAAATCTCAAAAGTAACAGGTAAAAAAAATTATCTTATTTTTATTATGTCGCTTTCTAGTTTCTGTTTTTCAAAATAGAACTAAATATACATTTTTTAACAAAAATCCTATTACTAACTTTTAGGAGTAAGTGTCAGTACAGTACGAAGAATTAAAACAGAAGGTTTAAGAAATCAAGGGATTTGGAATACACCAGGAAAGAAGCGTCCACGAAAAGCAGTTATAAAATTGGATGATTTTGACTTGTGTGCCATACGACACAAATTAAACGAATTTTATACTGTAAGAAAAAAAGCTCCTACCCTTAAAAAGTTACTTGCAGCTTTAAAAGAGTCAATTGATTTTAAAGGAGGTCGAGAAACTTTACGTCAAACCTTGATAAAACTGGGCATTGAGTATACAAAAAACGTAAATGAGCGTGCATTTCTAATAGAGCGGTATGATATTGTAGCATGGCGTTACAAATATTTACATGCAATAAAAAAAATTCAAGATACACCTGTTGAACAACGGAAGCCAATTATTTTTCTTGACGAAACGTATGTTCATGTAAACTATAGAGTGAAGAAAAGCTGGCATGGACCTTCAGTCAGTGGCCCAAAAGAAAGTATTTCACATGGCGATAGGTTTATCGTAGTTCATGCAGGCAATGAAGATGGATTTGTTGACAATGCTTTACTTGTATACAAAACCAAAAGTAAAATGGCAGACTATCATCACGACATGAATTCTGCCAATTTTACTAAATGGCTGAATGAAAAATTTGTACCAAATTTAAAAAAAAAGAGCATAATTGTTATGGATAATGCAAGTTATCACTGTGTACAGATAAATAAAACACCAAATAGTAGTTCTCGCAAGAATGATATTAAAAAATGGCTCACGGAAAACGGTGTTATTTTTGAAGAAAATGCCATAAAAGCACAATTGTTAGTGTTAGTGCAGCAAAATAAGCCAGAACCTGTGTATGAAGTTAATGAAATATTGGAGCAAGCCGGTCACGAGGTTTTACGACTGCCACCTTATCACGCTGACCTCAATCTAATAGAGCTAATTTGGAGTTTGGTTAAAAGACGAATCAGCAGTCTCAATATTTCAAACACGGCAGAACAATTACGGATTGTTATACAAAAGAGTTTCGATTCAGTTACAACCGACGAGTGGAAAAAAAATGTAGAGCATGTAATTCATATCGAGAATGACTACATAAAAAAAGATCTATCTTTCGATAATATGATAGAAAATTTTGTTATTCGAGTAGGCGATAGCAGTGATGACTCTTGTGCTTCTGATGAAGAAGCTCCGTTACAAGACGATTTGATGTCTGGTATTGAATATTTAGAGTCAGATTTTGACTATAATTCACCTTAAATAAATGTTTTAATTTAAAAAAATATTGTATTCTTTGCATTTAAAAAATTCATTACTGACACTTAAACCTAATAGAAATGATTGATTAAACATTTCGAAGTCGAACCTTGCGAAAGAGTGTATGAAAACAAAAGTTTGTATAAATAAAAAAAACGAAATATCAAAATTATTTTATCCAAAACAAGCACTATTCGCCAGTGTTGTTATACTGTGTTTTTTTTTTCCTTTGTGTTTTCCCTTACTTATGGGGAGTCACGACTCGCTGGCACTACTATATCTCACCTCAAAAAGTATAAAAACTACACCTGAGTGTGTCAAATCCCGTGCATAATTCGAAAAATTCAGTTATTCGTTCGTTTCTATCCGATTTCTATAGTCATAACTATGACTTGTCAAATTATAAGGGGAAATGTTACATATGTAATGTAGGGTAATTGCAAATAGTGCGGAATAAATCAGTTGATTGCGAACTGCTCGTAATATTACATCAAATACTTAACTGTCTGCGGAGCTGGTACTAAATACACCCTCTATGGGGAATATTATACCGTCATACTACTATCCCTTATTAAATACCTATTATTATCCCTTATTTTGGCTTCCAGCTCGGCAGAATTTTTGTAACAATTGCCGCCAAGCTAAATAAACCTCCCAATATGTTTAAAAAACAGTTACCGCTATCTTTTAAGTGGAGCAGACGGAACTAGATAATATAAAGTATACAAAATATTTATATTTGAAAATATCGACATATCGATAGATTTTGTGCAAACCCTATGCTAAATAGTTTTTTTATAATATTACACAATATTTTTGTATCTGACACATAATTTGTTAAAATTAGTAATTATTTACGAGTATTTACCGTATATTACTGATGTATTACCAAGTAAATTTAGGAATAATTTCTATGAAAATAGGTATGAAGAAGTAGTATAGTAACTGTCGGTACTAACATGTGAAATGTCTATTCATTTGGATTATTATAATTCACACCACAATCTAATACAGAACACGACACCATTATAATTTACGAGATTTAATTTAAACAATCCAAAATGACTAACGCGCAAAATAGAAAATAAAAGCTAGATCTTATTTTGACAAGTCGGTAACTGAAAGTAAATGTGTTCCAAGAGGTTTTATGACAGATTTTATTGCGTTTCTTTATCGCATGTAGGATTTTCACAGAGCTGGATGTCATTCGCACACTGTGTTCCTCTCTTATGCTATGCTTACGCTGCGCTAGTATAGTCTAAACTGATTGATTCATTCTTCGTACCACTTCGTACATATGTACTATAAAATGTAACCTATTCTGTGCGAAAGGCATTGGCAGCTGTCAGCATCTGTTGGCATCTTTGGCGAAAGGGTAGCGAGTGGTAGCAAGGGAAAGATAAAACAAATTAAAAACGTTTATAACAATATAAATGGAATTTCCTATATTACCATCGAATACTTCAGATAGTAATGATTATCCTGGAACTGCACCGTCACCACTAGAAAATACAAAAGATAATACTAAACGTCGAAGGTAGGTACTCTAATCTAAAAGCACATAAAACACTTAAAAATACCATTGCACTGTCCCAAATTTTCAATTTAAAAAGTTTGTGTGAATTGTTATTTCAGTTCATCAAGATCTATCAAAAGAAGACGTTTTGATGACGAACTTGTAGAGTATAGTTTAGGCTTTCCTGCTGCATCCCTTGGTAAAGGAGAAAAACGTATACGAACTCAATCGTACACAAATCCGTTGCCCGAATTAATTGGTGGGATAAATGCTTCAGTGACATCGACTTCAACTTCAAATACGGGTGAGCGACGTCGTAATGCTGGAAGGTCTTCAATTACTGGAAATATTGCTAGAAAATCACGTCGTAAAGGTCACCTCAGCCAACTGTGCACTAAAGACTTGGGACGTTGGAAGCCTACAGATGATCTCGCCCTTATTCTTGGAGTTCAGCAGGTATTGATGTTAATGCTCTATCTATTTATTATACCTACTAGCCATAAATATGGCTTAAAAAAAAAAAAATTATTGCAAATAACATTTATTAATTTTACAGAGTGTTTGTTTAATACAGAAATAAAAATAAATTTAAAATATAAAAAGTTAATTCGAAGTGGCCTCCATTGGCTGCAATACAGTCCTTTAAACGTTGAGGCCAGCTATCAATAGAAGCATGCACTCTTTCCATGGGAAAATTCTTCACTGCCAATTGTATGGATTGTTTTAGGGATTCCAAATTATTATGGCGTTTAGAGCAAGCCGTACTCTCTAAAACTGATGATAAATTATAAAGTCAGGAACGTTTGTTTCCAACCAAGACTGCGTGGACCGAGCTTTATGACCCGGCGCCGAGTCTTGCTGGAAGATCCATACTTGGTTATTGAACATGGTGTTGTTAAGGGGCTTAACTACCTTGTTTTAGGCTGCAAGTCCTAAGTCATCTTTTAAAATTTGTGACATGGTTCTAGGTGCTATCTTCATCTCTCGAGATAAAATCTTTTGCTTTCGGACAGGATTTCTTCGAATTCTTTCCCTTAATGCTTTGATCACCTTTTTTGTATGAACACTACGTGGACGGCCAGATCTTTTTCTGTCACAAACAAAGGAGGTCTCATTGTACCTATTAATAGCCCGGTACATAAACATTCGACTAATACCAAGCGTATGGAGAGTTTTAAAAATTGTATTGGGCTCCATACCTACTTTGTGCAATGCAATCATAGTGATTCGGTTCTCTTTATCACCCCACTCGATTTTAATATAGCAAAATATTGTACAATGAATTGGCACCAAAATGAGAAAACACAATGAACAATCATATAAAAATGCCAGATTCCCAATTTAAATGTCAATGTAATATTTTTTTTAATTTTAAATGTAAAAGTATTTATGGCCAGACTAGGTATATTGACTGGCCGATTGGCCAAAAGTGGTTAGAGACCCTGACTGCAGAGCCAAGGGTCACAGGTTCGATTCTAGTTTGGGGCAAATAATTGTGTGCATGAACATGTTTATTTGTTCCGTGTCTGGGTGTAAAAGTATCTATATATATTATAAAGTATATTTAAGTATCTATATCAGTTGTCTAGTATTCCATAACACAAGCATAATACTTGCTTACTTTGTGACTAGATGGCGCTGTGTGTGAAATGTCACAGATATTATATTATTATTATATAGGGTTATTGTGAAATTAAACAGTAGGTATAGGAATATCCCTAACTAAACAAGTACACTATCTTTTAAACTTGTGATTTTTATCTTTCATATCAATAAATATCAAGTATTTACTTGATTTATAGAACCAGCAAACATAAACAGCCTAGAGAGACATTTAGTTTTTACTTAGTAGCTATAAGAATCTGAAGGAAAACTGGCATCAAAGAACAAGGTGACATTGGTCTGGATGCCAGGACACGAACGATTCTAAGGGAACAAAAGGCTGATTATCTAGCTTCTAACCGAATATTGTATATTTTTGAAATACTGTACAATGTCCTAGCCCAGGTACCCATATATTGTAAAACATCTCCTTCGTCAAGTGAAGATTATTTAAAAAAAAAACCATAATTTTAGGAGGTATTCAAATATGAAAAGCAAAAACACCAGAAAAAAAGTATTATCACAGGTCTTGTTTTGATGATAAGCTAGAATTAATCATATTATATAAAATATATTTTTCGAAGGTGCCCGAACACTGTTTGATTTTATCCTTGTTCTCTTCACATCATCTGTTTGCTGAAGGTACTGGTTTATATTTTTATTTATTTTATTTTGATTTATATTGAGACATAATTATCACCTGTTTAAACATGCAAATCACTTTGTTCATTCATTTAAAATTATTTTCTTTGCGCTCCACATATAAACTGTTACAAGTAGACTCGAAGGGTGGGGGCACTACCATAGCAGTCTATTATGCCCTACTGCAGGGGCTTAAGCTTCTTCTAGGGATGAGGGTGCTTAGAGCTTTATCCACTATGCTGCTCCAGTGCTGGTTGGATTTTTACGATTGCCATCTGATGATAGCAACCGGGACCAACAATTTAATATGCCCTAAGAGGCACGGGTGGGGGCACAGTAGATCTAAATAGGTCACAGTCAAGACTTTCCATATATCTAATTCCAATGTGGTGCTCATTTTTGTTTAGGTAGCTTTTTCCGAAATGGCCACCCTAAATCTATAAGGAAGCATTGAAGTATTACGTAACACAATTTTTGACCCTCTCCCCCTATGTAACGCATTGTAACATACCACCCAAGTGACCATGTTTACTTAAAAGTCATAATAAAATTATGTTACGCAAAGTTATTCTTTAGTTTTTTTTAGCCGTTTTCCAAATTTCGTTGGAATTTTTAAGGCACAGTTGCACTGGCAAGTCAGCTTGAGAAATTTTATAGACTAAAAACCGCTGATGATGCAAATCTCCCTCTTTTGAGGGCATTTCAGTATGAACTCACTTTAGCAATACTGACTGCAGCAATGGGTTTCTGCGTAAACAGAATACTGACAATAAAAACAAAATAAAAATGATGTACAATACAGTCGAGGGATTCCTCTTAAAACATAAACAATAAGGATTGCCAACTTGGGAGATTTTAATTCGCAAATTTTTTATTTAAATAAAAAACAATGTTACGTAATGCGTTGTGCGAAACCCCTACCGCCCTTGTACTGCATCGTAACGTTTTATAAGACCCCCTCCCTTCAAATTGCGTTACATATTACTTGAACGCCCCCTAAATATCCAAGAGGCTAGGAGGAGGAGGTGGGACCACCTTTCAATTATTTTTTTGTGCAAATGTGATATATCCATAAATAAAAATATATGTACCTGCTGTAATTAATTAGTTATAATTTTCATCTTCTGGGTAGCTTCTCGCAGGGTAAAAGCTTTTGGGTGGCTGGTCAAATTCTAATTACCAAACCTGAATAATATATGTGTTACTGTAATATAGGATATACATATTATTTCACATAGTATGATGTAATCATTATATATAATAAAACTAAGTTAATAAAATGTGCGTGCCGATAAAACTTAAAAAGGAGTCCCGGCACGATAAAAGGACTTATATAGTGTGATAGCCCTTTATCTCCCCTCGAACAAGAAAGTTCCCGTTTTAACCTAAAGGGCGTGTTTTTAAAGATATAAGGACTTTTCCAACCCTTCAACTTGGAAATTAAGTGTAGTGGCGCCATCTGTTGTCGAGTATTCGAACTTCATTCAGAACAACGGTCATTTGGGTTGCATTCCGCAAGGCGCTGCGAGCTATTGTAGCATGTGTAGTAATGGCGCGAAATTTAAAATTCCAGTTTCAATAAATTCTTTAATTACATTTGTTACTATAATAAAGTTATTAAATTTTGTGTATTTATACAGCAGTAGCTAACTTATATTTTGGAGTTAAAGCGACATAATTTTAGTTATTCAAATTAGTTCTGAAAACATTTTAAAATTTAAGTTTTTAAATTTCGCGCCTTCACTACGTATGCTACATTCTAGAAGGTGTGAGAAAGAAAATATTCTCAAACTTTCTCAATCGACAAAATTTATCCAAATATTATTCTAAACTATACCAACGTAGAGTGGTTACTTGAAAGAGCAATTTTGGCCACTAAAAATAATATTGTTGACGATATTAATTTTAATGTTTTAAAGAAAATACCTGGTGAAGAGAAAATATATAAATCGATCGACACGATGGTATCCATTGAAGAAAGTGTCAACTTCCCTACGGAATTTTTAAACTCTTTACAAGTACCAGGAATGCCATTACACTGCCTTCGTCTGAAAATTGGATCTCCAATCATACTACTCAGAAATATCAACTCCCCAAAACTATGTAATGGAACAAGGATGATCGTAAAACAGCTATCGAATAATATCATTGAAGCTGAACTTATTTCTGGAAAGAATAAAGGACACACAGTATTTATACCTAGAATACCACTGATCTCTTCTGAATTACCATTGCAATTTAAAAGATTGCAGTTTCAATTAAATTAGCCTTTAGTTTTACAATTAATAAAGCGCAAGGGCAAACTTTAAAATATTGTGGCATCAACCTTAAAAAATCCTGCTTCTCTCACGGTCAGCTATATGTAGCTTGCTCAAAAGTAGGAAACTCGAAAAATTTATATATATATACCCCGGACAATAAAATGAAAAATATTGTTTATAAACAAGTCGTGTAAATTATGAGAAAATGTTTTCAATAAATTTTTTTTCACTGTTTTAGTCATAGTTTATTTTTTTATTTCAACTATCAACTACCACGTAATCTCATACCAACTCCCGAGCGAAGCCGGGTATCATAGCTAGTTCTTATAATAATTTTGACAACAATAGCTTATCTTTTTCTATTGCTATAATGATTATTAATATTGTTATATAATAACATATACATTAACAATTTAGTCATGTTAGTTACGTATTTAATTGTGGCCACTTATTGTTACAGACAAATGATCTCCGCATAGTGCATCGTGGAATCAAGTTTTCATGCAGATTCACTGTGGGTGAGTTGCAGTCTCGTTGGTATGCACTGTTGTATAATCAAGAGGTGTCACGGGTAGCTGTTGCAGCAATGCGCAATCTCCATCCAGATTTAGTGGCAGCTGTTCAACAACAAGCTTTATATTCCACAACTGAAGAAGACCTTCTAGGAACCCTTATTAGTGTAAGTAGGTGTTGTCACTGACTATTAATTTATTAAATTGCTACATACTGCTTCAGATCTGTACCTGAAGCAGCTGCTTGTGAAAATTCAAGTGTGTTGTCTAAAACTATAGAATTGTTGAGGCAGTGACATATAGAAGAATAGAGAGACTGATAGGACCTGAAACAATTTATCAGTGCTGCTGAAGGGTTAAATTGATTTTAATTGTTTTGTTTCATTTAGGAAGAAAGTAAAATCTACCACTGAATGCTTTACTAAACTTAACTGTCATTGGCGGCGAATGATTTTGAATTTTATTAAAACATTTTACTGTATTGATGGTGGTGAATAACATCGGTTTATGTGCATCAGTAGATATCCTTATATAGATTCCCTATTGGTTAAACCTATTATTTAAATCTATTACAATTAAAATATGGGTATATTTGACTTGATAACATTTTATTGCTGGTCCATAAATGATTCAGTGATAATAACTTAGTCCTTAATCCTTAATACAGGAAGTTTAAATGTAAATGTGTATTGCTAAACATAGCTGAGACTAATGATGTTCTTGTTCTCAATAATGAAGTCTCTTTTTGTCCGTAGTAGTGTTCTCAGGCATATCTATGAGTATAGATAATTTGCAATGGGGACACATATAAGTAAATCAGCAGCAAGGCTTAATTTGGCTGCTTATGTAGCTTGAAAAACTAACCAATACAGTGACGTTAATACTGCCAAAATTATCTACTTTAGAATTATTTCCATAACTTATGGGATTTTGCTATGTGGAAATATGATAGAAATAAATTCCATATTGTCCTTCAAAAGTGGGCTGTGATAGTTATTTATAATCTTAGATGCCAAGATGCTCTTTGTGAACTTTTTAAAACCATGGATATTATGATTGTTCCCAATCAGCACATTTCGGAAAACAATATATATGTTCACAAAACATATATATTGACATATCACTACATATTATAAAATAAAGTCCCCCGCCGCGTCTGTTTGTCTGAACGCGATAAACTTAAAAACTACTGAACGGATTGGCATATTGTTGACACCAATGGACAGAGTGATTCAAGAGGAAGGTTTACGTGTATAATTTATTAATGTTTTGTGGAAATTTGTTGAAATATGACGATTATTGTTGAAGAAGTCGAAAAAAAATTAAGCCAGCTGGGAGCTTTCATCGAAAACGCTGCCTAATCCTTTTGAGATATAACAAAATAATGTATGGAGGAACTGTGTATCTTTTATAGGACTAAAGAAAAGTCCGCGATGGCATATGTCTATCTATTATGGATAGCTTACTATACCTATTTTTATGTTTAAAAGAATGGTGTCATATGATGAAGTAATTGGAAAGCAATATATACAGATACAGTATCAATCCTTATCATATTAAATATGTTATTTACCTTCAGCATTTCATGCACATTATGTTCGTCCTTTACAGTATACAATTTAAACTAATATCTTAGGAGCTATCGCGAAACATAAATATCTCGCGACCAGCCGGGGGCCGCACCTTGCCGGCTGGCCATACGGGACGACGCGACACGCGAAGTTAGGTTAGGTTGGGTTATATGTATTTATTCTTTACTTTCTCAAATATTTAAAGAATTGAAAATAAAATACTTTAAAAATACTCCAAGTAGGATGAACTTACGTCACATTTAAATTTAATTAAATCCAATCCACATGTTCGACGCAGCAAGTTGATATGACACTAGGACGGAAAAAAAATAATACAGCTTAAATGCTCTGCTACCCGTGCGGCCTGTTACCCGAAGCCGGGGCGGCTCGCTAGTACAAGTATAAATATACACCCCAGTGGTTGAAACTCGACTATATTCACTTTTTCGAAACCGCTAGTAATAATAAGGCGAGAGTAAGTCAATTCAAATTGCATTAAACGACAGACTATTATACTCGTATTATAGATAGCGTTTGTAACAATAATAATAATAATAACGTATATAACGCAACAACGTCTAGGCCCCAAACTAAACATTAGCTTGTGTTTTGGGTACCAAGCGAAGACGTAGTGTCTTCAACACGCCAAGAGTCACGAGTTTCACGTTTTTCGAACTATACAGTGGCGTGAACATTGTATTAGTAATTGTGAATCGTGTGCACGGTTACAGCAGTGATACGCCGTCGTTGTAAAACAAACCATCCAGGACTATATATATATATACATATATATATATATATTAATAGAAGATCTTCAAGTGCCAGTATCACACCGGCGAGGAGTAGGCACCGCACCCGGCCCATTTTTACCTTACTACAGGGGCTTAGGCCTCCCCTAGGGTGAGGGGGGCTTGGAGCTTAAATCCACCACGCTGCTCCACTGCGGGTTGGGGATTGTAACATCCGCCATCTATTGACAGCGCCCGGGACCGACTGCTTAACATGCTGTCTGAGGTACGAAGTCAGTGATAGTTATGTACTTAAATCAGAAAAACTCATTGGTACTCGCCCGGATTCGAACCATGGCTTTGGCCTTATAAATTTGAAACAGGTTTATTGCGCTTTGGGCTATCACGACACGTGACTTAAAATAAGGTCAACCTGTTCCGACTAGTTGTGTGGGGCACTCCGGAAAACTACGTTTGGGGGTTTGTCCTGGACTCCCTGGTTCTTCACCGCTCATATATCAATCCGACCCATCCCTTGATCATATCTGACATTGCTATTATGCATATATTGAACATGAAAGACAATATGAGTGGTAATATTATATATTTTTTATTACAGAACTCACACCCAACAATAGAAAAATTTCAAGAGCTTCTAGAACAAAATCCTCATATTTTTTATCCATCGCGTACAGCCAAATCTCTTATGGCGCATTGGCAGTTGCTGAAACAATATCAACTATTGCCTGACCAAGTTGTGCAACCACCACAAAAAAGTAATTTGTTTCTATTTTCTTAAATGAAGATTTTGCTATTGCTCTTAATTTAAAAAAACTTTAAATTGAATTTGTAGATACCACAATATCTTTTTAAATAAAATATTCAAATTTAGTTTTTAAATATGTATGTTATGTAAATTATTATGATGAACAATTAAATAAACATTATAAAATGGTTCTATTTCACAGGTGAAGCAGCCCTGACATTTTCTGATGCCGAAGAATCAATAAATGATGCAGAATTGCAAGATATAGGTGATGAAGACGTGGAAATAGAAATGCAATTAGCGGACAGGTTATTAATTTTGCATACGCTATTGAGTCTTCTGATATAATCAGCCCTCAACATGTATGCCGTATCGCACCTCTTACTACCTGAATATACAGGCTGCGGGGGCAGGGTTTACAATAATGATCACGTTCTGATACGCAACGCAACGCTCACAACTTTAGAGTGGCGTGGCGTAACTGACGTGCTGGGTATCTGACTTAGACTTTTGTAATTAAAAAGTTAGTGATAAATACACCTATGACAAGAATCGAACCCAAGCGTCCTTTCTACTATCCCCATCTCCAGATGGGGATAAGTAGCGCAACGGTTAATAGAGTTTTTAATGAAGACCAGGGACTACAGGCGTATCGGAAAAAACAGGGCATCTGGATAATATCACGACTAAACAATCAAACTGTCTTTATTACTTTTCTGTGGGTAAGCTTCTTTTTAAGTATTTGACCTGGGTTCAACTAATGGATTTTTTGCTTCACGTTATCGTAAACAATCCATTTTTCCTCACGCCTTACAATTCGATCCGAAATCTCATTATTTCTTTGTCGTAGGCAAGTTTCAAAGCATGCATTTTTGTGCTGGTCATTAATTTCATCTGATACCAATTTTTGTAGTTTCTTAATTTTGATAATTTGCCTCAAACGGTTGCATATTGTGGGTATGCCAAATCCAATCAAATATTTTTATTTTCTAACTAGCTTTCCGCCCGCGGCTCCGCTCGCGTGGTCTACAAAGTTGTACCGGGAACTCTTTTTCCGGAAAAAGTAGTCTGGTCACTTTCTAGCTTATAAACTATATCTATGCAAAAAATCATGGCGGTCCCGGTATTGTGTAGTTCACGCGAGCGGAGCCGCGGGTGGAAAGCTAGTTTGAAAATAAAATATAGCCCATGTTATTCCCTGATAAAGTGGCTTTCTATAGGTGAAAGAATTTTTAAAATCAGTATACAACTGTGTAGTCCACGCGAGCGGAGCCGCGGGCGGAAAGCTAGTGTCTATAAATAATAGCCTATGCGTTACTCTGATGTATAAGCTATATTACTTAAAGTTTAATTAAAACCCATTCAGTAGTTTTTCATTCATATTCAGAGCGACAAACATCCATACGTCCATACATACAAAATTTAGCGTTTATAATATTTGAAAGGATATTATATTAGGATACTGAGTAGCTGTCAAACAATGTATCACGCAACGGCGCCATCTTTGAATAAAAATTTGCACAATATACGTGATTGATTTGATGGTTTCCAATTGAAATGTTAGGAAACGAATAACTTATTTTTTTTACTTTTTTTTCACAATTTCACAGTGAACACAATACCGGTTTGTCACATGAAATTAACTGAGCAGAGAACAATGAGTAGCTGTCAAACAATGTATCACGCACCGGCGCCATCTACTTGAAATGTTGGTTTGTCCTGAATATTTCCTGAATTGTCTTTGCTATAAACCTCACGGAGCCCGAGACCTTTCCAACAATGCAAAACCGTGGAAATCGGTTCGTGCGTTCTGGAGTTATAGCGTTAGGAAGGAAAACCCGACTTATTTTTATAAAGTAGATTACTTAACATAATCTTAATATATGTCACAAAAGTGAATTTATTACTTTATGCTAATCTCAAACTATGCTGCTAATTCTGCAGTAGATTGATATGGATCAGCTTGTACCATGGCTTGCAATTCTTCATTATTAAGTACCGCAGGTACTTAACAATTTTTGTATGGTGGTATAGTAGTGTGTCCGTTCGCTCTCTAAAGTCGTTATTTTCCAATGGATTTTTTCAAAACTTAGTACGAGTATTCTCTTTGATCTCTAGTTTTGCATTTTGGAGCTCATTAAAGAACTTGGAGGATTTTGAACCTGAAGGTCATTGATAATAAAACCAGCAATAGTTACACTTAATAGTTAATCTTACATTAGACTCCTTGACTTTAGTGGTTGACCTTCAACAGAAAAAAAACATTGTAATAAATTGGTGACTACCGGCCAGTCACTGCCTTCTATAGTTACAAGCCGTGCAATTGACATTTGGCAATGTTGCGTGTAGTCCGAGCCTTGGTATCAGTCAGGCTATTAGTTGGCGTTTTCTTCAATTTAAATGTTATGTAAATCGAGATATTCATTGAAAATAAGTCAGTGTTAAAAACTATTTGTTGCATTGTATTTATTCTTAATTAGCAAGGTAAGTTAACATTTTCACCATATTAGTTTTTCGTTTCACGTCACGATCTTGATATGTTTGGGTGGAAATCACAGTACATTTTTATCATTTTTTGAGTAGGTTCGAGGATGTGGAGTCTGGAGGATCCCGGGGAACTATACTTATACCTGTTATGGTCACTTTAACCGCATGCTAGCCACCAGCTGGTCCGGCGAGATTGATTACGTAGAACCCTGGGAGAAACTGCAAGGGAATGGTACATCCCCGTAGAACATTATAAGATAAAACTTGCTTGTAACATATAAGTAGCCTGTGATAAATGCACAAAACTATAGTAAAACTAACCGAAATGATATATAATAAACATTCATTCTATTCTATTCATAAAATCCACATATAACACGCGAACGAAGTCACGGGCAGGTGCTAGTATCATATATCAGGTACTCTTATTTTTATTTCTACTAAATACTATCTGTTCATATTTAACCAAATCAAATAGCATGGCTTGTAACTATAGAAGGCAGAAGGCCAAGTGTGAGTTTTTTACTATTAACTGTGTCATATGCGTTTTTCATAATTTGTATGGAAACTGGTACAGCACATCTAGCGGTCGTTTTAGGTAACGACGAGTTTCCATACAAATTACGGAAAACACATACGACACAGTTAATAGTAAAAAAACTTGCACTTGGCCCTCAGTGGGCCAGTCTATTATATAAGTTCTGAAAAAAAAGTTTATTTAAAATTACACAGACCTGGGTTAGTTTTCCCCTTAAAAAGCTAATTCGAAATATGGGTAGATATTATGTACTAAACTACGAAAAAATAATGAAAAAACCGCATTTTTCATTTTTCTTAGTATTGCATTTCTTTTCTGGAATTACCGCGTATTACTAGCGTTAACTTCAATGTCTTTGATAAAAATGCATGCTAACAGTACTGATCACATTTAAATATTCATCTACCCTCACTAGTCATTGTTTGTTGTGATTAAAATCATTGTATTTACGATGTACGTGTATTGATTGTGGTATGATGTTATGATTTTGGTGTGATCTATATTAATAAAATTGTAGTGTCTGTCTGTTCCAGCTAATCTCCGAAACGGCTGAACCGATTTCATTGAAACTTTGCAGATGTACAGAGGGCATTATCGGGGGTGACATTGGCTACTTTTTGTCTGTCTGTCTGTCTGTCTGTCCATTCGTCTGTCGGTTCGAGCTAATCTCCAAAACGGCTGAACCGACTTCAATGAAACTTCACTGATGTTATTAAAAGATTGTCAGGAGTAACATCCAATACTTTTTGTTTGTCTAGTGGGTGCAACTCCCACATACCCCGCGGGTTCGGGCACGCGGAAGCTGTAGAGTTTAATCCGCCTACTCATCGCAAGGGTAAAAAAAAGGATTTCATGTGACAAATAATGCGACGTTGCCAAATCTAATAGCAAGGCTTGTAACTATAGAAGGCAGTGGCCTAGCCGTTTAAGGTGGGCCTGTAAGGACGACACAACTCCAACGCGCACGTGGTCTGCACGCATGCGGGCTCTTTTGCACGATCGTGCGAAAGAGCTAGGCTGCGGAAAAAAAAAGACGGAGGCGGCCCGCTCGCTTAAATTCGTAAGCGCCGCGCCGCGCCGCGCCGAACGGTTTAGTCAGCCTATGCGCTCGGCAAGATGATGTGACAGCAAAATAGTAATACGCGGCACTCATATCGAGGTTACGCACGCACGAATACCGAAACGGCCAATTTACGTTCATAGTTACCTTGAATGAATAATTAGTTATTTAAAAAAACTTCATTGACATGCACTTGACTTATCAAAAACCATTTTAGGTTTCTCCGATAGCCATATCATCGGCAAGCAAGCAAGCAAACCTGCATTCTACCTTGAATGAATAATTAGTTATTTAAAAAAAGTTCATTGACATGCACTTGACTTATCAAAAACCATTTTAGGTTTCTCCGATAGCCATATCATCGGCAAGCAAGCAAGCAAGCAAACCTGCATTCTACCTTGAATGAATAATTAGTTATTTAAAAAAAGTTCATTGACATGCACTTGACTTATCAAAAACCATTTTAGGTTTCTCCGATAGCCATATCATCGGCAAGCAAGCAAGCAAGCAAACCTGCATTCTACCTTGAATGAATAATTAATTATTTAAAAAAAGTTCATTGACATGCACTTGACTTATCAAAAACCATTTTAGGTTTCTCCGATAGCCATATCATTGGCAAGCAAGCAAGCGAACCTGAAAAAAAAAAGAAAACTGCTATAATAATAACAATCACAGTAAAAAATGTTTTATTTCAATATAAGGCCAGTTATTGAACACTTATTGAAAGTCATGCAATCATCATGGGTTGGGAAAGACCCAAACTGAGGGCCAAGTGCGAGTTCTTTTACTATTAACTGTGTAGTTTGCGTTTTCCGTAATTTGTATGGAAACTCGTAGTTACCTAAAACGACCGCTAGATGTGCTGTACGAGTTTCCATACAAATTATAAAAAACGCAAACTACATAGTTAATAGTAAAAAACTCACACTTGGCCCTCTGAGAAGAAACAGTATTATCTTTACTCCTGTAGGTAGGTAGGTACGTAACCATTTTATCCGTGCATCACCCAAGTCGTCAATGCCTAGGTAGGTACATACTCGTGAGATATTTTGATATGTGATACAAAAAAGTATGGTCTAAATGATGGTCTATAAAGCAATAGAAAATTTTCAACCGTCTCAAGTATTCTGATATCTATGATCTCGATTGCAATTTTTTTTATTGCTATAGTTAGGTACTACGTTTATCAGGATTACAACTTTGTAGCTAGAGATAGGTAGGTAGATAGGTATCATCAAATACCTACAGTATGCATGCGATTTTCATTCTTTCGTGCTAGAGATACCTAGGACCAATCGACGTTTGGTGCAAATTGTACTGAAGCGCGATCTATTCTTCCTTTCGCACGAAGGAACTGAATCTACACAAAGAATGTAGACAGTATGTAAGAACCGGCTAAGTGTAACTCGCACACGAAGGGTTCCGCACCACCGTAAAATATGAAAAAAGACGTTCCTTGAATGGGGACCATTTAATTATTTTTTTTATTAGAAAAAAGCACCTATATGGCTTTATGGTATATATGTATAGTGGCTACCTATTACGGTTCAGAAGATACAGCCCTAACAGACGGACCGTGGAACCTAAATAATAAAGTTCCCGTTGGTATCTTTAACCATAATAATAATCGCCCACGGTCACCTCAACTCGTATTCCACTCGTATAACATGCTGACTATTGTCACTGCTGTCACCCACTTGAATAACTATATCTCAACCACTTAGTGTTGGCCATACATGCCACAATGACCTCCTTCGCATCTCGCGCTATAGTGGTCGATTTGCGAATATGACTCCATACAAATAGTTGTTCCAGTTGTTTGATTGAATTTTGCGGAAATTATTTATGGACATGGACAGACATATTTATTTTATGATAAAGGCATAATTATTTTATTAAAAAAAAAAATATTACGCTGGTAAGTAAACCGGTGAGCAATACAAAAATATAAACCAATGAACAATACAAAAACTGTATAGGTAGGGGTTACAATGAAATCCGCCTAACACAGCTACCTACTTTATACATATTTCTAAAATTAGGAAACAATGTAACTAATTTTGTGTATATTTTTCGGCAATAAATGATTTTATTTATTATTTATATTGAAAAATCAAAGTTAATCCAAACAAAACCTACCAAAAAAAAAATTGGAATGCAACAATGAATAGATAAAAGTTAGGAATTGTTTACTAAAAACCTTTCTATGTCTTTTAAACGGTTCTAGTCCCTACTAGTCCATTTCAAATTTCAATCCTGTATAATAAATATATCATGTGATTCAAGTGATTATATTGCCTTAAATACTATTTCTCATGGACAATTGTCGTGGATATCGGGGGTTATTCGGATAAGCCTCAATCATTGGTTTAGAATGCGTTCTGAGGTGTCATCTATGTTATGCCAGAATCCGGTTCCAAATCAGCCTGGTCGTTTAAAAACACATTTCCTGCAACGTCCCTGGTGATCATACTTGTCTTGAAACTTGGTCCGAAGTTACACATACGTAATTTAAAACTAAATTGCATAATGACTATAACATTATTATTAATTAATTAAGTAATTTAAAATACATAAAACATATCTTTGGCAGGGTCACTTGATGGAATGTAATAATCCGTTCTCGCTTGAAACCTATGTAATACAAATGTATTATTAATAAAAAACCACATGAAAATCAGCCAAGACGTTTCTTGGAAATACGTTTATTGCAGTGCGTCCTGGTGGCCCATAATCGCAAAATTTATCTATGAACCTGCTTGGGGTTTAATATCTCAGTAATGCAAAAACAGGATTTAAATTCGATTTAGCTGCCATAATACAAAAAACCGTATCAAAATCGGGCAAGTTGTTTTAACAAAACAATGTTGCATCGCCTCGCGGTCTACTTTTATAGTATATATATTCTACTTTTTAAGTTTAACCATAAGCTTTTAAACACAAAAAGTTTTGTTCCATGCTTTTGCATAATGGTCGAATAAACAGACATAACTATAACCACATATAGTTTTATAATAGTATGATGTATGTTTAATGAAAAAAAATCACATCTACAGTAATACGCACGGATCTTTGCTGCTGTGAAGTTATTTATAGAAGGCGTCACGTAGCTTAAAATGGAGAAGAAGGAGAAGTCGGCGATAGCTTGCCGCTACTCGCTCGCGCGCGCGACCACTACTACCCCTCATTGCTCGCGCGGCGCGGCGGTACCTGCGCATTGAGCATTCGCAGGCAACTCAGAGCGGTAAAGATCCGTGCGTAGTACTGTATTGGAAGCGCGTGCAATTTTATGTTAGTTTAGACAGTTTATACTAATATATTGGTAGCCATAATAGATTTTTATAAAACAAAATGCTTCTATAAAACTAAAATTCATAATATTTTTTTTTTTGTGTTAGAGTGGACAAAAAAGATATCCGACTGCTAGAGAACTCTATGTCGCGGTGGCAAGTACTGGTCCAGTCGGTGTGTGGGGGTAGTGTGGACTTCGACAAGAATACTCTCGCCGTATTACGCGGCCGACTCGTGCGCTATCTCATGCGCTCACGAGAGGTAAATTTTTTGGATTTCTCTTTCTATACCAGTACAGTTACAATCAAACTTTTCGGCGGATGTAAAAATAGGCACAAGTCGCGTCGCAGTAACCAGTTTTAGGTGTAGCGGGACGCAGTGGAGCGAGGGGTATATGACTGTACTTGCGCAAGCACGCTTATAGCGTTGTATTCCGATCCGCCATAAAGTTTGAGGGGAACTATAGCTAAAATTCACAGTATTATTTGCGTAACAGCATTTGTAGGCTAATCAAATTAGGCGAACCTGGACATAATTCATTCACTATAATTTTCTGTTTATATGACATAAAGTATTGTTAACTAGTTATAGTTAGATTAAAAATAATTAAATATTTTAGAGCTTCTCGTCAATGTAAGAAAACCGAAAAACTAAATTTTCAACACATTTTGATAATAAATAACTTTGGAAAAGTACCTTTGGTTTGTTATGATATGATTCTTGCATTCCTGTTAAAGAAATCAAAATGAAAGTAATTAATCATTCGGGATTATCATTAATAAAGAAATCAATCAAATCAATCAATCAAGTTACAGATTTTTGGCTTATCTTACCAGAAAGTATAGAGTTCTGTAATTACACTATTGATTCTGAATAGTATATTATGTGTGTTAATAAATTATTAAAAATTAAACATATTCTTTTCACATCAACTTTTCTAAAGTCACAAATAATTGTAATTTTTAGAAAACCAAAATACATAACCGGGTATTTCAAAAGTTTTTAATTTAGAGCTTTAAAATATTATTAGTACTTTAAGAAACAAATTAAACAATTAGTTTTTCTGAGTTATGTTTCAATATACACGTAATTTCTTGCAGAATAAGGTTGTAATTTAGTATTTTTAATAATTTGTATTAAGATATATGATTTTCGCGGAATCACATTTAACTATTTATAAGCTCTCAGGTTTCTATACAGAATTATTGAAATAAAAATATGTTAGGTGACAACAAGCAAATTAAGATACCTAAGCAGAGAACATGATAAATGATTCTATATAAGGTATCTGCAGGTCTTACAAGCAAGGTGTACCTAAAACATGTATGTAAAATTCGCCAAAGCAAGTTATGATAGATTGGCTTACTCAACAAAATATCGATCATTCTCCATGTACAAGCTAGTATAATACGAACTTGTACTCAAAAAGAATCTAAAATTCGTGGAAAATAAAATTGATACAATTTTAAGACAGAAAGGTCATACGGCATTTCGCTTACCACCGTATCATCCACAATACATTTGAAAATATTTGGGGAATAGTCAAAGGATTTGTTGGCAAAAAAAAAAACATTTCAGTGAACATGGAGTCTGTTAAAAGTTTAGCGACTGAAAAAATTAGTACCATAACTCAGCAAAAATGGAATAATGTTCACTTACACACGATGAAAGAAGAGCAAAAGTATCAATGTCAAGAATTACAAATGGACACATTATCGGAGAATTTTATTATAAGTGTTTCCTCGGAAGATAATGACAGTTACGTTGGTTCTGCACATTCCACTGATGAACATAAGGATGATGAAATGGCGAGTGATTAAGGTCGAAAATGTTGTGGAGTAGTAAGTGATCAATAAGTTCCGAATTTTATTTAGTCTATAATCTTCTAATAAATAAAATCGTATTGTCTGTCTGTCTGTTTCGGCTAATCTCCGAAACGACTGTACCGATTTTAATGACACTTTACAGACGTGCAAAGGGCAGTATCGGAGGTGACGTAGGCTACTTTTTGTTGGTCTGTCTGTTTGTCTGTTCGAGCTAATCTACGAAACGGCTGAACCGATTTTAATGAAAATTCGCAGATATGATAAAAACATTGTCCGAAGTGCCATACATTACTTTTTGTTTGTCTGTCCGTATTTCTGTCTGTTCGAGCTAAACTCCAAAACAACTAAACGAATTTTAAAGAAACTTCACAGACAATATGATAAAAAGCTTATCAAAAATGACATACGACACTTTTTGTTTGTCTGTCAGTCCGTATGTCTATCCATTGTCTGTCTGTTCGAGCGAAACTCCTAATAGGTTAAACCAATTTTAATGAAACTACGCGGACATAAAAAATAGGTTTTCAGGAGTGATATAGGTTACTTTTTGTCCGTGTGGTTGTCTGCCTGTTTGTACCGTCTTTTTATATATATATTTATATGTAATATATAAATAATCTATATAAATAAAATCGTAGTGTTTGTCTGTTCCGGCTAATCTCCAAAACGGTTGAAGCGATTTTAATGAAACTTTGCAGACATGCAGAGCGCATTATCGGGGGTGAAATAGGCTACATTTTGTCTGTAACTATTTCTCATGCTATAATAGCTGAACAGATATTGATGTTTAGTACAAAAATGTCCAAGGTTTGGTATAATAAGTATTTAGAATTAATTTCATTCTGGAAAAATATACCCACGTTCCTTTGGGATAGCTATTCTTCTCGCTAAAATATCGATTTTGATGAAATTTTTATTTCTTTGGTAGTTAATTTCAGAAAGTTTTAGAAAGTCTCACAATGTCCTGGATCATCGTGTATCCATCATAAAATGTGTACCCATCATTGGCTGTAGGACAACAATATATGTAAGTTAAAACTTATGTATTTTAAGTGCTGTGGATACTGTTATTGAAATAAATAATAAATAAATAAATAAGTTCCTTTAGCTGTTCTGGTACAACGTGTAGTCCACACGGGCTAAGCCGCGGGCGGAGAGCTAGCATTATATAATTTTATATATGCTTTTTTTCAAACTGTACACAACTATACGCAAGAAGGACAGTTTCAGCGAAAACTTATCAGTTTATATCGACGCTTCACAGAAAAAGTAAATGAAGTAAATAGAACGTTTTATTATAAACACAGGTGATGATTCGAAAGATACGTCGAGTGATGAAAAATGTCAGAAGTTTTTGTTTCGTGTGCAGCGAATGTGATAAGTTTTTGTTTCCTCTAAGTAAATATATTTTAATTTGTCCATTTCGTTCCTGCTTTGCCTTTTGGTGTACCAAGGTCTAATATAACGGATACACTATACTCTCTTGCCCTGCTCTGGATGAGCATCGGTCAGACCATACTGCGGTGCAGGCCCGTGGCCCCAGGTGTTTGATGATAAAGATGTAAAGACAAGACTTCTTAAAACACGTATTTATTTTAACCAAGCTTTATGTTTCTTAAACGAAAGAGGTGACATTTTATATAGGAAATTTTTACTATTTCTCCGATTAAATGCGAAACTTTCCATATATCAGCTCATTATGCCGCATAGAAAGGGCTTAGGCCTCGCTTCGGAATGTGCGTGAAGCTTAATTCACCACGCTACTCCAGTGCGGGTTAGTGAATTTTAATGACTGCCATCTGATGATAGCAATCAGGACCGACGGCTTAACGTGCTCTCCGAGGCACGGTGTCAGTATAGTTATGTACTTAAGTTAGAAAAAACTGATTAGTACATGCACTGGGATTCGAACCACGATCTTCTAAACAAAAAGCGTGTTCGCCACCAAAAGGCTATCACGACATAGACGGAACTTACTTCCTGTGAATTCTTTACGTCTGTTGGTCTTGAGAAATAAAATTGTGTTTTTTTAAAGAGATTTCGTTTATCATTATATAGGAAACAGAAAATATCTGTAGCTGAAGTAATTATTTTTATCTCTGTATGTAAAATTCCACCAAGCTGTTTAGGCTACTGGGCGTACCAAAAATATACATATACAAATAACATGTTCATGCTCAAAAACATTACCCTTTGCAGTCGTTTAAAATACAACATTATTCTGTGCCTCTTATGGTCGTTCATATACTATGCACAAAGTTTCTGCTATCAATTTTGTTGAGCAGGGGTTCTGTTAACTGCTATGTTAAGAAAATGGTCTCGACGTATATTGTCTAACACACGTCATGTCCAATACGCGTTTTGTCCAATTTTATTACGTATTTTGTCCAAAGCGCTTTTTGTTCAAACGCTTTATATCAAATTCGCTTTTTCGCCATTACTTATTTAGTCTAGTGAGTAATATGTCCAACACACGTCATGTCCAATACACATTTTGTTCAATTAGATCACGCATTATGTTCAACATAGTTTTCATAGTATGATATAATACAATCTCAAGAAGTAGGTACACTACCTCATAAGGTGGGCATGCAAATGGGTGGAAATGTGAAATATTATATAGAATGTAACTCCTTCAACTTTTAGAATTGCGATATCTTAGAAACAGTGATTCTTAGAAAAGAAAAGTATACGACAAATTTTTGTAGATAATTTTATGATCTTTAATTTCTGTCTGATCTATTTTTTTGATAAAACTTACCGTTTATAAGAAAAAACCAAATAAATTAAAAAATGTTACTTTTGGACCTTGAATAACTTTTTTAGCAGAGATGGGCTTGATGGGGACTTATGGTATTTTATTTGTAATGGTGTACATAAGGTTTCTACCAAAATTCAGCTCTGTAAAAATTTTGGCATGCTGAAATGCCTATTTGACCGGATTGGTAGTAGAAATGCTGTGTGTTGGAGTTTCAGCGTAGTGGACATTCTTCATTTATTTTTGACATTCTGCGTATGAACACTTAGAAATCCTGCGTGTAGGATATTTTACAGATTTGACAATCAGCGATTTTGTCATTCTGCGTATTGGAGAAATGGCGAAGATTAGACAAAAAGCGTATATGCCTCGAGACCAAGAACATGAATATAAACGTAAAGAAAAAGATAAAAATATTTTTGTCTTTTGCAAATGAAATGCTATCAAACTTTCACTAATAAGAGGTGGAAATGCAGATTTTTTTTTTATATTACTTATAGGTAATATAACATATATAACAAAGTAATAGAACATATTTTTTCAATCAACGATTTCCACAAATTTAATATTTGTTGTCTTAATTGTAAACATTTAGATACAGTTACAAAAATAACAGAGAAGGTATTTTATCTGTATAGGAGTGCAGTGTAGGTATATAGACACTTGTAGACAATCTATATATTTATTAAATTCGTTATTTGTTGTTGAAAACGTGTTCGTTGAAAAAATATGACGAAAAATGATGAGCTCTATTTGTTAGAACGCGGAATTCGTTACTACCAAATACTACTAACGATAAGTTATCATTTTCAAGGTCGCTGTAATATTATACTAGATAGTATAGCTTACTGAAATTTTGTAATTTACTAGCAAGGACACATTTTTTTAAATTACAACCAAATAATGTTCTTCGTATTATTTGTCCTCGAATGTCAAAAATGTAATTAATCAAATAAGTGAAGACATATTATACATGTCGTGTCGTTAGAGTCGTCATGGTAAATGCCATTAAATTATTGAAATGAAAACAAATGGAACGTGTTAGCACCCTCTATGTTAATATTAATCTATTGTTTGATTCTTTGTGTTCAAGGGCGCGACCTTACCCTATTGACATGGCCGGTAACTGGCGCGCATTCCAGGAATACAATGTTAATACCATAGATCACCGATGATTATTGATTGACCCCCTTTGGGTGACGGTTGTCTCTATATTTCGATAGCGATGCCGCCATTGATTGCTACTACGAAAATATATTTATGTTGCATAATATACTTTACATACCTAGCCATAGTTTATAAATAAATTGTTTCCTGTTTGTTTCAACACAAAAGCGTAGTTGATAAAGCGTTTCCTCTAATTAAAATACATATATTTCTGTATTTGTAAATTATATATTAGCTCTGGGTTCCATACCATTCCCAACGAAATCTGTAGTTGGATATTAGAGTCTGAAACTCAAAATTTACAATTCGGTTTACATGGTTAAAATATAATATAATTGATTCAATAGTGTGTTCTCTGTTTTCAATTCCGTTGCTTTTATTAAATGGAATGATTAAGATGCACTTTTTACTTTATAAAACGGCTAGATACACTTACTGAATTTTTCATATGGTGTATTATTGATATTATTGATACAAATGGTAAAGTGGATATCGACGTCGACGCACAAGTATTAAAAACGCGGTTAAGTGCGTGACGGACCACGCACAGTGAAGGGTTCCGTAGTCGGTTCATGGCACATGTTCAAAATTCAAATAATAAGTTTATATACAAATATCTCCAAACTATTGAAAATATCTTATTGAATCCAATTTTCGTCGAAATTGGTTTTTAAGTTGTATTAACGTAATTTTTTTCAAAATATTGCACCTCATAGTTGAAAAATTAAGGGGAAACTTTTTTTAAGACTTTGGGAGCGCATGTTTTAACAATTAGGTTAGGACTTAAATAAAAAGTAATTTTAAAACCTTTATGACCATTTTTAAAGAGTTATCGATCGGTAGGTACTCCGCACGTTAATGTACGATTTGCTATTTGACTACAGAAACCCTAAAAGATTAAAAAATAAAAAAATTGAAATAACCGCCGCCCCATCAGCAACCATCAGCCGTGCAGAGCCAATATAAAGCGTAAATAGTCGTTATTACGAAAAATAGGTGTCGATATCGTTTGCTTTTTAATGTAAAAAAAATATGTTATTATTTTATTTATTTATTTATTTATTATTCAAAAACAAAACAGCTTACAGTAAATAATTTAGTAACAAAATAAGTACTTAAAATTTTCATTGGATACGTCTATCATCGATATCATTATGGTTACTCATAAAAATACAACAGTATTTATAATTTTCTAATTAAAAATAATAACTAAAGTCTTTTAAAATATCCATTCGCATGGATACTAATCGATATGGTGTAACGATTTTACAAGGAATTAGGTTCTTTTTTTTTCCTTGTGGTGGGAAGGCGGATTAAACTCTACAGTTTGTGTGGGAGTTGCATTCACTAAACAACCGCCTGAAGCAGAATAAGGACGCGTGTCGTTAGCCCGAAAGCTCCAACGACTTCATCGAAGCGGCCAGGAGGCACACTAGGGTGTCACCGGGCGAAGATGTCGAGAAACCCCTAAGAGTTACTCGATGCAAAATAATTCCGTTGGTGCGGGCCTCCGTTTAAGATTTACGTTATTAATTTAACGTGAAAAGTGTTTTACTGTTCACTCATTTGAGATGAGGTCAGTAGCGGTGGGGAATTAGGTTCTATAAGGGCCTCCAACTACGTGATATATTTACCAATTTAATCCTGACAACTCATTCTGAGCTTCTTTTAGCTTCTTCTTCTTGTACAGTCGAACCCTGTATGATTTGGAGTGGTGAAGGGTTTAATACGTCGATCAAGGCAGCCCCCGGCGTGTGCTACTGCCATTTATAAGATTGGCCTGTGTGCCCGCTCATACGTCCTCCCCCGCATCTCATTCTCGTTTCTCTCTCACTTCGATACAGCAGCATCATTATTTAATACAAACCCGATTTTATCTTGCTACCCACATGTATTCTATACTAAAGAGATTCTGCCGCTCCTCTGGTTTGTGTTTACATTCGTGTTTGCACATAAAACAATTTAACATAGTTTTGGCAACTGTTGAAAATACAAGTGTGAATTAATTATATGTAGTAATTTAAAACCATAGACAATAATTTTGGCCAATGCCCAGTAAAATGTCGTCAGTTAGTATCAGTATTATCACCATTATGACTGCCCTGTATTATTATTCTGGCATTGTAAGATTAAATATTATAGATTTTTTTTTCAAATCATGTCACAAAATAATAACTAGTAAAATGCGTTAAAAAAATTTTCATTCATAAGCCACTTTTTCGTTTCAACCACTTTTCCACATTAGTTAGTCTCCATGAACTGTGTGACCTGGTTAAGGCGGTGAAGGATCAGACTCTGAGCAAATAATATATAAAACAAACATTGGTCTTGTTAGTTTAATATCCAATAATTTAAAAATAGGTTAGCTAAGAGAAAGCAAGAAAATGACTTTCGAAGTTTAATAGGAAAAAATTAAGTTCTGTCCAGGAAGGCAAAGCCATGTTAGGCTACATTAAAAGTGAGAAGGGTTCAAAAGAGACTAAAATAGATCCACATAGTTTATGAACGTGCTCTTACCATGCCCAAGTTTTATATTTGCACCATTAGTCACTGAATATTGGATTTTGCCTGACTAACTTGCAGACTTATAAATACACAGATTTTGTAGGCCTGAACTTAATCTTTCCTCAAATTAAGTAAGGAACATCACACACTTAATGGAAGTCAATATTTGTTTGATATTGATGACAAATTATGTTTTCGCTACTAAGTTTCTTTTATTTTTCCACATATCACACCTATAAACCCTGTTTTATTTCTAAAACATGTTTACTTTTTCATTTTATTACATTTTGTTTAAGTTTACTCATATAGTGTCCATACCAATTACAAACGGTAAAATAGCACATTTCGCTTTTATCTGATGCAAATTTTATGCCAGGTGAAACCATTGTGTGGATAGCATCGCATTTAAAATTTGCCTACATTAAGTTTTTGTTGTCAGAAAGCCATGCTTCGTTTGAATTTATAGATAATACGTAATGGGCAGTAGTTATATATATTTCATGTACGATATAATATTATTGTTCAAATTTCATGTCTACCCTGAACTATCGTCAGTTGAAATGTTCGTATTTTTCGTAGTTGAAATCCATAGTGTGCGAAGTCCATTTATTAATATTTAAAATACTTTTGACGGAGGTCTAAGTTCAACTTTACGAACCTACTAACTGTGGGCGTGCCTTAAACCGATGCACAATATAAATTTAATTCAACTGTAATGTAGAGGTTTCTTATAATTGAATAAGAGTATAGTACTGTTCTCTTAACTATACTCTTCGGGCCATCCGGGTTAGCAAACCAAGACAAATAGATTATTCCTAAAAATACTTCTACTAAAACATAGTTTTGCACCTGAATTTTCTACTTTATTTTGTAGGGCGAGTAGTTTATATTTCAATGAACAACTATATACGGCAGATGTTCCCTTATGTGATATTGATGTATGTATACATGTATTGGAATTGGTATATATTTGTATGCGTGAATAGAGTGTAGTGTGTCACTAGCTTATAATATAAGTGTGTCTAGAAGTTGATGTTACCTCCTTTAATCGTTCTAACTAAAAGAATTATCGATAGATTCGTATTAAACGAGGGAGTATAATAAAATACATGAAGTCAAAACAAATTCAACATGGCGTACGCAAGACGCTACAATGTACCGAGCGAGTGATATTTGCATTGTTTGTTAAGGCTCTTATATCCTACTTACTGATTTCGCGACCTGAAAACCGAAAAACACTAATTTTTTTAAATGCATAATCATACATCACCTATTCTAAAAAAAATCATTTAGATAACAACGTAATATAAATAAATAAAAAATAGATTCAAACATACGTTTTTGGGTAAGCACGAAATATTCGATGTTTCAGGGTTTTTTTTAGCGAAGTCGTAGCGAATATCAATCACAGAAAAATCATACGTACGAAGCATATAGTATATTTGTAAGTGTAAGACAAATCGTCTTAAAATTTATTTAATAAGTTCTGTAAAAAAATGTGTTCCGTGCTGAATAAACGCAAAAAAGTTGTGCGCAAAATCGTCGTCTACGTGTTACAATTTAATGAAAATAACATGAAAACATATGAAGATTAAATTCGAGGTGTTATCTCCCAAATACAATTTTATAATTTTATTTTTGTTTGCAAATTTGAAATAAAATTACGAAAATTACGTTATTAACCTGTACACGCTCGCTGCGTCCAATCGTGCTCAAAGAGGTTGTCAACGACGGACAACTTCGGGCCTCTAAATCTAAATACATAACTACTTACAAGTTATGAAATAAATACATAAAATATGTATTTCTTTACTTATTTATAACTAAAAATATAATACCTAATATTTTTTTTTTTAAAACTGATTACTGGAATATGTGTTTATAAAAATAAAAATTTAAAAACCCGTCTACGCCAATGAACTCATTAGAAAATGAAATTCATCAGAAAATTCTAAAAACGAAAATGGTAAAAACGACAATTCAAGATGTACGACATTTCTTAAAAATGCCTTTTTTTATTTTACAAAACCTGAATTGGAGTCAGAGCTAATACCTACACTTAATTTGAAGGAATCTAGCATTATTTTTTTATTTACACTCTTTTTTCATTCACTCTGGCATAGATTTTTTGTAAAAGA
Source organism: Luffia ferchaultella (assembly GCA_949709985.1). Lineage (NCBI taxonomy): Eukaryota > Metazoa > Arthropoda > Insecta > Lepidoptera > Psychidae > Luffia > Luffia ferchaultella. The sequence continues at coordinate 13,886,139 of OX453240.1, read as the reverse complement.
AAATAAAGATACTATTTCTAAAGAAATGGCACCTTCTTAATCCACATTTTAACTTTTTTTGTTTTTTTTTCTATTTCATTTTGTTTTGTTGTTTTTACAATGTGTACAATATATACAATATATACAATAGGTTTTTAAAGTTATGGTGTATGTATCGCGTAATTGGCTTGCACATGCTCAAATCCGGGTTCCGAAATACACAGTTAAAAAAATCCTATTATAAAAAATAGTATTACGAAATTACAATTTTCCGAATTATTTCATTTTGAATTAATAATTTAGAATGATTTCAAGAATGTTAATTAAAATAAGCACAGATTTATTTTACTTTTCAAAATACTTAAAAAGTTAGTTACATTTGTGTTAGCTGCGAAGTTGTAACGATACTAAATTAATTATATTGTGATGATTTTATGTTACCTAAATATGTATATATTGATGTATTTTTTTTTGTGTTCTGTAACCGTTGTCGATCGCTGATATAAAATTGTACCGTGTGCCTGTCTTGTCTATTCGAGCTAATCTCCAAAACGGCTGAACCGATTTTAATGAAACTTCACAAATATGAAGAGGGGGTAGTCAAAAGTGACGAACGCTACCTTTTGTCTGTCTGTACGTCTGTCTATTTGAGCTAATCTCCAAAATGGCTGAACCGTTTTTAATGAAATTTCACAGACCTAAAGAGAACGTTGTCTGAAGTGACATAAGCTACTTTTTGTCTGTCTGTCTGTTTGAGCTGATCTCCAAAATGGCTGGACCGATTTTATTGAAACTTCGCAGACGTAAAAAGAAGGTTGCCAAGTGTGACACAGGCTACTTTTTGTCTGTCTGTCTATCGATTGTCCTCATTGATCTATTGACTTTGTATGAAAGTCTTTCTTTAAAGTTAGAAACAAAAAAATTTATTACAGCTATTCAGCATAAATAAATATTGCGTCGCCTGAAAACTGGAATCGTAGCTATATAATAATAACATCATAAATAATGATGTGTTTCAGGGTTTTTAGATTTCCACATTTTAAGGGGGGAGGGGAATGGGGATTCAAAGTTTGAATGGAAGTAACCAAAATTCGTTTAGTAGTATTACATGAACGTACAGTCTACACATGCGAAGCCGCGGGCGGTCGCTAGTAAATAAATATGTTTAAGATGTGCTTATGCCCGATCTCCAATTACACTTTGTATTATCATATATTTAACGCAACGAAAATAAAAAATACTGTAATATTTTATCTGTACCCAACGATAGTGTGGGTAAATAAATACTGAACAAAACCACACTCTGTCGTTATCTCGCGGGCTATACGTGGTTCGATAGCACATATCTGCTGAAAATTGTCAACATTGTTATCAGTTCTGTAGTAATATAATTCCGGTAATAACTGTCAGTCTGTATATACACAATACAATAGTGACAAAAATAGTTAAATTATCAATTTTATCATTATAAATCTAATATGTTTTCTTCTGTTAATTCATTTGAAAAAGTGTTCTAGTGCAATTGGCAAAGTAAGATAGTCCATTGAGTGTTTCTTTCGGGTTCTTTACTTATCAAGTATATTGAAACTGATTGCAAGACCCGACGACGACGCGCGAGTAAGCACAAGGGTAGAATCCATACAAAGTCCAAGCTCTCTAACGTGCAAAATTTATACCTATCCTCATAGGGTTGACACCTGTTACGCATCAAAAAAATTATGGCGAAAATAATGTAAGGTAAGTGCATAATAAAATATGCATTTGAAAAAGTAATAATGATTAGTGTAATTTGACACATCCTAAAATAAAATTACTAAAAGTTTTATTACTTTAATCGAGATTATCTTATTTTATTTTGAACATTGAAGTGGTAAAACCTATAATTCGTCAACAGAATCACTTGAAAAATCTTTATGAATTTCGTGCATGCGTGCGCCGCAGCCGCAACCCGGTTGGTTTGCCGGTGTCGGTTATACCGCAACGCAACTGAACTAGCACAAACCAGTTCTTACCCCGGCGGAGCGTACAGTACTTAGTAGCTGCTGGTAGCAGCTTTTGATGTTAGCATCAAAACAATGTTGGACCATTTGCGACAAATTGGCAAAGTAAAAAAGCTTAATAGATGGGTACTCCACAAACTTAACGATCGCCAGCGCAACGTACGCGTCGAGAGTGTCGAGACCTGCCTCGCGTTGCTCAACAGGCACAGAAATATAAGAGTTTTGAACCGGATTGTTACCTGTGATGAAAAATGGATTCTGTTCGACAATCGAAAGCGCTCAGCAAGTTGGTTAGATCCTGGTTCAGCACCAAATCAATGTGTTAAACGAAAAATAGCACCTAAAAGGTGATGGCCACTGTTTGATGGTCTAGTGCCAGTGTGATTCATCACAGCTTTTTACAAAATGGCATGAGTATTACTGCAGATGTGTTCTATGAAGAACTGAAGACAACGATGGAGAAGCTCGCACGTCTGCGACCAGCTTTGGTCAATCGGTCGTCCCCGCTGCTCCTTCACGACGACGCGCAACGCCATGCTGCACAAGAAACAGTCTCCAAACTGATAGAGTTGGGATTGGAAGTTCTCCCTCATCCGCCATACTCACCAGACCTTGCACCTACCGACTATTACTTTTTTCAAAATTTGGACAACTTTTTAACGGGAAAAAAAATTCAATTCCCGAGAGACAGTACAAAATACCTTTGAAGAGTTTGTTGCCTCCCGTCCCGTTGATTTTTACAAGAAGGGCATCAATAAACTGCTACTGCGTTGGCAAAGATGCATCGAATGCACGGGTGATTACTTTGAATAACAGAAATAAATATGTTTAAAAAAAAAAACTTTAACTTATTTCATACAAAACGGCAACTTCATAGGTTAAGACCTACAATTAATCTAATAGATCATTCAGCAACACCGATCGTCCTGGTACGCTAATTTATTAAGCTGTTGTTTAGTACTATGTTTCGAACTTAGCTATGAAGCCGAAGTATCGACTAATAACGAAAAAAATTATATAGCTATTCAAATTATGTTTTAATTGACGTGATTTGTTTTCAAAATTATTACATTGTGCTGCTAATATTCAATGATAATTGCCGCAATAATGTAGGTCAAACGAGGTCGACCTACATTAGTGTGTCTGTTACCGCCGTGCGCGCAGCAGTGGCAGCTTCGCGGGTGAGGCAAGTCAGGCTGATCCTAATTTAAATAAATGATTACAACAAACTCATAATAAATATTTGGTCTAAAATTATTGTTATTATACTTATTATTGTAAGCCTAGGAATAAATTTTGGAGACGAAATTGTTGTTCGTTTCATCTAAATGAGGTTCGACCTTATCTGCCTCACCCGCAGAGCCGCCACCGATGATGCGCACATGAACAAATTTGTTTTGACGTATTCTATATTGGTTCTTGCATGTGTATGAAGGTTTTATTCATAATTTTATTTATAAATTCTTATGGTATAATATCTCGTTTTCGTAATGTGCCTTGAGAAACCAAGTGAAAAATCATTCGTTTGTTTGTATAAGTAAATGTATTTAAAATGTACACGTTTTGCTAATATGACTATCAGAAATTATTGTTTGTGTCTAATTAGGATAAAGAGTTAATTAGATTTTTGTTTGTAAACACTGATTTTATCGAAAAAATCATGTTTTTTTATATTTTTTTTTAACTAGTTTTCGTCCGCGCCTCCGTCCACATGGATATATAAGCAATGGTACCTCGTTTCCGTTCTCACAACTTCATACAAAGTATTCAACTCGAAGCTTTTTTGCTTGTTATTCATTTCAAATCTTGATTAATTTATGTTATATCCCATGGCAACCTTTGACCGGATAAATCGTTCAGCGGTTTCAGCATGAACACGTTATTACAAAATTACGCTCCAGAAGTCCAGATAGATAGGCTGCTGTTCATGAATCCGGGACTAGCCATTCATAAAAAAATAGTTATAAAGTAATTATAACATTTAAAAATGGATTTTTTGGCTGTTGAATACAGGTTGTTTCGTACACCTCATTTCCACGGAATATAGTTACTATAGAATAATATACACTCAAATATAATACACTGTATTATACTGTATCATACCATACTGTATCACGGTATCATACAGTGTATTATACTTGGTAGAAATGAGGTGATAGGTTTCATATAACTGTCAATTGTTTTCCCATTGCGGCGTCATTAAATTGCGTGTGTTCATCACATGGATTTGAATCGTGAATATTTTCGTGCGATAATTTATTACGATTTTCGACCTGGACTAATTCAAAAACAGTGCATCGATCAACTGATTTCTACTTTTGGATATTTTGTATTTTCTTTTTTAATTTTTTGCACCAATTGACACGAGCTTCCAACGCGAACAAATTTTTTTTACAGCTAAATGTTCCTATAATATCTTTTGAATGCTCGTCATACTTATGCCCAGGGACGCCTCCGTTTCACGATATGTAACATGACGATCTTGCATTATTAGTTCCCACACAGCATCGATATTTGGTGAAGCTGAATCACTGATACACAGTGGTTTTCGATTTTCGATGGTGTTTACAACTTTACTGACAATCAATCAAAAACAGGCTCGTGTCGATTGGTGCAAAAAATTTTTATAAAAATACTAAATACCCAAAAGTCGAAGTCAGTTGATCGATGATCGATGCACTGTTTTTGAGTTAGATCACGTCTAAAATCGTAATAAATCGTCGCACGAAAATGTTCACCGAGTCAAATCCATGGTGATGAAGACATGCGATCACTGCATGCAATTTTCAAAATGACGCCACAATGGAAAAAGAATTGACAGTTATATGAAATAAACTGTATTCAACAGCCAAAAAATCCATTTTTAAATGTTGTAATTACTGTTTAAATATTTTTTTATAAGTGGCCAATTCAAATACACTTTCGTAGTTATAATATTAGTAGGTATCGTGTATATCGTACCTATTATCTTTGATGGAAGCCTTTCGAGGGCGAAGCACTGTTGTAATGGGCAATGAGCAGGCGCGTAATTATTTTGATTAACCCTGTTTAGAGATGTGTTATGCTTTTTCAGTTTGTTTTAAACTTAAATTTAAATATTTATTGTCATGTCACAGATTCAAAACTTCTTATTCAATGTTATTTGTATTATACACACACACTGAATGTCTTTAATTGACCACTGATTCAGAAATAGCAGAGAGAAAAGAGCCGGCAAGAAATTTCAGCTTATTTTTTTAATCTCAGATAACTACTTATTTTTTATTTTTATTTTATTTTATTTGGTAATCCTACAGCGTTACAGTTAAGTATTACACATTCAAGTTTAATGCTAAAGGCCAAATATGGATAACACTTTTAATTTAACAATTAAACCACCAAATATGCCTAAGTTAACAATCCTATTTATGTGATTTTGGGATGTGTGTGTGCGTGCGCGTGTGTGTTGTACTTAAACCTATTGCAGTGATACCTATACCGTTGCTCATGCGTCATTATCTTTTAAATATTCATTAGGTAACACAATAATCGTTTATTTTTATAAGTTGTACTTTTATATATTTTTAAATTGTTTACTATTGATTGTAATACCTACTTCAATTGGAATTTTATCATAATAAGGAAAAATGGACTTATTATGGCTATCGCCCATCTTAGAGAAAACTTTTGTGTTTATATGTAATTTCATCATATTTTTGTATCTGACAAGGGACCGTAAAAGGTTAGTACTTTCTTTACAGCGTGCTCTTAGGCTATTTCTATATTTAATTCATAAGCTCGAATAGCCTTTTTTTGTAAAACAAATGTTTAAAATTTTCAATGCCAAAAAACAGGCTCAGTATTCTTAAGAGCATTCTATAAAAGAGAATTCCAAAAATACCCCAATAACGTTGTCAAAAAACTTTGAAAATAGAGTTGCGATTTTTTCTACAGGTCACTGGTGATAAAATTTCCTTACCTGCGCGACTGTCTAGTGTTTGAGCTGGATTTTTTAATAAAATATTTTGTGATAACAGATTGCGGTGGGGCGCAGCACACACGATCACACGGTAGATGTAGATCTGACCCTGGAAGGCCCAGCGGGTAAAGTATCACGGCGGCAAGCCACAATTCGTCTGCGGAACAGTGGCGACTTTTTCATGTCATGCGAAGGCAAGCGGCCTATATTTGTTGACGGCCGGCCTGTTCTGCATGGCAGTAAAGTCAAACTCAACCACAACAGCGTAATAGAGGTAGATATGTGTATTAAAAAAATAATTTTTACCTTAGAATAACGAAAGCGTCGATCCGTCCAACCACGTAAACCTAGTCAGGTCAGAAGCTTTATCACAACTATTTTGGGAAATAAATTACATAAATTTAGATGTTTATTAGACATATATTTAAAATGAAATGTTATTTAGTGCAAAGCGTAATTCTATAAAACTTATTCAAAATAGCCTCCTTTATTTTTAATACAGTACAAGCTTATAACTTGCGCGGCCAGTCGTCGATTGCAACGCATAGACATTGTACTCGTATATCGCTATTTTAATCAAAGATGCTTTGAGAAACTCCCAATTCCGATGGGGCTTAGTGCAGACCTTTACCAAATAATCACTACATAGTATAAAACAAAGTCGCTTTCCATATGGTTGACGCCAATGGACGGAGTGATTCAAGAAGAAGGTTTATGTGTATAATTTATTAATGTTTTGTGCAAATTAGTGAAATATGACGATTATTGTTGAACACGTCGAAAAAAATCTAGCCGACTGGGAAATTTCATCGAAAACGCTGCCTAATCCCTTTAAGATATAACAAAATAATGTACGAAGGGATTGTTCCTCTTTTATAGGACTAAAGAAAGGTCCGCGATGGCATATGTCTATCTTTTATGTATAGCTTACTATACCTATTTTTATGTTTAAAAGAATGGTGTCATATGATGAGGTAATTGGAAAGCAATTTATACTGATACAATATTAATCCTTATCAAATTAAATACGTTATTTACCTTCAGCATTTCATGCACATTACAATTGCCTTTAACACCATACAATTGAAATTAATATCTTAGGAGATATCGCGAAATAAAAACTATCGTGAGACAAGTAGTCGCGTGCCGCGCCGGGTGGCTCATACCGACGCAACACGCGTGATGCATTAGGTAGAAGTTATCAATTGTATATAAAGAAATATTTTAGTATGTTTTTATGTATATATTCTTTACTTTTTCAAATATTTACAGAATTGAAAATAAAATACATTAAAAATACTTTGAAGTAGGATGAACTTAACGTTACATTTAAATCTAATTAAATCCAATCCACACGTTCGACGCAATAAGCTGATAAGACACTACGACAGAAAAAAACACTGGCTTATATGCTCTGCTACCCGTGCGAAGCCAGGACGACTCCCTAGTACTGCTATATTTTGTACTCCAACAAATTCAAGTCTGGACTGGAGGGGGCCATTCTTAGTAGCTGATGAAATCAATTCCATGGGCGGCTAATCAGTTTCGTGCGGTTTTGCCTCATGAGCTGGCGCTAAATCTTGTAGGAATATCCAGTGCCTGTTTTTGAACATTGTTTTAGAAAGATGTGCTACTGCAATATTTGTAAGGACTGTATTTTGGCACACAACAGTACTAGATTTTAGACCTTTCTAGACCTTTTAGAAAAACATCTCTGTTAGGCCTGGATGCGAAACTCCAAGCCAAAAACCATTAATGACGAAGGATGATGTCCATTGTCTACACTGGACCCATGGGCATGGCTTATGCCACACTGTTGTGGGTGTATACTTTTTGATATATCTGAATTATGTAGGTAACCAATTTAAGATTCTTCTTTAAATAGAACAGTTTTTATAGACAACTGCTCAAAATATATAAATACAAAATATTTTTTACTTAGAATAAGTACCTGAAAAAATTTACTTTCAAAGTTTTAAATTTATTTAAATTATTTTTTTCTTCTAATTTTGAGTGAGTAAAATAACTTTCTGAATTTACTTATTAATATTGTTAATAAAGTTACTTGATAAAAATAACTATAACAAAATCAAGCAATTTTAGATGAAATAATAAACATTTTAATGAAACATAGCTTGGTTGGACCATAAATGTGAAAAAAGATCAAAAGGATACGGGCGAGACTTTACGCCCACATTGTCTATGGTAATTGCCATAAAAATAATGATCAAAAGTGAGACCATACCGTGTAGCCAACGTGAACTTTTAATATTAATGATATATTTTCCTCTGCAGATTGCTGGGCTGCGTTTCGTGTTTATGATCAACCAAGACCTCATCGCCGCCATACGGCAGGAAGCAGTTAAAGTAAATATTGTTGTGTAAAAGTTAATGTAATAAATAAAATATATACAAATTGAAACTAGTTTCATTTTTAGAACACATTTATTTGGTCAATTCATTAGTTTTTCCAAACTAGTTGCCACGCAAAAACGTTTCAAAAAACATAACACTCACACACAGCAAATATAACTTTCTAGTGTGTAAATGTGTATTCCAGTGTTGGACCCCAGAAGCAAAACCATAGTAAAACCATACATTTAAGATTTTTGTTTTTTTTTAATGTTTAATACTATAACTGTGTAACATTCATTAATTTTTTGTAAAACCTAAAAACAGTCTCAAATTAATTATCGAGGCGAACGTTCAATCTCTATTTACTTTCTTATAGTGTATGGCTTCTATAGTGTATGGTATCTGCAAAAGGTATATATACTACCGAGGGCCAGAGAAATGTTGTTTATATCTAACATAAAATACAATCACGTGCATTACTGGCATAAAGATTTGCGTCAACGTGACATATTAAAATAAACAGCTTAATTAAAATTACCTATTTTATATCCTTTACCCTTAAAAACAACAATGTGCAATAAACAGCAATAAAACTCTAACCACATAATTTAACAATGGCCAACAAAGTGCAATTCTGAACAAGAAAAAAACAAAGACAGAAAATGAGATGTAAATTGTCAAACCAACCTTAAAATATGATAGTATCATCGAGGATATAAATTAAAATATAACAGTATAAGAAATAGTAATCCAATCCAACATAATTTTATATAGTTATATAGATATATAAATATATGTCTATCATAAAATCTGCACTCAACGATCAAAACACATTATTTACATTTAACTATTAAAAGCTTATCTTAAATCTATATTACACAAGGCAACACATCTATGCACAACTTAAAAGCACATATTTGGTATGATTTTTGAACACCCTGTACATTATATAAAAATATTGTGTTACATTCATGAAGTAGGCACAATCAGGCAAATTATGAAATGGCTAATGCCCCTATGAGATCAATACATACATTTTGAAATATATATTTCTATGCATTTGTGTTTCTTCCAATAAAAATATTTTTTGATGAAACACTCATTAAAATTATGCTTTTGTAATTATTGATAGCAAAAACACATTTACCAATGGATCAACAACCGATTCGCTAAGAAGGCACTAATCCTGCTAATATTATAACAGTATTATATATATATCAAAAGTTTCTTTAATTTTAAAATTATTATGGAATATCAACAAAATATCACTAAAATGAAAATTTGGTATAATATAGTGAACTGGTCGTCTAGTCACTAAAAAAATTATAACTTGTGCTAGTAACATTACACCAAATTATAAAAACACTAACTAACAAGGATATACTTCAATAATCAGAATATTTGAGTATTGGCTTTGGTTCCTTCCTTTGATTTTGTTAATCTAATCATAATCGGCATCTTTATATTTTTAAGACAAAACGATCAGAAAATCTGCATAAGTATGATTACACTCTTTTTGTACTTAGGCATATTTTATACCATACATGCTTATTAAATATATTTACATAAATGAGCAATAACATCACCACAAGTCTACAGACAATGTGGTCGTGATATATCAAAAAGATGTTACAATTTATCGAGCACCTCAACCCTTAGTGCAGAAAGGCATCGTTGAATCTTTTTAGAAAACTTTATAAAGTTTACCTGAGCAATATTTCCTAAAATAGCATACACAGATTGTGTAGATTCTACATAAGTATACACTAACGATATAGTATAGCATCATAACATTATTCTTTAGTGTTTACAATTCTATCCAAAAATAAATAGTATAATACTTGTTATGGCTATTTAAAATAGACGATACTTGAATTAAGATGAGTGCTATTAATGGTGCTTTAGCTGTTGAGTAATAAAAACCGGTCATGGTGCTAATCGGACTCATGTACCGGGGGTTCCGTCCCACTATACAATACATTTGTGTTATGTATCTACAAAAAAAATTATTGTTTACTTTCTTTCAGTTCGGGATCCTCAGTGTGAGTCTGACGCACACTTGACCAGTTTTTGGTTGTTATACTTTAGAGTTTGCACTATAATCGCATTAAGTTTGACAATTGTATTACCATTTTACGATATAAAAAAAGAACCCTAAAAAAACATGTTTCTTGTATAAGGACCACCTAATCTTTAACTTTTTAAAGGTCCGTAACCAAAGGATACCAATGGGAACCCTATTACTAAGGCTCCGCTGTCTATCTGTCCATCAGTCTGTCACAGGGCTGTATCGTTTAAATGGATAGTGAACAGATAGAAATTTGAAATTTTCACAGGGTATGTATTACCATGGGCACTATAACAACAAATAATAAAATTAAAAAAAGGTAAAATTAAAAGGGGTCCCCATACAAAGAACGTGTTTTTTGCATCATCTTTGGTGATTGGTGGTTGGAGATCATTGCTTATACTTGACATTTTCATGAAGTATGTACTACTATGGCCGCTATAGCAAGAAATAATTAAAATAAAATAAAGAAAAAAATTAAAGGGGGTCCCCATACAAAAAAGGTTTTTTAGTGTTTTTGGTGATTGGTAACCATTACTTATACTTGAAATTTTCACAGTATGTATTACTATCTCCGCTATAACAACAAATATTAATAATAATAAAATAAAGTTAAAAATTAAGAAGGTCAACACACAAGAAACATGTTTTTAATACGCTTTTTTATTTTTATACGATGCCCACCGTAACACATATTCTGTCAAAATTTCAACAGGTTACATGGTTCATAAGATACAGCCCTTTATAGGTAGGACAGCCAGACAGATAATGTAGGCTTAGCAAAAAGGTCCCGTTGGCAGGCTTTGGTGATGGGACCCTAAAAATGGAATGATATAACAAAATGAATATTCTAAATAAAATATGTATACCAAACTTTAACATTTTCAGATCTGGTCAAATTGCACAATAGTATGTAAGGTAAAATAAGGTCTTGGTTTCATATCACACATCCAAATTTGGCTTTCATTTATTTTGTATATCTAATGTAAATAAGGTAATATCTATATCTATCTTGGAATTGCAGGAATGTTAAGTATGGTGGGATAAAATTATGTCAATTCCTATAAATATAATTAAATAAATATAAATAAAATGATATGAGCAATTTTTCATGCAATTGCAGGCTCAGGTTCTTTCTGGTAACTTTTATATTATTGAGAAAAACAATGTTAATATGTGTGTTTTAACTTAATTGTATATTTTAGAGGCACTTTCCGCGAATCATCATCTTTGGGCCTACTTATAACCAATTTAGTAGAAGTTTCAATAGCTTGGTCAATGTGTTTGTTTTTATGTATTTTTTCCGCAACAACATAAGTGTTCTTATCATAACAATAAATAGCTTTAGTTTTATTTTTGACAGCCATTTTATCAATAAATTGATTTTTTTCTATGAAAACCCATGGCTGCCATTTTCTTCCTGTCAAATCAGGGTTATATGATTGTTTTTTTGAAGTACTAGCATAGTGAGAACCATTTTCGTTTTTCTTTATTACGACTTTAGGTATAGTATGTTTCAACTTGTATTTAGATTTATGTAGTTTGTACTGTACCTCATCAATATTTTTAAGAACATCTTCAAAATTAGGTTTTATTTTCTTAGTTACTTCTTTTTCTCTATGATGAACTGCAATAGCATCAACTAATTGTACTCTAGATTTTGTTACATCTTTGGATATTTTCAGTTGCTTCAACTTTAACAAACTAGATTCAGGCAAAGGGAGTTTTACTTTGAAATTGTTATATATTCTTAATGGTGGTATGTATTTCTGGGCAGCTTTGGTAATAAGAGGTTTTAAATTAACATTTTTGGAGTTCTCAAATTTGCCATAATGATCTACTTCTGTTAATTTACATCTAAGACCTCTATTAGGAAACTTTGGACTATTTTCACTATTGGTATAGGATATCCGAGAAGTGTCATAATTTGCGATATTTGATAAGAGAATTGATCTTTCTTCTGATGTTGTAGAGGATACCTCAGGCGAACTTGATGCATTGTTGTTAATGGCCCGTTTTTGTTGGAAAGATATATAATCAGGCTTGGTCTCACAAGTGTTTATATGAACAGTATCAACTGATGATTTATGCAAAAAATTATCTGTATTGGTGTTCTCTTCAACAGGACTTTGCGAGTGTGTACCAAAAGAGTTTGAATGAAACACAAAAGTATTTTTGTAATTTTTAACAGGTTCTTTTGTTATTTGTTCATTATTCTCCATAACAGGTTTTAATGTGGATAGCTTTAATGCATTATTAATATTATTAGTACCATCAGCTAATTTGTAAGTGTCTATACATTTCGTAATATTTTTATGGATATTTTCTTCCATATTTTGAATTAATGTTTTAGATTCTATTTTAAGTTCATCAAAGATATTTATTTGTGGAATTTTATATAATGTTTCTATTAACTGGTTATCTTTATTTTGTAAGTTGTGTCCATCTGTGGTTTTCATTTTGGCTGATCCAAAACATTCTTGGAGAGCAACACCTGAAATTTTTTTGTGTTCGATAATGCGATCCTCATTTTCAATTTCTACTGGTAATGACAAATTTATATTAGATTGATCCAATTCATCCAATACTTCTTCACTTACTACTGTTTCTATGCAGCCTACATCATCAACCCAAATATCTGCATAATCTTTAGTTTCACTCGCTTCACAATTATCAATTTTCTCGCAATGCATTGTTTGTATCTGAATTTCATTATTATCAATAGGGACTATTATCGTGGTAGCTATTGGCTCTTCGTTGATTCCTATAATTTCATTTTCGTGAAGAGAATAACACATATTACTTTCAATGTCCTGTAAACTGTCATCAGAAATTAAACAATTATTACCTATTAGTATGCAAACGGACACATTTTCTTCGTTATAAATAGAAGCTATAGAATTTCGACGACTGCAAGCAAAAGTATTGCTATTGTTGTTCAATTGAATATCATTTACCCCAAAATCATTAGCAGTTTTACGTTTTTTCGACCATGATGAATAATTAATTTCAGCATTGCAAATCATAGAAGAAACATTTTTATGAGATTCTGAAACATGATCGGGCAAAGCGGATTCTGATAACGATCGAGTGTGACGACGTTTTAAGCGATACTTTTGAATGATATTATTTCTATGGTTTTCATAATCTACACAACTTAGAACTTTATTTTCGCATATTAATTTATCTGATTTATTTTTCGCATCGTGCTTAACGTCCACAGAAGCGACAAACTCCTTTGATACTTTAGAAAAGTTTTCAATTGAAATGTGATCGCTGTCCAACAATTTTTTTTTGTCATCTTTAGAATTTTCAATCGACGAATTGTGGTCATAAAGATCAACAATAGCCTCGCAGGAATTCACATCTATATTATGATTTTTTCCATTAAACAATACAGATAAACATTCAGCAGTTTCACAGGTTTCAGAACAGCAACCATCAGAGGTAAAATTATCAATTGTACCCTGAATTTCAGTGTGTGGAATATCTTCTGGCACTGTTTCTTCACAATTCACAATATCTTGAATTTCATTAATATCAGAGTTGTTAAAAGGGGTCATTACATGAGGTATTATATTTTCTATCACAATTCCTTCTAAATAAATAAGTAGATTTTGGATTTGTGGTGAAAACAACTCTTTACTGTGTTTGTGACTATATCCAATTAATGATTTGTAGATTTTGTCTGAACACAATTTTTGGTTTTTTGTTTTCATAAAAATAGATGACCTAGTACAATTATTACTGTTGCTTTTGTAACTCACTAATAAACATGCTTTATTGTTTTGAACGAAATTATCATTATATACAATCTCAGAGGTTTCAATGTCACTTTCTTTTTTAGTACATTTGGTGTTTAAGTCTGACTTTTTTTCATGGGAGGTCATACAGCTTTCTGTTAGTTTTGTTTCCGTCATAACTATAGCTTCTGGAACTAAGTTTGTATCACGTTTATTATATGTCTGTGTCACTGTATATCTGCTGACTTCTTGTTTTTCGTCATCGCAATCTACATAGGGAGACGTGTTTATTTCTGTTTCCGTATCTAATTGTTCTTGATCTGCTAACTTCTGGATATTTTCTTCGTCGCTTTTTTTATCATTTAACAAAACTAAACTGTCTTGTACTAACACATTGTAAGGTAAATTATTTTCTTTGACGATACACAATTCTTCACTTGTTAAAATACAATGTTTTTTGTTAGAATTTAGATTTTGTTTGCTATCGTCTTTTTCATTATCAAATAAAATATTTGTATTGTTAGAAATATTATTATGTTGTACTAAATTATCGATTGTATTATTAAAAGAACTAGAAGTCTTGCAACAAATTACTATATCTGATTTACTACCAAGTGATTCATTCTCTATGTTATTTATATCGTTATAGACAATTTGGTCAATACTATTCATTGTTTCACTATTACAAACGTTATGACATGATTCATTATTAATTTCATCATTATTAATTTTATCAATGACACAAAATTTTTCCCGATCTATATCATTTGGTATATTATCCTGTGAATTTGTCTGACTGTTTGAACTTATTATAGAATTTGAAGAATCATTTAACAAATCATTTTGTTCAACGTATTTTTTTATTATGGTTTTTGAGGTTTCGTATTTTTTTGTTACTCTCTGATCAGACTTATTAAATTGAATTGGAAAACTTACTTCAGTGGAATTATCTGATTTTGTTTCCTCAATTTTGATTTCGTGTACATTTGGATGTTCGATTGACTCATCGTTACTTTGGGAATATTTTACAGTATTACTCTCTTTTGTGGTTTTGGATATTTCATTACTTGTATGATTTTGTTCAAACGTTAAAAAGGTTTCATTATTATCTGTTTCATTGTCTGTATTTACATTGTTAACTTTACATAATTCCTGTACGTCTGTTGTATTTTTAACTTCGTTTATTTTCATACAATACTCTGTATACATGTTTTCTTCAACTAAATCTCTAATAACCTCGGAACCAGTAGTAAAACATTGTTTTGAGTTATCCTGTTGAATGTGTAATATGGTTTGTTCTGATTGAGATTTTTTTAGAATAGCGCTTGGCGTTTTCTCTTCTAGACGACGTTCTGTATAATTGTTTTCTTTAACTGAATCTGTAATGACCTCAGAATCAGTAGAAAGACATTGATTTAAGTTATTCTGTTTTTTTAATTGGGTTCTTTTTACAGTACCACCAGGCGGTTTCTCTCTAAGTTCATTGTTCTTGTTTTTTGTGAATGATGTATCGTTACTTTGAGTGTCTTTATCATCTAGTGAATCAAGAGTTAAATTAATTGCCATGTTTACAATTCCAGTTTCTTCATCCTTCATATCATTTTTATATTGAAGGGTATCAAAATTAGGATTAAAGCAATCGGCTATATTTAATTTTGCTGAAGATAAATTTATTGGAGATAAAAGTTCATTTCCTGACTCATCAAAGTTAATCCGAGTAGACTCTTCTAAAGATGGAATAATTTCATCAGCACTGCTAGATTTTTTTATAATTACACTGTCTGTACGTTCCGTATTAGATAAACAATTTATTGACACATTGGCGCCCTTGTTTTTAACTTTTCTAAATTTACACAATTTTGAAGATTCTTTAGGATTCTCGCAATTCAATAAATCTGCTGTTTGTAAGCGTTTTAAGTCAGCGTGTCTGTTAGTTTCACCATCTATGTTACCATCTGAAGCAGGATTTTCAGTTACTTGCGTCGTCAAGACTGTTTCTAAATATGGTGTATATTTATTGTTAATTTCGTTTGACTCACAGGACTCTACACATGTGTTTTTACTATTATTTGAAATTATCACCGAATCAATTTTATTTGCATCAAGAAATTGTTGGTTCACTTCAGGAAAATTAAATTCTATGTCATTATCAAGCCTTGGCAATGAAGCAAGACAAACTCCTGAGTTGGTATCAAATTCTTGCAAATTATAATTTGTTTTATTTTCCCCAATTTCTTTTTCTATCATCTTGCAACTAGACACTTCGGCGCTCACAAATGATTGCCTTGGAGCATGTGGTTTGATGATTTTGTATGATTCTACATTTTCGTTTCTCATTGATGAAAGAGGAATTGATTGAACAATATGAGGATTCATTACTTTTTCTATTTGCCTTTCTACTGAGAGTGTTTGTGCTGGTGCAACAACATCAACATTTAACATTTTTGGACTGCATGGCTTTATTTCAAAATTGCAACCCACTTCTTTGTGAATCACAGATTGACTAATTTTTGCTTCAACATCTAAAGGTGATAAAGGTCTTGCCAATGAATTTTTGTCTTTTGTTTTAAGTGTTCTGTTGGTATTTACTGATATATCAATTTTTTTATAATTGTTTTTAACATTGCTTGTTCCAATAACTTTCTCAAACTGATGAAGCAACTCAAGATTATTATAACCCTTAATATTTTCAGGCAATTTAGAAACCTTTTCTATATGTTCATATTTACTCAAGTCTTCAGATGGAACATTTACTAAACCCAGAACATATAACTGATCACTATTACTAGGGGTAGAATCATATTTCATAGGTGTATCACTGTTTTTTGAGTTCACAGCAGTTAATGTATTTATGCAGTTGCCATCACTATTTTCGTCGTCTCCTTCATTCCACATTTGCAAAAATTGTCTAACATCAAGGTTCTTTTTATCTTTCGCTGTATTGTTCTTTTTAAGATTTAGTTCTGTTTTGGATAAAATAGGAGATGTCTTATAGGAAACATACATATTGTCATATTTTCTGTAAACATCAAAGTTATGCATTTTATTTGATTCCACACTTTTTCCACTTATCAAAGAATTGTGGTTAATATAACAACTTTCCGGTAACACACCTTGAACGTGTGTATTATTCATATTTGCATTAGAATTAGAGTAATATAGATTTTTAGAGGAAATTTGATGCAACCTTGCTAACCGATAATTCATATCATTAGGCATTGCCATGGTTTTAAATTGAGGTGGATAATCATTACTTTTAGTGTTAAGATTTTCATTTCTTTGGTATTGTGATGGATGTGGAGGGAGAGTTTGTGCATTAAATGATGGAAAAGTTGATGTAACTGATCCCTTTAGTTGATTAGGCATAACTGACTCATTTATGTAAGAATTATCTAAGTGTTGATAGTTTTTTAACCGGGTGTGATCATAGTCTGAATATATTTTACTTGAATTATTTTGAGAGTTTTTTGCTAATGGATTAAGTTTTATTGTACTTTCATTTGAGTAGGAAAATAATTTACCAGGTAAACAATTTGTGTTCAGGGCAGGTGCATAATTAGATGGAGGACCATTATTGCGATAAGTTGTATTATAAGTATGCATTTGATTCATTGGTCTCTGAAAAGTATCTACAGGTGGTTCACTTAAGTGAGGTTCTAAATATTTCAGAGGAATTTGATTATATCCCATGTAAGCCTGTGGTGGAATTGCTTTATATTGAGGATAACTTGTAGGATTGTATGAAGCAGGATAATTATTAACATACTCATATCTTACATGTGAAAATCTATCTTTTGCAGATGGATAGGGCTCATAGCGAACATTACCTGGACGATAGTATTGTTCAGGATAAATATTATGGGAAGCCTCTTCAGGGTTGACACGATGTGGCCTTCCTACTGGAATCTGATACGACATTGGATAGTTAGGGTATTCCGAATACCGTTGTAAATCTGAGCTAGAGAACTGTGGGTGCAGTGGTCGACCTGGTACTGCACTTGAAGGAGTCCAATTTTGTGCAGTTATCATAGCACTTTGAGCAATGCTCATTTCGCCATTTCTTGGTCTTTGTTCAAGTTGAATAGGAGTAACAGTATAAGGCACATCACAAAATTTGGGATCCATTGTACTATTTTTTGACATTTGTCTTTCAGTTATTAAGTTTGCAGACACATCAGAAATCTTTCCTGTATCAAATCGTGGAGGTACCATAATACGCTGCATGTTTTCCTGGTAAGTTTGTCTGGGTGATATGTTTCTTGAAGGATAAGGTTGCTGTGATATTTTCTGATAATAGTCAGGGGGCCTACGGATTCCATTGTTAGTATAATCCCACTCGGCATATGTTTTTTTATCATATACATCCGAACTCCCAGATTGTGGCGATATAATACGATCCGGGCCGATAATGGCGCACGGTCGCGACGATTGTATATCCACTTTAGGTAGTGCACTTGGCTCCAGCAAATGTCGATTAGAGCAAATGGAGTGAGCATCGCTCTCTGAATAATTAGCACTGTGTTCATTGCGTTCCCTGATAATGGGTTCTGTACGGAGGTCTTTAGCATCCATGACCGTTAAAATGGAAACGGTTATTCTCAGCTTTTATCATTTTTTACGTATGTTAGATACGTATTCATAGATTTATTTCAGGGACTATAAGTTCACACAGCGTACTCTGAAAATATACGAATTAACTATTACATACCTTAAACAATCAATAACATGATAACATTGTCAACTGTCAAAACATTGCCACATCGTTACTTAGTATGTTCAGAATATGTAAAGAATACACATAATTTAAAAGTTATTGAAAACAAACAAACCTGGCTTATTTTTTTTTTTTTTATTTACAAAATAACAAAATCTATGAAATAGTAATCTAAAACGTATCCCTACCAAACAAAACTGATCTTGTCCAAATTCCAAATTGACTGCGGTCTGGGTTGTCAATTAATTAAATAATTGCAGTGTTGCCAATTTAGCAAAAAAAAAACATGTCAACTGAATTAAAAACAGTTACCGTTATCTTTCAAGTGGAACCGCAGTGTGGAACCATGGAACTAAGGAAGTATGAAGTAGGTATATATATTAATTATATTTGAAAATACGACCGATAGATTTAGTGTAAACCATGTGCAAACTCTATGCCATGCTATGTCTGGCAAAATAGAGTAGAAAAATTAGAAGTAGAAGAGCGCCACCGCCACCACTCTTTGGGCGCCACCTATCGCTGATATGGTCACACCAATGCACAGATTAGGAAACGAGGAACCTTATTGTTTGACAGATATTTGGTAACCGTTAAATACATGACGTGAGTTAGTTAACCTCACTTTTGACTTGTCATCACACATCTCTTAAACATCGGCTAAGAAAAAAATTATGGGTAGGTACGTTGAATTTTGTGCATGTGGTTTGATTCGCATAGATACATAAAGCCTTATGATATAGACACATATTTTTTTAAAGCTGGGAATTAACTGGCATCAAGCTATGGAAGTTTAAATAAATGCAACTTCTCTATCAAATGATAAAGAGATAATAACGAAATAGAAGTCCGGTTTTATTCATGAAAACACACATAGAATTACTTCTGGCATCATTTTAAAAATAAAAAGTTTTCAAAACGTGCATAAAACTTTTTGAATGCTAATATGTAAAATATATCAACGTAACACTGGCAAAACTGTCTAGAACAGAAGATAGTGGCCAAAGATTACAGAAGAAATGTTAACACTTATAACCATGAAACTAGTAAATACTTCGTACTACTGGAATAAGCTGTACGAAAAATTTCGAGGTCCTAGAAATTTGACCTTGAAAACGAATTAAAAAGATAAAAGTAACAAGGACGTTAGTGGGTGCCATATTGTCTCTTTCTGATTAGGGTGACAAAGTTACGTAGAATAAATAAGACCATAACAGAAACTTTTTAATTTTCGACTAAGATCGAACAAAACTCTCTAAGCCTATCTTAACCCGTGACAGTGACACTGAAGTAAACTTTTTTTACATGAGTATAAAGATTTCTGTATGTCCGTGTCTATAACCTATGTCGTAATTTAGTAAATTAAAACCTTTAATTAGAACATTTGTAAAAATTGGTTTAGCAGGTTTCAAATTAAAATGTTACAAACATACATCAGTATAGTTATGGAGTAAAAAAACATACATGAATGATGGGAATCAATTTACATTCATTATTAACAAGTAATTTTAATATTTATAACGGATCATAAACCACGAACGTAAGCACTGAAAATGAGGTCTCACGTGGGCACCGCGTAGTACAACTCGCGATAGCATCAAAAATACTACTTGGAATTTTACGAAATTCCGTTAAATCATCAAATTTACTAAAAAAAAAATGGGAGTAGCCTGACTCCTATCCACCTCGATAGAAAAGTAGAAGCAAGCAAACAGAAGTTCAAGAGAGCTAGTCACTAAAAGCGGGCAACCCGCAGAAAATATGATCAATCGACGGAGGCTTCTCACCTCCAAAATAAATTGTAAAGCAGTTAGTAACTCTAAAAATCAAAGCTTCAAATATCGATATCTCAATTACATTAGTAAATAACCTTTTGAATACAAATCCTCCATTGATTACACAAATAAAGCTACCTAGAATGTGATTCATATTTGGATGGCTGACCGCCTTTATTTACAAAATAGTTAAATCCCATAGAAGTAAAGATCCAGGCGCGACAAGTTGCGTAGGTACTTTTGCACGTCGAAGCCCTCAGAACCATCACTCAGGAAATATCTCGTTGAAACGATCCCAATGAGCCTAAACACGCTATTCAAAAGGTCAAGGATTCTGTAGATATATATGTTTGAAACATATTTCTCATATATATTGTCGCACTTCACCGCCTTGGCGCACGTGGGAACTTGAAAACATAAGTTCGTACAGGCAACTAAGCTCTTTTCTTTCCCGAAAAAACCTAACAATCTCAAAAATTGCCCATCATTCCGCGGATAAAAATGGATGTAAAAGACTCTAGGTACCGAAACATTATTTATAGGGCCGAAATGTCTCAAAATTCAATGCTAGTGCGAGACCTAAGGATCTCAAATATTAATTTGATGGCCTCCTTCCTTTCGATTGGCACCAGAGATACGGACAGATTCAATACCCCATCGAAATCACACACACAAGTCTCTCAAATGCATATATGACGTCAAATTAATTACCCGTATGGCGTCAGATCTGTAACTAAAATATTTTCCTATTTTAACGAAAAACGTTTCTCTTTAAAACAAGACATAGGTTTCCATCTTTCTTGTTCATTGAAATATCTGGCAACCTATTATTACTTCCACATCATAAGCAAAAGAGGGCAAAAGGCAACTACCAAAGTATTATTATTAACTAATCTAAACATTATGGACACCTTAGTATTATGACGTCAAAAACTTCAACTTTGACAAATGTCAAAATTCCCCAAATTTTCGTTTCAGTTGCCAGTATGAAACTATAAATTAAGACTTTCGTTTTAAATATTAGTAAAAATTTTAACAAGTATGAAATATAACATAATAAGTTTTAAAAATACTATTATCATCCGCATACCAAGATATTTTAAAAACCAGAAGCCACACAAAATAGATATTAGATGCCTATTAGTATCTATTTATATAAGTGTATATGTACATTTATAAGTTAGGTCTAAAAAAAATAATTTTCCTAGAAAAAAAAAATATCTTCAGATTTCGCTTTTCTCGCAATTATCGGAGGGCATTGAACAAAATTGTACGTCAAAAAATTTTCGAAGAAAGTTATTACGAAGTACGTAAATTAAATATACTTAATTAATTACTTTCTAAAAAAAATTTTTCTTACCTTTCTTATTCGGTACACAATTTCCGTGCAATGGGAAAATCCTCATAAATGGTAACCCCAATTTGAGTAATAAAATTTGCTAAAGGATGCATTCATTATAAACGATCATAAATGATTTATAGGTGCGATCAAAATACAACTTGAACTTTATTTTCAATAGTCATTTTCTATTTTTCAAGTACTTTTAGAAAAATTATGAAGTAGTTATAAAATGCTGCTTTAATAAGAGTATCGATATTTATGGTTCATATCACAAGTACTTTTCCTGGCCCAGGATGGGCATCATCCTTTTGATAATGAGTAGCGAATATGTTAATACTGATATTCTGAAACGGTTACCGATATCGGTATTGATATAAAATATCGGTTAGATAGCCGTTACCAGAAATTGCCAATGAATTAAATGTACTGGCTGACCTCTCAATATTCACGTTATCTCTTTTTTGGACTTTGGGATTCGCTAAGAAAGAGAAAGAAGGCATAATTGTTTTTAGTTGTCAACCAAATCAACGCAATTCGCCGCGCTTCGGCATGGCTGCTAGACATGTATAACACAGTGCTGCGCGGCGCAATTGCGCCATCACACTTTACTGAGCTGACACCATTGACACAGCTGGCGCACGATACAATTGCGCAATGGCGCATTTGAGTTGGTAGAATTACTTCAAGATGGTGTCACGTAGCGGCGTATGTAGTAGCGCAAGACGCGCAAGAGCGGTTAATGAACAACCACTTCATATCTCCAATGTTAAGTCTGTGTTAAGTTTAATAAGTAATAATAATAACGTATACAACACAACAACGTCTAGGCCCCAAACTAAGCATTAGCTTGTGTTTTGAGTACCAAGCAAAGACACCACATGCATATAATCACAGCATATAATAACCAAGACCCGGCACCAGTATCAATAGATATTCATAGGATATAGGGAGGGTCGAAAGCATGGAAATGATTGCTACTTTTAATTCATTTTCATTTGATAAAATGACTAATTTTTTTCACAGTGATTTCACCTGTGAAATTGCACAGACAGTGATTTTCAAACTCCACGAGCTTTTAACATTCGTAATATGCTATCAATCACTCAACCAACATCAATCACTCAATCCATATCAATCACTCAGTCAATATCCATCAATCAAATCAATATTACAAAATATACCATTTGCTATTAAAAGTTTAATTTGAAATATGAGTTAAATGATTATGACCACATAACGGCCAATTTTTTCAATTTTGACAACAGATTCGTGATCGGAGTCCATGCACATTTTTAGATATCGATTTTGAAAGCAATTTTTAGTGACTAAACAGTCACATTTACACAAGTCATACCGGACATTTTGAAAAAAAATAGAAAACTTATATTCAAATAGACTAACAAGTCTAAAACAAGACTAAACATCCAACGATAATTTTACATTAATCGCAGCACACATACAATACTTAAACTACGTAATTGCGACACAATCGCCCTTCACGACTCCCGAGCTACAAGTGAAATCACATTGAAAATATTGAAACTGTGAAAGAGAGAAATCACAATGAAACTGTGAAAAAGTTAAATTTCATCCAAAACGATGAAATGCGCATGGTCGGCGATTTCGTTGAGTATTATTTGTAGCAGAAGTAGCACGTAGCAGACCATGTGAAAGAAAGTAGCAGGTGCGACGTATGATTACGCATTTCATGTGATTTTTCACATGCTACTTGTGAAATGTTCCAAGCTCGCTACCCACTAGACTAAGCGGTCGTCATCAATTAGTGTTCAGTTTTATGTTTCACTATTTACTACTTATTGGTGAGATCCTAAGCCTGTAAATGAGTAGGAAAAAAATTAATTTTTTTGAATCATAAATCTGAAATATAGTAATCTATTACCTATATTAATGATGCACTACAATGGTCTAATATTTACACTTAGTTAAATAGGTAGGTACCTACTTCATAAATTATTATTTATGATGCAGATACCTAACTTAGTTAAAATCTTTAGGTAAAATCATCGATATCATTTGTGTAATAGCTTAGGTACCTACTAAAATTTTTTGTTTAGTTATTCATTTTAGAATTACATTGCTTATATATAATAGTAAACGTGTCCTTCAGAGCTAAGCGATAAGAGACCAAAGAAATATCAAGGTGAATAGTGAATAAGTAAATATATGTACTGAACTAAGCGAGCAACTGAATAAATAAGGGAATTAATTGTTAAGGTGAATAAGTTCGTTGTAGTGACTCTAAATATGGGCACCCACTAACGTCCTTGTTACTTTTATGTTTTTAATTCGTTTTCAAGGTCAAATTTCTAGGACTTCGAAATTTCTTCGGACAGCTCATTCCAGTTGTACGAAGTACTTACTAGCAGTGGTGGACAATATAGCATAAAGCATAGTTTAAAACGTGTTCTTTAAGCCCAATGGATTTAGCATATATATTGGTTGACTCTTGGTGCTATTAAATAGCATGACGCGATCCCGCAGTCCCGCCTTACCGATAGAGCGATGCGATCAGCACAACGAAACACGTCCTACAACGAACGCGCTTACGCGGCGACTGATCTGTGCGACTGATTAGCAAATTTAGCAATTTAGCATTAGCATAGCATTAGCGCAGCCATAGATAAGTAAGCGCAGCTGTCGGTCGACAGCATGTGACCGCCGCCTAACGTAACGAACGATTCTCGCGCTAAGGGCTAAGCATTCCCTCGTCTTATGCTAAAGCATAGCATATTAATAAACATGCTAAAATAATATAGTTTATAGTCTGAAGCATGTTTTTAAAATATAGCAGATTTTTACACCACTGCTTACTAGTTCCATGCGCAATACAGACATCGTGCAGAATGTCTATGCGTGCAGACAACTTGTTAAAAAAATTGACAACTGTGGACAACAACTGTTTAAAATTTTAGATGTTTTAGATCCCGTTCCCGATCATAAATTAACCGGCTTTAAATCATTAATTGTATGTTACAATGAAATCACTATTGTTTAGTTTGCTTGTAACGTTTGTATTTGCTGGATATATTATAAATACTATATGGACTTTAGTAGAAATTTTTGTCCCCCCTGAGTGTAGTCGTGGCGAAAGATGTTTTAGTTCATATCTTGCTTCTAAACCCGTTCAACATCTGTTAATATATACTTCTGTACATGAGCATGATCATGTCGATAGTTATTCTTCCAAGTCGTTTACCAAAGTTTACACTGCTTTAAAGTTTGATTACTACAATCCGACGACTTTGTGAGTATTGTGGTATTATCTTAAAGTATTATTCAATATTTCAACTAAATAAACATCGTTTGATGATGTATATATATAAAGCTTAGGTAGTAGATATTGAACATTTTGTAATATAGGTCCCTATTTGTAACAAAATATTTAACAACTTAACCACAAATTAAAAGGTACGAGTTTCGAAAACTACCACCCTAATATAGTATTAATATTTTAGAGGAGGGTGGGGTGGCATGGGACTCAGAATTTTCAGAAATGCGGAAAAATATAAAATAAAATACGAAAATAAAAAAATATGCTGTAATAAAGGCATTAGTCATTAAAATATTTTAAACGACCAATAAATCACTTTTACAATGTTTACTTTCTAGGTGGCTCGTCATTCTGCACTGCTTCTCTCTGCATTGATGTAAACAAACTAAGCCTAACTAAATCTATCAATTTAAAAATGTTTGACCAAACTATCTCTGCAGAATTTTTGATTGAATCAAAGAGCTTTGTCACATTTTCCTCATTAACTACCTTGAACAACAGATATTTAAATAAGTAGATATCAAAAGGGTGGTAGTTTTGGAAACCCAACTCAATAAATTTTATTATTATACAATGCTGTATGTATGCATGTTTCTTACATTTTTAATAGTTCTTTATTTTAATAATTGAAAGCCCTTAAATATGTTTTATTTTATTTAAGCATTATTTTGTCCTTTTCTATTTACAAGATTTAGTATTTTATCTCTGAAGAAAATAAATTCTTGCTATACTCCATACTCCACAGTGAAGTCAGCGTGAAATTGCCACAAAAGACACGTGACAATGGAACATTTTTTATGCATGCTGTACTACTTGATGACTCTCGACTATATAAGGAATTCAATGAAATTCGTCGTACGGAGTCAATGCATACATTACCTTTGATCACATATACAGAACCTCAAACTGCCACATTCAACCTACTTAACCAACAAGTAAGTAGATCTTATGTTTCATTATTGTATTTTTATTATTGAAGAACCAGCTAGCAGTGTGACATCACTTTTTTTTGAGTTGCTTTGGGCTTTACTAATATTAATTTTTGTCAGATCCTTATGATTATCTCTTGGCATCATATCTCCTTCAGCCCCTCTTGTTTTCATTTTTTTTTTCTCGTATGCTCTTGTTGGTAATTTTGCTACCAGTCTTGTTTCTGCTCTTTGTTCTGTTCCCAAACCAGACCATTTTCATAGTAGGTAATACTATTCCTGCTTTTATCTCCATTTATATACTAGCCCAAATCTGGCATTATGTCTTTATTAAGGAACCTTTGTATGCATGTATTTATGTAGATGGTGTTATTAATGATGTGGCATTTATATTAACAATTGGTTTTTTATTCTCACTAGAGACATTAAACATTTTTTTAAACGCTTGGTGAAGTCCAGGCTGTATATTTTCTAAACATTAACTACTATATATACATTTTTCTTTCATTCATTCTAATAGAGATTTGATTGATATACACATTTTATATTTATTATACACTAGCAACCCGCCCCGGCTTCGCACAAGTAGCAAAGCTTATATGCCGTAGTGTTTTTTCTGTTGTAGTGTTGTATCAGCTTGTTGTGTCGGACATGTAGATTAGATTTAATTAGATTTTAATGTAATATAAGTTCATTCTACTTTGAGTACTTTAATGTATTTTATTTTCAATTCTGTAAATATTTCAAGAAGTAAAAAATATGTACATAAAAACAAACTAAAATAGTTTTTTGTATACAATATTAATAACTTCTGTTTAATTACATCACGCGTGTCTCTTTGGTTGGTATGTATGTGACCGTTGGAATTTATTTTGTCGCGCGATAGATTTAGTTTTCCAATAACTGCTAAGATATTAATTTAAATTGAATGGTGTGAAAGGAAATTATGATATGCAAGAAATGCTTAACATATCTAACATATTTAATTTGATAAGGATTAATTTGGTATCTATGTAAATACCTTTCCAATTACCACATCATATGTAACCTTTTTTTTAAACATTATAATAGATGTAGTAAGTTATCCTTAAAAGAGATAGACAATCATCACGCACTTTTCTTTAGCCCTATAAATGAGGAAGAATTTCTCCATACATTGTATTGTTATATCTCAAAGAGATTAGGCAGCGTTTTTGAGGAAAACTCCCAGTTGGCTTGATTTTATGACATCATTTACAATCATCGTTATATTTCAACCAATTTACAAGAAACATTAATGAATTATACACATAAACCTTTCTCTTGAATCACTCTGTTCGTCAGAGACACACCATATGAAAATTTGTTCAGAAGTTTTTAAACTTATCGTGTTTAGACAGACAGACATACGTGGCAGGAGGACTTTATTTTTATAATAAGTAGTAGCTAATTTTGTAAACATTTCTGGTATACAATGAGTCAAATTAATTTCCTAAAAACTGAGGAGTTACAAAATAATAAAGCGAACATTATTCTATCGCCATTAAATAGCGGAGTGAATTTAGAAGATTTTTTATTCTTGTATTTAAACACTACATTTACATACAGATCATGTCAAATATCTTGTTTCCTCTGAAATAGACGAGGGTGTGATTTTGTGTGGGTTCAAGGTTTGCTGTCGCCTGTATTTTTCCTACTATGAACTTAGTCGCTTCGATTTCAGTGTGAATGAAAAAGATGTGAGCTGTGAAACAGTATTCCTTTACATATTAGCAATTACTTTGGTTTAAAAATTAACCAGAGTTTAGAATTAAATTACTCATTAACTGGTTCTTTGAATAATTTTTCAGGCTAATGAAGCAAAGGAACCATTAACAGAGAATATCAGACCCTATTCACACATATCAACATATGTACCATTGTCTATCCTGACCGATGATCTAAATCTTCCAGCCAACAAAATACCTGGAGAACTTTATCCATATATAAGGTACTTTAGTTTAATTTTTCCAAATTCTCTTGTCAATAGTAAAACACAAATTTGTTTGAAGTGATCTGAAAATGTTTTATTTTTAAATAAAAATAAAACACGAGTAAGCCTGATACCTCTCCATTTCTTGTTATTGATGTTTCTGCATATAAACTTAAATAATATTATCACTTCACATGGAATATATTGTGTAACCATATTTGAAATTAATAAGTATATACATTTAAATTTTAATTGTAGATTACGCGGAAATAGATTTCTGCCAATTCTCCAGCACAATGTTTTGAAATCAAGACTATCAAGTCTCCAACTGTTGAACAGTAGTACTACTGAAGTGAATTTAACAGTGGCTGTGTCTCCTACTACCTATGGCTCTCTGCGTCTGGCCCTGCATGTGCGCCTCGCTTTACAACACCTGCGTGCACTAGGGTTCAGTGAGAAAGATGTTGATGATGTTAAAGGGATTTTTGCAGATACCAATCTCTATTTGTTGTCTGCTACAGTGCTGATTGCCAGTTTTCATGTAAGCTAATGTGTTCAAAATATTTCTGATTTTAACATAATATTTATAATTGAATGTGATTTGTTCCACAGCTATTATTTGACTTCCTCGCTTTCAAGAACGACGTATCGTTTTGGCGA
Source organism: Luffia ferchaultella (assembly GCA_949709985.1). Taxonomy (NCBI): domain Eukaryota; kingdom Metazoa; phylum Arthropoda; class Insecta; order Lepidoptera; family Psychidae; genus Luffia; species Luffia ferchaultella. The sequence continues at coordinate 13,857,373 of OX453240.1, read as the reverse complement.
CGTAAACGATCTTTGGCGGGGCTTTCCGCGCGCACGGTCTTTTGGCGCGCCTTTTCGCAGTTTGTGATATTCCTGTATCTGTTAGACGAACAGACCTCCTTATTGGTGCTGGTGCCAGCTAGTATTAGTGCTCTCATTGAGGTATTATTTGCTGATTTAATTTACAATATAATTACCAATCATTAATATTAATTTTTGTTTTAACACTTAATATTTTTATTGTACAGCAGATACATATCTAATCAGCAGAGAATTTAAAATGCCTTGGTTAAATTCACATAGCAGTAATTTATCTTACATATGTTGTCCAAGTTTGGGTGTCCTGAATATGCGCCACATTCAGGATAATATTAGCAAAAATTCAATATTCAATCTTAATATTTGAACTCGCGAGTTATTATATTATTATATAAATATTAGATATTTGCAACACCATCCATGATATACGATATTTTTGTTTTAGATTCTTTATAAGAAATCCCTTATACTAGGGGATATTTGAAAAAAAGTTATTATTATTACAGTGATACCACTAGTGTAGAAGAATTATTCAAGCTACCCATCCAAAGTTTTTAAAATGAGCAGCATGTGTTATGAAAGCTGACTTTTACACGCGTAGTGTATTATTTCGAACCTGTTTGATTCTGTTGTAGGAATAAAAACTAAAAACAATTGAGGTGTGACGAGCAGAGGAACTATTTCCCATTTCCCTATTAGTTTTGTCATGACCTCACTTGTTATTGCCTAACAATTTGTGAGATAAATGACTACACGTGTGAGAGCCAGCGTTTTTGTGTGTTTATTGTTTTGATTGTTTTAATGTTTTGATTTCACCTCTGATTCATGGAATAGGTATGGAAGGTGACCAAAGTGCTGCACTTGCGCGTGGCTATTACGAAATGGAAGTTACGCGTATGGCGAGATCGCGGGCCGGATGCGGGCGAGCGCAGCACAGCGCGCGCCGACGCCGAAGCTATGCGCTATTTGTCTATGCTGCTTTACCCGCTCTGTTTTGCCGGAGCAGTTTATTCACTAGTCTACGAACCACACAAAAGGTGCCTGTTTGTGACATACTAAAACTATTTCTGTAAATATTTTTTTTAAATTTTAAGGTATGCTTTGTTGAATAGTGATTTTAATATATTAGTGTAGACAGTGAATAGCACTACTATATACACTTATATGATAAAGAGTAAAGTTCGTAAGTTTGGATGCAAATGACAAAGTTTAAAATTTTTTTAAGTAACTGGAATAATTTTATAGTACCTTTAATTGTCATATCATACACCCTTGTGCTACATAGTTTAACAAAGAACTGTAAAAAAAACTACATTTTATTAGTAAACTTCAGTTTATTTATAAATAAGCTTTTCAAAAAAAGTTTAATTTTAAATAAGAACTACGCATTTTCCCTGTTGTATAACACTTGTTACCGATTTATACATGGACATTATTCTTGTGAATATTTCTATTGCAGTTGGTACTCGTGGGCGCTGCACAGCGTGGTGAACGGGGTGTACGCGTTCGGGTTCCTATTCATGCTGCCGCAACTTTTTGTGAACTACCGGTTGCGGTCGGTGGCCGCGTTGCCGTGGCGAGCCTTCATGTACAAAGCTTTTAACACCTTTATTGATGACATTTTCGCGTTCGTCATTACGATGCCCACCGCACATCGCGTTGCTTGCTTCAGAGACGACCTCGTCTTCCTCGTGTATCTCTATCAGAGATGGTAAGTTTTTAATTATACGGGAGAATTTATTCATCACTCGCCAAACTTTTCTAGGCATTAATATTGATTGATCAATTTTAAAATCGGACAAGATGATGTTCATCATTTCGAAATGGATAGGTTAGGTGTTTTTGTTTTTATATTGCTTGAAATTAAAAACACTTGTTTATTTAAAGGTGTTGGACTTTATTAACGGTTTCATCATCATCAATCATACTGCCTACCACACATAAAGCATTATGCATAATGTTCGGGCAATGTGATATTTTTAGTAATATTCATTTTCTCCTGTCAATTTAGACATTTTTTATATTGTCCAGGTCTTATACAGAATGTCCGATTATTCATTTAGTCCATAACATAAATGTACACCCACAGAGATTGAAAACTTCAAATCAAGTTATCAATAATTTTGTAATAATACTTCAAGAAGTTATAATGGTATCAGGAATAGGTCAATGCTCAATCGATGCTTGATCTATTGTCAGTTGCAATGTGACCACATTTTTTTAAATGATTCTACTAGGATAAACAGTCAAATTCTACTAAAATCTACTAAGTCTTTATCATAAAAGTACCATAAATCTACTAGCAAAGAAAGGCAAAACTAAAATGCATTTCTGTTCAAAATTATTGCCTGATACGTTATATGAGATTGCTGTAGCTTTTTTACGTTTGTTTATCTGTATATAAAAAAAGGGGACTCGGCACCCATCAGTTTAAAAAAATCTTCATGGGAAATACACAAATCTGAGTAGTTCCAGAATATCCTGTCAAACGTCCGTGATGTTTTATTGCGTTACTAAGTACGTTCTTTTATTTACGCTAATCTAAGAAGTATTTTAGAATTGCAGGCTTTACACTGAACACTATAAATTATCACCCTGGGATTTATACAGTCACGCTCAAAATAGTTAATTTTGTTTCCATTCACAACGCTATTTTTGAACTTTTGTTTATAGTTATATAGTTTGTAGTAGTTGTAACTGTCCTGTCTTGTTTTCCTTGAACACATTTCCGACATTATAAGTGATAAGGCATAATATTTCACTTAACTTTAATTCACTAATACATAGATATAACTCACACACAAGATCTACAGGATTGAAAACAGACGGAGAATCCCTAAATAATACACAATAAATCCGAGTTGCCAGTTTCATAAACCCAAATCTTCTAAACTACCAAAATCTATTAAATAATTTTTGTGTACTTAAATTTGTTAATCTAGGCCTCAAATCTACTAAAAAAGTAGAAATCTACTGAATGTGGCTACGCTGGTCAGTTGATAAATGTTGATATAATGAGGTGTGTCCCGCAAAACTTTTGTGGATGGCGCTTTCGGCGAAGGTACCTTCTTTACAAATCGTGACATTTATATTTTGTAAATATATTTTACTTTGCGGTAATAACGTATTCAACGCTATCAGTGACTCAATCAAAATACATATGCGGAAAGCATCACTGAATGGGAAAAAAAGTTGATTTCATAGCGAGGTGAGCAAGAGATTGTATTAAATAATGTCACGTCGAATTTAATTTTTTTACTAATCTTACATATTATATCGTGATTTCTATTCTTTTGTATTTGTTTGCTGTAGATTGGAGTGTTATAACCGCAATTATAAGTTTGGTGTTATAGCAGAAGACCATTTATATGATGACAAATATCTTACATTTGTCGATAAAATATGTTTACAGCATAACCTCGACAAAGCTGTTGATTTTCTGTTTTTTGTCTTTAAAGCTTTTTCCCAAAGCTTATTGCGTTTTTTTGTCTGTTGGAAAACGATGGACTTCTCATTTTACTTATAAAAGCTGCACACTGCGGCCCTACCCAATATTGAGTATTTGTTTAAAAAAATTCCGACCTTTGCATGAAACTGACAGTTGATTGAGCATCCTCGCTCATGTGCCACCTGGCGAGAGAAAAGGCTGGTGATACACCCCATAACATCTTCAGGGATTCATGTACCTTACCAGTGTGATATCAAATTACTACTTTGCAATCACTGTTTCAGGTTATACCCAGTTGATACGACGCGCATGGATAGCGCAACGAGTATGGACGAGAATCCAGAAGAAACGGAGACGGACAAATTGAAAGCAGAATAATTAAAATTTATGAAGACTTTTCTAGACTTAATTTTATTGATATGAGGCTACGAAGCGGTGCTATTTATTTTGTTTTCTTTAATCTTAGTAAAATTATTCTGTGTGGTTCATATACTTTCATAGAGATAGCGAAGCTCCCCGGCACCTCCCTATTACAGTCTCGGTTCGCGTTGACATTTACTGTACGAGACGAAACGCTCCATTTAGCGGGAGGGTGAGACGCGTTTGCGGGGGAAGCGTCTACACAATTTCATACTTACACATGTTAAGTTACACCTCTCAACGTTGTTTTTTGTGTTTTTACAACATTTCACTGCATAATTCGGCGTTTTCGCGATGCAACACTTGCTAACGGGCATTTGCCGACTTACGACCGGTGGTAGCATACATTACTAACGGGGTGTATAAGCGGCCGCCCTGTCGGTAGAGTGCTGTGGTTCTAGTGGGGAGCGGGGCGGACGCGTTTCGCTACTTCTATGTAAACTTCACATAATGTCCTTATAAATAAATCAATTGTATATAGAATAATCGAAACAATAGTTAAGTTTTATCCTAATTTTTTTCACATAATTAAAAATTATGGCGGATCGGAATACAACGCTATAAGCGTGCTTGCGCAGGTACAGTCATATACCCCTCGCTCCACTGCGTCCCGCTACACCTAAAACTGGTTACTGCGGCGCGACTTGTGCCTATGTTCACATCCGCCATAAAGTTTGATTCGAACTGTAATAGGGGTTTAAGCATGAAATTGCATTCTTGCTACTGGCACTACAATTTAAAACAAATCTGTACGGCGAAAATTTTTATGTTCTTAATTTGGATCATTTTTCAAATAAACTCTCTGTATTCTTAATTCAAAATCAGTAATAAATTTTATTAATTTTATTGCTTATAAATTGTTTTGACAATTGCGTTTGAACTTACACATGGACAATCGAAAATTTTAGTACTCGTTCTGTGGTGGCACTGACGCAGCGATTCAGCTTCATTCTGATCTGATTCAACATCAATGGTGTGTTGGAAGGAAACAGGACCAGTGTTTAGTTTAGTCAGCTTCGTAGTGGAAATGACTTGCGAAATGAACCGAGAGTTCTATTCGCGCGGAATTCCAAAATTGCCAAACAAAAGTTAAAAAATTGGGTACTACTGATCACATGAATTGATGACCTGCACGAAAATTAATCGACACCGAAATGAAGGGATTTGGACGAAATTGTAACGTGCAATAAAAAACCGATTGTTTACCATACCCACAAGCAAAATATCTAATAGTACCTAGGGTAAACATCAAACCCACAGACAGGTAATGGTGACTCTTTGGGGGTCTAGCCTAGTCGTGGTGTTATCTACTAAAACTTCCTTAGATCCAGAGTATCAATAACAGCTGAGGTGAGGAAATACCGTTCACCATTATTGCTTCACGATAATGAAAGACCTCATGTTGCACAAGGAACCGTTTCAGTGCTACAAGAGTTATACTTGGGTTTCTGAATATAACTCCTGTAGTGTTGAAACGGTTCATCGTACTCCATTTTTTCGAGACTGAGCCGCTACCGATAATATTTCCGCAATTTGGACAATTTTAAGGAAAAAAATTTACTAAGAAACAATTAACGAACTTTCTTGAGTCTTGTTTTTCAGAATTCTAACGTAAAGGCATTCATGATCTCCCTATGAGATAGCAGAAATGAATATAGAAAATGCGTAATCATTTTGATTACATAAATACTATACTCTTAGTAATTTAGTTTAATTTTTTCTTATACCAATTAGCAATTTCATACTTCGACCCCTAATATGTCAATTACAAGCAGTTTTTTGCTTGTGCGTGTTTGTGTATGAAGGGATAATATGGAAAATTATTGTGTAAGTGTTAAATTTAATATTTATTTCCTAGAATATTATAGATGTGTAAAAAGAGAGGCACACTTGTTGAATGTTAAGACAGAAAATGACAGAATTGATTTTTTTTTGGCTGGAATAATTTCGAAATATTAGTAAAATTTATTAGCTCGATCCATCTTAGACTGCCAAAGTACCAAAAAAGAGAGGTATGTTTCTAAATTTAGATTTTTTAGAGTACTTAAACAATCTGTTGTAAATGAAAGAGGTACAGTTCATGTACGAAGGGAAACTGATGTATGCGTAAAACACTATTGTACGCGTTTCTTTAATAATAATCATCCCATATAAAATAATTTCCTTACAGCTTTGATATGTTTTTATTTTAATTTGTTTTCTTTAAAGAACTTTTTCCCACAATTTTCTATGTACAAGTTCCTTCGGAAATACGTGAATTATTGTTTATAAGAAATAGATGCACAATGAGTAATTTTTGTACAGTATAAAAAAACGCTTTTTCTCATAAAATCCTTAGGTATTTGACAGTTATATGTCATACACCTGAACGGCAAATATCAGTTTTTATCCCCATTTACTTGGATTGATGCAACTAATCAGCATAATATATGGCATTCAGCATAGTTTTATTTTTTTTTTGTAAATCTATCAATATAATATCCCTTCAACATCGCATAATAGAGTTGCCATTAGTTTTCCTGCCTATGAACTCATTTTAAACCTTTGAGGTGGATTCTCCGTGGTGGATCGGGCCAATGCCCATTAACCTAACTTATTATTACGTAACTATAAGTTATGTCAAACTGATACGTATGTCTCTGAAAATAGCGTCTATTTTGAAAATTATCAGTAAATAATATTTGCAAGAAAGTGTTGTTTTTTAAATATATAATAAAACATACACGTGGCGCCATTTTTATATGTTATACTGTTGCATTTGAATGTTTTTATTTCAAACCATACGTATTTTCTGAAATGATACATGTCACTTATCTGAAAGCTTATTATTTTCAATATATTTATTTTTTTATAGTGGTTTATTGAAAACCGTTGTAGTTATTGCGCCATCTGTAGTAATGTGTAACAACTAATTCTATTTTATATCAATTCTCTGTATTTACTGGACATTTGATATTTTCCGTCACAATTTCACTACTTATTTTATTGTTTATCAAACCCAGTTGAATAGAAAATCACAAAAATACATTTATAATTTTTTGTAAAGTGAATTATTTTTAAGCTTCAACGATATACGATTTCAACTCCAGGACATTGTGTGTTCTGCCTCAACTCTATCCAATGAAGCTAAACTTGATAGAGGACGTCTCTTTTGAAGAGTTGCGCACTAACAACGTATACATACATTCCGATCTAGGTTCGCTACGCTCCGCGACCAACACATCTTTCGTTGTTATTTTTTATTACAGTATAAAAGAACTATAGAAACAAATTCACATATCTAACTCTTATTCCCCTAAATAAGGATAATATACAAGGAGTCCGATGTTAGTATGTTCCGGTGTGTGATTCTGTTCTGAATGCCTATTGTCTCAGCTATTTTACTACCTCAAAGTTAGGAAGTGCACGTATGCATGGATCTTGTATAGTACTTTCTCAACAATTATTTCCATGTTACATCTGAAACTGAAAGGGACAGTAGGGTTGTGCTTTGGTCGTATATATATATGTAAGATATACGTTAAAAACAGCTAAGGACAAACGTGTCACTTTTTCATCATGAGGCAGATTTCATCGTTTACGTGTTTATTAATAGCGGGGACACTTTCATATTATAGCGTTAGTGACGGTTTTGGTGACGAAGTTTATATTACACCGCTTCACTATACAAAAGTAGTGCCTACTTCTTATGTGAAAAAAATATTAGTATAAAATTATATATCTTTATGACACGTATTTATTAGTCCATTTCTTTATTTTTTTTTGTATTTATCGAAATGTTTCCGCATGTTTCCTTTACCGCCTAAAGTTTTATAGGCATGCGTCACTGAGGCTTTTAGTATTGCTGTTTAAGAAGACATTCCATATACGAAAAATTCCATCCATTACCTCTCTCTATATCCGCGCTTGTCTATATATATTGTATTTATAACTTTTAACAAAAATTTTCGAAATTTTGATTTTATGATCTTTAATGACCACTCTGTTTGAAAGTTTTTACTTAAAAAAATTATGTATAGATAGATTACACTGAAATTGTTCATTATGGTAATTATTTATTTTTCTATATTTTAGGATGTTGTACATTTTCCTACATACTAATGTGATTTAGCGAGTTGTGTGTACATTCGGTTTAATAAATACAATAGTAAATCTGTAGTGTTGAATTGAAAGCATTTATACAATTTATTAGGCAATCAAATTTTTTAATTAGGGTGAGAATAATGTATAAAATTAGATTTAATTATTTATGAAATTAACGTAAAGTTGATATATTTTAAAATATTGTTGACTGCTTAATTTTTTTTTTATTATGAATTATAAATTTATTTTATGAGTTTTATGAAGACCGCAGTCTACAAATTACTATGTAAATCCGAATGCATTGTGCATTCATCCATGAATATTAAAAAAATAAATTATTTTATGCTGAATGACTAAAATTTGTTTTTGGTGGTATATTTATCTATTATTAATGTTTTTTTGGTGTTATTTTGTGATGTAATTTGAGACATCACAAAGTAACACCTATTGATATTTTTACATGAGATATTAAATATTTTTTTTCTATTTCGATAGTAGTTTAATTTTTTTGATTTATTAATAGGTACATAATAAGTAAAGTACTTAAACTAAGTAACTAGTTTTTCATTGACGTAAATAGACGTTTCAGGACATTGGAACTTTCTGACATTTAAAAATTTTCTGTCTTTCATATCATTTTTTTTATCTACGCATTGTAATTGCTTTGAAATGTTTCTAAAAACGATACAAATAAAATGTAATTCAATACAAACTACCGCGAAAACATAGTAAACTGTGGTCCCTTGAAACTGTAAAAAAATCAGGCTTCTAATTCAACGTGAATTTAACGCAATAAAAAATTATAGTTTAAAAAAAACTAAAAAAAACACGTTTCAATAGCAAACTGAATTAAAAAGCAGAAAATAATCTCTAGTATAAGGATAAAGTGAAATATTTATAACAACTGACATCGAACACCCCACGCTTTTTCACAATAACATTAATTTTCTCGTTTATCAGTTTGCTATTGAAGCGTATTTTTTTTTAGTTTTTTTTTAAACTATAATTTATTTTTTCATATTTAGTTTTAAAAGTTTTTAAACTACGTTTAGTCAAAATTCACAAAAGTACATTTGTAATTCACAATTACCTATAAAACGATGAAGTCACATCATCATCATCAGCCCGTGTCTTTCCACTGCAGGATATAGGCCTCTCCCAAGGCTCGCCACCACACACGGTCCTCCGCCTTCCGCATCCAATTACCTCCGGTATGGTGCTTCAGGTCATCAGTCCACCTGGTCGGGGGGCGTCCAACGCTTCGCTTCCCAATACGTGGCCTCCACTCGAGAACCCCTCTACCCCATCGGTTGTCGGTTCTTCGGCAAATGTGATCGGCCCATTGCCACTTCAGCTTGCTAATCACTTCGGCTATGTCGACAACTTTAGTTCTTTGACGGATTTCAGTATTCCTGCTTTTGTCCATCAAGGAAATACCGAGCATAGCCCGCTCCATAGCGCGCTGAGCGACTTAAAATTTGTGGACCAGTCCTGCCGTGAGAGTTCATGTTTCGGCACCGTATGTCATTGTAGGCAGGACGCATTGGTTGAAGACCTTGGTCTTCAGACATTGTGGTAGTGGCGACGAGAGCAGACGACGGAGCTTCCCGAAAGCAGCCCAGCCCAGCTGAATCTTCGGTCGGCCTCTTTGTTGAAGTTGTGTTTGCCTAACTGGACAGTCTGTCCTAGATAGACATAGTCTTGCACAACTTCAAGAGTCGCACCCTCTACGGTTACCGGTCTCGTTAGAAAATGTTCGTTGAACATGACTTTCGTCTTGTCCAAATTCATCCCGAGTCCCACCCGCCGAGCGGCGGCATTGAGGCCGTTTACCATTCCACTGAGCTTCTCCAGCGACTCTGCCATGATGACTATGTCGTCAGCAAAGCGGAGATGAGAGATGTATTCGCCGTTGACATTGATGCCACGATATTTCCAGTCCAGCGTCTTGCAAACATCTTCCAATGCGTTGGTGAACAGTTTCGGGGATATCACATCTCCCTGTCGCACTCCTCTTCGCAATTGGATAGGTTTCGTCCGCTGGTCCTGAACCTGGACAGTCATTGTCGCGGTTTCGTACAGACATCTCAATACCTCAATGTAGCGACAGTCGATTCGGCATCGCTGCAAAGATCCCAGAACAGCCCAGGTCTCGACGGAGTCAAAGGCCTTCTCGTAGTCCACGAAGGCTAGGCATAGAGGTGCTGTAACCTTTTCGAAACCCGGCCTGCTCAGGGGGCTGAAATTCATAAAATCTTTGGGCGAGGCGATTGGTGATGACTCTCGAGAACAGCTTGTACACGTGGCTGAGGATTGAGATCGGTCTATAATTCTTAAGAAGCGTTTTGTCTCCTTTTTTGAAGAATAAGATGACCGTACTCTCACTCCATGCATCCGGTGTGACACCGCTATGTATGACAGTGTTAAATAACTTCTGTAGCTTTTTCAGGACTGGTGTCCCGCCTGCTTTCAGAAGCTCTGTCGTGATACCATCAGCGCCGGGTGCTTTGCCTTTTTTAAGCTGTCTGAGAGCTAATCTGACCTCGCCCAGACTGACACTGGGAATGTCATCTGTGGAGTGCCGGGTTAGTGGAGCTCTCCGATCGCTGCCGTCACGGGCTGCAGGGGGAGGTGCATGTGTGGCGTAAAGTCTTTTGTAAAATGTCTCCATCTCAGCGAGTATCTCTGTTCTCGAGTAGACTATTTTGTTGTTGCTAGTCTTGAGGTTCGTCAGCTGACTTCGACCAAGTTGCTGAATGAAAACTTTCGAACCTTTGATATGTTGTTTGTTAAGTCACAAAGTTTCATATCTGTGCTACTAACCACTGAGGAGTGCCTTCATGAGGAGACAATCTTGGCTTCAGCATCAATTCGTGGTAAAAATCATAGTTAACTATCAAAATGCAACGTATATACAAAATTTCGTGTTCGTGCTATTAACCGTTGCGGAGTGCTATCATGAGGAGGCAACCCTGGCTGCAGCGTCAGGTCATAATATATTTATGATTTTAGTGTATTGTCATCGAAGTTACATATTTCAGCCCGATAGCTTCAGTGGAAATAGGTGAAAGTCGCGTTCTAAGATTCCATTACATACAAACAAACAAGCAAACAAACATACAGGTGGAACTAATATAAGCGTGTTAAAAATACGGCCATTTATGCCGCTTATTTTGAAACGTGCTACGTAAATCAAAACCTATAAAATACTTCCCGTTGACCTAGAATTATGAAATTTGGCAAGAAGCAATGTCTTATAGTAGGCAAAAACTGAAGTTTTAGCACAAAAAATATATAAAAAAACAAATATTAATTTCTCAGGAACGCGTGTAATTATCAAGTTGAAATTAATATCAATTACTCAGGTTTATGGTTCCTTGAAGCTATAAAAAATAAATCAATGTTATCAACAGTTATCAAAAAATACGACAATTTATGCCATATATAGGTATTTTGACACTCGCGAGTGAATCAAAACCTATATTAATAGCTACTTCCCGCTTCCCGTTGACGTAGAATCATGAAACGCAAGAAGCAACGGAACAAAAAAAAACGGAAATCGTTAATTTGCATTTTTTACATTTAGGTCATTGGACAGCGGTGGAAAGATCGTTTAACAAAAGTGACCATTTTAGAAATTATGTTCGGAATTATTCAAAAATGTTTAAACGTATGCTTGCGCAATATTTAAAACAAAGATTTAGGGTGAAATAAAAATTGCACGAATAATACAAAAATGATTTGGCAAATAGTGAACAGTGAAGTTGGATAGGTAAAAGCTCGCAATTTTGATAATAAACTAAAAATTAATGATTAGGTTTTAACAACAAGTCTAGAAGTTGCCGGGGCCTTTGTGAAGTTTTTCTCAATTATTCCAGTTTCGACTACCAAGTCCTTAAACTCCTCTCCCGCGCTTGCCTATTCATTACTTTAGGAAAATGGCGAGCCTATAGTGAGTGCATGATGAATTTTAAGCTTTCTCGGATGGACCGTACGGCTATTGTCAAAGCCACCAAATCAGTAGAAATTAAAAATACTGCTGACCTTTATGATCTTTCAGTTACAATTCAGTTAAGCTGTTATTCATAATATTTTTATAATTACCAAATCGACATGTTTCGACCTGCTAACATCTTTAGACATACATAAAAGATTTGCTCTCATCAAAACGACTTATAAAGATTTAGTCTTTAATCAATCAAAAAAGTGCCTTTGACCTCGGACTATTATTACACTGCATTTAAATTCTGACTACCCGCAAATTCATGGTGCGGCGATACTCATGTTCGACACTGTGTCGTCAGCCTCGAGATAGTTATCATTCCATCGGCAAAATAACCGAATACCGAAAGTGTTGAATCCGACCAGGGTTAGGGGACGTTGCTGTGATGTCCGGTACTGGTATAGTTCCAATCAAACTTTATGGCGGATTGGAATACCTACAACGCTTTTTGTGAGCTTACGCAGGTTCAGTCATATGCCCCTCGCTCCACTGCGTCCCGCTGCCCCTAAAACTGGTTACTGCGACGCGACTTGTGCCTATGTTCACATCCGCCATAAAGTTTGATTGGAACCGTATAGTTGGGGAAACCAATCGCTCGCAATGTGAGTACACATTTGTTACCTTCCGAACCATTAGCCATATCGTATAATTTATTAAATTATCTAAACGCATATCAACCAATTATCTATGTTATCATTATATAGATAGGTAATATCAATTTGTAACGGTTTCATACGTGTATGATATTGAATGAAATATGAATAAAAATATATTTAATAAATACGCACATTGGTTCTCAATAGTAAGCAAAAAAGCTTTTAATTTTGTTTCTATATAAGTACTGCCAATACGCGCCACCTATGTAAAAGGCCACCGGCTGTACACACTCGCCTCAAGTAATTTTGTGCAGATTGCATGATGACCACAATGTATCATATGGGTAATATGATACATTGTGGTCATTGATCATGCGCTACAATTACTTTATGTGACATCAAATGAAAGGATAGGTAGATTTTTTACATAACTTCAAAACGTATAGTTGGAAAGATATTGAAGAAAATATAAGGATATAGAGCATCCCAGTTATCTCCGTAAATGCTGATAAAATAAGAAAAACAGCAGTTAATGATGATGACCCTCTGCGCGAGAGTCAGAGCATATGGCAGTACAGATTTACAAACACTGCTTCACAGAGTTCATTCACTAATCGATTTATATTCGTCTATACAAACTATTGGCCGACGACAGTGACTTTATCTCTGGTCGACAATAATAACTTTATCGGTTGAAGCAGGTTCGATGTCGGTTTACTTGTTATTTTACTAATGAAAATATTAGCAACATTAATAACTTTGCCTTGTATTGGTAAATTGTCACAGATGTCTAATTTTACACTCAGTTTTCTATAGTAATTGTGTTAGGGAACGTACCCATATTACGTGACCCATTTCTTTACAATTTTCAAATACAAAACGCTTAAAACACATTTCTTGAAGGCGAGGATCTCGACCTCGTCTCCTATTTTTCTATTTTTTTTTTTATGAAATAGTATGCCATATTTTTCAAGTTGAACAAATTAGTGATATATTTCTAGTGATAACTTAAAAAATGGCGTACCTACTTACAAAATTATAAAGTTAGTGCGTCAGCAGGTCATTCTGTCTGTATTCAGTAAAATTTTGTTGTTGGCTCTGAAGTTGAAGCGATGGGCATCATCGGGACGAAACCGGACATCGTACCTACGTAAAAGCACACCAATGTCTTCTTCAGAGTATCAACATGTTTGGTGCGATCTGTACAATCGCGCACAGCATTATGGGCTATGGGCTAACGCGGATTTTCATTACCTCGTAGCCCGTACCGAATGACGTTCCACGTGGGTCGTACCTACATCCACAAGCTTTGATTTTTCATACCTCCCGTATTGATAAAGATTTTTAAAAAATTCTTAAATTGTCGTAATCAGCTTGTAATACTGTAACACGTACTCCAGCATTAATATGTAATTTTGTTGAAGGAGTCTCGCTATGTTTGATTATATTGTAGAACAAAACTTCGATGGCTCATTTCACTGTGTCGACGTATGGTGGCAAACCGTGAAGATACTAAATCAATTGTGATCATGGCTATTCACAAGATTCGATTAGCAACGAGAAGACTAGATGAGATGATGGTTCGAGAATGGTTTTTGCTAGATGATGAGCTCGTGTTCTTCTTCAGGTTTCACGAGCTACAGGCATACATTGAGAACAGTAATACCGCGTTGCTTAGGAAGTAAAATATTATTTAAGATATTTTGTTAGTAACGGCATTTGCTCACATGTTGAAACCCTGTACTTTATAAAAAAAACAAACAAACCTGGCCTTAACTACACAATCCCGATTCGTTTTCAGCTCGGCTCCAGTTCGATTTCTGCTCGGCTCCAACTTAGTGCCAATTAGGATCCAGCTCGATTGCTACCGGATCTGTATTTAATTAACGCGTAAAAAATAAAAAAAATTAAATGGATAAATATACGGATCCAGCAGGGACCGGGTCGAAGCGGAACAGTCGTCATGTATTCCGGGCTTTGGGGGTGACTTCCATTGGACCTTGTGTACTTATGTATACACGTTAAAAGTTATCTTATTCAGAGTAATTGAAAAACTAAGGTTCAACTTGTACGGGTACGGGCTGCCGTGCATCGTGGGTGCTGGAGGTGCGACGGATATGTTCTGTATAGGCAATGATATTGTGTACCTACAGGCAAATTGACGCACTTGTCCGGTTCAACTGGTATAATAAAGAAACTCGATTGCGAAGGAGTCTCAGAATGAACAACAATTTGAAGACATTAGTAATACATATTTAAATGCTTCTCTGAATACTTATTTCTAAGAAGAATAGCATTTTTCAGATCTTTGTTCGGGTAACAACCTTTTTATATGTTTACTTTCTTGAATAATTCCTGTTTTTCGACTGGCACAGTTAAATATAAATGATTTTTACACTACAATTACAATTACACCTTTATATGAATGATCTATCGTATCCTAATTTCCTATAATAAAATTATCAGATTTATGTAAAGTGAAAGATAATTGCTTCAATGACAAATGTATTAATATTTAATTAGCGTTGTTGTAAATCATGTAAATAAAGCAATAACATTATGGATACTGTTCATGACCATATTCTGAACCTGTATTTTATGTTAAAGGTACAAATAAATTTTTAAATTATCCTTTTATTTTTATTTAAATTATATCAAATATTTTTTAACAACGAACATCTAAATATTAAAAAATAAACGACGTAAAAACTTCGTAAGGTAGGATGAGAAAAGTTATTTAAATTATTCTTATACTTAGTTATTAAAATGTGAAAGTTTTACACGTGGTTTTACAATTGCACGCGACTTCGTATACAGTAATGGCTCTTTAATACGGACAACGTGCGGTATCGGAACATGGTACTAACCATGGAACTAATAAGGTACCTACTAACATACATACCATAGACATATATATACTAGCGTAGGAGACCAACTGACATCTAAACATCGCATGACCGAAACGGAAATGAGTATGTGTGCAAAATTCACATGTGGTTGAGCCAGTTTTAGTGATGTGCATGGGTGTTTTTTATATTATCGATAGCACGTAGTACTTTCATGATAATGTGTCGTTGAAATTACCGCGATATCATAAGTCGAAATCGGCAATCCTATTTATTATTTTGAATCTGCTATACTACATAATTTTTGTTTTGAGTTACTTTTCCTAACTTTTAGTTTTTTAAAATGACAAATCATCAATCAGTCAATTCAAATGCCATTTCCTTTACTCCAATAAAATTTTTTTTTTGTTAATAGTTGATAATAATAAATTTGCAGAAGAAAAGAAAGCGTTTACATCATTATGTAAATTTTAATATTTAGTTGAATACAAGCCAAGTAATAAATAAAACAATATAAATAAACGATTTTTATTTTTAATTATAATACGTCACGTTGCAACGCATAACAACAAAATTTTAACTCTTTGTAAACAAAAAAATGAGAATGTACAAAACGAAAACATTTACAATAGAGAAGTTCATGATGTTCAAAATATACAATTTAACTCGATAGAATTGAAAGATAAACCAAAACTAATAAAACAGTGAAAGTTTTTTTAAATTCGTCAATAAATGACTGAGAAATAAATTATTGATATTTATTAATTTGACGACCGCTTAGCCTAGTGGGTAGCGACCTTGCCTACGAAGCTGGAGGTCCCGGGTTCGAATCCCAGGTCGGGTCAGTATTTATATGATGAATATCGATACTGGTACCGGGTCTTGGTTGTTATATGTATGTGATGTCTTCGCTTGGTACGCAAAACACAAGCTAATGCTTAGTTTGGGGCCACGACGTTGTAATGTGCACGTTATTATTATTATTATGTATTTTCGTGCGGTTTGACTGGTGGATTCTTACTGCCCATGACGTCACATTGTCTACTCGATTGAGTGTCGCGTCGTCTCACTACACCACAAATTATGCCTTGGATGCCTTGGACTAGTCTATAATATCTTTTGTTTCTTTGTGTAATAGGTAATTAAGTTTTATTTGAATATAAAGGAACAAGTTTTTGTAAAAGACAAAGTGATAATTTGCCTAAAATTGATATTTTCACTGTGATGGACTTTTCTTCAAATCCATTTTATATTAGTGCTGAAATAAAGGTTTAGGCTCTAAAGTTGAAGGTCCTGGTGATATATCCCGGTAAACGTACGCTGACACCGATCGCTTGGTCTTCAGATTGACCTGTATAGAAATTACAGTTGGCATAAATGCTCTGACTTTAGATATTAAGTATTATTAGTATATTACTTAATATACTTAGTAAGCACATATGAAAAAAAAAGAAACCCCTAACGGCACAAATTCAGTAGGTATAGATCCTTTCTTCAAAAGTCGTCGGTGATTTAGTTAGACAAAACAGTTATCCGTAAAATGTCTACTGCAAACCAAAGAATGTTTTCGAGGAGTCCCACCTGTTCTATTTAACATTTTTTTCCATTGTTCTATGCTAACCGTGTTTACAGGAAACCTGGATATTATGAAATAGTCATAATTATCAGGAAGCATTTTTTAACACCGCAGTTTCTTGGAGGAAAATGAGGTTAAACTATTGTATACAGTAGTTTTGTCATTCAAAGTTTAATTATTTACGACGTTCATAATCAGAGAACAGATAGAACGTCAGACTTTAAATCATAAATAAATAACGATTATAATTAAATAGAGCATCAGATTTTAAATCATAAATAAATAACGATTAAAATTAATTGTGTATATATCTTATATTTTCATTTGAAAAAGTCTTGTATTTACATATATACCCTATGTGTAGTATATATGTATAGATGTCATACTTTCCCTTACAATGTGCTGCCAGGCTAAATAAACCTCACAATATGTTTAAAAACAGTTAACGACATCATTCCAGTGGAACAGGTGCAATTAGATAATATCAAATTTACAAAATATTTATATTTGAAAATATCGACATATCGATACATTTTGTGCAATCCCTATGCTTCATTGTTTGAATGTAATTTTACACAATATTTTTGTATCGTACACATAATTGTTTAAAATAACAAATTATTTACAAAATAAAGTATTTACCGTATACTACTGATGTATAACCAAGTAAATTTAGGATCGCTTTTTATAAAAATAAGCATTAAGATAACAATATGTTATTGGCAGTACTTACCGGTGAAATGTCTCTTTATTTGGATTATTAACATATGTTACAGTGCAATTTAAAACTGAACACTACACCATTTTTATCACAAGAATTAATTTTTGTAGAATTCAAAACGATTATAACACAAAATAGAAAACAAAGCTGGACCTGATTTTGACAAGTGAGTAAAGAAGACTAAATGTGTTCAAAGAGGTTTTATGTCAGATTTTCTTGCATTTCTTTCTCGCATGTAGGATTTCCGCAAAGAGCTGGATGTCATTCGCACACTGTGTTCCTCTGTTACGCTAGTATATATACCTTTATGATACATACTATGATAGTACCACAGCCTAAGAACTTATAAGTATATTCTATAGACTTGTGCTAGTACTCTCTCTCTCTCTCCTGCCCTTATCCCACTCTAGGTGGGGTCGGCCCAACATGTTTTTTTCTTCCACTCCACTCTGTCACTCGTCAGTTCATCACTCACTCCTTTCGCTATCATATCCTCTTTTACACAATCTATCCATCTTTTCCTCGGTCTTCCCCTCTTTTTACGTCCTTCCACATTCATACTTAACATTCTTCTGCCTAAATACTCGTCATCCCTGCGCATAACATGACCATACCATCCAAGCCTATTACTCCGCAGTCTCTCTGTCACTGGCGCTACTTTCAGAGCTCCCCTGATATACTCATTTCTTATCTTATCCTTCCTTGTCACACCACACATCCATCTTAACATTCGCATCTCTGTCACATGCACCTTTCTTTCATCCATCTTCTTCATAGCCCAACACTCTGATCCATACATGACAACAGGTCTGATTGCCGCCTTATAAATTTTTCCCTTTAGTTTAAGGGGCATTCGGGCGTCACAAATTGTTGCTGAGACCTGTCGCCACTTCATCCATCCCACATTCATTCTGTTGTTAATGTCACGGTCAATATCGCCGTTGTTTTGGAAGAGCGAACCAAGGTAACGGAAATCTGAGCAAACTGGGAGGGATACACCGTCTAAGGCAATTTGGGAGAAATTGGAGGGGCCACCAAAGTCACAGAACATATGTTCAGTTTTGCTCCGACTGATTTTAAGCCCAACGTTCTCCAATCTCTCCTGCCATTTTCCCAGCCTGCTCTGTACCTCACTCGCATCCTCTCCGACAAGAACAATGTCGTCGGCAAACAGCATGCACCAGGGTGCCTCCTCCTGTATGTCCGATGTCAAGGCATCCATAATCAGGAGGAACAAATACGGGCTTAAAGCCGATCCCTGGTGCAAGCCCACAGCCACATCGAACCTGTCGGTGACGCCAGCCTCAGACCGAACATTTGTACACACTCTTCTATACATTTCAATCACAAGCCTTACATACTTCTCTGGCACTCTCTTTTCTCTCATAGCCCACCACAGAACCTTGCGCGGGACCCGATCATACGCTTTTTCCAGGTCTATAAAGACCATGTGCAAGTTTTTCTGTGCACCCCGGTACTTTTCACAAAGTTGCCTAAGGGCAAATATTGCGTCCATGGTCCCTCGTCCTGGCATAAATCCGAACTGGTTCTGGGTTACCTCACTCTCCTCTCTTATTCGTCTCTCTATCACTTTCTCCCATATTTTCATACTATGTGGCATAAGCTTTATTCCTCTATAGTTGTCACAGTCCTGAACGTCTCCCTTATTTTTATAGATGGGCACCAATGTACTGTTGCACCACTCATCTGGGATCTTCTCCTCTTTCAACAACTTATTGAAGAACAAAGTTAGCCACTTCCACCCATCTGCTTTCAGAAACTTCCATACTTCAACAGGTATACAATCCGGCCCTACCGCTTTCCCATTCTTCATGTCTCTCACAGCCATTCTCACTTCTTCTACACTAATTTCCTCTACCGTTTTAGTATTAATAGTGGCATCTATCAACACCTTATTCCAGTCATTTTCTTCATTCATCAACTTTCGAAAGTATTCTTTCCAACGCCCTTTTATTTTCTCATCATTCGTCAAGACCATTCCTTTTTCATCTTTCATACATTTTATATATACAATGTCTCTTGCATTCTTCTCTCTTGCTCTTGCCATTTTAAACAGGCTACTTAGTCCTTGAGGGCTTTCCAATGATTTGTACAGTTTATCCTGTACTGCAGCCCTTGCAATAGCAACCGCTCGCTTGGCATTCCTTTTGCACTCCTTGTATGCTTCCCTTTTATTTTCCTTTTCTTGTACATCCAGCTCATCTACAGTCTTCCACTTCTTAAACGCTTTCTTTTTTTCTGTCAAACTATTTTTAACCTCGTCATTCCACCACCATGTATCTTTATCTATTTTCCCTCTTCCTTTCGTTTCTCCGAATACCTTTTGCGCTACACTTCGCATACATGTTGCCATATCATTCCAACATTCATTCACATTTTTCCCTGACAAATCATCCATTTCAATCATTTTATCAACCACGCTCTTCTTAAATTCTTCCGCTAAATCCTTCTTTTCTAACAAATTCCATTTTATTCTTTTTTCAGGCTTCAATTTTTTGGCTACACGATCGTTTTTCATTTTGACCTCCAATAGCAATAGCCGATGTTGAGAGACTAAGGCCTCTCCTGGTATTACCTTGCAGTTCTTTACAGCCGCAATATTACACCTTCGGATTAGGAAAAAATCTATTTGTGTTTTGTGGTTGCCACTGTGGTAAGTTATAAGGTGTTGGTCACGTTTTTCGTAAAATGTATTTGCTATTGCGAAGTCAAAAGCCAATGCCGCCTGCAATAGTGATTCGCCATCTTTGTTTCTATTTCCAAATCCAAAACCTCCGTGCACTCTCTCATATCCTTCATTCGTTCTTCCCACATGTCCATTAAAATCACCACCAACATATAACTCTTCCCCAACAGGTATATTCATCATCACTCCATCAAAATCCTCCCAAAATTTTTCTTTCTCTACTTCATCACATCCTGTTTGAGGAGCATAAGCACTTATAATATTTAAAATACATTCACCCACTAATAACTTCACAGCTATTAATCTATCATTCACTCGCTTAACATCCGCCACACATTTTTTCAGTTCACCATCCAAAACAATACCCACGCCATTCCTTTTACCATCCTTCCCACAGTAGAAAAATTTATAACCAGCTCCAATCTCTCTAGCTTTCATACCTTTCCACTTCGTTTCCTGCAAACAGGCTGCATTTATCCTTCGTCTTTCTAAAATATCAGCAAGTTCCCTTCCCTTTCCAGTCATCGTTCCCACATTCCAGCTTACCATCCTCATTCTTACTTCCCGGACTTGCTTCTTACGTCGCACCCGTCCCTGATGCGACAACCCTTGTCCATTTCTCACGAGTGCCGGGTGCTGCACCTGCGCGTCGACTCGGGGGTACGCCCTAACACTATATCACACATCAATATCATCCATTTTTCATGTTGAAGATAGGGTTCGGCAATTTTTTTACAACCGGCCGCCTGCCTGACGTCAACCCTCCTTGGGAATCCCATGTTGTTTATTGGAGAAGTAAGGAATAATTTGGATTTGGGTGGGAGTGAGGGTTAAGGGCCTGTTTGTCACGGACTGGGACTAGGAGAGATGACAAAACAGAGCTCGGGGTCCTAGGGTCGCTACTCCCTATGTGCCTTGACTGGCGGATAAGAAACCAGACAATAACACCCCCTAAGACTTGTGCTAGTACATTGTTTCGAAACTGACACTGAAAATATTCTAGTATCTTTGATTGAAGTCTAGTTAACCTAGTGAGTTAACCTACATGACGTATGAAGAGCATCGTGCGTGTTGAATTGGAATCGTTTATCACACCACAGTAAATACAGAATAAAATAATTAACTGTAAAAAGGGTCTCACATTTCGATTATCATCTTGAAAGATAAACAAATAAACAAACAATAAGTATATTGATATTTATTATGTCACAAAATATAATACAATAATGATCTTGTTATAAATCACGAAATGAATTGTTTTTGTAATAATTTTTTTTCACTTTGACGCCGATGTCGATGTTCGTTTGCATTATCATGGTTACAGCTTTAATCAAATTTACCTAATTAAGGATTTGAATTCATATCTGATAAGAGATAGATACGCCCAATACCTAATGTGATTGCAAAACTAAATCAGTTTATATATGGTTTACATACTTATTCTGTTTTAATGGATTTATTTATTGTAAGACTAGCTTTCCGCCCGCGGGCTTCGCTCGCGTTGAGCACAGTTGTACTGGGACAGTTAAAGGAACGCGATGCTCTAGAACATTGTAACACTTTCTAGAACGTTTTGAAATTTAACTGCCTAAGAAATCTTATGAAAATTTTATGAAATTGGGTAATATGACATGGTCACATAGATTTCGTCAAAACATCAAGTTTGAATACCGACACGATAGGTCTGCGATTGATAGTCTCGAAAATATAAGCCTTTAAAACTTTGTAAGTAAAAATGTAAGCTTTTAAAAATGTGGTCACGTGGTCACATAGATCTCGTCAAAACATCAAGTTTGAGTACCAACACGATAGGTCTGAGATAGATAGTTTCGAAAATATAAGCATTTAAATATTTGGCCACTTGGTCACATAGACCTCGTCAAAACATTAAGTTTGAGTACCAACACGATAGGTCTGCGATTGATAGTTACGAAAATATTAGCTTTTAAAAATTTCGTCACGTGGTCACATAGATCTCGTCAAAACATCAAGTTTAAGCACCAACACGATAGGTCTGCGATTGATGGTTTTGAAAATATAATTTAAATTTAAATATTTGGTCACATGGTCACATAGATCTTGTCAAAACCTCAAGTTTGAGTACCAACACGATAGGTCTGCGATTGATAGTCTCGAAAATATAAGCTTTTAAAAATTTGGTCACGTGGTCACATAGATCTCGTCAAAACATCAAGTTTGAGTACCAACACGATAGGTCTAAGATTGATAGTTTCGAAAAAATAAGCATTTAAATATTTGGTCACGTGGTCACATAGATCTTGTCAAAACATCAAGTTTGAGTACCAACATGATAGATCTGGGATAGATGGTTTCGAAAATATAAGCATTTAATAATGTGGTCACGTGGTCACATAGATCTCGTTAAAACATCAAGTTTGAGTACCAACACGATAGGTCTGGGATTGATGGTTTCGAAAATATAAGCATTTAAAAATGTGGTCACGTGGTCACATAGATTTCGTCAAAACATCAAGTTTGAGTACCAACACGATAAGTCTGAGATTGACAAAAAATAGCCTTTGTCACCCCCGATAACGCCCTCTGCACGTCTGCGAAGTTTCATTGAAATCGGTACAGTCGTTTCGGAGATCAGCTCGAAAAGACAGACAGACGGACAGACAGAAAAACAAAAAGCAGCCTATGTCACCCATGATAACACCCTCTGCACGTCTGCCAAGTTTCATTGAAATCGGTTCAGCCGTTTCTGAGATCAGCTCAAACAGACAGACAGATGGACAGACAGACAGATAAAAAGTACCCTATGTTACCCGCGGTAATGCCCTCTGCACGTCTGCAAAGTTTCATTGAATTCGGTTCAGCCGTTTCGGAGATTAGCCGGAACAGACAGACAGACAGACACTCCAATTTTATTAATATAGAAAAAGAAATGTAAAGATATTTTTGAGATCCGCGCATACATAAAATTAATTGCACTGCCTTGACCTAGGATTCTCTGTAACAAGAGAACCAGTACAACAACACGCACAGACAGTTATCTGAGGAGGCATATTTAGAGAATGTCTACTCATACATAAGTCCTCACATACTTTTCTCTATAGTGTGACGGTGCGACCTATATTTGATTGACATATTATTTTATGTCTATGGCGCCTCTCACCAAGCCGTAGTAATATTATGAATACCTAAATTTCTGAAATCCGGGATTCGAACTTTCACTCTGCAGACAAAGAGCTCGTTGCGTTAAGCGCGTGTACCAGTATTTCCTGTATTAGTAATATTTGTTTAATCAAAATAATCTTTTAACTTCATTTTTAATTTTTAACTTCCCGCTATCCGAGGAAAGTTATTGGTTTAGGTCCGATTTTCGAAAATCGAGTTATCAACAGATCTCCAAGTGTTGAGGTCCTGGGAAGCCATTCTGGTTATTTCTGGCTGGACGTCCGTATGTGTTTGTGTGTGTGTATGTAACTTTTTTTGTTGTGCAATATCTTGAGAACGGATCAACCGATTAAGACCCACGATGCGGCGTTCGAAAGGGTTTATCGAGACTTAGATCTGATTATATTTTCAAGTCAGGTTAAGCTGTTTCAAAAATATTTAAAAAAAAATCACGTTTTTTTTAAATAACTTTGAGATTTTCCAACCGATCTACTTCAAATTTTCTATACGTTTTTTGTGCATAAAAAACTGCGTTGATTGCCGTCAAAAAAATGAAAATCGAAAGATGCGTTCAAAAAATATCGTAGTTTATAAATTTCCGAAAAAGTGTTTATTTAACATAAATTTGAGATTTTACGACCAATCAATTTTTGACTTTATACAAAAAATTTATGCTTACAAAATTGCATAGGATGCCGTAAATTGCATTGCTATCAAACGAAGCATTCAAAAGATATCGCAGTTAAAAAATTTCCAAAATAACGTTTTCTTTGAATATGTCCCTGGTTTTTGATCTCGACGAACTCTAAATTTATAGAAATTCTATTTTTGAGCTTGTAGAGCTCACAAAATAAATATCGTGAGGTCAAAGAGCTTAAAAAACCATGAACATCGATATTTGGTGCTCGAAAAATAGCTTTCTAATAGGGATATTTTCGAGCGCTTTGATCTCAAAAATGGAAAGTTACAGGGATGGCCTGTAGGGTCAACAGATTTTTTCAATTATAATTATGTACAACATATAAACAATATTTTTCTTAAACTATATTTTTATCATATAGGCAAATATAGATGAATGAAGGTCACTCTAGTGAATAAAAAACACGTTCTAACATTTAACTAAATAACCTTGTTCAGATTGTGATGTGTGTGATTCCCTTCACGGTCATTTCATTTCAACCGACGACATGCATTACAATTATTATTGTCCATAGTAGTTCACAATTCATCTGGTTACTCATCTGAAAGGGACATACTTTGTATTTAGAACAAATAATATATAGGTACAAGAGTATATATACCTAGTATAAACTTGGTGCCAGTAATGTTGTACTTTCGTACTTACTGCACGGCGTTCGAAAATGGATCCGCAACACCGTGAGATTGATACAATTGGTAAATACTGAAGATTAAAAAAGAAAATTACAAAACTGAGTGTGAAATATATGGAATTTATGCTGCAGAAACAGATTCTAAAGCTATCTGGTAATAATTAGGCTCGAAGTAACTTCTACGCTTAGTCAACACAAATTAGTAGGAAATGCATTGCCCGTTCCTCCGACTGGGTAAATCAAATTACACCAATAGGGTAATTGACTTTTTTTTTTAATATGAAAGTTAGTACTACTCGTAGTGTAGCTCAATATGAAAGAGTTTTCTAAATATATAATTATAGTGGAATAACTTTAATAAATTAATAACAAAGTTATGAATGTTCAACTTTTTTCAAGAAAGAAACAGAGATGAACTTTTAATAGCACTCTTCAATTTTATAACTTATCCAAAAATTTATGAAACCGTATCGCCTCATGCTGTAAGCTAATTGTCATTTTGCGTGTTATCGTTCAGATAATAATTATGTGTAAGTACCTACCTACCGTATTAGATAAATAAAGCCAAGAGTATTCGCGGCCTCCGCGTGCTCGGAGATGGATGTGTTCGATTTATTACTTAACGCTGGACTAGTGACGACAGCGGTCGCTGTTTATCTCGTAGTGTTTCGAGGAAAACAGCCCAAAAAACGAGGACATTACACACTGCGTGGTTTGTCTACATTATTCTTTTCGAATTATTTGATTTTTTGAATGTCGTTTTACATGCTCGAATTTTTGTATTATTTTATAAAAAAAATTATTGTAAAATGTTTTTTGTTGCGTCACGCATCACAGTACAATATAATTTTTAATTAGGACAAATTTCACATCGTAAAGTACCTATGTATGGTCTATACCATACATAGGCAGAAAGTGTTAATTAATTAGCTATTGTCAGTGTTTCAGTTCTGATATTATTTTCTAATTACATAAGGTGAATAAGAGTGTAGTAGAGAAAAATATTCCTACTGCTGAATATAACGATATACGAGTATGTCGAACCGCTTCAAAACTTACAGTTTTAAAAGAAAATGTATGAAGTATAATAAAATCAATAGCAAAAACATGAAAAACCTTTATTTCGCCATATAATAGGTATTTTAACCGATAAGTGTGAACTGATAGCTGCTTATGGCATTACTTTAAGGTATATGCATAACTAGGTTTGCTTTAAATAAAGGGTAATTCACACTCTTAATCAATCGAATTTCAGCCTTTGTTCCTACTGTCACATTTAGGTAATAATGCAAATATAACGCTGCTGCTGTAACGCAATTTGAACCTAAGGCAGAGTAATTCGTAGTCATTTAAAAGTTATAATGGAAACAGCTGCTGTTCAGCTTTGATACAGCAAGCTTATTCAACTTTAAATATTAATGGAATCCGTTGTACAGCTACTTTACAGCCTTGTGTGCTACTTAGGCCCACATTTGATTCCGGTCTTGTTCCGTTCATTTCACATCGTCGTCTTGATGTTAAAGAAAGTTTACCCCGAACTCTCAAACAGAGCGAATAAGATATATAAACAAAATTGAAATGAAAGATTTGTGGAGGTGGACTAATAACAAGTTTGATGGGTATTATATTTAATTTAACATATATGTACACATTAGCCACAATTACATGATATTATTCCTTAATTTTTTAAATAATTTTCGTAGCAAAAATATGGTCACCTTATTTTATACAATATCACTAGCGACCCGCCCCGGCTTCGCACGAGTATGTAGCAGGAGCATATATGCCGTAGTGTTTTTTTTTCTGTCGTAGTATTGTATCTGCTGGTTGCGTTGAACATGTGGATTAGATTTAATTAGACTTAAATGTAACATAAGTTCAAACTACTTGGAGTATTTTTAATGTATTTTATTTTCAATTCTGTAAATATTTGAAAAAGTAAAGGCTATATACATAAAAACAAACTAAAATATTTCTTTCTATGCAACATTGATAACTTCTGGCTAACTTTACGTCTCGCGTGTCGCGTCGGTATGGAGGTCGCACGGCGCGCTGCGCCTGGCCGCTTCTCGCGCGATAGTTTTTATTTCGCGATAATTCCTGAGATATGAATTTAAATAGTATGGTGTAAAGAGCAATCATAATGTACATGAAATGCTGAAGGTAAATAACGTATTTAATTTGATAAGGATTAATATTGAATCCGTATAAATTGCTTTCCAATTACCACATCATATGACACCAGTTTTTTAAACATAAAAATAGATATAGAAAGCTATCTATAAAAGATAGATATATGCTATAGCTGACTTTTTTAGTCCTATGAAAGAGGAAGAATTCCTCTATATATTGTTTTGTTATATGTCAAAGGGATTAGGCAGTGTTTATCGATGAAAGCCCCCAGTCGGCATGATTCTTTATCGCGTTCAGACAGACAGAAAAACAGACAGACAGACGCGGCCGGGGACTTTATTTTATAATATAAATTATTTATAATAAGAATATGTAGTGATACTGTGTCTGTGCTTCATTACGCGTATGCCACTTACTCACTTGCGCTAGGCGTGTAAAAGCGAATCAAAATTCACTCGTGTCAAGGCCCTCACCGCCTTTTCGGACTACTTAAAACTATCGGTTGTATTTACTTCACAGACCAGATTTACTTCAACTTCATACGGTACATAAATTGATGGTATTTTGTCAGTAGTATGATTTACAGATTGTAGATCTGTTTCAAAGGACTCTTATAAAATACCTAGTTGAGTGCGTTGCAAGGAAGTTCTCAAAATAAAACACGTTAAATATTTAAATCAAGTTATTAGCCAATTATCCACTATCACCTTATTATAAAACTGTATTTACTATCAAAATGATAAAAGTTGTGTTTTGTGCGAGTCTTCTTTCGCAATGTGAATTGGACGGCTGAAAGTGTGTTTCTTTGTTTGTATTAGTTTATTAAAAAGAAAAATATTTTTAAAGTATTATTTTTTATTACTTATCATATTTTTTATAGCAACCAATAAAGACACTAATACAGAATTACAATTTGAAAGTAATAAATTTTTCTTAATTAACTAATATAATATAATAAAGTAATAAACTTCATAAAACCCCTGAGAATGTCTCGCGAATCACAAAATTGGAGAAACACTACTACTCGTGAAACAGCTGATAAGGTCAATGACCGACTATTCTTTAAATTTGAAATGTTAGTGGAGTTTTTTTTTGTTATGTTTCCATTTATAAATTGGTGTTCGGCGGTAGACCAGCAGTCTCGGTATATTATTAGATATCTTAACAGTAGAGTGACCAAGCATTTGGATTGTCCGTGTTGTGAATTTTTTCTCGGTGACCGTTAGTTTACGCCGCCCGCCTGCTTACTTGAAACTTTTTATTGAGTTCGTTAAGCTGTACACGTTCAGCCAAATACATTGTATATATGGTGACGTGGCTGGAGCCGTGAACAGGAGGGGTAGTTCGAAAAAGTGAGATAGTCACAAGTCGCTACTAACGAAACAATGAGAATAAACAATATATCATAGAAATGCATCACGTGGGTATCCCAAACAAGACGAACTGGGTTAACCGTAACGATTCTTTTCAAAAGAGAAGTGACTTTCTGTATTATTGTTATTTATTAATATGTACTCTATATAGGGCCAAGTTATTGAAATAAATAATATAAAGTTAATATGTGGTCAATGATATTTAATTTTCATAGTTTGAGCCATTTGCTCCTCAATGAGTTTTGGCAGTAGCAAATTACATAATGCGGTTATCAGAGACACTCCTCCAAATAGAATATGCACTCTTACGTGGGTCAGATGGCCCGATGGGTCATCGTATAATAAGCATTTAGTACGAGTGTAATGTATATATAGAAATGAAACATGATCGTGTTGTACTTTATTCATGATTTTCGTTTTATATACACAGGTTGGAACTATCTTTTCAAGTTTCTTAGTGCCCGATATGCGGTGAGACGGTGGAAGAAGCAATGTAGTAAACCCTTTATCGGGTCAGTAGTTGAGAACGCGCCTCGCGACGATATGACTGAAGGATGGGAGAGCGTGGCGATGCGAGCTTCGGCACCCGACGGAACCACACTACTAATCGTTTTGCGGCGACTGGCTGGACGACTTCCAGTGGCCGAAGTCAACGTTCATGTTCAGCTTCCAGATGGCAAAGTCTATGGAATTCCAAGTTAGTTATTAGATGCGGGATTCACTGGCAAGTTCTGGTCCTCTCGCTGGTCATCCAGTTTTATTGATTCGACAATGTCAATAATTTGTAAGTTTCATTAATTAGTAATTATTATCCCTTGGTCAGTTTCTCTAATTAGCCATTTTCTTCGATTCAAATGGATTTGACTGTTTCATGTAATTTGTCAATGATGGTACCTACAAGTGCGAACAACCTAGCTATTGTGAAGGCATGTTGGTGTCTGCGCGGCATATGCGTACCCAAGACGTATATATTACTGAAGGGTATAGATGACATTGCGAGAAAAGTCCCGGACGGGTTTAAATTATGATGAATTTAATGAATATGTGACCAACACGTGGATAGGCAATTTCATTAAATAGAAGCTGTTTCCAAGAATGCCATCGCACCGTTAATTTAATGGAAGCTTGGCACAACTGTTTCAATGAGAAAATAAGAAATCTGAATGACCATTTTTATTATTTCATTAGTGTTATAAGAAAAACTAGTTTTGTATATTTTAAAATAAGATGATAGGTACCTAATGTATATACTTACATAGGTCAGCAAGCGTAACAGAATAAAGGAGATCACTAAAAATAGACTATGGTATAAAAAAAAATTAGAAATGATTTTATAATTTTCGAGATAGATAATCGATATTGAGAGCACCTTAATTGCACAAACTATGATCAATCAACGTATCGAGACGTTGAAAATCCTTTTCATCATAAATGTATTTTCATCCTAAACTGTCGAATCAAGTAAAATGGTGAAATCAACTGTTCAATCACTGAAAACTGACCAGCGAAAGAATCTGAGTAGTGAATGCCCTACATACAAACTGGAAAGAACAGTGCACGTCATACATAAAAAAATTGGCTACTGTTTATTTTCGAATCGAATCGGTCGAAGATTGTTTTATCGCTGCTTACTGCACGCCAGTACCACGGACAAAAGCTGGTTAATTTAATGACAGACAAAAAATAATTGTATACAATTTTACATGATTGGATTTGAATAGAGATTTATTTCTAGAACAGTCGGGGAGCGCGGTGCTGTGGGACAGCGAAGGCTGGAGCGCCGGCGGGTTAAAACTGGAGCCATTGGACGATCGCCGCATGCGCATGATCTACAATGGCATAATGACATCGGAAGATCCTCCCGTCACAGGCCAACTGATCACCAGACATGTCCGAATAAATCTTATGTGTGTTTAAAAATGTACCGTAGATTCTGTCCGTCACTCAGTCCACTAATGTCATGTTTAGGTATAACTGGTATAACCATCAAGTGGCAAAGTTAGGTAGAATGGTCACGGAACTTGCTTTGAGTAAACGCTGCATAGACATAACAAAGTTCGCATTTTACAACTCATCTGTGGCAATGAAACTGCAATGAAGCTTTAGTTGTAACAAAGTCGAGTCATTATTTAAGAAAAAGAAGAGTAATTATGAAGACCTTGTTTTGCCTTATACATAGAACTTTTTGATAACCATCCAAATTTCTTCTAGGCATGAGGTAGGTATTATTCAAATATTCTATTTTTAAACAAAAATTTGCACAATAAAATCATGTTCCCTAAACAATTATCAGACATAATATTAAACAGACCGACACAGTTGTCAGTTTCCCGCGCACTCCCACGCTAACACGATAACTCTGTGGCGCTATATCTCGATATTTTAGTGCTAAGTGATGAAAGAAAAAACAACATTTGGATATAAAAGTCAAAGGTATAGTGACGGTAAGAGATTGTCATAAAACGATAACCGAAGATGAACTCTTATGACGAATACTATTTCAAGTATTTTACTGGATTGAAATCCTTATTACGATTAAACTAAAAAAAAATTACAGTAACACAATTTCGCAGAGAACGAATTTAGTCAGTACATCCCGTTTCTGTACGGGATCTCGCTCGCACTTTTTCTTTATTAAAAATTTACAATTTATGATGAAGAAATTTAAAAAAAAATCAAATTATTGTTTGATTGAATGTTTAAAATTCAGATCGTTTTTTGTTTCGTCTCATTCACAACTATTTCATTTAAAAATGTCCCATCGCAATTATCAACAACTTTAAAGAGTCCAACGGAGCGAGAATGGAAAATCCCACAGTGGAGGCTTTTCCCTTAGTCAGCGGAACAATGGGGGCTTTTCACTAATAATCAAGCATCCTGCTGCTCTTCTAGCACTTAATAAAAAGCTAATTTGCAGGAATGTCTTCGCCGCCCTTCCTTCAACGTCTTTATTGACATTCTCATCATATCAACTTTCTTTGGTCTTCCTATTCATTGCTTTCTATTATTATTCTATTATTATTATTATTTCTTGGATGCCTATATATTGTCATTAAAATAATTTATGTATTTGGTTGCAGTGCTATCCTTTTCTATCACTGCTTCCTTATTGTCGAAATGTCTTCGCTTACTTTTTCTTTTGGACCTCGTAGGCTACTTCAACTTTTTTAACTTTATCTTTCGTAACAATCAACGAACTCTATGGTTAACTTTTGCATGTCACAAGTTGTAAAATGGTTGCAGGAAGACTCATTGAAACTATGTACACCCCTCGACATCCATGTATTGGCAAATTGGCAAAATGATCCGTAATCGCGCTCAATTTGTTGTATACCAATTTACAAACCTTGTTGTATGAAGTTCTATAAAATTATGTTGTATAAAAATTCAAAATTACGTGTCTATGAGATCCAGACAATGCTTATTCAGAGAAAACAGTGTAGCTTTTGCTATATTTTTACCCATAGGATAATTTTATAAACGATCTTAACATTTAGATGGTGTGCAGCATCGCAAGTAATGTGGCATCCCGAAGACTGGAGCGAGAATCTAGCGGCTCAAGCGCTCGCCACAGAAACTTGGCGAGATGGAAATTGGATTAATATGATGTGAGTAGTAGATTCTTTTAGTTTTATTTTAGTAATATTAGTAAACACTTGTGCATAATTTGTCTGTGACGATCTATTTTTCATACATGACCTATGATTACTATAGCAAGAAACTTTTATCTTCGTGTAAACATCTATTATTTTACCAACTGCGACAAACGGGGAACAGGAAATAGATGTCCGGCATTTAAGAAAAATATTAAATAGGATTTGTACGTAGCACAGACAAGTCAACCTTATAGACCACGCTTTGACAGGGAGTAGCATTCGCCAAGGCTATGTAGTGACACTACATAACTACGTCACCAATGAGCCGTCAGTTGGAAGCACGTCGGAAGCCATTAAATTGTTAATTTTGAACGAGCCAATGAAAACTAGCCGACCTT
The DNA here is from genome assembly GCA_949709985.1 of Luffia ferchaultella. Taxonomy (NCBI): domain Eukaryota; kingdom Metazoa; phylum Arthropoda; class Insecta; order Lepidoptera; family Psychidae; genus Luffia; species Luffia ferchaultella. The sequence continues at coordinate 13,824,983 of OX453240.1, read as the reverse complement.
ACCCCGCACCCCGCCACTTTTTGGCGATTTCGTTTTCGTACTGACGTTTATTAAAGCGTGGTCTAAAGGTTGACTGGTCTGTGGTACATAGGCACCCAAGTAAAAATTACTAATAGCTTAATGATTCGCTTCCGGCGAAGTTTACAATAAATAAATTTGGAGATCACAAGTGTACAAACTACAGGTCTTTAGGTCTGTACTTTGCATACAGCCTCAGCTGCGAAGTTATTTCGACACTGTCAATGATTGCTTAATAATGTAAATAATCAAGCGCTTTAAGCGAATTTTTAATTCAAGCTGTCATATGAAATAAATAACGTCTATCTCAGTCTGTATTTTGATGGTTAAACAGTATATCAATATATGATCTAAACAAATAAATAAAATTCATGTATTTGTCTGTGATTTCGGAATAAATACTTTTTTTATGCTCACACGTTTATTTGCACGTAACCAAAGCCCAAATGTTTATCTGTCTTTCTGTCCGGGCTAATCCCCGAACTGTCTGAACCAATTTTGACGAAATTTTCCCTGGTAGATGCATTACTTGGAGGACTTTTTAGAGAATGTTATAGGCACCAACTTATATGTACAAAGGTATACGGAATTTTTTATTCATGAAATGTTTGAGTGTTCCTGCGTAAACTTGAAAAACTGAAGAAAATTATTAAAACAACGCGAACAAAGTGGTGAGTATTCGCGAGGTATTAATAAATTTATTTTCTCGTTGCTTTTAATCCGGAAATCGCAAACTTTGTATTCGTATTGCTAAACAATCAAATAAAAAGGATCTAATTCAGTTTAAGTTAAAGAATTTTAATTAAAAAAAAACGGCTAAGTGCGCGCGTTTTTTTTTACGAATTTTTATGAAATTTTCACTTTACCAATTACATTGTATAAGGGGGTAGACATGGGGTAGACTATTGTTTGTTAACTTGTACTTGCTGATATTAAAAATTCTTCCTGAGTTACATGTAGTTTTATTGAATTAATGTTATTTATAACAATTTTTGAACATTATAAGATATAAATATTTTTTATTTTATTAGTAATCGCGGGGGCGACGGATGCTGTTGGCAGTGGGGCAGCGTTCAAGGGCGCTTACAAGAGTACGACTCAACGGGACAAGTGGGGAACAGTGTGTACTTGCGAGCACGGGGTGTAAGAGAGCGACGTTGGTCTCCCCACGGGTACCAAGGCCTGCGTCGTTCCATCAGCCTGCTGGCCACAGCGCGTGATGGCACCGCAGTCTATCTTCTAGGCATGTCCTATAAGGATACTTTGACACAGTAAGATATGTGTTTAGAATTTTCAAATGTACACTCACCAGCACACAAACTTGGTCAACCATCAAATTATTATTGCAAGCCAGTTTTGTTAAAAGTTTTTTATTAAATAAAAAACTTTCTCAAAGCAAGTTTTTTATGTCAGCTTGTTAATAACATACAGCTGGTTGGAGCGATGTAATTCACTTGCAGGTTCGCTCACAATGCGCCCATTCATCGCCAATAACACGTACCATCGGAGATGATTTGTAATTTAAACAGGGAGGAACCTTTTTCTCAAAACTTGATACGTGATGAAACGATTATTTAAAAGTGGTGTTCCTCTCTTCCTCTGCCGTTTGGTCTTGTGTAGACCTCAATCTCGGAAGTTCCGGAAGTTTGGCTGTAGGATTTTCGATGTATGTTCCTCGTTTCATGCAAAACAAGAATTGACGCACTGTGAAAGGCTAGACAGACATGTCCTAGTAATGAGCCGATTACATATAATTTGGTTATAAGTACTTTGACTTTTAGGAATGACCGATTTTTTTACTGGTGTGTATATTAAATAACCCTTTTGAGAATCTGCTTAGTGAAAAGAATAAATTTTAAATTAATTACTAATTGTTTTTAAGCTTCTGATTGTAACCAATGATATACATACACTGGCATAAACATAGTTTTACAGTTTTACTATTAGATATTTTGTGCGTCGAGAAGTCGAGAACTTCACTTTTAATTATGTTACGTTTTATTACAGGATGTTTTCAGGGAGCATTAGGTTTTCTAATTCAGAAGTGAAAGCCATCACTACAACGGACTTAAGCATGATGGACTTCTGCGAACAAAAGGATGGGATTCCGTCCAATTATACCATAAACGTAGGTGGTAAGTTTTACGATTTTTTTTAAAGAGATATAATGTACTAGGGACGCGATCCCATTTTACTAGAAGTGGCCCATACGAGATTTGTTGTCAATGATCCTGTACCTATAGTCGCGTAATGATCATGAATGTATTACGCCGCCTTGGGTATTCATTGAAGTGCATTAATAAGCCATAGACTAAGAACCATAGATCAGTTGATGCTTAGAAATATTCACTGTGATGTGTAATTTGTGTGACCCACGTGTAAAATTCGTAATGAAAAAGAAAACGAAGACTCTGAAATTACATTTCAAGTGTAATTGAATAAAATGTTTCTTTTAAACAATGATAATGAGGTATAGTCAGTCTGTCTAATGGTCTAATCACTGAGACTGACATTTCACTAACGTTTTCGATCGTTTCGAAGTATGAGACGGTCAACCCTGATTATTATGTTCAAGTCTTACGTATAATTTGACAGTGTCTAATAGATGGCACCCGTTTCATAGGGTCCACAAGTTTTGTTTTTCATCGTATGTATGTCTCTAATTCACTAGTAAGTACATAATAATTTCGTTCTTATTTTGAATTATCTAGTGTATTTTAAAAGAAGCAGGTGTTCGATAGCAGGTGATTCGTTTTTCAATTGCACACAATTTCATGCCTTATCGAATGCTTTATCACATCAGTACAATTATGTTATTCATCGCGAGAGAATTAAACTCAGATAAATATTAATCGGTAACCGAATTCATGTACACTTCAGTCAGTCTTCACAATAGGTATAAAAGATGCAATATAATTTTCGTATTACCGTTATTTTAATGGCAAAAACTATGAAAATTCCTTTTTTAAATGGCTTATTTTACTGTCATCTATTAATACTACAATCGGTAAAATAAAACAGTAGAGAATTATCATAGTTGGTTGTTTGTTGGCACTATGTTCTATCTATACAAGAGCGTTTCATGCACTTTGAGATTTCGCATGCAAATATAGTCAACTAAATCAACTAAATAGGTATTCAAAAAATATGAAAATGTGAATAGGAATGTAGAATATAATAGAACAATGTTAATCTGTTTAATGAGACTTATTAGACAAACGATAAGTTACAGTAAATAAAAAATTAATAATGAAATGAAAAATCGAGAATTCGACATCGGTACAAAAGTAACAGATATTTTTTTGTTCTCTGTAACCAACATAGACGTTAATTAATAAAGATGATTTTGTTATCAGCGGGGAGCCGTCATTTTAAATTGGTGATAAAAATTGGCCACGGCGGCAATGTATTAAGTGGTGTACCGAGTCAACATGAATATGTCTACAGATCTTTATCGGGAAATATCAATGGTGAAAACATTGGTGGTATATTAGAACTGGGCTATGAAATAAATGGTAAGTAAGTTTTGTTAACTAATATAACACTTGTATCACGATTGTGATATGTCATGTATATGTTATCGTGAAACGTCCGAGGTTGAAGGATTTTAAGCCGTTGCTATACGTCAAAATTTTCCGCATGTGCTTAATGGTAATGGTCGAAAATTAACGCCATCACGAGTATTAATCCATTGACACGTATTGATAAACATAAATTTTAAGTTATTATTTTATTTTTTTAAAAATATAAAGTTAAAGGAAAATTTACAAAAAAGTATTGCCCTTCGCATGTACCCTTAGCAGAGAAGTATTACACTGATTAAAATTATTTTCAATGCAATATTTCACATTAATTTAAAAAAAATTCTTTTGGCTCCTATTTTATAGGACTGTAGATTTTATAAATTAATTATAAATTCAAGCTGTTTTGATTCGTCGCTGTTTCAAATATATACTCACCCTAGACTGAAATGATCATAAAGAAAAAGAAACGGAAATTTACGGACATTTATGGTGACATATATGCCTACACATGGATCTCATACAAATAGTCCTCTTATGAAGCAGTAGAAATTATATCACGATGTGTAAACTGTCTGGAATTTTTTAATTTTCAACAATAGGTATGAACAATTATAATTCTGCCCATAGATAATGTTATCTGCTAAATAGATTCCTATAGGTAGGTACTATTTAAGTAAGACGTTTTACCCCAAAATATTGCTAATTCGATTCATCAATGCTAATCAGTGGATTGATATAATATCTATTCCTTACTATTATTATAATTTTTTTTTAAGTTCAATCAGCAGAATACAAAGAGCAGACTGTACCGATAAGGCCATCAAAAAGATTGCGATGGTTGAGTATAGAAAAAATAGGCGACATCGTTTACTGTCTACCCTTTGAAGCGGAAAGTTCCGCTTGTCCTCAGCTGGTGGGTGGAAAGTGCGCTTCCCTCGCTCTGCTATCATCCGTCCAATATAATCAGGTACAAAAACTACCAAAGAATTGTTGTGCAATATCACTTGTATTCTGATAACATATTTGAAGTCACCAGAGACCATTATTATTAGCTTTCTAGTTTTATTAGTACTCCAATGGTTAATTATATTTCCATTTGTTTCAGGGCTATCGAGTGCCGCCTGGGTTTTGCATTACAACGCACGCTCTAGAGAAACACCTTGACAATAATCCTAAATTAAGAGAAGCGATTAAGAAGATAGAATTGGCTAATACAAATTATGACGAGCAAAATTTTAAAGAAACGTGTAATGAGTGAGTTTCATGTAGATTCGATTCAGGAAATCGATAGATGTTTTAACTTATCTTCTAAATCTTCTCTCTGAACAGGACATCTGCTTTGTTTGCTACCACGGCTGTAGAAGGGATTTTGAAAGAGGATATTTTGAAACAGCTCAAGCTTTTAAGAAAAAAAGTATTCGACCAGAATCTGTCGACGGCATCAGAAATCCGATTCGCTGTAAGATCGTCTGGTCAGTATTGCTCATAGTATTGATAATTAAACAATTGATTATGTTGAACAAATACATTACCAAATGACGATCATACAAATTAATAAAATCGTATTCTATCAATACAAATCGATAGACTACGTTTAGTGGTATGTACATGACCCTATTTCTGATCCGATTATATACTAATCAGAAGACTATTTATTTGTGTTGTACCGACTGAGCTCTGGCGTAAACATAAACAAGCTAGAACAATAAAAGATAGTACAAAATTTGGGTCGTGCCGATATGTTTTACATAGTAGCAAAGTAAAAATAAATCTTTTTATGTAAAGTATTCTCTTTAAAGCTGTGGGCGAGGACGGTGAGGTTCTATCAGCGGCGGGTCAGAACGAGACCGTATTGGGCTGTTCAAGTGATGAAGATGTGCTGCGTGCTCTCCAAAAATGCTGGGGCTCGATGTTTGCATTCACTAGCGCATATTATCGAAGGTGATGATGAAACGTTAAAATATAAAATTATGGAAAGTCTGTGATTAAATTTAACACAATCAGATATATTGAGGAGATTTTTCAATGCTTTACCTATAACACCTTTAGCCATACCTAAGTAAGAAATCAATATTATCATGTCCCACAGGCAAAATGGCCAGCTGTGTGCATGTGGTGCGGGGATAGCGGTACAGGCGTTGGTGAAGGCGCGAGTGGCTGGCGTGCTCTTCACACGGCACCCCGACGCCGGCGATCCGTCAAGGATTCTCATCACCGCTAACTATGGACTTGGAGAGGTTCGATTTTAAGGTCTTGAGGTTACTTAGAGGTTACCTAAGGTAAATTTTAAGGTTACCTAGTAAATGAACCTGAATTTAGGCATATCTAACTTAAATAAGCTATCTATCATATACAGGTCTATTAGTTTCGTGTCCGCGATACGATGTACACACAAAGAAAAAAGTTATGCGAAAAATTCAATAATATATTTACTAAAGAAACAGATTTTGCGTTGACGCATAGAGAGTAGCTATAAGTTCCTTACAACTCTAGTAATTTGATTTATTCGCCTATTAGTCTTTCCTCCTAACCTATATTGAGTAAGGGTATTTCAAACACAATTAATTCAGCTATTTCTTATTGTATTATATATTTCGTATCATATTTCACATTCAGTTTCATAATGTATACGTACACCTATGATGTAGGTAAATATGATTGCGGATCAATTATCGGACGGGCGGCCGTGTGGTAGGTATAAAGGTACGTAGTAAAACATAATTGTTAAAAATCATTGTCACATCGAAGCTGACAATTGTGTAATGTGTGATTAACATACAATACCCACGATTCCGACATTTTGGTCTGGAAAAATATGTTTATGAATAGAAGGCCATATTTGGAGAAAAACAATACAAGCAACCTATTTAGATTTCACAGTGAGGTAAACGTGTAACGCAGGAACTCAATTCGTACAATTTTATTATGTACGAAACAAACAAGAACTTTTCTTAAATTTTTTTATATAAAAATCTATAAATATAGATGTATTTGATATTTTTAACAAGATACATCGATTTTTGAAACATTTTTCCAGGTGTTTTTGTAAGCAATGATTTATAAATAAGCTGAATGTATTTTGTAATATCCTCAGAGCGTGGTATCCGGTACCGTGGAACCAGACACGTTCATTGTATCAAAAGACATTTTCGGTCAGCTATCGGTCGCAAGGGTACAACTTGGTTCCAAATCTAAGTCCATAGTACCTGGGAATGACGGGAACGTGGTGGCGGTCGAGGTGTCAGAAGAAGAAAGAAAAGCCGCTTGTCTGTCTAATGAGGAAGTTCTCAAATTGGCCAGACTTGCTGTCACACAAGAGGAGTTGTGGGGCGCCCCACGCGATATTGAATGGGCCATATATGAGGTAAATAATTTTTTTTTAAACTTTTGTCAAGCCTGAAAACGTTTAGTAATATTAGGGTAATAAAGATATTAGTGGTGGCGAGATTTGGAGCAAGAGACGTTAGACAATACAGAACAGGTGAAAATGATGATAAACAAAAAACACCTGGATGCAGATAAGTTACCGTGAGTGTTATAGAAACTGTGTCAATTATTTTTCGATTAAGATGCGACTCGTGTCTAAATTTTAGCCCCCAGGTTCTACTGTTTATCCTATAAGTGAAAAATTTACACGATTTGTACATTTTAGGAAAACGTTGTAGGTAAGTGTAGGTACTTTAATTCAATTTTCGTGATACAACAAAAATACACACCTACAGCCTCCTTGCCTGACACAATATTGTTTTAATAATGACTCATGGATGTATAATATAGACATACCGCGTTGTGATATAAAAAATATACGCCGCAGACAAAATATACGCCACTTGATGTTTTGAATTTGAGTTTGAACATTCACTGCGAAGTAGAATTTCGTGTGATTCACTTGTAAAATTCACTTGTAAATTGTAAATTTAAAATGTGTAAATTAACAAAATGTTTGTTTAATACAATGGTAATGACGTACGATCCCTATGTTCATCAAGTATGAAATTTTGCGCATTTTGTTCACGTTTTAAATAATTTAGAAGTATAAAACACTCCATCCTGATGATAATGCTGCCTTAGCTTTTTTTTAATTTTCTACCTCAACCTTTTTGACATTTCTATTCCAATATTATGAAATCTCCCATATTTTATCACCGTCATTTCCTTATTTTAATTTTCAAGCTTTTCATTTGTGTATGACGTCAGTTCCGTCAATTTCATTTAAACATTTTTAATGTTTTGTTTTTGTGTTTATTTCTGAATAACTACAAAAACATAAGTAATAGGTACATCAAACTCGACACACATTTTGAAACACGTCAATACTACAAACACGAAATCGTGCATATCTACAGACAGACAGGATAAGATCTTTGGTATTTAGTCAAAAAGTGAAAATTTTCTAGAAAGACTTGGCATTATAACAAGCAATGTACCTAATCATTTCAGGGTGAAGTTTATTTACTTCAAGCAAGACCAATCACGTCTCTGGAAAGGTGGACTGAAGAGGAGTTACTTCACGAAATGGATTGGGCTGTAATGTCTGAAGAAGATATGATTACCTTCGCGAACACTGGAGAGGTATTTATTGTGTAATAGGTATTTTAAATTTCATAATAATGTGCTTGTAAAACTTTATTTGACTATGCCGTCACGCGTCGTCCGTTCCCGTCTGAGTGAAAGATCGATACTTATGGTCTTTTTGTTTCGAAATGTTCAAACATTTCTGTTCAATACACGAAACCTACTTAGTGTGATATGCTATTTTACAATTTGCTCATGAAAAGTTTTTGACCTGCTGATTGAAAAAATTTAAGAAATATACCTGGAGCAGGAGTAATTTTAAACTATGAAATGTTTTCGACGTTCTTAATTTTTGATAACGCTCTTTAATCATTTTCGATCTTTTTGCTTTTTTTTGTGTTTAGCAAAAGTTTTTCATATAGTTTTTATTGGAACTATATTTTTGTTACTCTGAGAGCGTGAGAAAGCATTCAAGAATAATTTCCAGAATAACCCACAAATGTACTTACTAAAAACAAATCGCATTGATTTTCCGAATTTCTAGTATTTCCCACTTTGTGATCGTGCAGGACCGACAACAATATTCGTATTAAATATGTTTGAATCTGATTTCTGTGGTTTGCATAGAACAAAACGATGATAGAGAATTGGATTGTAAGCGCCATTGTAACAGTACACAATATTTTTATTTCAATACTAGCGACCGACCCCGGTTTCGCGCGGGTAGTAGAGCATATATTGTGCTTACATTTTTTTGCCATCGTAGTGTCGTAACAGCTTGTTGCGTCAAATATATGGATTCGATTTAATTAGAATTAAATGTGACATATGTTCATCCTACTTGGAGTATTTTTAATGTAAAAATTTTATTTCCAATTCTGCAAATATTTGAAAAAGTAAAGAATATACCCTGAGAAAACTGTTTATCATCAGTCAAGCAATGGATGACCCTCGTAATAAAAAACGAGGACTATGAAGAGAAAAAAAATATGCGTCAGCGGAAATTATGGTTCCCTTTACGCAATTATGACGTTATTCTCCTTCAGTTTTCTCGTTTTTATGATGATATAGATCATCAATTGCCCTACTGATAGTGAAACCATCACAATAAAATCTGAATTCACTATAGTACCTACTTTCCTCAGTCTATATGTTGCGGTTGTGTGAAAATAAACTCAAGTTTAGCTGGTTAATCTTAAGTTTGTTTTCAAACCCATATTAAAAACAAACTAAAATATTTCTTTGTTCTTTGTGTACAACATTGATTACTTCTGCCAAATTACATCACGCGTGATATATCAATTTAAATTGTATGGTATGATTGGTAATTGTAATGTGTATAAAATGCTTAAAGGTAAATAACGTATTTCGTTTGATAAGGAATAATAATAACGTATCCGTGTAAATAGCTTATATATCAAATAGCTACTAAATTATATGTGATCGTTTTTTTAGACATCAAAATATGTATAGTAAGATATTTTTAAAAGATAGACAAATGCCATCGCGGACTTTTCTTTAGACCTATAAAAGAGGAGCGATTCCTCCGTAAATTGTTTTGTTATATTACAAAGGAATAAGATGGATGGAAGCTCCCAGTCGCGTCAGCTTGATTTTTTCCGAAATCTTCAACGATCATCGTCATATTTCTACCAATTGACACAAAACATTAAAGAATTATACACATAAACCTTTCTATTGAATCACTCCGTCCATTGGTGACAACCGTATGAAAACCCATTAGTAGGGTTTGAGTTTGTCGTGTTCAGACAGACAGACAGATAGTTAGACAGACGCGGCGTGGTTTGGGAACTTTGTTTTATAATGTGCATTGATTTGTAAAATTAACATAGTTAAATAAATACCGGCCGGTAAGTGAATAAACAGTCAAACAGTAACACATTTAATTCACTGTGAAACGATAATGATGATGTTACAATGTCGATTTTTCAATAAAGAACTCGTCTGTTTGTTCTTACGCAGGTGATGCCAAAACCCTTGACAGTTTTATCTCAAGATATAGTGTTGGCGCCGCTGTCCAAGGCGATGGATACATTAGTAGATCCGAATTCTCTTTGGTTCGAGAATTCTCTTGCTGTAACACACCACCGTTGCGTTATCAACATGTACAATGTGAGTATTTATTTATAATGGTAATTATGCATTTATCTATACTATAATATCATCCTTACTAACAACTGTCTCGAGCTGCCGACTTCGTAACATTTCTATATATTGGTCTCCCGTTCCCATTGCCACTCCATTCGAGTTTAAAAATGTCGTGTCAATTTTTATTTGTTTGTTTTATAATTACTTGTCAGTCGATGCTTTATCATGTGTAGGTATCAATTTTTTCAACAAATCGAAGAAGTTGATGTCCAAATATCAATTAATCTACTTTGTAAAATATAAAGTATTTAATATTTTTTTTATATAAATTCAATAAACGGAGTTGATATTTCGTAGTCTATAATTGGTGACTATTAAATTAATGATTGCTTGTAGTAAGTAGAGATATTCAGATAGATTCAGAGAACAGACTATGTTTGTGCGCATATATTGACTGTCTGTTAACAAAATTGTCTAGGTATAGGTTCGTGTCGGTACTAGAAACCTTTCAGGACTTTCCTTGTAAAGCTCTTAGCTGCAGTTTTGTTAACAAAACTTAGTATCAGTCTTCACAGATTGCATGTTAGCACAAAAAAACGTTGAGGAGTTAGACAATTCTGACTGGAGCATCAGGTCACATTTTCAACCACGGAGTTTTCGACTTTATATAGGTCAACGGAAAGTTAGCCAAAATCACCTCGCACGATTTGGACTAAACATACTGACATAACGTACTTATGACACGAGAAATCAAATATGAAGCGTGCGATGACCACGTTGCAGAATTCAAAAGTCAAAGTAGGTAATGATTTAGAAATGAATGTCATATACAGACAAACAATGAAACACATTTTACATTTAATATTCTAATAAGAATTTTACCATTAAAATATTACAGACTCTTTATCGGAGAGTGGAGAAAGAGATGACTGTGGCAGTGCGAATGATGGAACTGGCTGTTCACGGACACGCTGTAGCGGACGATCGCATACATAACATCGCCGTATGCCGCCGGCCCCCGAGAGCAGTCGATACAATCCTCGGCATTGTTATTATGATCAAAGTGCGTATACTTTTCACTGTAGTCTAAGAGTGACACAAAAACTAATCTACACAAATGAAACACATTGTTTCTTCTAACATTATTCACAGGCACTGCTATGGTCCAAATGGTATGTGAAAGATTCAGCACGTCGTGTCAAAAAATATTACATTAAAGAACACGATCGACCCATTGAGGCTTTGAACGCAGTCGTAACTGCCAATAAAGAATTGGAAGATTTCTGTTTTAACCATGGCTTCACCAGCACCGCCAGTACGTCGAGTCAAATTATCGCTATGAGTGTTATGTTGGAAGGTGCAAAAGGTAGGTATGTTGTGTTAGAATTTGTACAAATGTAATTTATTTAATTTAAACAATGTTATACGTAAAATAGGGTCCAACAAACAATACGAGTATTTTCATTGTGGTATCCAAAGTATATATGATTTAATGTGCGATAATAATATCAAATTCTTACGCATTATGCTATATAACGTAAAATATATGGGTAGGTATACTATTTGTGTAGGTATATAATTTTTGATGTCCGTTATTTATTTGAAGTATTGTTTTGCAGAATTTAGCCTTGAGCAATGTCAAGAGCTGGGCATGATGATGGCATGTGGCGATGCGCTGTCAGCCGAGGTGCCCAGCGCGCTGGCAGCGTTGAGCCGTGAACTTGTTAACTCAGGCCGTCTGGAAGAGTTTCGAGCACAGCCCCCGACGCAGGCATTGCAATGGCTACGAGTCAATTTACCGCACATACACCTAGACGTTGTTACCTTCTTAGAGAAACACGGCCATCGTGCTATTATGGAAGTAAGTTTTCCATATTGTGACTTCTACACCTTCAAACATATTTAGCGACAAATTGGCTAACACTGTTCTTGTGATGAGAGACCTACCTTTTGACGTGGAATCACGTTGTTTCCACTGGGTATGTTCATAAAAGTAATAGTATATGCCGTCACACCGCCAACCGCTGCGAAAAATCCCGCGCATTTATGTATTTTTTTCTTATGATGTATAATAATAATAATAATAATACATGGTACATCCCACACAGCGCCATCTAGTACCAAAGTAAGCAAGTATTATGCTTGTGTTATGGGTTACTAGACAACTGATATGTATACATTAATTTATGTTTTTTATAATATATAGATATAGTACGTACCTATAGATATTTATACCCAGACACGGAACAAATAGACAGGATTATGTACACAAACATTTGACCCGGGCGGGATTCGAACCCGCGACTCTTGCTCCTCAGTTAGAGTCTCTAACCACTCGGCCAATCGGTTAGTCGATTATCTAAATATTTATAAAATTAAAAACGTATGAACCAACATTTTGCTGTGTCTACTGAATACGCCTGAATACTGAGTACGTTTCTGCGCCAATCGGTTGAGGTTTAATGGTGTACAACTGTTAACGTCGTTTGTATGAAAATTTGACACAACACTAGTCCTCTTAATGCATTGAAGGTGCACGGACCTACAAGAAATTTAGTTATAATACCCAGAGCACAATTATTATTTTTACAAATCAGTATTAAAATTAATAATAATAATAAAAGCGTTTATTACGACCTTAAGGTACAACAAAATATACAATTTAGCAAATACATAAATCGACTTGTTCTAAAAGGTTCTGGCTCAGCATGTAGGTATATTCTAGCCTCTCGGAGCAAAAATAAGCTGGTTTTCAGCCAGGACTTTAGCTGATTACCGCAAGCGGCCGCCTCACAAACATAAATCACACTTTTATATGGGTAACAATCCAGAAAGCCGACAATACACACAGGCGGCGGTAGGTTATTCGAGCACTTAAAAGGAACACAATTAATTAATAACGTTACACATGTTTACAGTTTGATTTAGCAACCAAACCGTGGGTAATGGAGCCCGAAAAGCTGATGGAAGTATTACAAGCCACGAAAACTGCAGGCGAAGAAAGTAAAGTACATAAAACTGCCGACGAAATGATTTCTTCCTTGGTTACTCCAAAGAAAAAAATTACCAAGTTAATACATTCTATTATTTGTTGAATATTCGTAATAATTGATTTCAATTGTATGTTTTCAATTAGGTATATTCAATCGTGTTACAGGACAATACTTCGATGGCTGATTCCACTATGTCGACGTATGGTAGGAAATCGTGAGGATACTAAATCAAGTGTGATCTTAGCCATTCACAAGGTTCGATTAGCAATGAGACGGTTAGGTGATATGATGGTTCGAGAATGGCTTTTGCCTGATGCAGAGCTTGTGTTCTTCTTCAGGTTGCATGAGCTAAAGGGATATATAGGAACCAGAGATGCTTCGTTACTCAGAAAGTAAGACTATTTCAGTATTTTTAGCAGTAGGGGTACTTGTGAAGTCACGACCTTTTTTTTCATTTTTCCACCTACTTAAGCTACTACTTTTAAAACGTTCGATACAGAAAGAATCAAACTATAACATCACAAAAACTCTTTCATCTAAAAATAAATAGTGGCATGAATAAGCGCTACGACACAATTGTTTTTTGATATTGATTAAGTAAACAGATTTTTTCAAGCGCAATAGTCTTTGGGGAATACACCGGCATGAATTTCTTTACGCGACACTTCGTCTCGCTCAGCAGTGTATTTATTATATGATTTTATTTACAGAGCCATACAAAGGCGACAGTACTATCCTAAATGGGCACGCCTTCAATTCCCGGAGATCATAGAAGGTTGGCCGGAGCCGATAACATTGGAAGGTCCACAGTTGTCTGTGGTAGGTGCACGTGTTTTGGCCACACCCGTATGCGCAGGTGAAGTCGTGGCTCGCGCTTGTGTTGTACGCGATCTTTCAGAGGTAATTGTATATGTAAATACAAAGAATAGCTAAATTTAAAAAATAAAGATTTTCGTTATTATCGGAACATAGGGTAATTTTTTTTATTTGATCTGAGCTAATGGTAATATTTGAAACTTGGTTCAATCACACATTGTCTAAGAATATTTATTTTATTAGATAGGCGCTTTACAACAAGGAGACGTGCTGATCACGCATTGCACTGACATCGGGTGGTCGCCATACTTTCCTCTATTGGCAGGCATCGTTACAGAACTAGGCGGCTTGATCTCTCACGGTATGTGCTCAAGAACCATTTTGTATTACTTTCTAAAGGATAGCGGCTATAATATAGCTCAATTTAATTTGTTTATTGTAATAAAGGAGCGGTGATTGCCCGCGAGTATGGGTTGCCGTGCATCGTGGGCGCTGTGGGTGCGACTAACGTATTCTACACTGGTGACTTGGTACACTTGTCAGGATCAACTGGCGTTTTAGAGAAAGTCGAAGTGGCAGCGGCAGAAGCTCATAGTGAACAAGAATTCGGAGATACTGGGACGAAAACTAACTCATAGTAATATGCTCATCTAAATAGATACTTACGCATTAAGAAAACACATTTGTAAATGTTCACTTAGTTATAATATTATTATTGTAACATAAAACTATTGTCGACATCCTTAGTATCTTAAATAAAGTCCAGTTTCAAGTCGTTTGTTCCCAACAGTCATTCTCAACTCTCACAGTGTACACACTATAGGGCACATTCATAATTTTTTTCTTTACCATAGTTTCATAAATCACCTACTAGCGACCCGCCCCGGCTTCGCACGGGCATATAAGCATAGTGTTTTTTTCTGTCGTAGTGTCCTGTCAGCTTGTTGCGTTGGACATGTGGATTGAATTTAATTAGATTTAAATGTAACGTAAGTTCGTCCGACTTGGAGTATTTATAAAGTATTTTATTTCCAATTCTATAAATATTTGAAAAAGTAAAGAATATATACATAAAAACAAACTAAAATATTTCTTTCTATACAACATTGATAACTTCTGCCTAACTTTACGTCTCGCGTGTCGCGTTGGCACGGAAATCGCGCGGCGCGCGGCCCTGGCCGCTTCTCGCGCGATAGTTTTTATTTCGCGATAACTCCTAAGGTATTAATTTAAATTGTATAGAGTAAATGGCAGCCATTATGTGCATGAAATGCTGAAGTAAATAACGTATTTAATTTGATAAGGATTAAAACTGTATCCGTATATATTGCTTTTCAATTACCTCATCTTATTGCACCATTTTTTTAACATAAAAATAGGTATGGTAAGCTATGCATAAAAGAAAGACATATGCCATAGCGGACTTTTCTTTAGTCCTATAAAAGAGACACAATTCCTCCGTACATTATTTTGTTATATCTCAAAGGGATTAGACAGCGGTTTCGATCAAAGCTCCCAGCCGACTTTATTTTTTCTGACTTCTTTTACAATAATCGTTATATTTCAAATAATTCCTCAAAACATTCATAGATTATACACGTGAACCTTCCTCTTCAATCACTCTGTCCATTCGTGTTAATCATATGCCAATCCATTCGGTAGTTTTTGAGTTTATCGCATTCAGACAGACAGACAGAGAGACGCGGTGGGAGACTTTATTTTATAATAAGTAGTGATTTTATCGCTGACAAATAACATACAATACCTATCCCGCCTGTTATACAGTTTTAAAATATTTAGGCACAGTGAAAAATAATGTCCTAGAATTTGACCATAGGGTTTGAACTGAGCCCCATGCAATTTTTATGAAGAAAAGCTATGAAATATACAATAATTATTAGATACACGGGCCAATTTTAATAGGAGGTTGGCGTGAAAATTACTGGGAACAAGAATATATTTTACTTTTTCATTGCAACTACGTATTGGTATGTTAAGAAGAAAGGAATCTATAAACCATGATACTAATATCAATGCCCTACTTGAAAACTTTTGGGAAGTTCTCTTTCACTTGAACTGCTTTTTCATCTACATTTGATGTCCTGAATCCAGTGCTACCTACCATTTTGTTTCTTACCAGTAGTGGCTTTGGAAGGTATTTTGTAGTGAGGCAACATTGAGCAGTGATAATTTTTTTCTTTAATTTATGGTCGTATAAAAAATGTAATAAATCGTTTCCTAACTTTCTACATTTTATGATGTAATGAAATCTACAATATGAAATGTTATGCAACCGTTAAAAAATGTAATATCTGACTACTTAATAAATATAGGTAATCAAAGTGATAGAGAACACGTCACTAAGTCGAAAGAAAGAAAGCATCACTGGCCGAAAACAGCAGCCCTCCCACCCATGAGGCCAGTGACTCATTGGCCGCAACGCAAGCCGTGACGTGGACGCGTTCTTACCAAATGAGAGCGTAGTCCATTGCTGCATGATCATAAACTCTGACTCTCTCCGTATAAATTACGCAATGTAGACAACTCTAAAATCTCGGTCGGCCACGTCACCGATAACCTCAGGTGGACTCAGCTAGCTTTATCGCGTCGCGCGCGCGTTGGTTCGGAGACAGAGCGTTTATTATACATAATAATTACCATCACATGTATACTTGTCGCAAAGTTTTGTCCTTGAATTTGTTTCTATAGAATAAATAGTAATTATTGTAAAACGTAAGCTCTCGAATAATTTTTTTTTTAAATGTATATAATCACCAGTTTGTTGTGGATAATCAGTACATTTAAGTGAGGCTCGGCCTCACTTGCTTCAACCGCAAAGCCGCCACTGTTCTATAAATCGGCCGTCGAGAGTTTGCGTTCCTGACAGGTCGTAATCGGCATAGTAATCGAATGGTTGATGTGAATTTGTACCGTCGTGTCGGACGAATCCCGTTTTCAAATATTATCGTTTACATGCACGAATGACACAACATTAAATTAAAAATTATATTACTATGTCAACTCACAACAAACATGTTATAGCTATATCTAATCTCATGTGTAAGGAACGCAAACTTTTGACGGCTGATGTATAAACCCATCAAGTGTTTATATAATACAATCATATACAAATTTATACAAATCTTTATACGCATAACTAAAAAAAATATTATAAATAATGATACACGGTACTTCCCACACAGCGCCATCTAGTCCCAAAGTAAGCAAATATTATGCTTGTGTTATGGTTTACTAGAGAACTGATATGCATGCTTATTCTTTTTTTAAAGAATATATATATATATATATGTTTTACAACTAGACCCGGAACGAAATAAACTTGTTGATGCACACAAATATTTGTCCTGGGCGGAAATCGAACCCGCGACCCTTAGCTCCGCAGTTAGGGTCTGTAACCACTCGGCCAATCGGTCGTCGAAATAAAACTATCTTTCACTTCATCAGCCCATTTTCACCCAACTGCAGGGGGTTAGGCCTCCACTCAAGATGAGGGGCTTGGAGCTTTAATCCAACACGCTGCTCCACTGCCGGCGGGTTGAAAATATATTTATATATTTGTAATCAAAAAGAAACCATATAATTATATTAAGTTACAGTATTATTAATTCCATTCTCTGTGATATTTTTTTCCATAAAACTACGCCTCGAGTGATTTTTTTAATGGATTTCCCCTGCAATTCGCATTTTAATGACCAACATTATCCAGCCATCATATTTAGGTTCAATAGGTTTCTTTGTAGTGTTTCCTTCTTTTGCATTTACTGGCAAAAGCGTTGTACCTACCTGTTCTTGCTAAAATCACCAAGATATTCAAGTAGGTATATGAAACTTAAATTTTATTCAATAACCTCGCGACAATGTTTTCATAATCTAGATTAAGAAAATTATTGAAAACGACTGCGATGCCCGCCAAGTTTGCAAGCTTGGATGACAATGATGGTGACCGAGCTAGAGCTCATCACAATTATTGTCGAATAAAACTATTTATAAAATTTTATATGTAGAGTCAATGTTATTGAATATTATAACGACTGAGAGGTGTTTCTCTTAAATCTGATGTGATAAGAAAAAAATGGCGGCAGATTCGTGATGAACGCCACCAAATTATTAAAACCCTTTCTGCAACATTCTAAACAAAATAAATGTGCTCTTAGTTTCACTATAATTGATGGTTTTTTTAGCTAATTATGTACCCAAAGAAAAAGGTATAGATGTTCGATAGGTATAAAGTTAAAAACAATTGTATTAATAGAATAGCAGTCATATTTAATTATTTTAAAGGCCTTATACACGGTCAGAACCAACCACCGATAGAGGTAACCACGGTTGAGTTGACATAAAAATTGACAGTGTAGACATCGGTTGGACAACCAATATATTGGTTGATTCCAACCACTTCGGTTGTGAGCGAATTCCTCTCTGCCAAGGTTAAATAGCGGGTGTTGAGTCAGACGTATCAACCGTGTAGAAGCTTGTTTGTGGTCTATCTATCAGATAGCTAGGCTATCAGACGTTCTTCAGCAGGCACAGCCTTTCTCAGAACTGTATTTTTCTTAGTAATCAATGGTTAGACCATTTCTAACTATTCATAAAAGTGTCTTAATCCATCCTGAGGTAATTACAAAAATCATCAGAGTCGAGTATTTTTAAAACATTTAGATGACTTAATGCGATTCGCTCTTTTAGCCACCGGTTTCATCCATATTCTTTTCTTCCTTTTTTTTCACTGATTAGTAAAAGAGTGAATGCTACTCCGATTTTTTGTTTAGAAGATAAAGATGCCATACTGACCCTGAGTCCGATCTTTGACAAAACGAATGAGCCGACCACACCGTGTAGAAAAGAAACGAAGTTTAGTTGACTCAACCAAGGTGACCTCTGTCGGTGGTTGGTTCTGACCGTGTAATTAGGCCTTTACTGTTATACATCAAACAAACGCTTAATGACGTTTTTGACACTGTTACTAAATTTTTTTTTACAAACGCTTGTATTTATAAAAAAAATTTTAAATATTTTTATACAGCAGTTTCTGAAATAACACTCCACAGATTGTGCGTCATGAGGCCAGTTTTACATACATATACAAGACTACACTCAACTAACATGACACATTTAAAAAAAATTGTAACTTAATTTGAATAGCATCTCGTTTTCATTCTTTAATAAGTTGTATCGAAATCAAATATAGCTCGTTTAGGAAAATTAGAGAAATCTAAAAATAAAAAATTGATCCTATTTCACCCGAAAGTGTTTTAAAATCCCATCGGAGAATGCGCAAATATAATGTAGACAGCTTTTTTTTTTAAACAACAATTTCCATAGAGTCTGACAAATGTCGTGACCTTGAATAAAAAAAAACAGGTCCTTGATTCATTGGCCAAACTCCAATAGGAAAATGAAAAATATTTTTAAAATTATATACAGCGCCTGATAGTACAAATAAATTCAATATTATTTGCATAATATTCACAAACAACTATTACAAAAAGTAGTCGATGTTTTCCCGTACAGAGGAACATGTGAAAACATTACTAAAAATAAAAAGTAAATTCTTTAATATCCGTAAATTGTCAAAAGAACTGGCAATACGGTAAACGTACACTGGTAATACAGTAAGCATAGACAAACAGTACATAAACATAGCGGAAACCTCTGTAAATGCATAATCTGCATGGAACATTATTCATCTTTTTATCGTTGAGCCCTACACATTACGGAACATACCTATTCTTGTTGCGACAGTATAATTTTAGAATACGAAAAGAAGTCATTGACAGATCACCAATGCAACCGTGATGCGTGGTGGCAAGCCTTGTGGCAATTGGGACTACATAGGCGATTGCGGTTCGTCCACGACGTCGATTTATCTAGCTGAGAATTCCTCACATTGGAGCAGAAGACATTCCTAGAACTCTTCTTTAAGGTTAGGCGTTGTTGTCCGCACGAAAAATCGTTCACCGCTTGTGACGACACGTGGCGGGAGCACGTGCAAACCGGCTTCTTGACTCGACGTAGGATCTCAGCCCGCAGCTCGCACTGTACACTTTGAGCATGCTTGGAACATATGCATATTTTCGATATCTCTGGAAAAGTTTATATAAATCAATATTAAAACCTATAAAGGTGTTCTACTTTTGCTTGTAGCTTATCGACGGCTTCGAGAAGTATTTTTTGGTGAGGCAACATTGAGCGGTGTACACAACTTGTGTATTATACTTAATAGGTACATTAGAAAAAGTTTTAAACACTTACGTGGCTTCATCGCATGCACAGCCAAGTAAACGGCGGCTTCGTTGACTACCTCTGGTTACAATAAAAAATCATCAATTGATAATTTCAGAAGTACAATACTTTCAGAAAAAATTAAATTTTTTGACTTACTGTCTATAAATTCTGAATATTGGTCGTACAAACAATCGTACATGAGCTTCTTTAGTCTGATTTGTATTTTACGCGTGACCACAGGATCGGCAGTACCCCCTGGAATCTGTAGATTGCACGAATTTTCTCTCAAGCTGAAAAGAGGAACGTATGTTGTAGTAATGTGCAATGTATTAAGCTAGCAGCCAGCTATATTATACGTACAGAGTAGAAGTAATTCTTTTATTTATAGGTACACCAGTAGGCACATAATTTTTATATTCCACCGCTTACAAAAATTTATCGTCATATTCCATTTAATTACTGGATTTTTTTTAAAATATTAATTTTAATAAATTAGAACACGTGCTCTATCTTGCATAACGCTGACGACTTTGATTATGCGTTTATGGTGCCCGATCTGACGACTTTAGTAAAATATTACCGGTCTTGAGAGCGAATTATGCAACGTTTACAGTCGCGTGAAACAGCAACCTACAGAAGTGCTTTCGCAAGCGCAAAGTTTCAAAATAATTTTCCTATATTAGAAATTACCCTTAAAATAGCGTGATCGAAGAAACTAAAGTAAAAATCAATTTTAAAAATCAATATCTTGGAAACGATTGTTCAATTAAATTTTCTATATCCAATTTTTTTTTGGTATACTATACCTATCCTTGGAATAAAATATAAGAACCGTTCATTTAAAATCGGTAGAACAAAATCATGCATATAGTTACATGTAGCTAGCGACCACCTGCGGTTTCGGTCGTACGTGTCTAGCGTATTTGTGGACTACGAAAAAGTCTTCGATTCCGCCGTGACTAGGTCTGTTTTGCAAGTCTTTCTTAATTTCCAATTAAAAGGCTTAATACCAATTTTCATGGTTTAACCTCGAAAATGACGGAATTCCCGAAACAAACTTTCATTTCTTATTTTACTCTCTTAAAGTTTTATACTTCGTTTAAAACGTGAAAATCGGAAATCTCTGTAACACATAATCAGTAGCTGTAATTAAAATTTAACTACAAAGAGCAAAGACTTTCATGCACCCACCCCCATCTCAATTTCCCCCCTTAAAGTTGAAATTTTCAAAAATTCTTTCTTAGCGGCTGCTTCTGTTATAAAATAAACCTATGTTCCAAATTGCAGCTTTATACACTTAATAGTTTTTTTTTTGGGTGAGCGTTGATAATCATTCAGTAGCGACAATCGATTTTATAAGTTGTTTTACGTACATCACAGCAGCCTCCGCAAAAGATCTTCGAAGAGGCCCGTGGCGTAAGAGCAGATTGTTTCCGGCCATTTCCATCTTCTCCGTCATAAATTCGACAACCTTACTTTTTTCCTCTGTTTTGAATAAAAAATATATTGTTAAAGTTGAAATTTTGTCTACGCAGTTAAAAGCTATTACTTTCAAAGCTATCTAAAATTGACAAACGCTTTCATGAGAACGTTTTTCTTCCCATGCAACGTTTCGTAAAACGAACAAAATTATATTTATTTGAACTATTTCAAACCCATTTGGTAATAATTAAAATGCGTTTTTAAATAATAGTAATAATAAATTATTAATATAAATTCAAATTAATTATCGTGATTTTTAAATTAGACTAGACAGATAACAAAAATTAATTTTCTCTGATTGATGATCATAGTAGGTACCTTCATGTATAGTACGAGATACGAGTTGGTGGGCTGTACGTGTAATAACACCTGCAAAGATAAAAAATGTCGTAAGTATTTGCTAATTTGCTGTTTTCATATAATAATCCTAAATGATTTTAGTCAAACGTAAGACGCTCAGTCTAGGCGTTATCCCATTTTCGGTAATGTGTCACGCTAAAACTTTCGTGCTATTGCTAAAAACAAAAATATAGTTGTAATCTCGGATCTCTATACTTACTAGACATTGCAATAAATCATAAAAGTGTGAATTGACTAGAAGCCCTCTTCTGCGTTTACCGTCTAACCACTTATACTCTAGCTAGCTGGTGCAAAATGGCGAGTTTCAGTCCGCGAGGTCCCCGCGCGCCGGTCTTCACTTTCGCGAAATCCCCGGGCGTCGGTCTTCACTCCCGCGAAATTGCGTTTGACAATTTCGATACTGTGAACTAACATTTATGACTTTATTAAAACCAAACGCTTCTGTCAAATTTATTTACTCTACGCAATAAAATATGCAATATTAATCAGCACAATACAAAAAATTATGAAAACGTGTCTATATCTATCATATTTGAAAATATTTAGTTTTTTGTTTTTAACATAACTATAAACTATTTAATAATGCTTAGGCACATATTTTCCTAGATTCTTAGAAAATTTCATACTTTCTTTCGAAATTATTATATCAAAAACAGACAAGAAATTCTTATTTAATGTCGCGCGCGTGTACGCGACAATTAGTCGCTGTTTATGTAAGCGAAACGAAACACGAAACGATTATTTGCTATTCGTAAAATAAAAAAAATTTGGTCCAAGATATTTAGCAATATGACGATAGAATAAATTTTAATAAGAGGTATGAAATTTAGACGCGGTTCAACTCTTGGAAGAGGTTTGAGTAATAATGTAAATTATAAAATGGTTATACAAAGTGTCCCATAAATAGCGCACAGACTTTCTGATGCCATGACTGAGTTCATGCTCTATTTGATAATAATGTTTAGTATTTGAATAATCCATAATAATGTTTAGTAAAAGTGTTGTGGCTTTCGAGTAATTCGGACTTTTCTGAATTTGCCTAGAGTCTCTACCTTGCACCTTAAAATTTACTTTTTTACATACTCTACATTAGTTGCCGTATCGAATGCATTAAACACATATTTTTTAATTATTAAACAGCTCCAAGAAATAATTATTTTGTTAAATTTTTTTACCCAATGTAAATTTTAGTAGCTTCTTTTGAAGGTCTGTATTGAAAAAAAATGTACTGAGCTCACTTGGCAAACTTCATGAAAAGCTTGATTATGAAATTTTTGAAATTGATTGAAAATTTTAAACATCTCCGGATTTTTTCTAATGAAACATAAAATATCGCAATTTTTATTTTAAAGAAGCCGATTTTTCTCAAATTAAATAAGTCTAAATATTACATTTTCGTGCCACTAAATAGTGTTTTCTTTATTTCTTTGCTATTAACACAATAAAGCGCTAAGTAACAAGCGACAACGAATTAACGTGGTGACGCATCGCCAATATGTAAATTTCCTTCCCTAGGTATCAGTATCATCATCCTTACCACGTGCGATGCGTGCAAGCTCTTCAATCTAAGGATTTATTTATTTCTTCGGAAAAACCATATTTCGCATCGAAAGTCCCCTTTTGCCGCATTATGTTGCAAAAACACCAAGAAAATCCAGATTTCTTTAATTAAGTTCTCTGGAGCGACGAATCGTCTTACAAGAGAGATGGCTACACAAAACTTCACAATCATCATAGCTATCAGTTGGAAAACCTCACGAAATGAGAGAAAATCGCTCCCAATATCAGTTCAAAGTAAATTTATGGACAGGTATTTTTAATGGCCAAATTTTGGGACCATTTGAGTTGCCTAGTACGCTGAATGGTAATGAAAATTTGCGGCTATTACCGCGGCAATCACAAACCCAGTTACCGAAACTACTGGAAGAGGTGCCTCTTACTTTAAGATCAACCATGTGGTTCCAAAATGATGGATGACCTGTTCATTATGACACCCGAGTAAGGGCATTTTTAAATGAAAGATACAGTGGAAGATAGATCGGTCGTCTTAGGCCAATTCTGTGGGCATCTTGATCACCAGACCTTGATTCTTTGGATTTTTTATTGGGGTTGCCTTAAGGAAAAGGTGTATTCAAAATCATTTCGCAATGAACAAGATTTACGACTAAGAATAAACCAGGCAGCGCAAGAAATATCCTCGCAAAGGTTGGATTTATTGAAAAGATAATTTTCGAATAGACACATCTAGCATATATAAGAGAGGGAGGGCGTCTATTTGAGCATTTATTACAATAAATTAATTTTTAATTTAATTGTTTTATCTATCATTTACTATTAGAAACACAAAACTCATTTTAGTCCCAAAAAGACATAATATTGTTAACTGTAATGATCAAAATCAATGAAAAGTGAGTCTCACTGATGGTAATATCACATTTTTATGTCACATTCACAAACACTGTTTATTAAGTTTCACAAAAATGTAATATTTCGATTTATTTAATTTGAAGAAAATCGAAATATATTTAATAATGTAAGTGTAAAAAATTGCAATATTTTATGTTTCATAAGAAAAAATCCGGAGATGTTTTACAATTTAAAAACATTCATGAACAAACAAGAATTTCATGAAGTTTGCCAAGTGAGCTTCAGTACATTTTTTTTTCAACACAGACCGTCAAAATAAACATCTAAAATATACATTTGGTAAAAATATGAGAAAAATCATTGTTTCTTAAAGAATTTTAATTAAAAAATTAAAAAATATGTTTTTAATGCATTCGTTTGTATTGTTGTATTACCATAATTATAAATAATTTTGTTATTTGTAGTGTAGTTCAAGAGCTATCTTTTGAAAAATTAAACAGATTTTGAAAAATTCTGTTGTATACCTTGTATACCATACTAAAATGTCAGAGAGCGTTGTAGAAATCGGAAAAAAACTAAAAAAAACCACATCACACCATCTAGGCATACTAACCTTAATACCTACCAGTATTAGCGCCATGAAACTATTCGAATGCCGCCTGCATACGGCATATTTAAATCATTTTCAGTTAGTCTATTCTCCTTGCACACGAATAAACCTGACGAACGTTGTAAAAAATAATTGATTTCCTTATATAAATCCTGCGTCTGGTGGTTTCACATGGCAATTTTCACGGCGGCTACATGACTATTCCTAATCTGCTTTGTATGGTCAAAACTGGAGATAACCTAATGGAAATAAATGGCAAATACTGACTTGACAACTCGCTGTCGCTGAACGTGTCTCTTGGAACATTACGCATAAGCGTCTGTAATTTTTTAGTTATTTTCGAATGTAGAGCGTTATTCGGTTTATTTATTTCGTCTGTGAACGTTGTCAATTGCCGTAAGCTGCAACAAAATATTCTTTATAAGCACACCTAATTTTAACCGAACGCAATCGGCTACTACACGTGTTAGCCAGCATCCTAGGTGCAGGCGCACTTCGGGTTTTAGCCTTAATTATCAGATATACCTACACAGTAATAGGAATAGGTGTATTATACTCGGTGTCTCGCATTTATGTCATGTAACAAAACGTAAACCAAGAAAAATTGATTATCCACTAATGTTAGTGATTAGGTTAGATCAGTATATCTCTTACGAATGGTCGATGAAATTACTGATATCAATTTGTGTTGAATTCACTTAAAAAATTAAAATTTTTATTAAGATGCACATTAACTATAAAAGTAGAAAATGACTAGAAGCCCTCTTCTGCGTTTACCGTCTAACCACTCATATTCTAGCTATCTGATGTGAGGTCCCCGCGCGCCGGGCTTTACCCCCTTGAAATTGCGTTTAACATTTTCGATATTGTGAAGTGACACAATACGCTACTAAACTACTACTTCTTACCCTACTAAAACCAAACGCTGAAAGCACTTTAATATTCTTATAAATGTTCTGGAGACGAGCTAAGTGTTATTAAAATTTTTTTTTGGCGGGCGGCGCGCCCTTTCTTTTAGAGTAAACCTCTTCCTCAACATTGTGTTAAGAAACTTGGACCATGAGCCCACCACGCTGGCATAGGACGCTAGTTCTATGCGGGTTGGAGGCTGTTAACCTTCGCCGTCACAGAAGTAACGATGTCGACGGAGCTTGTGATATTTATTTGAATATGGTTTTATTTTATTCATATCTGTGGCCTTTTTTTCAAAATTTGAGTGTTAAGCCACTGGGCCACCTCTTACAATTACAATGATGATATTCTTACTAAGCAGCTGCTTCTCCATGCGTCATTGGACATTTTCCATCGATTAATTCCAAATCACAAGCTTCGGTCTCCATCTTGTCGAGTAATGCAACATACGCATCGATCTTTTCATCTGTTAATAGTGAATGGTATTTAATATTGTATTTGATTTGAAGCATGAAAAAACAATCTTATTAGATAGATAAAGTAACGTTTTTACCTGTCGTGAAGACATTTTTAGCCAAAAAGCGGGCGGAAGTAACGATTTGATCTGCGCATAAAATGAAATATAGTGATGAATCTAAATTAAATTAGTTTCTTTTTTTATAAATCATCCTACCTACTATTTTTAAGGACTTAGCTTACCCTGCATAGTCCCAGTTAATTTCCGGGGCATAGAATGGCAGCGAGTGATACCGTCCAACTTTTTAGCTATGTATTTCGTGGCGATTGGACACGCGCATGTGACTTCTAAAGTTTTTGCAGACTTTAATCTGAAAAAAAGAAATATTAAAACGGCTTATATATTTTGTAATGTACCTACTAACTCATAAACAAATGCAAGTAACCCTCGAAGTTAATACTATGTTGACACCTACACGCGTTCCTTAGAAAAAGGATCTTGACAGACAGACAGACAATGAAGTGATTCTCTAAAGGTTTCTTTTTCCTTTTGAAGTACAGAACCATAAAAATGCTTGCAAACAGATATAGTTATCATGGATTTTCTTTAATACAATGTGTCATAATTTCAGACAGCTTTAGGTACTACCTATGAATTCAAAATAAATAGACTTATTAGGACGATAGAAATTTGTATCACTTTATAATGAAGAGTACCTACTAAGACATAGACATTTAATAGATCGAAACAACAATCTGAAAAATATTTCATAGAGCGGAAAGAAACTGCCACCAAGGCTTAAAGGATGAGTGATGTCGTATGTATAAAATATTTTATATTGGTTACCTTTGAGCTGCATAAAAGAAAGATTCGCAGGCATCGTCCACTTTCACCAAAGGTTCGTCCCCACGTTTCTGCATTTCAGAGACGAGAGTATCTTGAGCTAAGGCCTTATAATCTGAAATAAATTAAAATAATAAATTGTTATTCGAAATATGGGATATATATATATGGCAATCATTTTGAACGTAAAACAATAACATTCTCTTTAAGTACTACAAATAATCTTACTCTTTGAAATGAGATCTTCTGCGAGAATCCTCGCGGACTCAATGATTGCATCTGTAAATAAAGTTATTAAAATAGTATATTATAAAATATTGTCACAATAACAAAAAAATATATATACTTGTTTTTATAACAATACGGGTCTATAACAGTTACATTTTTGTCTGTTTTAATTCGCAGATGATATATAAAAATATTATACCCTATATCGTGTCATCAATTTTATTATGAAAAATCTAACGACACTTCATATTTCAAATCCATCATGACAATCATGACGTTTAGATTACAGAGCATATTGTTACGAACATACAAAGCACAAAGAAACTAGCGCCATCTAGCGTCAACCAGTAAAGCTACTCAAAGAACAAAGACAACATGAAACCCCCTACTCCATACTAGATGGCGTTAGAGGAACTATATAGAAGTATAGTCTCGAAAACCGGGTACATGCGCGAAACTTTCTAGAATCATCCAACCCGGTCGATCACGTTCGCGCGAGTCGGGTACGTTCTGGAATGGTCTGGGGCTCATCTCAGCCCATATAAATAGCCACAGAGAGGCGAGCGAGTTCAGTTCAGTTTGAGCTACCTTCGAGGCGACTTCGAAGTGAAAACTAGTGATCAAGAGTGATACCAGTGAGTTGGCTACGAGCTAGGACATCGCTAGTGCTTACTTTTTGGACCTAGTGCTTTGTGTTGGACCTAGTGCTAGTGAATAAAGTCTTCAAAAGAGTCAGCAGGTCTTTCTTTCCAAATCCTTCGAACCCTAACACGTAACAATATCAAAGAAATAGATATACGCACACTCGAAAAACTCCTGAAACAGTCGGGTGATAGTTTAGAAACAGACAGACACACACCTGTTTAAACAATCTTTTTCTTTTCATAAACAAACGAAGTGCTATCATTATTGCAACGAGTCTACATTCTCCTATAGCATATATGTGTGTATCTATAGTCGATTTTATTTGTTTCTCTCTGCTTCAGGTTCCGCTGTTCAAAAATGCATTCTTACCTCGAGTTCCTTACCTCAAATGGAAAAAAGGAACCCTTGTAGATTCACTTCATTGTCCTTAAGTCTGTCTGTCAATATCCCTTTTCTCAAAAACTCGTGGCGTAATCAAGTTGAAATTCATACCTAGTAGGTACTCCTCTACGATTCCTAGGAGCTGTAAAATATCAAGTTTCTAAGTCAACTCAATTAAAAAATACGGTCATTTATGTCTGATACTTCCTGTTGACCTAGAACCAAATTGTAAAAATAAAATGAATGATGAATGAATTGTAAAAATTTAGTTAGAACCAAGGTTTTACAGCGCAAGCATAGTAATAAATAAGTAAATCGTTAATTCGTATATTTTTTACATTAAATATGCGTTTACGTGACATTCTAGCGGCTCGTACTTGGCTGGTTTGTTTACTTTTTTATGTTGTGTATTTCTTAAAAATCCTGATTAATATTGAGAATGAGTGAGGTGAGATGAATCATATACCTGTCTAAATTTCTTTAATTATGTTATGTACCCTTTGTTCAGTCAAAAACGGACGAGTAGAATAAGACATCAGACGGATGCCCTTAACAGTGGCGTAACGCACTTACTTTTAGATGATACTTATATAACGCAAAAAACTGGGTCAAGATCCTCCCAGCCGTTATAAAGAAACATATTCATTGCAGCGCCCCCTGGCGGCCTATGACCGCAAACCTTATCTAAGAACATGCTCTTAGAAGATATCTACGTTATGTAACGCGAAAAACCGCGTCAAGATCTTCCCAGCCGTTTCAAAGAAACATATCAATTGCAGCGCCCCCTGGTGGCCCTTGATTGCACAATTATCTATTATGTATTGCATGTATCTATATTATGTAACGCAAAAAACCATATCAAAATCAGTCCAATCTTTTCGAAGAAACACATCTTCCGCAACGCGCCCTGGTGGTCAATAACCATAAAATTAACCTGTTTGGATTTGACTAAATATAAAATTTCACATAAATTGTTAGAGCCGTTTCTGAAATACGTGAAATATGTACAACGGGCTCCGAAGGTACCCGAGGGAATTTGACCAGCGATTTCAGAGATTATGATAACAAAAAAATTACTTTTTCTCCGATCTCACATTTTTTAATTTTTGTAAAAATCGAATCTTATTTAATTGTTAAATTATTTAATTTATAATTTCTCTAAGCATTATTGCTTTTTATAAAAGGCAACGCAAATGATTCAACTTACGTGCCGTCGGTACGATGCCGTGTAAACGTTTCGTTACTCGTAGTTCGTCTCTTGCTAGCCGCACAAAGCGATAACATTGCTTATTATTCGGGTCTACTGCACGACGGAAAGTATAAATTCTAATATTTACATTTTCTTTCATATTTTAAACAATGACCAACAGACAGAAAAAAAAATATTGAAATTATTTGTTCCTAACATCGATTGGAAGGTTCTGTTAAAATTCTTCGGGTACCTCAGGAGCACGTTGTTTATAGAAGAATTGCTCATATTATTGTATAAAATTTTTACCTTGCATATTTTCGCGAATCGTAGGGGGTGTATGGTCCTTAACCAGATCAAATAATCGGTGCTCAAAAACCTTCATGAGCCGCGTCGTATCTGAAGATTCGGTAACTGCCTTGTCCACAAATTGTTCAGGGGCCGCCAACCTACACCGTAAAATACCTATATTCATATATTCTCAATAATTAAGGAGAGTGGGGAAATCGCAGACATTGAATATGGACACTATTACCACACACATCGCTGAGATATTGTAGCCCCCATTTTCGTGTCAGGTAAACGAATACGGTCCAGTACGGTACGGTCCAGGCTGTTACAGATATTTATTTAGGTATACTAGACCGGTGCGTAGGCGCACGAAATATTGATTGTACTATTTTCTTCTAATGAATCCTCTGGTTGTGTTTTAGTGTTTTAGTTATAGCTATAAAAAGTAACACCAAGAAATTCTTATTTTATATATTTCAATAGGTGAATTCATAATAGAATTACTTTTACCCTAAAACACCCTAAGGTCATTAAATAAAAATGGACGGCACGGGTAAATTATTATCATAAAGTTAAATTTTATGATGAAGATTCTTGTAAGTTACTTAAAATTCGAGAAATTCAATAAGACTGACATCAAAATAAATGAAGCTGGTTAACCTACATTAATTTCATTTTATTATTAGTTTATTTTATCAGATAAGAAATATCCATTTGTGGGTAACAATAAAATTAAACTACATGTAATAAATTTTGTTAGTAAAATCTTATGTATCTATTATATTAGTGTTATTTGTTATTGTTCTTTACGCAAGTTCTACAACAGTGATTCATGTAAAGACAATCCTATCTACCCGCGATCATGGTCACGATGTCTGTGCGTGCCTCCGCAACAAGCTCGAAGCGCTATATTACCGGGGCAGCCTAAACAGTACCCTGGGTGCATTATTGTATTAAACTCGCAAGGCATCGAGCTGCCTTTGAGTGTAACTCGCCCACAGACTCGTATAAAAGATGTACAGTAGGCTCTGTAAAGCGCAATTTTTCCTTGGTAGAGCAACGAGCAAACCTGCGGGGTATCAAATTAGCACTCACCGCCAGCGCCTTGCGTTCCCTCTCAATGTCTTCGTCATCTTTTAGGTCTACAGTAACCATATGTCACAGCTGTTTGAAACGTTGAATCCTCTTCAAAGGAACCTCGTCCAAATTGACAGCAGGTAAAATACCATATCTTCACTTTTATTTACTTAAACTACAGGCCTAACAGATAAGACTCACTTATGCAACAGTGTCATAAGGCCGCACACTGACACGGTTAACAGCACCATGTCGTTTGCATCACTTATGTTATTGACACAATTGCCGTCTATACGGCAGCCAATATCCCGACCGCTGAGCGAATCAGTCAGCCCATTTACGTGCAGATTGCAAAAACGTGGGCGAGGTCAAACCCCCGTGCCTCATGTCTCCCGTACCTGGTTTGCGTACCAATGTTTGAATACACGAGTTAGTTCTGATGGTGTCTTTATTTCATCTGACTTCTACCAGAAAATGTAAAACACCAAGTTAAACGTCCTAAAAAAGTGGAGAAAACAGGCGTATTAGAGTGAGTTTTACGATTCGTGTAGTCTGATGTTTAATTTTAAGTGTTCGTAATTCACCTATTCTCCCCTACAGCTGTTTTTACATTGTTACAGGAGAGCACTCTGGCATTAGATTTTCCGCAATTAACTTAAATTTTCAAATGTAAATAACCTAGGTTTCGTATAAACGAAGAGTCACGATCTTAATAATTTATCAGCTATGCGTCTATAATATAACTTCTGATTCATCTTTTATACAATATTAAATTTTTATACACGAGTTACTCGATAGACGCCCCTCCCCCTTCCCAAAAAAACACTAGCCAATGAGTTTTGCTTTAGTTATTATATTCGACACTGATTCTTTCTTTCTTCTTTAATACATCTAAACTACATTCACAATTCTTTAAACATTATTTGCGTTATGGGAGAGTCTGGTGACTGGACAAGGAAGGCAAGCTCCTTCCAGTTTCCCAGGCTACCACATCCCCTAATCATTGATAAAAACTAAAACATATTAATTATATATACTAAAAAATTTAAATTAAATTAAATATTAAAGCAGCAGGTAGTGCGAGGACAGACGTCATTCATTTTTCTAAACATTCTCTGCGATATAAATGTGTGAATGATGGCTGTTGGGTGTGTTTATGTGTCCGGAGTTTTATATGCGAGCGTATACATTTGAATGTGTATGTGTGTGCATTTCAGATGGAGGTCTGTAATAGGTGTGACAGTGCGGATGATTTTGCAGTTTATATAGACACAACTGAGTGGTTACGCTATAGGTTTTAACATGTTTTGTATGTATTCATTATCTTGCTTTTTAATTTATTTTTTTTGGTTTTTTAATTTCGTTTGTTTATTTATTTATAATTTAATCTAATTAAAACATTAATTATATTTTTTAAATATTGTGGTTAAAATAACTAGTGCACTCACCATTCAGAAGCTTTATTGTGTGTTAAATCAACGCTTGGTTGCCTGTGGAAAGTTTCTGTACCGTGTGAACGAAGCTGTTGATGAATAATCTTCATGGCATTTTCGGTTTCGGCGTCCGTTTCTAATAATTGCAAAATGTATGTATAAGTTAATTTCCTAGATCTGTAACCTTGTAAAGTGAGTTGAGAGAATGTGATTCAACTAACCACGACGTTTTTGTCGTGAGCCATCGCGTTCACGGCGTTCTGAAAAGATTTAAATCGGTCAGTATGTGCCTGACAAAAAAATCTGGTTATGTTGCATAAATTCAGCATATGACAAACCTCTCAGCCTTTGTCTTTTTTCTTCATTTAACTTGCGACATTCTTCTTTTTGACATTCCGATAGTATTTCAGAAGATGGCGTTGATTTAAAACTAACACCCCGTCCGTCATCTCCACTAAGAGCGCCGCCAGCACCTTCACGCTCAGCTCCAGGTCTCCCAGTACTAGCGTCTAGTCCTTCACGAAAAGCGGCAACGCCTCCAGACCCGGCACCGAAACCACTAAATACGGCGCCAGCACCACCAGGTCCAGTACCAATACCCCCAGGAGCATATTTAGCGTCATTAACGCCAGTTCCAGCACCACTTGAACCACCCATAGTGCCTCCAGTACCAGCAACTCCTCCAGGACCCGTTCCTATTCCAGGTGTAGTTCCAGCACCACCAGGACCACCTCCAGCACCTCCAGTACCAGCACCACCAGGACCACCTCCAATACCAGCACCACCAGGACCACCTCCAACACCAGCACCACCAGGACCGCCTCCAACACCTCCAGTACCAGCACCACCAGGACCGCCTCCAACACCTCCAGTAACAGCACCACCAGGACCGCCTCCAACACCTCCAGTAACAGCACCACCAGAACCGCCTCCAACACCTCCAGTAACAGCACCACCAGGACCGCCTCCAACACCTCCTGTACCAGCACCACCAGGCCCAAATCCAACACCTCCAGTTCCAGCGCCTCCCATACCAGCGCCTCTAGCACGATCTGCCCCAGTACCAGCACCACCAATAGCAGCATCTCCAGTACCGACGCCTCCGGTACCGACGCCTCCGGTACCAACGCCTCCGGTACTAACGCCTTCGGTACCAATGCCTCCGGTACCAACGCCCCCGGTACCAACGCCTCCGGTACCAACACCTCCAGATCCGACAGCAGCACCTCCTAGGCCGGTGGCATAGCCTCCAGAACCACCCGCAGCACTTGCACCCCCAGGGCCGTAGCCGTGACTTCCAGGACCACCAGGTGGACTTGTGCCTCCAGTACCAGTGCCAGAATTTCTAGGGCCACTAAATGCACTAGCACCTCCAAGGCTAGTGCCATAGCTTCCAGGACCGCCAGTTACATTAGCATCTCCAGGACCTCCAGCCGTACCAGCACCTCCAGGACCAGTGACATAGCTTCCAGGACCTCCAGCTGTACCAGCACCTCCAGGACCGGTACCATAACTTTCAGGACCAACACCTCCAGCTTTAGTACCAGCCCCTCCTTTGTCACCAGGACCACCAACCCTTCCGGTGTCAATTCCTTTGCCATCTAGGCCACCAACATTTTCGGAACCAAAACCTTTGCCACCAGGACCACCACCAGAAATACCAGAACTAGAGCCGCCACTAGAAATAAAGCACAAACACATTAATATCCATATGTATTTTGCTATTTCTTTCGATCACGTTTCTCTGTTTGTGATACTTGTGATGTTTGTGATGAAATACTTTTGAATGACTAGCCATTTTCATTAAGTGCATAAAGGACCGGAATGGATCTTTCTGAATGGTTTATTTACTATTAGGAATGCTTTACGTAACGTTTTGTAGCATATATTTTTAATAAAATTATACCTGAACTGATTCAGCTTATTTTTCATGTAATAAGCGTAGGTACTTGAACGCGAACAATCTGAAGTCATTTATATATCAGTTAGAATTTCGGAACATGGCAGTCATCTATGCTTCCTATACCCACATTTTTTTTATCTATAGATCAATCAATAGATTGTAATTTAATCATGTATTTTTTGATATTTACAAAATTTTAGGTTCTTACCCACAAGGTCCACCACCAAACGATTGTGTGCTCCGTTTCGCAGCCATTCCACCTTTTCCATCGTCATATTGCCCGCCTCGCCCTGCTTTGATGTAAAGTAACAAACATTAAATTGTCAACTTATTTTCACTAAATAAAAATTGTTTTGCAATACTTGACGTTTCACTCTTAAGCCAAAATTGTCGGTTCGTAATATTTTTCGGACACAACGCCTGCATCGAACACCAGTATTCATCTGCTCTGATAAAATATCAGCCAAAGCAAAGTAATAAAATTAATGACTTGAAATTGGCGAAATTGCTATAAACAGAAAACGCCATAGTTAAAAAGAAGAAAAATATATTGCTCGGGTATAGGCATAGATTATCATCAGTAGTTACGTACGTATAGATCGGTTGTCATCATAGCTAGGTATGGGTCTTTCCTTTAAACATAAAAACAATGAAAGACTTCAAGGCTATGGACCATCGATGTACAATATAACTAGATTGGGTGTCCGCGTTCTAAAGTGTCCGCGCAGAAAGTCATCCAAAACGCAATAAGTCTTCCAACCGGCTTTTAGTCAATGTCAGGGCTTAGCGCCGAATAAACGTGCGCAATGTCGAATTGTGCCGTGAAAATTTGTAAAACTACTCGTCAAAGACGCAAAAAAGAGCTGAATATTGTGTTTTCGATAAGTAAACATTTAAATTTAACATTAGTTTGTGCCTGCGGACGGTTATTCAATTGTTTTTTAATTTAATGTGAACATTATCACGATTTAATTTTCGTCCCATTCTCGGAAACAGTGTGACACGTCCGACCCGTGTTAAGTATTCGTAGGGACTGATCCGACCAGCCTCACCGCGCGGTGCGGCTGGTCCGAAGGAGTCTATTCTTAAACGTCTTATATTAGAATTCTTCTTAACGAATATATATCATAAGCATTATGAATAGAGCTCAATTTTCATGCTTCATGAAAGAAAATAATTCCGTCCGAAGAAGTGGATTCTAAAAGGTTTTATAATAAAATTTCATAATGCGAATATATGTCATAAGTGTTACGAATAGAGCACAATTTTCTTGATTCATGTAAAAAAAGGTGTATATATATATAAGGTAACAAACTGTAATACGCTACATTACGGCACAATACGGACGGTTTTGTTTCGCCTTTACAAAGGCGACTTCCCATCCTGTTAAAAATGGAAGATCATTGCTATGGACTAGACATGTGCGCCGTTTTACTTTTTATCGGCGGCGGCGCGCCGTCTAAATAAATACGGCGGCGGCGCGACGCCGGCGGCGTGATTTTTTTTAGTTTATACTAATGCCTTTATTTTTCCAAAAATTTAAATAAATAAAAAGAATCAAATTTTGGTTCAAATGTTCAAACATAAACCAAATTTGTACTCTTTAAAATGATTACCAAGTTTGCTTTAAACGCAAAACTTAAAATAATTTTCCATTTAAAACCATTAGACGCCTATCATTTACCTATCTACGCTTAGACACTGATAAGGTAGTAAGATTTTGAATTAAGTTTCTAACTCCTATGATTGGGTAGGGAAGAAAAACCATTTTTATCATATTGCGACTTTGGTTGGTACCTTTATTGAACACGATTAAAATAAGCTCTTGTTTGTTTATTTATTTAATTATTATAGAAAAGAAAGTGCAGTAATTATCAGTCAAATGAAATCAATCATATATAGGAAAACATTTAGGAATGCTTTATTGACAAATATAGACTTTCTTATTATACGACGTGTTACGAAATACCCGGTAAAAATATAATTAATTATCAAAGCCAAAAATTTTGTCAACCCTAGTAAGCTGTCATGTCAAGGAAGCAGATTATTTAACAGAAAGGCCTACTTACCTATTTAACCTAATATTTATCTACTTTAATATTTTTTCTATTTTTCATTCATAAATGTTTGCTACCTCAATACAAGGATGTCATTATACTCAAGTACTGGCTTCAAAAAATGTCAAGTTGGAAAAAAAAAATGTTGTCAATTTTAAATCTTCTAATCGATATCCTACAACATCCTATAACTATCAGTGCTATGGCCTGTTCGTTCTCCGGACCTCACACCCTTGGACTTATTTTTGTGGGGTTACGTGAAGGACAGAGAGTATTTCTCCGATTTCCCAACGGTTGCCGAGATGGAACAGCGTCTTAGATCGGTTTTCGCATGAATAACACCAACGATGGTGTAAAATGCTACACAAGCCATATCCCGACGAGCGAGGTTGTGTATTGAGCAAGGCGGAGCACACTTTGAGCCGTTTCTGTAAATTTGACATTTATTTTAAAAAAGCAGGTGTTAGTTTAGGTCGTTTTGTTAGGTTAGGTCTTTTAAAATTTCTGTCGTTCCACGAATCAGGTAGAAATGTAGGTACATTCTGCGTAGTTTACTCTTTAATTTTACTGAAATAGGGTTTGCACATCAGTGAAAATAATAATATATTTTTATTTTTTTGGTATGTTTGGTATGTACAGCGTTACTACGGTTCTGAAATATTGTAAATGGACTCGTTATGAGGCCCCATTTAACCTCCTTTCGGCTTTCCGGGTAGTTTTGTAACACCTTGTATATTATCACTTTTACAGATTTTATAATTGTCGTGAACAAAGATAATCTTATTTACGCGGCTGGCACATGGTCTACATTGTTTGGCAAATAAAACCATGCCTGCTATTGAAAATACTCTCTCACTTGATGTGCTCGTAGCTGGAATGCACAAACAAGATTGACCTTGCTAACGCAGCAAACTAAGGAAAAGTTGTAGCCTTATGCGTCCAATATTTTAATATGTCCCCATCTAATAGTCCATGTGGGTTGGCAGCAGCAAAATACTTTCAGCATTCTAGTTCTACTGGATCTTCTAAGCCTTGACAACCCGCGCGGGAATATTTTTGGGATAGTTTAAATAAAAGGGATTTGTGAGATTTGGAACTTTTAGAGTGTAATTTTGCTGTCACATCTTGACATTTCGCTTCATTTGAACGCTCCAAAAGTTATGGTGTCATTTTCGGTCTTGGCGTTGGATAAACATTATTACTAAATCCAAATTATTTCGAGAACGGAGACCGATATCAAAAATGAAAAATAGTATCTCGGCCATTAACGTAGCTACGGTTTGAGACCAAGTTTTTGGAAATCGGTTGGTAATTGTAAGAGAAATTATTTCCGAAAGATGAGATTTTTTGGTCGATCGCTGGTGTTTGTGGATATAAGTTACTATATTTCAGAGGGTATTCGTCGGATCACTTCAAAGTGTTGTACAAAAGGTTAGAGGGCGTCGGTAGCTACAGTTTGAGACCAAAATTTTGGATATTGGTTGGAAATCGAACAAGAAATTTGACATCACATGTTAGATTTTATGGACGATCGGGAACTTGTTAACATTACGATCATCGCCTTTCGCCCTGTATTCGTTCGAATGCTTCATTATCGAGTTCAAAACGTTTAAGGATATCAGAGGCTGCAGTTTAAGTCGTGGCAATAAAATAAAATAATCTGTGTAAATCGGATTTGAGTAGGTTCATTTTCAATGGAACCGATGGTTGCGGGGACTGCAAGATCTGTGGATTTTTTGATTGACAATTGTAGTCAAATTTGTCTCAAGCGTATTGAAAATGTAAAAATTTCCTGGCTGGACTCTGCCGGCGCGCCGTGGTAAAATGACGGCGGCGGCGGCGTCATGTGATTGCCGGCGGCGGCGGCGCGCCGGCGCGGCGCACATGTCTACTATGGACATATAATAATATAGATTATTCCCAATTGTTGAAAAAAATTAACATACGTGTTCCTGCTAGGCAAGTTCGACAATATTCACCTTTTCATATTCCATACTATAATGCCAACTATCGCAGAAATTCTTTTGTTTGCAGAGCGAGTGCTCGCTTTAATACACTATTGCGTGATAATGCATCAATCGACATATTTCCTACTAAACCAGCTGCAATAAGACAGATAATGACTGAATCGTACTTTAATAACTAGAATGTTGAGTAGTAGTAGTACTGTTAAGTTTTTTCCTCTAAATTTCATTTTTGTATGTATTTTCACGTCCATTGTGTAACTTTTTAGAGTAATCTAGCAATTATATGTGAAAACTATTAAATGGCTAATAGTAATGCATGATTGTTTGTATGTTTTGATTTGAACTAGCTGTAAGTTTTCCAAGCAATAAATAAATAAAAAAATAAATACAAGTAAATTTACAGAGTTAGGTATGTGACGATTCGTCATAAATATTCGCAGAACTTGTGCAGCTATGGTGTTGTCGCATCTATGTAATATATCCATGGCGATTATATAACAGAACAGGATAGTTTAAACCCCTTCAGTCAACATACTAGACTTCAGTACCGCGCCGTTCTTAATAAGCCTGCGTGGCTTTATAAACGGCGTTCGGCGTTATGAAGTCCGTTCACGAGATTCTTTTGTAAAATGTCCATTAAAATTTTATGTCGCTGTGTGTCAAACTCTAAAATCACTGTCAGTTTTTATGTTCATTAGGTAACGGCACAGCAAGGGAGAAGGTGGTTTGGTTGTCAAATTACCATAACAATGAAGCGGTGCCCAACCAATAATCTGTCGACCAAGCCGTCGGCCACCGTTTCGGACAGTTTTTTACCTATAATACTTTAGATTTTTCTCAAGGAAAGCTAATCGATGGAATTATTGTAAATAAACTAAAAACCCACGTAGCGTAGAATATTTTTTTGCTAGCAATTAAAAATTTAGTTATTTATTTAAGAACTCTATAATACTCAAAACTTAAAAGGTATTAAATAAAATACTTATCTATTAAATTGGCACTTACGTTTTCTATGTGCGCCACCCTGAAAAATAGATCATATTTTAGAATTGTTTTAAAAAATAATTTAAAAAAAATTATAATTAAATAATCTCTATTCTAAGACTGAAGGAATAATCTTAAACGGTTTGTAATGAAATAAATTCAATAATTTCCATTAATTTTACCAAACTACATTCAAGAACCTTCCTTCATTCTCATAATTAAAACAAATGAACACGTGTAAATTAAACAATGTCTATAAAACTAAAATTAAATAGTATCGCTTTTATGCTTTTAATGTCAAAATGAAAATGAAGAAAGATTGTCAAAGAATTGAAAAAAAAAAAGAAATTACTTATCAACATTACCTTATACGGCCGTGTTCACTTGTTTTGGTGTTTAAATTTTTTTGCACATTTGTAAGACTAGGGATAAAGACAAACAGCTTTGGGTACATGTTTTACTTTATTTTTGGAATTAATTTTATATTTTATGAACGTCATCATCATGGTATCATATGGTACGTAATTCTTAAAGCTCTCAGAGCTTATTTCTTGCTATATTATCAAAGATAAACAAGATTCTAATATATTTTTTTGATGAAACAGTTTAAAAAGAGGGTTTTCATCCAGGATCGATCTTCGTCGGAGCAGATTTTATTCTGACGTACACCGCATCATCCTATCGATTAACAAAGTTAGTAAACTATTTATTTACTCTTTTGAAGAACATACTTACTATACAACGTGCATTATGTATGGTGCTCACTTTATAAAAAGAGGATAAAAATGTATTCATGAACTATTCGCCCTTTATCACCTTTGTCCTACATTAACTACTTAAGTGAGGTACTTACAAATATATAGTAGTTCAAAAACCCTTTCAAGCCGTACTATTGACCTTCATTTGACCTTTATGACAGCGAAATCATTTCGTCACAACCGCGCTGTGACAACAAAAATGTGGGCAAAACAATATACGCCGAGACCAAATATACGCAACTTAAGAGAATTGTGTAGTGACAAATTTCCATACAAACGGCGTTAACAGTTACATCCCATTAAACCTTAACCGATTGGCACAGATAATAATATGGTATTTAGATCCACAAAAAATAGGTTCATACGTTTTTAATTTTTTAAATATTTTAATACATCGAGAAAAAAAACTTAAATGCACTGGATTTTTTTCGAAATTGTTTCATTTTTAAGCGACTTCAAAAAAGAAGGAGGTTACTCAATTCGACCGTATATATGTTTTTTTTATTTTTTTTATGTGTGTTCAGGGATAACTTCGTTGTTTATGAACCGAATTGGATAATTTTTTTTTTTGTGAAAGGGAGATATCTCCGAAATGATACCATGATAAGGAAACCAGGATCTAATGATGGCATCCCAGAGAAATCGAGGGCAACCTTTTTAAGTATTTTGATAAAGTACTACTACTAGTACTATTTAATGAAGGTCGGGAGTCGATCTGATGATGGAGCTGAAAGACAGTCGAGGGAACTCCTCAACGACTTACAGCAATTACCTGGTGTTTGGACTTGATTTATTTCTATTGATGAGATCTTTGCACCCATATGGATTACAAGTGCCATTACAGGTCTGATGATGGAGACCATTCACAATCGAGGGAACTCCACAACGATTTACAGCAATTACCTGGTGTTTGGACTTGATTTATTTCTATTAATGAGAACTTTGCACCCATATGGGTTATAAGTACCATTACAGGTCTGATACCATACACAGTCGAAGGAACTCCTTAACGATTTATAGCAATTACCTGGTGTTTAGACTTGATTCATTTCTATTGATGAGATCTTTGTACCCATATGGATTATAAGTGCCATTACAGGTCTGATGATGGAGACCATACACAATCGAGGGAACTCCTTAACGATTTACAGCAATTACCTGGTGTTTGGACTTAATTCATTTCTATTGAAGAGAACTTTGCACTCATATGGGTTATAAATACCATTACAGATCTGATGATGGAGACCATACACAATCGAGGGAACTCCTTAACGATTTACAGCAATTACCTGGTGTTTGGACTTAATTCATTTCTATTGAAGAGAACTTCGCACTCATATGGGTTATAAGTGCCATTACAGGTCTGATGATGAAGACCATAAACAGTCGAGGGAATTCCTCAACGATTTACAGCAGTTACCTTTTGATGGGCTTACTTCATACAGTTCAATATGCCAAAATGTTCAGTTTGCACAAAAATAATAATTAAGATTGAAGTTTTACATAGGAATACCACTACCTACTAGGCATGCTGATGCGTCAATTTGGCACTGAATTTACGTTGCGTAATCGCGGTGCTGTCTTATTTGAGTAGCGCGTTTAGAAGCCCCATTTATACTAAATACAAATAAGTTACAGATGCGTTCAACTAAAAATTGAAAAATAAAATAATTTTCAAAAAAATAAATAAAAACCGACTTCAAAAACATAAACTAAAAAGTTAAAAATAAAATTTTCACTTTAAAGAAAGGAGCATTAACAGGCGACATATAGTTAATGAAGTCGGTGCCAACTCAGACACTTTAAATGGGTACTTACCAGGTAATAAAATTTACAACAATGATATATTTATAACTATAACAAAAATAGAACACAATTTAAAGTGTCTGAGTGAGTAGGCACGGACTTCATTAACTATATGCCGCCTGTTAATGCTCCTTTCCTTAAAGTGAAAATTTTATTTTTAACTTTTTAGTTTATGAAGTCGGTTTTTATTTTTTTTTTGAAAATTATTTTTTCACAATATGTTCAACTTGAAACTAAATGCATTTCCACAACATCTCGTCGAAATTCATAATTATATGAACTTTTTTATTTTTCACACGACGGAAAAAAAATCAGATTTCACCCGCGCGACACTCAAGGTACTTATACTCGTAAACTTCTCGTAAAATTTTATTTTTATTTTTTTATTTTTAACATTTTATTTTTTAAATCCATTTCTTGTTTTCGTATTAAACATGTTATCGAGAACAAAACGAAAATGAACACAAATTAGGCATCACTTTGAATATTTTTTTTTATCTATGAAAGTTATATCTATCGTGTTTTTGGTCAAAGCCATAGCAAATATAAAGAACAGTTGTAATTTTTTTATATGAGGATTGTATATGATTTACGTAGAAAAAAATAAAATTTGGCCCTAGCATTGTGCTTCGTTTTCTTTTCCAGTACGAATTTTACATGTGTGTCACATTAAATTCTACTTCATAGGTAAGCAATTTTTCAAAACATCAGTTGACGTATATTTGGTCTACGGCGTATATTTTTGTGCTCACATTTTTGTTGTAACGCGGTATCTCTATGAACATCCACGCAGGTAGGAAGTTATACTTTTTTGACATGAAACTATCGGTAAACGACATCAAATATCATGAAATTAGTTTGAATAAATAACATTTAAAAAGACACAAAATGATAATAGTAATAATAATAAATAATACAAATAATTTAAATACGTTTAAGCATTTACGTATGTAAGTATACAAATATTATAATTTAAAAATAATTATAATAAAATAAAACTATGTATATCGGGTCGAAGTCCAAACGTAGTCTAAACAAAAGTTTAATAAAAAGTATTTAAAAAAATGAAAATTTAAACACGATTTTACTCGGTAACCGTTAGTTTGCGTCATCTGAAACTTTTTTTCTTATTTCGGCCCTACACGTTCTATAAGTTTGGGATACATTCAGCCGAATACGCGGTATATTATATTATATAAGTACGGGACGTTCGGCTAAACGTAGTGCGAACATATAGAGAATGTGGAGTTTACTAAACTAAATAAAAGGTTTAAAAAAAAATTAAATATAAGCTTACCTCATCCGCTCACGTGAACTTATTTGTTTAATTTAGTAACCTCTACACGGTCTTTAAGTTTGGACTACGTGCGTTCAGACGAACACGGTGTATATGTAAAGCTACAGGTAATGACAAGATTGAGCAAACCTAAGTTTACACGGGTGCACTAAGAATCACCCAAGGATTTTAGGTAATGTCCGAATGATGATAGAAATAAATTTTAATTCAGGATTTAACCATGCTGGCTGGGTAATGTTAGGATTGTTAGGTGTTGCATCAAGAGTCTGTGAAAGGGCTGAATTGTTTTTGTTAAGCACGCCGCTGTACAGACTATAAAATGACCTCGTTCGACCATTATAAATTTGTAGGCACCGTCAGGGTTAGACTACCTACGTATCAATTAAATCTACTTGACAGCGACTTTACATTTCATGGCCATAGGAGCGATTTGACAATAATTCCTTTTTGCAGATTCCAACATTTTTTGGCATAGTTTACGTGTAGTGTGAATACTAGGTATGTTACTTCCTGAGTAACAGTTTTGCATTTTTTTCCATTCTTTTTCCATTCCATGTTTTCCTCCATGCCCAACAGCCAAATGAATTTCACGCAAAATATCGAACATCTCACCGTTGGCCACATAATATTAAATTTTTGTCTCATGTGAAAAAAGATGAGCAGTTAGTTTCTCCACGCCACTTACTGAACACAAATCATCATCATCATCATCATCATCAGCCCATGTTACCCCACTGTAGGGGCTTAGGCCTCCCCCAGGGTAAGGAGGGGGTTTGGAGCTTAAATCCACCACGCTACTCCACTGCGGGTTGGGGATTGTAACGACCGCCATCTATTGACAGCGTCCGGGACCGACTGCTTAACGTGCTCTCCGAGGCACGGAGTCAGTGATAGTTAATGTATTTAAGTCAGAAAAACTCATTGGTACACGCCCAAATTCGAACCATGGCCCTATAAATTTGAGATAGGTTCGTTGCGCTCTGGGCTATCACGACACACGAACACAAATCATATCGCTTCATATTAATTCAATTAACAGAATTACTCAATTACCTATTTCCAAATAATGTTCGTTTGTAAATTAAAAATAATTCAACCCTTTCACAGAACACTTGACGCAACAGCTAACATTACCCAGCCAGCATCGGGTAGATCTAGGTGACTATCAGTAAATCCCAAAATTAAAATTTATTATAATTATTATTCGAACATAACTCAAAATCCTTTGGCGATTCTAAGTAAACCCGGGTAAATCAATCTTCTAGCATTACCCGTAACATAATGTAATATAAATATAATAATGAGAAAGTAATAATAATAAAATAATCTATTAAAATTA
Organism: Luffia ferchaultella; assembly: GCA_949709985.1. Taxonomy (NCBI): domain Eukaryota; kingdom Metazoa; phylum Arthropoda; class Insecta; order Lepidoptera; family Psychidae; genus Luffia; species Luffia ferchaultella. The sequence goes on along the minus strand of OX453240.1, from coordinate 13,780,376 downwards.
GATCAGAAATATAACAGTGATAGTTACTAATATCAGATATAAAAAAATGTATATATAAACCATTTGCTATTAATCTCCAAAAAATTTGAGACTTTTACATGAGTAAACATTTTTACATAAGTATTTTATCTAAAATGTATTTTGTGAATTTTTTAAAATCATTTAAGGAAAGTTAAGAATTTATCTGACGTTTTTGTGTCATATAATTTTACTCTTAAAAATTTATGCTTACCTAAATATAACCCCAAATCTTGATACACATTTATCATAAGAAAAAACCTATACTATAAATATAAATAAAAATTTTTGAATTTAAACAATGATATTTACAATTATAGTAATAAAATTAAACTCCAACCACAAACTAACTTTATGATGTGTTACATCCGGTACCTACATGTTGAAAATCTACTCTGGTCTTTTCCCCTTAGCGTGTCAAAAAAGCATAACTTCAAAACAACAAAAAGAGACAGCGCTATTTATAAATAGAACAGATTTTAACCAAATAGTTAAAATCAGGCATGGGATTTGACAAAAAAAAAAGAATAGTATATACCTAAGACAAAAAAGTTGTTGTATTCAAAATTAATTACTTACTCCACCCTTTCCGTCAGTGCCGTCAGAAAAATATACCTCGTCGTCCTCTGCCCATTTTACTTCTGTGAAGTTAAAAAAATCACTATCATTAAGTTTTAATATTACGTTAAATTCATAATAGGGACGAGCTATAAAATTAACATGTCAAACCTTCTCCGGCGCCACGTCAGCGATAGACGCGGTTGGCGTGTCCGGCCCTTCAGAAGATCTTACGCTCTTGGATTCACTGACAGAGGAATATTTTGACACAGAGTGAGTCTCACTGTTGGTTGCGGTTACTCGCCCAGTCATTATCTTACTCGTGCAGGTGCAGACATCAGATTCCAAGTCTTCAAGGAAAAATGAAAAAAATAATAATTAAAAGGTACGTACAATTTAGTAGCCGAAGGGGACATTCGCGAGATAATCGGACCCTCTGATGGAAAACATATTAAACATATTAATTAAAACATAGACAATCGCTCTCTAAAATCCTTTTGAAAATTTTTTGTTTACAGGCTCGTACAAATAGTTTTTTATTAAGGTAATTAGGGTCCAATATAATAAAACAAATTTTAACGAGAACAATCGCCACAGTTTTAATTGAACGGCTCACCTTTACATATATTGTGTTTTATGATGTTCAACAGTTCATTCTTCGACCAGGAATTAATGTACAATTACACGTATACCATTTATCGTATAAAACTATGTGTATAAATAATATAACAGATTTGTATAACACATTATGGAGCTAGCCCATCAAAAACATTGGAATATTGTGTTATTTAATTACTAAACTTATTGCTTACCTTCATCTTCATCGAAGTCCATCATCAGCATACGGTCGTCCGATTCGGCCAGTATATCATCTATCCACACTGCTACCTACAAAATAAAACGAGCACGAATAAACAATAAATTATTGTTATAAAGACTGGCAGAATAATTGTTTAACCAATATCGTCAAGAGAAGAGATTCTACTTGTTTACATTTTGTTTTAAAGTAAAAGTTTATTTCTTAGCAAAAAATAGATAACTTTTTTTTTATTCGGCATTCAGCGACATCTATATAGTGACAAGTAGAGATACGTTCAAATTAAATAATTATTACTTCTTTTCAAAATAATAGAGCTTAGTTAATTGATGATGTTTAGTTGTTTTTACCTGCTACCTAATACAAAAGATTATTGTATCTGAATTGAAAGAAGTTTTATTTGTCTCGACCATATTGCATATTAATTATTCGCATTTCCAGATTATCAGTATTTTATCAAAGTCAAGTTTATGCCGATGAAGCAATGGCACTTTCTGAGTTTTTTCGTTTTCATGTAAAACTTATTACTCGTGTTGTAGGTAATACTAATGGGTAATACATACCTTATCAGAGACTTCTGTCGCGAAGCGATTTCTGGGATTTTGTGACATGCAAGTTGGTGTTATTCGCGATGATTTTTGAGACTTGCAGCAAGTTGGTAACGCTGGCGGTAACTTTAGAGATTTGCAGCAAATTGGTGACACTTGTTGTGATATGCGAGTTGGTGACGCTCGTGGTGACGGTAGTCGCATGTGCATTAACTTGCAGATATCAACCAGAATTACATCCGACAGCCGCTGCATACTGTACATATTTTACTGATATTTGACTGTACAATTCAGAAAAGTTTATTTAGACGCTGTGTATTTAAAATATGTCTTGTCGTTTTCTTTCAACGCAAGTGTCACAAATGGAAAAATAAGGACAAAACATATTTTAACTAAACTAAGCGTGGAGGAAGCTAGTCATGTGATAACACGAGGGTGGGTTGATAACTACTTAGCCTTACCTACTTCTATGATAAAAAAATGTTTTACTGTAAACGGGGTTTATAACTGGCTACATTAAAAAAATACAAGCCAGATAAGCTAGTATTTTTTTTAACATGTCATTTAGAAAAGCGTTGTCACGAATTATTTTGCTATGAAAAATCGAATAGCGTGCTGTGATTAAGTTTTTGTATATGAATGGATTAAAGGGCAGTACAATTTTCAAAGTAATGCAAAATGTTTTAGGTCAAAGTGCTCCTTCATATGCAACAATAAAACATTGGGTGGCTGAATTTAAACAGGGCCGTACAAGCGTTCAATATGAACACCGACCTAGACGTCCAAAAAGTGTCACGATCCCCAAAATGGTATTTAAAGTACATGACATGGTTTTAGCTGACCGACGTTTGAAATTATCAGAGATAGCTGACGCAGTAGATATTTCTAAAGAATGGGTACATTACATTTTAACTAAAGAATTGGGTATGAAAAAATTATTGAAAAAATTATCTGCGAGATGGGTGCCGCGTTTGCTCACTATGGACCAGAAACGTTTACGAATGCAAATGTCGCAAGATAATTTGGCTCGTTTTATGAAAAATATAAGTAAAGATTTTAAGCGAAGATTTGTGACTACAAATGAGACATGGGTTCACTGCTATACACCGGAATCAAAAATATAATCAAAGCAGTGGACAGAACCAGAAACTTCAGCCCCGAAAAAGCGAAGGTAGAGAAATCTGCGGGCAAAGTCATGGCATCAGTGTTTTGGAATGCGAAAGGGATTTTATTAATAGATTATCTTCCAATAGGCCAAACCATAAACAGTACATACCTATTACACTAATCTATTCGATAAATTACAACATTGCATTCGTCTGAAAAAACCGGAATTAAATAATAAAAAAAAAATTTCAACAAGACAATGCACGCGTACACGCAGGTGCTGTAGCCATGGAGAAAATCAACGAACTGCGCTATTTGCCATTTTAGGAAGGGCATTGAAACTTTAGAAGATAGTTGGATTAAGTGCATAGAACTTAAAGGGGACTATGTCGAAAAATAAAAAGTTTCCCGTTGGTCGTATAGACTGACGTTTATAAGTATAACTAATTAAATAAACGATTAGAGGTAGAGTAGGGTACTTTCAATCGGTGGATAATTCCGATACTTACGCCATGTTTTTGGTGAATAGACAAAAGCTAGGAACACTAAGGGATCTTATAAGTAGTGTTATCCACGACCAATTTCAAGATAATGACAAGGACACGCTCATAGTAGTAGGTACTAGTAAAATTAGTGTAATCCTATAATTTACGTTTTTCGCAAGTTTCTTCCAGTAATATACACTAAATATGAATATGCTTTTAAATCGTAATTAATATGTCAACATGTTTATATGTCTGTACCTATCTATCAACCTACATTATTGTTTGAATTGAATGGATTCCTTTTCTCACAATCTAAACTTGCTAAAAGAAAATTTGATTATTTTAAGGCCTCCAACAGAGCGACACTGACGTTGGTCACGTACCTACGTCGGCGACCGACGACGTAAAGAACTTCATGCAGGCACTTCACGCTTGTGTGCGTTCGCCTCGGTTCGTCGCCCCTCGCTTTCGAGGGGAAAGATCAAAGTAGCGAATGGCGAGCGCGAGCGGCTCTTCCACACGCTCGCGTCCGCTCGGCGAGCATGAAATGCCTAGTAATAGAAAGCGAATAACTATCTTCTAACTGCTAATTTATATGACCCTACATGTATAATAAAAAAAGATGGCTGTATATATTGCGCCAAATCTTTTTTTTATACTACCAAAATAGGATGTTAAATATGCTATTCATTTCCGTCATAATGACACTTTCATTTTAATTAACTCGTATGTAAATACTAATCTGTCATTTTGGTTTTTTTTTTAAGATGTCGTAACTGATTTAGGTATTTGAATTTAAAGCTATTTTCTGTAGTGATTAGTAATTATATTTGTATAATTGTTATAAAAGCACCGACATGGCTGTTGCAGCAGCGTCTTTTTTCTTATCAACCTGCATCACCGACGGTTTGGCGGCCACTGATCTACCCGTACCCGAGCGTGTACAGGGCTACCTCTTGGCTCGGCATCACTTGCCGAGTGCCACGCCCGAGCGCTTTGCCCGAGCGCGAGCGTGAAGTGCCTGCATCATACGAAACGCGCTGCTGATCGTCAGCGGAGCTCTGTGTGGTTGTACCTACCTATTTGATATCTGAAGCGCTGACGTACGCGACCGACATCAGCGTTGCTCTGTTGGAGACCTAAATTAACCATAAGTATTCTGGATAATATTAACCGATCGCAATCGTAGAATAATAGAAAATGTGTTTAATCACGTTTAATGTATTATTCATAGCGGTAAAGTACATCATGACGAATCGTGGTAAGTACAGATCAAGGCATTGAGTATTATGTATGGACGGACAGATATATGTTACTAAAATTGAAAACCATGTAAACCATTACTGTTGAATATCATAATATATATACAATAATTCTACAAACCTTATATAATTTATAAAAACTACAGTTAATAAATATATATTTCTTTCAATTGTGTGCAACAGAATTGCTGGTAGTGAGTCATCAGAATGGAAATGGGTAGGTATGTTTTATAAAAGGTGTAATTTGAGATCTGGCAGTATGAAAATACATATCTGACATACACATCTGATAAAAAATGGTAAGAATACCTACATCAATTTTAAGAACAATAAAAAAATATTGTAAATGTTTTTCTAAAAACTTGGTGTGGCTTTAGCACAATAGCACAAAAGGATAAACTTAAACAATTCAATGAATTTTGTCGCAAAAACACAGCTTAATAGCTCACGAACGTACATTATCTTGAACGAAACCAAGAAATAAATATTTTTTTATCTATCCACTTAGGATAGATAGAAAAATATTTATTTCATTACTTAATTAGGAAGAAACTCATTTATTTACATAGCTTAGTTTGCCGGTTCCACGTTCCACGAACATGGTTAGTGTATATATTTTTTTATATATGTGATCCATTCTATCGCTTAATTGACGAGCTAAGCCGTACATAAACTAAACACTAACACCAATCAAGAATTGATGTCAGATAAATAAGGATAAGGACGTTGGATCATCACAGAAGGCCCATTTTATATTGATGATTGTTCCATATCCATATTTGATAATAGTTTATAATATGGGATTTTCGTAATTATTTTTATTTTACTCTACCTATTGCAATATTGTCGAATACCTAAATGCTCTGTCTCAGATGACAACCTGCATAAATGTCATGAATGTAATTAAAAAGTATGTACTATTCAAAGCTCAAAGCAAGTAGGTACCCATCTTCCAAAGCATAACGTTCAAGCTTTGCTAGTCGTTTTTGGATGCCGCGGGCCAATGCCACGCTGGCGCTACGGGACCATTGACATCGTTTGTCACCCGTTGATATTGATACCGCTTTGCGAGTTACACGCGGTGGAGGTGAACACGGATCGTCAGGTATGTGTTTCGCTTTGCCTTGCCTCTCCCGCAATCTATAACAAACGGTATACAGGAAGAAAATTTAACAACCATTCAAAAAAATTCTAGATATTAGGTGTCACTAATAGACCTCATTACGTAAATAAAAAATATAGGTTACATTTTATAACGTTTGGTTGCCTTCTTTGCGACGACGCGTCGGCCTTGAGAGCCGAGATGACGCAAACTAAGGACCCGTACACACTAGTGATTTTGTACTTGGCCGATGGTTTGATCATTCAGGGAATCAATATGGAGCTATAATAAGTCAGTGCGTGCTTTTGACGATCATATTATGAGGGTGGCTGGTAAACTGAGCTCTGCTGTTTTTGCAATTAGGCAAATAAGAAAACTAACTGATGTGCCTACAGCGAGGCTGGTTTATTTTAGCTACTTTCATAGCATAATGTCATATGCCATTCTGCTATGGGGAAAGGCCGCTGACATTCAAAAAATATTTGTTCTGCAGAAAAGGGCTATTCGAGCTATATATAAATTAAAATCTAGAGATAGTGTAAAGGCTCATTTTAGAGAAGGTAATATTTTGACAGTCCCTTGTCAGTATATTTATGAAAATATAATTTATGTACATAAAAACATAAATGCTTTCTCTAGGGTGGGTGATGGCCACAACTTAAATACAAGACATAAGCATATGTTATCAATTCCCAGGTTCAGGTTTCTCAAAGGTTAATAATTCTTTCATGGGAAATTGTATCCGTTTTTATAATAAAATTCCAAAAGAATTGTTAGACTTGAATTCTAATCAATTTATAAAGCGAGTTAAAGTCCAACTCATGAAAAAAGCTTACTATTGTATTACCGAGTATTTAAATGATAAGTGCGCATGGACATCATTGTAATAGTTGTAAGACTTTAAATTAAAAAAGAAAAAACAATTAAGAAAAACATAAGTATATTTAAATAAAATAAACAGAGAGGAGTTTCTTGCCGGTTCTTCTCCTCCTAGTTTTTGAACCGGTACCTAATAAATTTTTACGACTTTCAATAAGTGTGTGCAAACATCTTATATTGAATAAAAACTTTTTGAATTTGAATTAAAAATCGTACAATCGAACTATCGAAAACCACTGCCGATCTATATTCAATCAAACTATCAAACAACTACCACCTTTTGAAAGTGCATAGTGTGCTGTGGGTCTTAAATTATCAATCGCGCCTCGGGCTGGGCGCGCGGGCAAGCGGAAACAGCTGTGGCGTTCAGTCAAATTTAGTCAAAAAAAGATCTCTGTCGCAAACACACGCTTCTTGTGCATGTTGCTCAGTTCGCGAACCGAAAGCGGCGCCCGTGAATTTCATAGTTTTAATAAAACCTGTCGTGATAGCTCGTACGCAACGAACCTGTTTCATATCTATAAGGCCATGTGGCTGTGTCCGTGGAGTGACGACATTACTCATCATCATCATCATCATCATCATCATCAGCCCGTGTCTCTCCACTGCAGGATATAGGCCTCTCCCAAGGCTCGCCACCACACACGGTCCTCCGCCTTTCGCATCCAACCACCCCCGGTATGGCGCTTCAGGTCATCTGTCCACCTGGCCGGGGGGCGTCCAACGCTTCGCTTTCCGGTACGTGGACTCCATTCGAGAACTCGTCTACCCCATCGGTTGTCAGTTCTACGGCAAATATGACCGGCCCATTGCCAGTTCAGCCTGCTGATCGCTTCGGCTATGTCGACAACTTTAGTTCTTTGACGGATTTCAGTGTTTCTGATTTTATCCATCAAAGAAACACCGAGCATAGCCCGCTCCATAGCACGCTGAGCGACTTTGAATTTATGGATCAGTCCTGCCGTGAGAGTCCACGTTTCGGCACCGTACGTCATTGTAGGTAGGACGCATTGGTTGAAGACCTTGGTCTTCAGACATTGTGGTAGTGGCGACGAGAACAGATGACGAAGCTTCCCGAAAGCAGCCCAGCCCAGCTGAATTCTTCGGTCGGCCTCTTTGTTGAAGTTGTGTTTGCCTAACTGGACAGTCTGTCCTAAATAGACATAGTCTTGCACAACTTTTAGAGTCACACCCTCTACGGTTACAGGTCTCGGGAGAATATGTTCGTTGAACATGACTTTCGTCTTGTCCAAATTCATCCCGAGCCCCACCCGCCGAGAGGCGACATTGAGGCCGTTAACCATTCCGCTGAGCTCCTCCAGCGACTCTGCCATGATGACTATGTCGTCAGCAAAACGGAGGTGAGAGATGTATTCGCCGTTGACATTAATGCCACAATATTTCCAGCCCAGCATCTTGAAAACAACTTCCAAAGCGTTGGTGAACAGTTTCGGGGATATAACATCCCCATGTCGTACTCCTCTTCGCAATTGGATAGGTTCCGTTCGCTGGTCCTGGACCTGGACCTGGACAGTCATTGTCGCGGCTTCGTATAGACACCTCAACACCTCAATGTAACGACAGTCAATTCGGCATCGCTGCAAGGATTCCAGAATAGTTTAAGTCTCGACGGAGTCGAAGGCTTTCTCGTAGTCTACAAAGGCTAGGCACAGAGGTTGATTATACTCTTCTGTTTTCTGTATAATCTGCCTCAGCGTATGTATGCGGTCTACGGTGCTGTAGCCTTTTCGAAACCCGGCCTGCTCAGGGGGCTAAAATTCGTCAAATCTTTGGGCGAGGCGATTCGTGACGACTCTCGAAAACAGCTTGTACACGTGGCTGATGAGTGACATCGGTCTATAATTCTTAAGAAGCGTTTTGTCTCCTTTTTTGAAGAATAGGATGACCGTACTCTCACTCCAAGCACTCGGCGCAACACCACTATGTATGACAGAGTTGAATAGCTTCTGAAGTTCTTTCAGGACTGGCGTTCCGCCTGCTTTCAGAAGCGCTGTCGTGATGCCATCGGCACCGGGTGCTTTGCCATGTTTTAGCTGCCTGAGAGCTAATCTTACCTCGCCCAGGCTGACGTTGGGAATGTCTTCTGTGTAGTGTCGGGTGAGCGGGTGAGACATTACTCGGAACCAATAAAAATGACCTATGAACAGTGCACTGCGAACACGATATAACTTCCAATATTTACGTGGCGCGCCCGGGGTGCAGCAGCGAGTGATGAGTACACATATTGGTTTTTTCGGGAAAGATTTATGTAGGTAGACATATGTCAATAATTTCCTATTGAACGATACTAAAAGGAAACAACTCGGCCATCGGTTTGTTATCAAAGATCATTACATTAAAATTTGGATGGTTGTTAAAATTTCACCATTCCATACCATTTCACCATTTCACATCATACTGTAAATATATCCATGACTGCCTACAAACAGGTCTTTTTAAAGCGTGTGCAACTTACTTTGCCAATCGTCTATTAGTTTTTCGAAGATTTATAAAATACTCGTATGCTTGGTCGGGTTTAAAAGGTTCGTCTGCATCCAACATATTCCGGAGGCGAGCAATCTGAAAGATATATTAGTAATTGTTAAGTATGTATTATATGTGAGGCATACTAATTTTTTGGAACTGGCCACTTATAACAAAAAAAAATAGAAGGCCATTTATGAAATTTGAAACTGGAACTCTCTGGGAACACATTAAAATTCTATCTATTGGCACTTCTGTATTCTGAGATTGGCAGTAACCGGGACAGACTGCTTAACGTGCTCTCCGAGGCACGGAGTCAGTGATAGGTTATGAACTTAAGTCAGAAAAATCATTGGTACACGCCCAGTTTCGAACCACGGCCTCGCGGCCTTATAAGTTTGAAACAGGTTCGCTGCGCTCGGGCTATCATGACACGAAATTAAAAATACTACATCACAAGTCTAAAATTATTCTCAAAGAATAAGTTTCTGAACGATTTTTTGTTCACTTTGTTCAGTGACAGGGAGTCTACAGTTTTTACGTTTGTGTACTCACAGTTTCCGGAGGAAAGGTGTGCGCGTGCTCCCGCCACAGAGAGATGATAGTTCTTCGACGAGGGCGGGATATTTGATTCAAGCGATCGGACAGCACCGTTCCATGTTGTTTCATGCAACGCAGGTGGGCTCGCAATTGGCATCTGTTCAGTTTGACGTCGGTTGCCTTTGGTCCTCTATATGCACCAAGAAATAAAATGAAATGTGATATCGTCCCTTTATATGACATCGACGTATAGGCGCATGCCATCGTCGATACAAAAAATATTGAAGATATGAAGCAAAATTTTTTAATTACAGGTAACTAAATAACTAGATGCGACCCATTCAAATATTTTGCAAATGTTATACTTCTATAATAACCGGCGCTATCTATTGGCTCCTAAGAACAATGACTATGCTTATATATTTTAATTATCATTTCCGTAGTTCCCTGTCCCGTTCCAGGTCCTGTTTATTTTTCGCCATTAGCATTGAGAGATATGGCGTGTGGACAACAAGAAATGAAAATTTTGCTTAGAATTTAAGTTCTTGTAATTTGGGTTCATTATATACTGTTGTTGTAAATATTTTATTACTCTATACATTAGAAACATTAATTTTATTTAATACTAGCTTTCCACCCGCGGCTTCATTAGCGTGGACTACACAGTTGTACCGGAACAGTAAAAGGAATGCGACGCTCCAAAACATTGTAACACTTTCTAGAACATTCTGAAACTTAACTACCTAAAAATTCTCTATACCTAATTTCATAAAAATCCATTTAGCCATTTCAGCATGAAGAATAGTTGTCCCCCAAGTCAGTCCCAAAATCAGTCAGCCGTTTTGGAGATTAATCGGAACAGACAGACAGACTAACAGACTTTACGATTTCTTATATGTATATAAAAAAATTGTTTTTCACCCCTGACAACGCCCTCTTCATGTTTGCAAAATTTCAGTAAAATCGGATCAGCCGTTTCGGCGATTAGCCCTAACAAACAGACAGACAAACACACACACAAAACCCACTTATGTCACTCCTGATAACCTTTTTTTTATGTCTGCGAAAGTTTCATAGAAATGGTTTAGTCGTTTTGGAGATTAGCCGGAGCAAAACAGACAGACAACCACACGGACAAAAGGTTACCTATATCACTCCTGATGACAACCTATTTTTAATGCGTGCATAGTTTCATTAAAATCTTTAAAAGTTTAGCTTAGTTTACATTTAGACAGACAGACAAAAAGTAGCGTATGTCACTCCTCACACCCATATTTTTACGTCTGCTAAGTTTCATTAAAATTGGTTTCAATGTTTTAGGTTTAGCTCGAACAGGCAGAGAGACGGCCAGACAGACAGACAAAAAGTATTGTACGTCACTTATCTTCAAATCACATCTGTGAAGTTTCATTGAAATCAGTTCATCCCTTTCGGAGATCAGTTTGAGCAAACAGATGAACGGACAGACAGACAAACAAAAAGTATTCATTTTGTTAATCACATCTTTGAAAGTTTCATTAAAATAAGTTCAGCCCTTTCGGAGATCAGTTCGAACAAACAGACAGACGGACAGACAGACAGATAAACAAAAAGTGTTGTATGTCACTCCTGATAATTTTTTATCATATCTGTGAAGTTTCATTGAAATCGGTTCAGGCGTTTCGGAGATTGGCTCGAACAGACGGACACACAGATAAAAAATATCGGATTTCACTCCTGATAATCTTTTTATCATATGTGTGAAGTTTCATTGAAATCGGTTTAGCCGTTTGGGAGATTAGCCGGAACAGGCAGACAGACACTACAATTTTATTAATATAGATAGATAAATTCAAGATTATACGATGTACACGATTTTAATAGTACATTATAATTCAAGTACGGTAAGCTGCATATTATAGTCGAGGTGTTTATAGGCACGAGGCGAAGCCGAGTGTTTATAATAAACCGATGACTATAATAGTCAGCTTACTGAGTACGAGCATCATACGACGTTTTCCAATACATTTGCGCTTAAAATTAGGTAGATACTTCAAATGTAATAATGGCGGGAGCTAAGGGCGCGAGCGGGTTGCTTTTCGCGTTGGCGTAATTTAAAAGGCTTAGTGCTAGAAAATCACAATGTAAAATACAAAGTTTGGATGTCATAAAGACCGTATTAATAGCAAATGTATTTTTTTAAATCTTAAAACAACTGTGCCACTTCGTGAGATTTTAATTTCATCAGATTTAATTTCATACTCTTATTTACTTGCACTTACGACGCGACGCCAAATTATCATACTTTTCTTGTTTTAGTGTTACTAAAACAATAAAACAAAAATAAAATACTAAGCACGAAAAGGAGGCAAGAAGAGGTAGGTGTCTCGATCGACGCAGGTTGTCAGTAGCGCGCGCGTGTCGTCCCCACATGGCGCGATGCAATAATTTTGTAGCTCCATATCTCAATATTTTATTTCCGAGTACTACGAAAAAAAAACGGATAAGTGCGTGTCCAATCACTCTCAATGAAGGGTTCCGTAGTCGGATGAACGTTCATGATTAAAATTCAAATTATACGTTTAAAAATAAATATTTACTTATTGTATTTATTCAATGTATTATTCAAATCAAACCAATTTTGGTAGAACGTATTTTTTAAGTCATACTAACTGAAATTTTTTCAGAATCTTTCACTTCATTGTTAAAAAATTGAAGGAGGGGGACACACACTTTTTAGGACTTTAGGAGCGCATATTTCAGCAATCATTGACTTAAATAACAAAGTAATTTTGAAACCTTAATATCATTTTAAAAGACCTTTCTACAGGTAAGTACCTCATATGTTAATGTATGCTGAAAATTTTTTCTTCGTCCCCTAGTTACATGAAGGTAACATAAGGCGACCTACCCCAAAAAAAATTTCGTAACTTTGCTACACTATTGGATAGCGGTTCTTAGGTTACACTTACCTTCTTCTGTATAGTGCCAAAATAGTCTCCAAATAAAATGGTTGTGACATACAGCCAGACGGACCGGACTAAATTATTAATTAACATTAAAAACAAGTATCTATTTTTTTTTAATGATCATAAGAATAATAATAAGAAATTTGGAAGGTTATGCAAAAATTTGTCGGTATGTCGATAAAATGATGACAACACTATTTCCTGTAAGAACGTTTACAATAGTTACACTTAGGTACCTACGCCTAAAGAATCGCCTTTAAAAAAAATTATTCAAATCAGTTTCATTGGATTTATCTACGTTTTCTGAATAGTATAAAAATGAAAATGCTATAATTATAGACATTAAAATTAAATATCGATGTACCTAGGTTTCGCTGGTCTGGGTGGAGGACGAGCGGGTTGGCGCACCGGGCGGCCCTTTTGTAGACGAATGTCGCGCCCGCGCACTATGCTATCCGCGATGGATGGCGGCACGGGTACCATCTCGTATGGCGGGTATGGCGGGAACGCAGGACTAGGTGGAGGGCCTTCTTCAATCATCTCTGTTTCTTCTGTCACTGTTAAATTCAAATTATTTCTTGTCTTCAACATGTCTTACCTCAACAACTGGATCAGTGTATCTTTCATGAGGGACCAAATTGATACTGGCGTAGTATAAAGTATCATATAGCAAGTACAAAAATAATAAAATATTAAAAAAATAAAAAACGGCAAATAAAAACTAAATGTTTCCATTTTCTTGTTATAATTAATGTTGTTTTTGTATGGCGGGTAGACGCCATCGCAGCGGTAACTATGAACTAGCACAATAAATTAGATCATGACCTAAGCTATTGTAGGTACTAATAACCTTCGTGCTTCCTTCTAATAATATCATAAAAGAACGAACTGACTAGAAGCCCTCTTCTGCGTTTACCGTCTAACCGCTTATACTCTAGCTAGTTGGAGTAAGATGGCGAGTTTTACTCCGAGTTTCAGTGCGCAAGGTCACCGCGCACCGCTCTTCACCCCCAAGAAATGCCCGCGCGCCGGTTACCAACCCCGCAAAATTGCGTAATGTCACTTTGATACTGTGAACTGACATTTACAACTATTAAAATCAAACGCTGCTGCCAAATTAATGTACTCTATGAATAATGTGCTAGTTTATCATAATAATAATTATCATCATCATCTGCAATAATTATTCGAATTTTGTTTTAGGTACGTCGATTACGAGTGTCTACTAAACGCATGGTACCTATCCTGGAAAGATGTAACATTCAATCAACGAGTCATATTTACAATTTAGCCACTGATGTCTACGGCGTTCGTAATTTTTGATTTAAAAACTCTTTGGTTAAATTTTCTAACAGAGGAAAAAAACCGTTTGTAGCATTTCTGAAGCTTGGCGCATATATATGTATGTCATTTTAAATTTTCAATAGTTTATAGAAAAATGCATGATTCGTAAATAAATGCGATGACGTCATTTGTTCCGTGTCTGGGTGTAAAATATTTATATATGTATATATTATAAAAATCTTTAAGTACCTATCTATATCACTCGTTTAGTCTAGATAATACAAGCAATATCTAACACTTGCTTATTTTGGGACTAGATGGCGCTGTGTGGGATGTCCCATGTATTATTATTATTTGTATCTTATCCACGTTGAACGCTTCTTTTTATAAAAGTGTTATAAAGGTTTATTAGTTTGATTAAAGTTGTACAAAGTCAATCAAATGTCAACTACTAAAACGCCAAATAATTTTATTTCCATACAGTGCAAAAGCAAAAACTAAGCAAAAATAGATACAAACATACACGTAATAAAACGAGTCACTGAACAAGTAGGTAATAAATGGTAATAAAGCACTGCAATGTCGGCCGCGTACCTACTTATGTGATAGTGGAACTTAACTAGCCAAAAGTAACTCGCAGCTTAGTGGCGGTCGGTAGACTAAGTACCTACCATAGAATTAGAAATAGTAGAAGGTAGACACTAAAACACACATTGCGCCTACGCTGCCTTACCGGAAATACACTTAAATTTAGTGTAGATGACACCTTGCGTTTGGCAACAGCATTTGTTACAGGTCCGGGACAATATTAGGGACTTTAATAAGGAAATATTGAAATCGATGTCGATCATTTAACGCTGACGTTCTATTTCCCCTTCCCGTGGCTTACCTACTGTCGCTGTACGTGTTGACCCCTCCCACATTTCGCCGCATACCTTCCCCCGCATTTGCGGCTTATGACGTTCTAATAGTTCAGTTGAATAGCGCTCGTTCTAGTCTTACTATTATATTCCTACTTCTATGCTACATGAGCTCAAGTTGGCCTATATAGCTAGCTGACTTAGGTACTAGGGTTGCATAGGCAGTTAGCTCGCAATGCTACGTTCGGGTATTCCTAGATACATGAATGCCAAATAAGAAACTTTTACAATCGCTAAAACGATTTGAAAATATTATATCGAAAAAAGGAAAAAAATACGGTCCATCATGGTCCCCTACCTATTTTTATTTCTAGTTTCAAATAAAACAATAAAAATTTCAAATCTTGCCAATTGAACCCACGCCCGCCAATAATATGAAAAGCGGGCTCCTTGGGCATTCAGCCACCCCAACCCAGCTCGTGCAGTCGGTGAGTGCAATACAATCAATACCTTCGGTGTTGGTGACCACCACCGACGTCGTGGTAGATATTACTGTAGATTGTTGCTCAGCCATGGTTGATTTAAAACCCAGAAACTGCTGTTTGTTGCATTTACTGTTTGGCTATATAATTATTTAACACATTTTTATGATTGACATTGTATTTGAATTTTGACGTTGAAGTTTTTCGTCTGCGCTAATTTGCCATTAGCCAGTAATATATTTAAAAAAAAATCCTTACGTAATAAAAATGGAATTATGAAATGACTGTATTACCCATAGTATTACCTCTTTATGGTATTATCTTATAATTGTTATAATCGAACTAAAACGATAAAATTTTGAATATTAATTACCTAGTCATAAAGATCGTATTAATAGCAAACAGTTAATTATTTCACTCTTTGTATAGAAGGCATCACGTAGGAAGAATAGAGTTTGTCCAATGAATTGTGGCACTGACTGATAGACTATGTTTTATTAACTCTTTTATGTTCCAGTAGTACTATTACTTAAAAAACCGGCCAAGTCCTAATCAGACTGGCACACGAAGGGTTCCGTACACCATACAATATAAAAAAAACGAGCGCGACGTTAATCGAACTTAAGCATTAATCGCCATTATTATGTTATTTTAAGTATTATTGTATAAATATATTTCATTTTTATTTCGTTAGTTATTTAGAAGGCGCTCGATCCTCTCTGGCTAATCCGAAAAGTAATGAGTGCACTGATAGCTAGAAACAATTTTTATTGTTTATTTTATTACAGTGAAACTTTGACTTTTAGTATCGATTGTGAAGAGAATAAGCTCTGCAAAGGAAAGCTTAAATTTATAGTACCTAGTAATACAATGTAGTTTTGATCATAATTTTTTTTTTAAATTTTCTTTTACAATAACATCACAAAGATAAAATGCATCTAGTTTTCGCTTATTTTATATGCTTTGTGTATATACGTGGGTCATTTGAAAAGGTCTTAGCTTAACATACTTAATGAAACCACACGATTTTGAGTTTATTTTTATTTTTCAACATAGGTACTCTCCTCCGAGCTCAAAACACTTTTTCCATCGACCCGGTAAGGCTTCGATACCCGTTTAAAAAAAAATCTTCGTCTAACTCCCCAAAATAAGCGTCCACAGCGGCTATGACCTCTTCATTTGTAAAAAAATGTTTACCACCTAAAAGTTTTTTCAGCTTTGGGAAGAGATAAAAGTCGGACGGTGCTAAATCCGGTGAATATGGGGAATGAGGTAACAATTCGAAGCCACATTGATGGATTTCTACCATGGATTGCACAGAGGTTTGAACGCGCGCATTGTCCTGATGAAACAAGAGTTTTCTTCTCAATAAACGTGGACGTTTTTCTTTGATTTCTTCTGTCAAAAGACGCAACCGGTTGCAATAGTAATCGGAGTTTATTGTTTCACCCTTTTTAAATAATCCACGAGAATTATTATACCCTTTGCATCCCAAAAAACGGATGCCATGACTTTGCCCGCCGATAAAACCACCTTTGCCTTCTTTGGGGTGAGCGATCCTGCTCTTTTCCATTGTTTCGACTGTTCTTTTGTCTCGGGTGTATTGTGGTGAACCCAGGTTTCGTCCATGGTTATAAATCTTTCAATAAATTCTATTGGGTCAGCTTCATATAACTCGTAAACAGTCGTGAGAAGTTGTGAGACGGTTGCGTTTTTGTTCCACTGAAAGCAGTCGCGGTACCCACCGCGCAGACACCTTAGAGAATCCAAGTTCAGTAGTAATTATATGATGTGTTCGCTCAGATGAGATGCCTACAGTCTTAGCTATCTCCTCGACAGTCAATCTTCGATCAGATAAAATTAAATCACAGATTTTTTCTTTGTTTTGATCAGTGGAAGCAGTCGAAGGCCGGCCACTACGGGGCTCATCTTGAATGGTCTCACGACCACGTTTAAACTCTGCCACCCAGTTTTTAACAGTCGCATACGAAGGAGCGGACTCACCCAAAGTAGCAGACGTCTTCATGTATAGCTTTTGGAGATAAACCTTTCAAATTCAGGTATTTTATCACTGCACGATGTTCAATTTTATCCATTTTCAAAAATAGCTCTGACTTGACTTACGGTATCACGTGTAAACAGACGATGAGTTACTGTGAATAAACTAAACTGTGCATACTTGTTGCTAAATAATGTAACTACAAAATGAGGGTAGTTATAAAAAAAACCAATGACTTTAACCATGTTAGGCTAAGAACTTTTCAAATGAGCTACGTATTTATATAGTATTTAAATGCTATGTGTCATTTTCTATGGAAATTCTACAAAATTTTTATTTATAAATGTATATTTTATAAGTTAATCTATTACTCGTTAAATAATACAGTCTAGTTAGCTATGATAGTTTTCCTTTTAACTACGTTATATAGAGGGTGAAGTTTTAATGACCAGCCAAATTTTAATATAATGATCTTTGGTAGAAAACCGATAGCCGTCTTGTTTCCTTTTAGTATCGTTCTATAGAAAAATATTGAGATATGACTACACAAACCTTTCCCGGAAAAACCAATAACTCTAGTCACCATGCATGCCCCCCGCCCCATTCCGTTTCAAAGTCTTGGGCGCGTACGTTTACTATAGCGTTAAGAAGGCAACCAAACGTTATAAAATAACACTGTAGATAAAATAATTTATTATGAAAATGTAATCCATATTTTTTATTTACGCAATGAGGTCTATTGGTGATGATACCTAACATCTAGAAAAAACTCCTGTCATAAATTTTTTCCACATATCCAAAAACAACGGTTTAGCTGGTAAAGGGAGGGAGAAACATGACTCTAACAAAAATTAGGACTTTAGGAATGCATATCTCAACAACTGTTGAATTTTCGTGTTAATATACGATGAATTTCTTTTTTCGTACTTCAGTTACCTATATAGCGACCTATCCCATTTCAATACGTCGTTGTTCGTAGCGGTTCATAGATTACACCTACCTTCCAGATTTCGTCTATATATTGCCTATAGTTTCCGAGAAAAACCACAGAAGACAGACAGACGGACGGACGGTCATGGGGAAACTATAAGGATTCCTTTTTTGCCATTTGGCTACGTAACCCTAAAAAGAGACAAAACACAATCCATCGGTATCATGATTCATTGGACAAACTCTTAGTGGAGCCGCCCTATAACCTAAAACATTTTCAAGGTTCAAGACAGAAGTCTATTAAAAACAAAAAAAAAATCATTAAAACTGGCTCGGCAGTTTTTACTGCAGCGCCAATGCCCTCTGGTGGCCTATAACCGGTAAATATATTAATGAATTTGCTATGAGGTAATAGTATTTATGTAGTTAATACCAAAAACCTAATCAAAATTGGCCCAGCCGTTTTAGAAAAACAAACCAACTGCAGCGCCCCCGGTGGCCATAACTGTAAATCATATTTGAGAACCTGCTGTGAAGTTCTACCTATGTAATAAAAAAAAATCGCATCAAAATCACAGGCCTTTTAGAAAACATATTTACTGCAGAGCCCCTTGGTGACGTTTCTACATAAAAGTAATGAACATTGCGTTTATAATATTAGTAGAATCAGTGAGATTAAAGTCTTACTATTTCACACAAACTAAACAAGTCCAAACACGGTTATTATAAAACCTACATACATTTTTATTTACGTCCTCGTTATTATCCAACAGGTTATGCAATATTACAAATATCATTTAGCTTTCCGCTCGCATGGACTATACAGTTGTACTAGGACCCCTTTTTCCAGGATAAAAGGACCGTATGTCATTTTTCAGCTTATAAACTATATCTATGCAAAAAATTAAAGCGGTGCAGGTACAACTGTGTAGTTCACGCGAGCGGAGCCACAGGTGGGAAGGTAGTTTGAAATTAAAATATAGCCCATGTTACTCACTGATAATAAATGTAGCTTTCTATAGGTGAAACAATTATTTAAATCAGTTATGTAGTTTTTGAGTTTATCCCTTACAAATCAACAAACACAAAAAATTATTAATTTTTTTCTTTATAATATTAGTTCAGATATAAATCATGGGTCTCCCGAGTAGGTACCTACCTACTAACCAGGCCAAAACTCGACTAGGATTTGTTCTAGAATTCCATCTAGAACCTAAAAACCAATCTTGAGTAGAGTGCATTTTAAGACAAATTGACAAAATCTCAAACATGGTTAGGATACATTGTTCCGTTATGGCGTTCCAGTGCCTGTCTTCCAACTCGATCATTAGACCCTAAAAACCATTTATGGCTAAAGTGTATCTCAATACAACTGCAACAAGCCCAAACATGGTCAACTTACTTTGTTCGTTTTAGAGTTCCAATTTCTCTGCTCTGTCCTAGCTCTGTCATCAGACCCTGAAAACTATGCATTGCCTGAGTGCATTTCAAATCGCTACAAACTTAAACACTGTTAGGATTTGTTCCGTTATGGAGTTCTAATGCCCAATTAGCAGTTCCATCATCACACCCTGAAAACGAAAAAGTGCATTTCAAGACAATTCAACAAGCCCAAACATGGTTAGAATAAGTTCTTCCGTTATGGAGTTCCAGTTCCTACCTTCCAGCTCCAGCAACAGATCAGACCGATGATGATACCATATTACTAATAATAATAATAATAATAATTGTTTATTTCAGACTTTACAGTCCATATAGGAAATACACTACACAATACAATACACTATATACATTATTAGGATTACAATTATTTAGGATTTAGGTTTTTTTTGCAAGCACATTTAAATGTGTTTTTGTCCAATATTGCATGATCTGTGAATCATAGTCCATTCTATAACCAAGTAACTGTAGGTAGATGTTAGTGCTGGCATGAACTCTGTGCATCAGAGACGCTATTCTTTTACGCAGTATCGCCGGGTAGTTACCCAGCTTGTTTGCCAACATTCCTGATGCACTACAGAAGCGCGGCAACCCACCATCACCCTGAACGCATTGTTATATTGGACTTCCAGGGCCTTCCAAGCCTTTTGTGTGTGTTTAACCCATAGACTGCACGTATAGAACGATTGGCAAAACGCTCTAAATAATGTAATTGTATTGTCATCGAAACTAAACACAATCGCTAAATTTCGTGACAATATAACTATTAGTAGTGGATGAAATTTTGTTCCTTAGATTTCGTTACATTCACACAGATCCATATCCATACAAATGAAGCTCTTATAAGCATTTCAAAAATAAACTTATGTCGATTTGTGCTTGAAATTCATTCAAATGAAAAACTACAATACAATACAATACATATGTACGAATGCTGTAAACGAACGAAATCACCAGAAAAAAACATTAAATAATAAAAAAAGTTAAGATTTAATAATTTAATAAGATTGATTTACATAGCATTGTTCACTAAAGACCAAAATTATATTTTAACAACAAATATACACAATTATAAATTTGTAATATCTGAATACTTCAAAAAATATATCTAAAATCAAACGATATACATAAAATAAGTCAAAATAAATTATTCTCACTTATATATGAGATAATGTTAAATAATAATATATGAGAATAAAAACTAATACCTACTAGTTAGTGATCACAGAAACTGAACAATAAATAGCATCTCACAGAATTCAAACAATAATTAACTGATTAAGTTGTACTTAGTGAGCTTTTTTATTTGAGTCGGGACCATATCGGATGTTTGATCTAAGGGAATTTAACAAAGACAGAACAGTTATTTTTCTATCCCATTCATTTATGCTTTTAAGGATAAAAAATCATATAATTTTTTTTTAACTGAGAAGCTCAACAAAGAATTATGCTAATGATGATGCATTTTGACGTACCCCCATGTACAAGTATATTTCTGTTCTTTGTTAATGACATAACAAATGTGCGTGTCGGACACACATTAACTTGGAGTTCCGTAACATGTACTACAAGCAATCACTTTACAATAACAAATCACACATAATAAAATTTGTTGGTTTATTAATTGTGGATGTTTCAAAAGTTTGCCAAAGTTACGACCAGATAAGTCTGATAAAAAATTAAGTTTAACAAAATGAAAACCGACTGAAAAACTTATAACTGTCTCTATTATACAACTTTAAACTAATAAGTTTAAAAAAATAAATTAGGTGTAGTATAGAACATTAATGGGCGGTATATCGTTTATGAAGTCGGTGCCAAGTCATTCACTTTATATTGTGTAAAAAAAAGTATATATAATAAAAGAATATTTAAACATGCATACCAGTTCTCTAGTACCCATATATTTGCTTGCTTTGGAACTAGATAGCGCTGTGTGAAATGTCCCAGATATCATTATTATTGTAGTCTATATACTGCTATATAGCTTGTTATAGTTCTAAATTTTATTATTGTTTTAATTATAACCTGGTAAGTAGCCATTTAAAGTGTCCGAGTTGGCACCGACTTCATAAACTATATGCCGCCAATTAATTAATGCTCTTTTCATTAAAGCAAAAATCTGATTTTTAACTTTTTAGCTTAAGGTGTATATACAAGGTGAAAGTTTAACAACCATCCACATTTTTATATATAATGATATTTGGTAAAAAAAAACCGATGGCCGTCTTGTTTCGTTTTAGTATCGTTCAATAGTAAAATATTGAGATATGACTATACAAACCTTTCCCGAAAAAACCAATAACTCTAGTCACCGTTCACGGCCGCGGCAAGCTTTGACCCGCTTCGGTCTCAAGGTCTGGGGCGCATCGTGAAAAAGAAGGCAACCAATTGTTATAAAATAACACTGTAGATAAAATAATTTGTTATGAAAATGTAACTTATATTTATTACTAGCGGCCCGTCCCGGCTTCGCACGGGTAGTATTCGTTTCTCATAAGAATCACTTTTTTTATCTCAGTCTTGTCTCATTCCCGTTCTTCCTTTCATTTTTTCGTTCCCATCGCAAAAATACTTTATTATTTCTGTTCTTGGCCCTAGTGTAGCTTCGTTTTCGTTTCCATTCTCATCAAAAATAACTTTTTTATCTCCGTCTTAACTCTTTCCCGTTTTTGTTCCCATCGCATAAATATTTTATCGTTTCCGTTCCTGGCCCTGGTCTCATTTCCTTTTTGTTTCCATTCTCATCAAGTACAACTTTTTTATTTCAGTCTTAACTCTTTCCCGTTCTTCCCTTTCCCGTTTTCGTTCCCGTAACACAAATATTTATCGTTTCAACAATTTCTGTCAGTCTTAATTAAATAAATTACACTTTTGCGAAATAATATTTAGTTATGCAATTATTAAATTACTAAAATGGTTATTAAAAAATAAGGGTTGATCGTAGAAGGGTGAAAATTGAGGATTGTATGTATTTTTGTATCATAAAAAATAGAAATTAAAAATTTTGTCTAAAAAAAAAAAAAATTTAGGGGTGGACTACCCCTAACATTTAGGGGGATGAAAAATAGATGTTGGCCGATTCTCATAGGTACCGGATAAGCACAAAAAATTTCATCGAAAGCGGTCAAGCTGTTCGGAGGAGTATGGCAACGAAAACTGTGACACGAGAATTTTATATATTAGATTTACGTAATGAGGTCTACTGGTGATACCTAACATCTAGAATTTATGTGGATAGTTGTTAAAATTTTATTCTGTATATGGCCAAAGTTTTGAAGTTGGTTCTTATTTTCTTGTAAAAATTTACTATATTTTCAATTTGTATTTAGTAGGGCAGGCCTGCTATGCGCTTATGCTATACGCTAATGCGCTTAACCAAAAAGATCATTTCAGTAACCCTTTAAAATATGCGTTTGTTTCCCGCCAAAGCATGTGTGTATATAATTTCATCCGAATTAGTGGAAAGATGGCGGCGATATGAGTCTGAACGGACGGATGGACATGACGAAATTATAAGGGTTCTGTTTTTGTCATTTGGATACCTTAAAAGACCTAAATACGAAAAAGGTGTACAACAAATTAATAATTATTGAGTTAATTTTTAATTTCTACTGAAATTCTATGGTCTGGAAGCAATGGTTGAAAATTAACACTTTAATACAATGCTAAACCATTACGATTTCAACATGGTTAAATTTTAACTAGCTCAGTCGATTGGCCGTTTGAACATTATTGAAATGTTAACAGACTTAATAGACTTTACATAATCATAATAAAGATTTGGTATCGGTGATCGTTTGAGATCTTAAATTTTTCATTGAGTCCAAAAATATAATCATTATTTTACAAAACTATGACTTTAAACTAAAATAAACAATACTATTTCTACATTCTATCATATTAACATTCCGCGTATTATACACAAACAAGTAAAATGTTATATGTTATGTAAGTAAAATACACATTCAATTGTTATTCTTAACCTAGGTAGCTATTATACTGACTAAAAAACAACTTGATCTTGATACAATGATAAATAAGGTCATTTGCTATAATGTGCAAATTGTTTTTGATTTTTTTTTAATACTAAGTCTTATATAACATTTTCAGAATCGATTTCGCCTTGTTCTACTGTCATGTACATTCCTTCCTCTTCATATGTAGAATCATGTTTCGCTAGAATACGAAGAAGGGGTCGCAATTTCAGCCACCATTGTTGTTTCGGTATTCTTTGCCTAAAAAAAATTACGATAATATTATGTTCAGTAGCAAGGGGGAAATGCGTTCAAAATTTTTAAAGAGAAGCATTTCAAGTGCATAAGAAACTTATGAAGTTAGGTAATAATAATAATAATAATACATGGGACTTCCCACACAGCGCCATCTAGTCCCAAAGTAAGCAAGTATTATGCTTGTGTTATGGGTTACTAGTCGCCATTAACTTAAGAGGTCTCTAACGCCTTACGCGTCGTAAACTGTTTGTTACGAAACACACTAAAAAGAAGTCACAATGAATATTGCCTAATCAACTTTTAGAAAATTAAATGATATTGAGAGGTAAGAATTAGTGATGTGTCATTCCGACCTGTAGCCGGACTTAATTCCAGAGTTTACTACAATGATCAAGAGTAACTCCGGAAGCGCGGGTCCTACTACATCCTACTCCGCTACTCCCGGCTACTCCTCTGGACTTTAAAGTTGCGGTGCGGCCAGACCATTTCCTCACTCCACTCCTCCCGCCAGTGCAAGGAAGACCCATTAAAATGATGGTATGAACGGCGTTATTTTTACCCACAGACAATTACCCAAAGCTATTTAAATTAGCTCGAAAAAAACTTTGGCGACGTTAGTGCCGAGCGAAAGGCTGTTTTCCAAAGCTGGACAAACTCTAACAGAAAATCGGAACCGGTTGTCAGCAAAAAAAACTGGAACAATCATTATTTATAAACGGTAATTTAAACCGTATAAAAGAAAATTTATGGAATTATTAAAAAATTTTAAAATTGATTACAAACAATATCTGATTCAAAGAAAATAAATCTTACCTAAGTATGTGCATTTATATAAAAACACCGATTATGTGTCGTGATTCATGAACACAGTTTTAAATTTAAAATAATAAACAAATGAGTGTAAACAAAAAGTGTCATTAATTATGTGATTAGTGATTGAATTATAGACCGGCACGCGGCGGAGCCGAGCCGCGAACCCGCCGCCGCCGGGACCCCCAGCGCGCCGCGAGTCCGGCCAGAATGAAAGAATGAATGGAACAGTTGAATTTTCATTGTAGGAGGAATCGGAATGGCCTCCTGTGAAGGAGTGGAGTTTTAGAACCCGGAATGACATATCACTAGTAAGGATACGCCCCACTGAACATTTTACATAAAACTTTCTCATATAAGCAAAAATTGCGCCATCTGACATAAACAGTTCAAACTAATACTATATAACCAATATAACCTTGTAAGAAGCGCCATCTTATGGACTTCGTTAATAAAATTATCGGTTTAGTCGATGCTCTACAAATATGTTTATTTAATTATTCAACTAATTGAACATGCAACAAACATAATGTGAGATTATTTATTGATGATACGATATTTTATATTCCTTTTTAAGTTTTGTATCATAGTTTTTGCAGCCTTTTACTACGCAACTTGGAATTTTTTATGACGAGCAATAGCAAACGAACGATCGCACCGCTCGCGGACAACTGAGCCGCGTTGGCCCTAAACTGACGACCGCTTAGTCTAGTGGGTAGCGGCCCTGCCTACGAAGCTGGAGGTCCCGGGTTCGAATCCCAGGTCGGATCAGTATTTATATATTGATACCCGTACCGGTTCTTAGCTGTTGTATATATGTGGTGTCTTCGCTTGGTACCCAAAACATAAGCTAATGCTTAGTTTGGGGCCTAGACGTTGTTGTGATGTGTACGTTATTATATTATATATTATAAACTGACATTTTAGGGCCAGCGCACTGGGAACATTTTAGTCGCGTCGTTGCCCCGGTCCTTATATATATGTCTATGAGTAAATTTTTATTTTAATTATTAAAAATAGAAAGATATTTTTTATGTTTATACTAAACTTGAATTTCATTACAGCTTCAAACAATAGTCAAATAAATTTAAACAAAACATTTTTCGTTTAATTGTTGAAAGTTAGGCAACTTTGATGACCGCAAAATCCCAATTTTATTCATTTACTAAGCGACGTCCGCCGCTTCGCTCTTACACTCACATGGTCTACACTCGTGTATTCACATTTATTAAGGGTAATTTACAATTTTACAAAAACTGAAACATTTTATATTTATTGTCCAACCAAAAGGTTAAATACCAATTTTAACTATTTTTACCCGACTGCGGAGGGCATTTTTTTTCGAGAGTATGTATACCAGATATTTCGCACGCTTTGTAGCCTAAACGGCTTGATAGATTTTAACATATGAGGTGTTGTTAGATACGTCTTAAATAAATAATATTATGTATCAATATTGGTCTCTGTACTTTTGATACCCCCATTTCACACCCTCCTTAAAAAAAGTTCACTTCAAAAATGGGTATTGAAAATGACTAGCACTAGTGCAAAGAAATGATCGATTTTATTTAAATTTTTACAGGATATTTATTCTAGTCTTAAATATAGTTATTAATTGATAAACTCAATAATTTTTATTCAGACAACAAAGATAAGCGGACAAACTATGTCATGTTATTTATAATCATATCCAGTTATGACATGATTCACACAGATAGAGCAGGTCATCATACTTACGGGAAATTGGTTTGAGATTTTAGTTCCTCGAGTGGAGTGAACTTATATTGGCGTTTTACGATGCCTAGCAAACAGGCGGTGTCAGGAGTCGTAGCAGGGCCCGGACCACGTTGTAGGCATTCCACCAGCCAATGAAGACTCTTTGCCGCCATTTTGGTACCCAAGTTGCGATCAAATGGTGTTGGGGACCCGCCCTGTTGCATGTGACCTGGAAGATGTGAATGTTGTCTTTGAAACTATTACAGCTGTGTAATTTAATAATAATAAAATAGACATTTATTCACTTTCTTGTATAAAAAGAGACTTAACCTAATACAATTTCAAGGTAATGTAATAAAGACACAAAACTATCGTTAGGTTAACGATGGCAGCTGTGATAGTATTAAACTCAGCTACAGCTGCCTACCCTTTAAGCACTGACACTGCATGTCAGCTTGGCATTTGATGGTTGCCCTGTTGCTTTGGCTCTCTAATTAATATGCAAATTTTTTTCGTATTTCGTACCGATACACTATAAATATACAGCTGTATAAATAATAAAATTAAATAATATTTGCTTTCTCATTCTACTTGATAGGCATTCATACACAAAATTTAAAGAAAATCACATAAATCTTCACTCACCAAGTATATTCATTCTGGCAGTAAAGAGACCCTTGCCTTCCTCAGAGTAAAGGCGGTACACAAAATCCGTGTTGTAGTTATCATTGGCTTTCTCGTTACGCAGTATTAGACCTCGTTGGATACCACCCGTCATCTTAGAAGCCATGTGATACAAGTCTTGCTGAAGATCCTTAATCGAAAATTTCTCTTCATAGATATATGCGGCATCTGCACCTCCTGCTAATCCTGAATAGAACATCGCAGATTAGAATTAAGAGTTTCATATTGAGTAGTCTATGAGCACTAAGTAATAATACAGCTCAGGCCTTCTTTTATTTAAAAACTTTTACTGCTCTGCACCCTGATGATATGGCGTACCTAACGTTCAATATCTCAAAACATTCTCGGACAAATTATATAACCTAAGACGAAAATAACATGAACATAGCTTGTACGAGTCTCCATATGACGCTTGTTCTCTGTTGGACCAATAGAAAGAGAAATCACCCCTCCGCACCGCGCAGTTACCACAGAAATGGCCAACGTTATGCGGTACATTTTTAGGCGTTTGTCCTGAATACATCCAGATTGAGCTCAGATTTCGGGTACTTATCTATTACCGCTGTACCTGCTGTCCTGCGGTACTTGATTCATATCACTAACCTACTTTTCTTTTCTGCCTGTTGCTGCTATTAGCCTTTTAGTTTGAGAAATCAATCCTGTATTTGCAAGTATTCCATTTTCGAGTTTGTACTTACAGTATATAGTATATGGTAATTGTACTGTATATTGGGTGAAATTCTGTAAGCTTGGTACCAATTATGTCAGTTCAAGTACTAAACAATCGGCTAAAATGTTGTATAAGCACTTTACAGACTTTTCAGTGAAATTTGTACAGTTTCAAAAGTGTGGAAAAGTGAGACAATCAACAAAATTATGAATGTGAGTTCCATGAACATACCAGCCAGAGTTGCCAAGTACCCGCAGTATCCACCCATGGTTTCAATGACGAACACTCTTCGTTTTGTGCCCTGCACAGAGATATAAAGGGTTTCTTTAGTTTTTGAAGGAAACAGTTTTATTATATACTGATAAGGTGTATGATTTTTGTTACATATCTATTTGAGTTCTCTGGATTAATGTCATTGGGTATCCATGCATTCATTTCTACTAAAACACAAGTAGGCCTGGTTAAAAGCAAAACTTTTTGTTCTAGGCCAGTTGTCAGTTTACTGATGGTTTGCAAGAAAAATACACACTGTTATGTCTTTTGTACTTATGCAAAAAAATTATCCATAAATTTTTTGCAGCATTTGAAGAGGTCTACCTTGATTTTCATATTGTCTCCCGAGATGGCGAGATGTATTCGTCTTAGAGAGTGAGAACGAGTATCTAAGAAACTAATTTTATTTCATGAAAATACCGCATTTTAGTAGTTAATAACTGAAAAAATTCTTGGTCCCTTATTTAATTTTTTAGATTTGAATTGCACACACCTGACTTTTACATTCATTATTACTTAAATATGACACTACATATGAGTTATCATTTGCATAGATCAAAAATTTTTGGATGAAGACACACAAGTTCCATAGTATGAAAAAAAAACAATAATTTTATATTTAGTTTATTTATGGTCATACTATCTTTGCATACCTGAACAGCATTTATTAAATGTATACTGTGTCAGTACGCGCCCATACTGTACTAGCACAGTATACTTTTAGAGCAAAAATAAGATATACTTATATTTTAAAAGTATGCTCAATTCCTGTGTATGTTCAATTCCTGTGAATATAGTTTCTTCCTCATTGGGTAATTAGGGAGTCCAGAAACTAATATGCAGATAGTAGAGTATGCAAGAAAGTTTTCCAATAAGACATCACTGTTACCGAATTCCCTATAAACATATTATAAACTTCTTATTTAATAAAGATTTTTGCAACAAATACTTGTGTATTGTGATATTTATTAAATATTGATCATAGAAACTAATTGAGGGCGAGACCGGTATCCAATCTGTGGGTATCCAAGCATTCTACTTCCATTTGGTCCGAATCGCACTTTCCCTAAAGGTTTTCTTTTTCAAAAATCCAGAAGCTCGCGAAGGAGATCTCGAGCGAAGAGCCAATAAAACGAGTCTTCTAGTAGTCTACTTGTCTCTTTGATGTATCACATTTTTTAAATGATGGAATATAAAAAAAGAGATAGACAATTACTCTTCCGTGGAAAGAAGAAAAAGATAGCAATTCATCAAAATGGCGAGCCTGAGATTAATCGAATATAGTTTTTAATTGCGCGGGAAAAAAAGTGTTACATATCAGAATAACTATTGGATAAAACAGATTAATTACACGGTCATCGGTTATTATACATTTAATATTAATCGCAATATATCGAAATATAGGCAGCAAACATTTAACCATAATTAACGTTCAGCGCTATATCACAGAATGTAAGTCTAATTGATTGATTATGATTGTCAAGCCATATTACGTACATGTTACATAGTACGTACTTATTATTATTTAATATATAACACAAAGCATGCCTGGAAAACATACTCGGCAATTCCGTATTAGTACTGACGCAGTATACGTTCCAGACATTTTTGTTGCAACTGCGGTGTAGGAAAATATACACGATTTTTGAGTAATGGTAAGGTATACTTTCCACAACAGACGCGTGCAATTAAAATTGGAAAATATCCTGGAATACTACGCAGCTCTGCATACCAGCATAGTATACTTTCAACAAACGCACCTGAGCAGATTGTCTGATGCGGTCGCATATCTCCGTAATCTCGTTGAGCGCTGTATCGGCGCCAAGCGAGAAGTCAGTACCAGGCACATTGTTGCTGATCGTTGATGGGATGACAACCAATGGGATGCAGAATTCGGGGAAGTGCGGGCGGGCCTCGTATATCTCTAGCCCCGTTTGATATGCCTTAAACATAGTGTAAATAAGTAATATTAAAAGTGCTATACATATTTGCATATTTAATATATAAAAAAAGCTTAATATTTACAATTTTCGATTCGAAACTTTATATTTCAATCTAAGTACAAATATACATAGATATCTTTGGATGTATAAGATTCTTCTTCGTTGTTTCTAATCTATTAATTCTATAAAGATTAAAATTGTATATGCTTCTTGAAAAATATAGAATTATTTTTTGGATGAATTCACTGCTGCGGTAGCTAGTTTGCAATCTTTTGTTGTCTGATTTGGTAGATTTTTTATTACCTTCTGCATGTGACATTCAATAAACTGGATTCGGAAACAGCGCACGCTTTTGTAATTACAGATATACAACACTCACACATCATCACATCATCACGTATAGATCGGTTGTCACCATACTAGGAATAGACCAAATTTCATAAAATAAATAAAAAAAAATCTTTATTACTGCAAACGCACACATTACATAATATTAGGTCTTAACCTATGAAGTTGCCGTTCTTCAGTACTGGCTATTTTAAACAAAAAAAAATTTTTTGATTGGCTGTGAATTCTAATTTGAAATTAATTTTGTTTTAAAAACATGTTTTAAACATGACATTCTTTCTACAAAATCAGTCTTTTGTTTATTGATTAGCATTGTGTTTTCGTTGTATTTGAACATTTTTCGTCATAATGGACACTTTAAAATTCGTGTAACTATGGAATATGAGTTCCGTCGTGGCACTAATGCGGCACAAACGGCACGTAACATCAACAACGTTTATTTATTATTTAGTTTATTATTATCAACTTAGCAAACGAAATCACAACCTATTATTGGTTGGAACGCTTCCGTTCTGGAAATTATGACTTGAATAATGAATCTCGTGGTCGTCCGGACACTTTAGTAAACAACAATGAATTGAAGGTGATTGTGGAAGCTGATGATACTCAAATTACAGCTGAACTAGCAGCACCATTTGATGTTAAAATCAAAACAATATTGCACCATTTGCGATAAATTGGCAAAGTAAAAAAGCTTGATAGATGAATACCCCACGAACTTAACGATCGCCAACGCAACGTACACGCCGAGACCTGCCTCGCGTTGCGCAACAGGCACAGATATGAATAAATTTTGAACCGGATTGTTACCTATGATGAAAAATGGATTCTGTTCGACAATGGAAAGCGCTCGGCAATTTGGTGAGATCTTGGTTCAGCACCAAAGCAATGTGTTAAACGAAAAATAACCCCTAAAAAGGTGATGGTCACTGTTTGGTGGTCTAGTGCCCGTGTGATTCGTCACAGCTTTTTACAAAATGGCATGAGCATTACTGCAGACGTGTACTGTGAAGAACTGAAGACAATGATGGAGAAGCTCGCACATCTGCGACCAGTTTTAGTCAATCAGTCATCCCCGCTGCTCCTTCACGACAACGCGCGACCCCATACTGCACAACAGTCTCCAAGCTGCTAGAGTTGGGGTTGGAAGTTCTCCCTCATTCACCATACTCGCCAGATCTTGCACCTACCGACTATTACTTTTTTCAAAATTTGGGGAACTTTTGACGGGAAAAAAATTAGATTCCCGAGAGACAGTACAAAATGCCTTTGATGAGTTTGTTGCCTCCCGTCCAGTTGATTTTTACAAGAACGGCACCAATAAACTGCCACTGCGTTGGCAAAGATACATCGATTGTATGGGTGATTACTTTGAATAACAGAAATAAAAATGTTTAAAAAAAAATACTTTAACTTATTTCATACAAAACGGCAACTTCATAGGTTAAGACCTAATATTTGGAGTTTTAACTGCCATGCTTTCTCACATTGGAACTATACCTACAATATTTATACACTTGCTTTTTGTCTCAATGGTCTCAGCCATCACGAGAAATTACTCTTATCTATAGAAACAATCAAAATACTGCGACTCGTTAGCACGCCAATGACTGAATGCCAATGAATTCGGGCAGCGTGAGGTCACACGCTTAGCCGTCGCCCGGAGCGAAATTATTTTTGCAAGCGCCACTTGGATGTCCTATAACTTCTTTATTTGTAGAGATATTTTCATGATTCTTTCATACTTTTGTTTTATATTTACCTTAAATTTTAATAATAGTGAATAAAAAATGTTTAGTAAACTTCTCCATTATATAAATACTATTCTATTAAACGCCTATCAATTAATGATCGCATTAATTTTATTAAGAAACGAAATAGATGTTCTAACTGCTTGAGTTTGTATCATATTAATTTCGCTTGTAAATCAACGGTTTTATGTCACAACTGTCAATGTAAACATTAATTTTTATGTTAAAAAATTAAGTCGCATAATAATACAGAACCACTGAAACACACCGCCGCCGCCCACGCCCCGGCCTGCTAATCGGTCTCAGACAGTTACGCCTTTGACGACGACAGTGGGTACGTCAGGCGATAATAAAATATCTCTTTGTAATATTAAATCTAGTTCTGAACGCTTGAACACTCGTTTATTAGGTACTGTTTAACAAAATGCGGCGCTGGACCGCGTCTCCGTCCTGTTACATATTTGTATTGTATTATTCCATGTGTGGAATTCAGTTAACAAAAACGACTTTGATCACACGCTTATGGTTATGTTTATTAATAACAAAATATAATAAACGCCTTTAGAATCACTCACCTCAAATCCCCCTATGATAACTAGCCCTTGGATGTTGAATTCTTTGATGCGAGCAGCTATCTCTGCCTTCTTATCACCAGGCAGCGTACGTTTAGTTCCCAAGAACGCACCACCTTGTGCTACCCAGCCGGTTACGTCAGACCTGTAGTTTAAAACATTAATTTCTAGCAAAAAAAAGAACAAATAAACATATGAACTTTAAAAAAGATTTCTGTTCTTTTTAATTGACCATTCCCAAATTTTTGAACAAAAGTCCGTTATATTTTATTTCGAAAGAATAGGCAATTTTAACAAAATAATTTAATTTTTTTTCTTTTTAGATTGGTATTTACGTAAATATTATTAAATTGAAAATGCTTTCTTAGAAAATTTGTTTCTTAAAATTGCCTATTCTTCAGACATAAAATATAACAGCCTTTAGTTCAAACATTTGGGAATGGTCAATTGTCAAGTTATCTGAAATTGTATACTGTAAACTGTATCTATATATTGAAATATATTAGATTCTTATTATTACCAAAAAAAGTGTTCAACTAAACAATCTTGCTTAGTTCTTAATAATATTTGAATATCACACAACTGTGTTCCATTCATTTCATGGAAATTATACAAAGAAATTGTTATTAACTCGCAAAACAGACTGACACTTTCTCGCTATTAGTTGAAATCTCTGTGAACACAGTTGTTATAATTTATCGAGATGACCACAACCTATCTAAATTCATTTAATGTATGTCATTATCAATAAGAAAATTTGGGACGCTTTATTATCAGACAACATATAACATATTGTTTGCATACTTGAATGAGCAGATAAATTGGTTCAATTTTAAGATACTTTAATCAAAAATTAATTACCACTCCATTTTGACGATATTGCCGTTGATGAACCCTTCGACACCGTCATGTATGCCGAGCACGGTGTCTCCACGGTAGATGCAATTACGAACGAACGACCGCACCGCGGCATTCATTCCACATGCCGGAGCGCCGATATGCATTACCGCAAGTGTAAGACCTTCCTAAAACATGTAACATACTTCCTTTAACTGACCCATCGGTCGAGTGGTTAGAATCCCTAACTGCGGAGCCAAGGGTAGCGGGTTCGATTCCCACCCGGTACAAATATTTGTGTGCACGAACATGTCTAATTTTTTAATTTTTCTAATGAAACATTTATATATTATGAAAACAAGAATATTTAAGCATGTAATTTAGTTGTCTAATACCCATAATACAAGCATAATACTTGCTTACTTTGGGACAAGATGGCGCTGTGTGGGATGTCCCAAAAAGCAATATTTTTAATTTGTTAAGTTAGCTGTACACTTGGTGATGTAGTACGCAAAAGTCCTTGCCAAGCAATCACATTTTAAAGAGAACAGATTCAATTAATTTAGATTAGGCTTAAAATGTTAAATATTGACACATTTGTATGGTAACAGATGTGGTATGTTCCACATCGATTTGCAAATTATTTAAATACATATAAATACTAACTACACCCTTGCCGGTTTCATCAAAAGCTCCTTTAGGGGGCTTTAGGCGTGTTAACATTTTGTATGTCTCCAAATTACGGGCAAAGCTACGCCCACGTAACTGTACAGCTAGGTCCCAATGTTTTTCAGCCATTGCCTGAAATTATAGTTATTTTAAATGATAAAAATAATTGAATTCTATTAGATTAGACCATTCATAAATATATAATAGGACTTAAATTTTTATGTACAATCTTCACTTCACTTCATCAGCCCATTTTCACCCCACTGCAGGGGCTTAGGTCACCCCCAGGGAGAGGAGGGGGGGGGGCATGGAGCTTAAATTTACCACGCTGCTCCACTGCGGGTTGGGGATTGTAACGACTGCCATCTATCGACAGCGTCCGGGACCGACTGCTTAATGTGCGCTCCGAAGCACGAAGTCAGTGATAGTTATGTACTTAAGTCGGAAAACTCATTGGTATACGCCCGGATTCGAACCATGGCCCTGTGGCCTCATAAATTTGAGACAGGTTCGTTGCGCTTTAGTTACGCATAATTATGTACAATATCAGGTTAAAAATACCTCAAAATTCATAAGCTCTGGAAGGCTTGGCAGTTGATATTTCTGCCATACAGGTGATGCTCAATCACTAAGGTTATATGAGTATCTTGGCTATCATACAGTTTTTCAAAGAATGTTATCTCTTAATTATCCCTAATATTGATCGTATAAATACAAGTCATTTTGTGATGGATTATAAGACTCTTTATTAAGACTAAAGTGCAATTGAATCAGAATCGGAAGTTTTATAATACTTGCTTAAAAAATGCTTGTATTACCTGTGAAACAGCTTTGGTCCGTCGCACACACTCCATGAGTGGCAGGCGTACGGCCTGGTTTCCGTCTAAAGTGACCACGCACGACTCTGTTTCGGGAGTGGCTTCCATCAGAGCCATTACTGCCTCTGCACCCATACGACAACCCTAAAATAAATTTATTTGTCAAGATAATTAATAATATTAAATAATAATAATAATAATAAATAAAACAAATAACAAGCTGTAGATTTTATTAAATAAATAAAATAAAAAAAAAATAATCATGATAATTCTTATGTATAGTTTTTTATGTTTTTTAGATTTTTTTAGAGTCTATACAGCATACTATTAGGTTGCAAATTTGATAAATTTAATATTGAACACTCAACTTTCTAAAGGTGAAATTCTGAATTTTAAAGGATTTCTTTGACTACTTGATAATTCACTTTTAAAGATTTTTTTTACTTTGGATTTATACTGCAGAATTTTTTTATATTCTGCAGTTATGTAGTTATAAAATATTAAGAAATTCCTGATAATTCTCTAAATAATATTGACCAATATCCTGTCAAAAGCTGACGGCGAGCCACCCCGTTGAACGTGACCCAATACAGTGATGCGCGTGTCCTGTTGCAGATTGTCTACCACAACATTTTTGACTAGCTCTGCAGTGATAGGCTTGCCTTCACGATCGATCGCACCTTCTGCTACAATTATGATGTTCAGACGCTGACCAGATTTTCTTTCCTACAATAAATCATTAAACTTTATTTACATTTCAATTTATGAATTGAACAATAGTTACCAATACATAAAAATGATTAATAATTAGCTGCATATTTAGAAATTTATATTTAATCACTTTTGATGTTGATATTTTATTATTAAAATTTATTAGATCTGTATAGATTCTGAAAACACTAAGTATCTACTGCTGAGCTTGATTTGAATATTTTAAAGTAATTTAGATACACATACAAACATAATTAATAGCAACACAAGATATTTATGACAATAACTTTCCATACTAACATAAAATATATATATATATATTATGGTAACATATAACAGTTCATAACATGCAAGACAGAATGACAAAAAGAAGAATATAGCAACCAGGATAGTTTTGACGATATGTACGGATATGCACAGGCACACAATAAAAGCAAATTTAAAAAGAAAGAGGAAGCAAATTTTACGAAACACCTTGAAGCCCTAAACATTTTTAGTAAATGTTAAATTAAAATTTTGCATTTACTTTGCCAATTTGTGGACCTTCATACCTGTTGCAACCTTTTGCAAAGCTTTTCAACCCAGTTATTGGGGACAGGGTCCTCAGGGATGAATACTTGATCTGCCTCACACGCCAAAGCGGCGACAAGTGCCAGATAACTGCAACAAGTAGCGACTGTCGCATAATAGAACATGCACAATTACAGATTACCCCAAAGGCCAGTGTACAATGAAAATAATGAAACTTTGGTAAACATGAAATAATGGAAGGGTACCAAGGTAATTATGTCCAAGATAAATATGAAATGAGTAGGTATTAACTCTTGCCTCAGATATTTTCGCACATAATTTTTCTTCCCAACTGAGGGACGCTGGATCTTCAGGTATAAATATATATGTTGCATCCGTACACAGGGAAGTATAAACTGCAAGAAAACTACAGTTTTCTTTAGTAGCTTGTTAAATTCAAAAGTAGGTAAAAGGTTGAAAACTAAACTAGCTAACAGACTCGTTAATTGGACAAAGGGAAAATAAGTCAGTGAGGTTGTATTCTTGCCTGCTCTAATTTATCACACAGTTTAACTTTCCAGTCAACCGATGGTGGACATTCTGGTACAAATACAAAATCCGCTTCACAAGACAAAGCCGTGACGACGGCAAGATATCTAAACCAAATTAGTCAATTATTAATTAAATTTCTTGTATTCTTAGGAATAAGTATTTAACAATTTTATAAAAATTTACTATATCTAATATAAGGTGCACCAGGGAAATTGCTAATGCATGTTCTGACATTAACTATCATCACACTATCAGATAACATAAACAAAATAACGACATTCTCATTTACTGAAGAGGTATTTTCATGTAAGTTCATGGTTCAGAGTTATTTTTAAAAATGTAGAAAATCGTAGGTATCGCAAGACCCTAAAGTAAATCTATCTAAATTGTCTTAAAATGATCTCAAAGCAATTTTGCATTAATAATCTGGGCACCTTGTATAAATGTTATTTAATTCACTGTTGACCTTGCAATGGACAACTAGGCATTTATTTAAGAACCATATAAAAAGATAAACAAAATTTTCTCAATCATATTATTTACAATAAAATATTGTTTATGTTGATGCCCTCCACCTTGATCGACAGCTGGTTGAGACCGGAGAAGGGGGCCTAGGGCAATATGTCTTCGGATGTTCTTGTGACCATGGAAAAGTATCATGCATGGTATTGCATCGTAGCCATAATTATTTCTCATGAAAATTATTATAAAATAAAATAATAGTATCATTGTATCCATTATCAATGTGTTTTATATTGATGCTCGATAACATATTGCAAGAAAATCAGCGAATTAAAAAACACATTGAATATTAATAATTTATATATTATTAAATTAAAATTATCTAAATTATATGAAAAATATATAATTTACTCCATGAACTATTGTTGCATTTGTGAGACTTCTAAATTAAATACAGGCATACTGCCGAACAATTGAAAATAATCTTAAATAACCCCAAAATATTATATTTAGTTTCAGTATTAATTTTATTCTCCTTAAATTTATGACAGCAGTTATTAAGTGACATCCTACTAAAATATAAAATGGCCTGAGATTTAACTTAAATTTTAGTTTTAGTTAAAATATACATACCCGCAATGTCGGCCCATAACTTCCATAATAAATGTTCGTTGGTGAGAGTAGGCTGTGCTAACAATGGCATCAATAGCTTCAATAATACGATGTAATGCAGAATCTGTTCCAATTGTCATGTCTGTACCACAGAAATCATTGTCAATGGAGCCCACCTAAAAATCACATTCACAATTACATTTCCAAATGAATAATGGTTAATATTTAAAATAAAAACTTTAATAATAAGGGCCCCATAAATATTAAAAAGACAATTTGTTTTTAGGCAGAGTTGCCAAAGGCACAAAAGGTTTTTTTTTTTAATTTGTAAGTTCATGAATTTGATGAAATAAGCGTTTCTTATATACAAACTTTCAAAACATTTGAAAGTGTGCCCAAAACCATCTACTAACAATATCTAACCAACAAACACAAAACAACTCATGTAAAATACTTTCTTGGCACTGACTAAATCTATGCAGGCTCTCATAAACCAAGTGTTAAAGGTGATCCAAATGTTAACAGAACTCATGTCTAGATTGCTATTACATTTATTATTCAAAAAGTATGTGTATGGAATGCTAATGAAGTAACCAACCGCTACAATAAGTTTTAAAACTTCCTAATCTCTGAAACCCATTTCACATCTAAAAGCTTTTTGGTACCACCCAGTTACACATATTATATCGCACCTAGGCGATATAGGCGACGGAGGTATGGCTGTCTTAAACAAAATTAATACCTAACATCACAGTCTGAACCATACTGTATGGAATATATTTAAGCTACCGATGTAGTGGTTTATGATTGCACCAGTAACATTATAGGATCAGCTCTTTACTGTCCCCCAAAACATACTATTATGAAAGAACGATTCAATGACTATTTGAAAATGTTAGGATGTCGCTACATAGCAGCGGACAATTACAACGCCAAACACACAGCTTGAGGTTTTAGACTTATCCCACATAGGGGTCATGAACTTCTCAAATGTGTGCAAGGAGGGAACATGAAAGTTATCTCATCAGGTTAACCACATACCTTCTAACAAAGGAAAACTACCATATGTTATTGATTTTTGTATAAGCAAAGGATTAGCAAAAACTAACTTTTCTTGTCACAATTACTGGGACCTGTCTTCATACCCCTCTCCTATCATAGTGCATATCAATGCAAAAATTAAGATAGCTACCAAAAAATGTACAAAGGGACAAACTGGCTGCTATTTCGAGAACTCTTTGACATAGCATTCAACATACCCTTCACCCAGACTGATTTGAAAATGACATTGCTAATGCTGTAGAATTTTTCACTAATAACATCCAAAGTGCTGCATGGAATTGACCATTCCCAAATTATTGAACTAAAGTCTGTTATATTTTATTTTGAAAAAATAGGCAATTTTAAGAAACTAATTTGAATATTTTTTGTAGATCAGTATTTATGTAGATATATTATATTGAAAATTCTTATAGTGTAACATCACCGGGTGGAATTCTAAGCCATTATTGTTGCATATTTATGAAAGCAATAACACTATTACTATTGACAATTCTGACACTGAACTCTGACCTCAGACAAACCTACTAATTAATGTCCCAGAATGGCGAGACATCCATATCAAAAAAATTAATTAATAGTGTTTTCCTATTACGGTTTTAAATGATTCTATACACAATAAAATGGCGCTTACCCCATACATGGCTGACATAATCAAATAGAGATTAACACATCAATAAATAAAACGAGAAAAAAATAGCTTTGGTATATTAAAGAACATGTTATTGTGATTAGAATTATTGTATGTAAAAATTTATAGGTAAGTATACCATAACCATATTGGGCCTGTTGGACTGACTGAAGTGAGTTGAAGTCATTTGCACCGAGTTTGATCGACTGACCAAGTTCATTTTTTAATACCTAAGAATGTGTGCAGCATCTCACACACAGTCATCTAGTCCTTAGCTAAGTAGAGCTTGTATTATAGTACTATACAACAGATACACTTAGTTAAGCATCTTTATATAAAAATGTCATAACATTCAGTAAGTACTTATTTACAGCATATTTACAGGGGATTACTTATAGACAATTATTCTATTAACGCCACAGACCTATATTTAATTTTTTATCTAATGACTAATTAATGTAAAGGGTAATTTAATATTATTCAGACAAACAATTGTTAGGTATTTCTCAATGTCTAACATTCCCAATACCACCAAATTATAATGATAAATTTTCATTTTTATTGCAAATACAAATCACCTAAGTGTATTTCAAGCAATTTGAAAATTTATTTTTACTGATTATTTATTCCAGCTTAGGGATCCACATAGAGTCAAACACCATAAAAAAATTACAATTGTGTTCAATTCATCACTCAATTGTTCCACTACTTTTGTTTGAATAATAATTACCTAATCATTAATATGAAAATTTACAATATAACATTTTGAATTAGTTTAAAATGTTTTTTAAAATATATTTATTACATTTTTCATACATAATTTCTATTTAATTGTAAATGAATTATCCATAGCTCATGCTTACTATACATTTGTGAAACAAATAAGACAGTGAAATGCCCATGTGAGTGATTCGGAAAAGAGCATGTCACCCTATCCTAGCCTTAAGAACAATTATGGGGATGACATTTATAATATTACATCAAGATATCAAATTACCATGCCAGCTATATGCAAGTACTTGTATTTTTCTCTCTGGTCCTTAGTGATTTTGTTGTTTTCTAGTAACTCATCAAGTAAATTTGACCATTCTTGGCGAAACAGATTGGCGCCTGTTAATGAACCATCTCCACCAATCACAACTAAGTTAGTAATACCACGAGTTACTAAATTATAAGCAGCCTTCAGACGTCCTTCCTTTTGCCTAAAAAAATATTATGTTTTTTTATTTGATAAAATTATATCACTATTCAATTTATTAAACAGTAACAAAATTTAATTTTTTTAAAATTATTTTTAAATATAATACAAATTAAAAAATTTAAAAATATATTGCTAGTATGGTCACAGAATGTTTTCAGCTTAATAGAGATAGGAATTTAGGATATTAAGGGTGGCAACAGTATTTAATAAGTATATATTAATACAACTTAATTGGAATTAAGAAACAATTGGGAATTATACCTATACAAATTTCTTGAATTCCATGTTTTATTTAATTAAGTGTTAGAATAAACTTAGATGATTAGAAAAATGGCCACCTGCACCCAGGGCGTTTCAGTGCCACTACAACTTCTATAAATAAATTTTTTTATTTAGGATTAACTAATAAATTGTTTTGTTCAACATGTTACAAAGAATTTCCTATAAATAATAATTTAATATTATTTTCAAGAGAAAATACAGGCCTTGATAGAAAATGAAATAAAACATTACTTATTAGGAAGAATTAAGAAAATTGAATGTTCTTAGTAGTAAAGTATCACAGTAATAATATGTAGCTACTTAACAATAAACTTACATGAAATCCATACAACGCGCAGATCCTATTATGGTTCCACCTTTGTGGATAATGGAACTTACTGAGGACCAGTTGGCTTCTTCAATATTGTCACCTCCATCTACCATACCTTGATATCCTTCTCTTATAAAGTATACTTTGCATCCTAAATAAATACCCATGCGAACCACAGATCTAACAGCAGCATTCATACCCTGCGAGTCACCACCGCTAGTAAAAACAGCGAGACCTTTTCCCTTATGGGACCCTCGTTCTATGAAACGTTGAGATGTAATTACATCCATCGTGATGCCTTATTTTATTAAACCACAGAACCTGTAATACGAAATAGGTATTTATTTATTACAAATAGTTTCTCCCTAATAACAAAATATTTCATAATTAATATTAACATCACAATTTCATGTACATTACGTTGGAAGTCAAACACACTAATATTTATAAGTTATAACAACAAATATTCCATTTGTGTTAGCTATGTATTAAATGAATAAAAATGTATGTACCTTTTAGACAACAATCAGACAACTACAGACCACCTACAGACAACAATTGATGAAATTCAATGAAATTGATTTCAATGTTTAGTTTGAATTTGACAACTTTGATTCCCGTCAAGGTGACCTTCTCAATTGACAAAATTGGCATTTCTTTTATGTCTATGCATTATCGTGGACTAAAAATTGTTATACAAAAATATATACCTTAAGGTCATCAATTTAAGACTTAATTTAGGTTATAACTGGACAGAGGCAAAACTAGCTGAGAGTGTTATGTGGAACGCGGGCCTTTTATCCCTTTCTAACATGAGTCAGTTGATAAAAGCTTGG
Source organism: Luffia ferchaultella (assembly GCA_949709985.1). Classification (NCBI taxonomy): domain Eukaryota; kingdom Metazoa; phylum Arthropoda; class Insecta; order Lepidoptera; family Psychidae; genus Luffia; species Luffia ferchaultella. Next base: position 13,738,141 of record OX453240.1, on the reverse strand, counting down.
GTTGGAAGAAAAAACAAAAAACTGTCTCAACTTGACGACTTGTTTCATCCTCAGGTTAGACATGGGTTAGACCCATGGAACTAATATGTACTACGTACAACTGGAATGAGCTCTACGAAGAAATTTCGAGGTCCTAGAAATTTGACCTTGAAAACCAATTAAAGAGATAAAAGTAACAAGGACGTTAGTGGGTGCCATATTGTCTCATTCTGATTAGGGTGACAAAGTTACGTAGGATAAATAAGACCATAACAGGAACTTTTTAATTTTCGACTAACATCGAACAAAACTCTCGAAGCCTATCTTAACCCGTGACACTGAAGTAAACTTTTTTTACATGAGTATAAAGATTTCTGTATGTCCGTGTCAATAACCTATTCGTAATTTCGTAAATTAGAACCTTTAATTCGAACATTTGTCAAAATTGGTTTAGCAGATTTTAAATTAAAATGCTACAAACATACATCAGTATAATTATGGAGTAAAAAAACATACATGAATGATGGGAATCAATTTACATTCATTATTAACAAATAATTTTAATATTTATAAGGGATCAAAAAACACGAACGTAAGCACTGAAAATGAGGTCTCGCGTGGCCACCGCGTAGTACAACTTGCGATAGCATCAAAAATACTGGTTGGATTTGTACGAAATACTGTTAAATCATCAAATTTACAAAAAATAAAATAAACGGCAGTAGCCCGACTCCTATCCACCTCGATAGAAAAGTAAAAGCAATCAAACAGAAGTTCAAGAGAGCTAGTCACTAAAAGCTGGCAACCCGCAGAAAATATGATCAATCGACGGAGGCTTCTCACCTCCAAAATAAATTGTGAAGCAGTTAGTAACTCTAAAAATCAAAGCTTCAAATATCGATATCTCAATCACCTTAGTATATTTGCTGCATGCTCCCTTTATGTATAATACCCTTTTGAATACAAATCTTCCATTGATTACAGAAATAAAGCTACCTGGAATGTGATTCATAATTGGATGGCTGACCGCCTTTATTTACAAAATAGTTAAATCCCACAGAAGTAAAGCTCCAAGCGCGACAAGTTGCGTAGGTTCTTTTGCACGCCGAAGCCCTCAGAACTATCACTCAGAAAATATCCGTTGAAACGATCCCAATGAGCCTAAACACGTTATTAAAAAGGTGAAGGATTCTATAGATATATATGTGTGAAATATATTTCTCATATAAATTGTCGCACTTCACCGCCTTGAGCGCACGTGGGAACTTGAAAACATAAGTTCGTACAGGCAACCAAGCTCCTTTCTTTCCCGAAAAAACCCAATAATCTCAAAAATTCCCAATCATTCGGCGGATAAAAATGGATTTAAAAGACTCTAGGTAACGAAACATTATTTCTAGGGCCGAAATATCTCAAAATTCAACGCTGGTGCGAGACCTAAGGATCTCAAATATTAATATGATGGTCTCCTTCCTTTCGATTGGCACCAGAGATACGGACAGATTCAATACCCCATCGAAATCACACACACAAGTCTCTCAAATGCATATATGACGTCAAATTCATTACCCGTATGGTGTCAGATCTGTAACTAGAATGACGTCAGATATGTAACTAAATTATTTTCCTACTTTAACGAAAAACGTTTCTCTTTAAAACAATACATAGGTTTCCATCTTTCATATTCATTGAAATACCTATTATTACGGCCACATCATAAGCAAAAGAGGGCAAAAGGCAACTACCAAAGTATTATTATTAACTAATCTAAACATTATGGACACCCTAGTATTATGACGTCCAAAAATTCAACTTTGACAAAGGTCAAAATTCCCCAAATTCTCGTTTCAGTTGCCAGCATAAAACCATAAGTTAAGACTTTCGTTTCAAATATTAATAAAAATTTTAACAAATATGAAATATAACATAATAAATTTAAAAAATACTATTATCATCCGCATACCAAGATATATTAAAAACCAGAAGTCACAAAAAATAGAGTGTAAAATAGTGTATTACTATCTATTTCTATAAATATATATTAATAATTTAGGTCTAAAAAAAATAAGTTTCCTAGAAAAAAATCTACAGATTTCGCTCTTCTCGCAATTATCGGAGAAAATTGAACAAAATTGTACGACAAAAAATTTTCAAAGAAAGTTATGGACCAATTTTCGATGTGCTACCATACTTAGCCACGCAAGCTCTTGCATTTTTTGACGCTAATGTTTTCGTCTACCTTTATAACTTCTTGAAATAAGGCCGAATCTTACTTTCTAGGGTAGCTAATCTGATAATCATTAAATGAAAAGGGCACATGCTCAAGTCAGGGTTTTCGACCGTTTTCAAAATTTTATTTTTCAAACTTGTAGACAATTCTTCCGTTTTTGAAACAATCAACTTTTTGTCCGAAAAATAGGGAAATTCCGACTTTTTAACTATTTTCGATTTTCCGATAAAGTTACGAACCGATTTTAGAAAACTTAGTATCTTACAATGCTCCGAAAGCTCTTGATTTTTTTGCCATCACTGTCTTTTGTCTATCATCATAAATATTAGAAATATAGGCAAATTTATTACACTCCTACACGAAAACGATCTAATAAACATATTCATTGTTACAAAAAGTTTTTATAAAAATAATGATTAAGTATTAGTCATCGTTTATTCTGACAAGCGGAAATATGTACTATGTATTTATGTAATATATAATATGTATGTAATATGTATTTATGTATTTGATATTGTGAACAAGATGAAAATAAATCAAAGTTACCAGCCGATTTTGTTATCTTTTATTGTAATAATTACTGTACTTACTCGAGATTGAACAAAATCTGTACCTACGTTATGGAGAAAAATTGACCTCATTTTCGGTTTCAACACACTAAAAAACATTAACAGTAGATAATATTATCAAATCAAAATTCGAAAAAAAAATTTTGTAGACCTGTGTTATATTAATATTTCGCTAATAGCTTGTCATCCTGCGTTGATGCTTTTTAGGTACGTTTCTTTTTCATTTATTATTAATTCTTGCTTAGTCAAGGGCTACTATAACTTTGCCTTAACGGATACCCAAATAAAGCTAAATTACGGTACCTAAATAATGTTTAAAAAGAAAAGAAAATAGATAGAAATAAAACTGCAAAAGAAAACAGAAATAAAGTTGTTTAGTAAAAACTCCGCAAAAACAAAGAATCGACTTTTTTGATTTGCTACAGCTTTAAATTAAAAGAACTGATTTCGATAATTCTTTCACAGTATCTACCCTAAGTTATAACATAGTGACTAAACACAAAAATTATCAAAATCGATTCAGAACTTTCAGAAATATTAACGGCCAAACGTGTATAAAGTCCTATTGAATTAAGTCAAAATATTTTAAAAAGTTATATTAGAACGCGAAGTGAGCAATCATGGCATTGCTTCGCAATGCTATTATGTAACCTTTATAGGCAGTGGCCTAATTAGTGAATTACCTACCCTAAAAAAAAGTGTTCATCAATAGTCGAGCAATGGATGACCCCCATAATAAAAACGAGAAATGTGAAGAGGAAAACATAATGCATCAGCGGAAATTATAGATCCTGTATCGTAATTATCATGACGCATAGTTTTTTATTCCTCGGTTCCCTCATAATAAAATCTAAATTCACCATAGTACTTTTCCCAGTGTAGTGGTATATTTTATGCTAGCCACACAGAAGTGGTGTAGAAAGAGATAGTTAGGCACCCGGTTACTTCCCTTTCGCACTTTTTTTTTTAATTACCAGTTTACTTATGACCACGCTAATGTTAGAGAGAGCTCCTTCCAGTTGTACGTAGTACATAATAGTTCCATGGTTAGACCATGCCATGGTTACACCCATAGATAATACAGTATATATATAGGTTATAGATATGCAACTCTAATTTTTAAATTTTTTTTTCCTCTGTTTGTTTTATCCGATCGATAGATGGCTTGTTTAGTTATTCTTTTTACCGTCGGAGGGCACTTTTAGTTATTCTGTTTACCGCTAGAGTACCCTTTAAGTTCTATTTAAAAAAATTTATAACTTCCATACGACCACTTTTTAAAATGTTTTTCTGTGATTCATTAACATTTAAATCGGTAAATTTTTTAATAACAGAATTCACAGAAAAGCATTTTAAAAAGTGGTCGTATGCAAGTTATGAAGCATGACGCGTTACTGAAAGAAAACAAGAGGGAAAATAATGAAAAACCAACAAGCTTTCACTTTCTTTATTTCGGTGTTTTAAAACAAATTACAAGCTTTTAATTAAATAAGTCATCGTGGGCTGTATTATTTATTTTGTCATTCAATATTTTGTTTACATTATCTATTGCGTCAACTATAAATTATTTAACGAACATTTAATCATATCAATATTTCATAATGTTGCTTTCATGACAAAAGCGTACCTACTTGTCTAATTATTGTCTATGTGTAACAAGTAAAATAATTATTGCTGAGCAACTTGCCTTTTTCATTTCTTTTAATCATTTATTTTTCTGCAGTGATTACAAAAATAAACCAAAGGCATATCACATAGTGAAACTTACAAAATAACTTAAATATTTTAAGGCACACACTTATTCATTTTGTATTCATTCATGTTAATTTCAGTCATGTTTCAGTTATGTGATAGGCTCAGAGCGATTCTCTCTAAACTTTAATAAAACACATAGTTCCAATTATATTATATTCCAATCATATATTATATTCCAATCATATGTTATATTCCAATCATATATTATATCGTATTATCATTATATAAATCTCTGGAGGAATCAATAATTACATATGGACTCAGCAGCTACGGAAGACCCCACAAATCTCAGCTTAATTGAATTTATGAAATCCAGCTGCGCATTACAAAAAAGATTGTGCCTCAAAAAATTAAAAGGCAGTTTATAGAAAACATCTCTAGTCTCTTCTCATATTGTAGGGTACTTCATATTCACGAAAAGGTTAATTACTCTCTTTTAAGTGAACAATTTTTCAACGAAAAGTTATTGACTCCCTGTGGGTAATGATAGTCGGGTACACCGCCAACATATCAAAAAAATTCATATAAGTAATTTCAAAATAACAAATTGTATGGCAAAAACACACTAAAATATAAAATACCTTCTTTGATAAATGAAATACCGAACAAAATCAAAGCCAGGTAATATTTTTGTTTCCATGATGGTTTCTTCTACAGGTTCCTTCTATCCAATTCCTATCGCAAGAGACGAAGTCCGGTGTTGAAAACCTGGGTTAGATGTTCACAAAAGGGATCACAGAATCCAAAAAAAACGTCCCGAAACGTAAATATAAGCCACAAGGGCTACTTTGAAATTTTTTTAATTTGAATACAAACGATTGAACGTTTGTTGATATTATCAATAATAGGGTGGATGCCCCGATTACCAGCTACTCACCTAATACTTTTCCTCCGGTAATAAGGATCATATTCGTTGTAGAGATAGCGCGACAAACTTAAAAAAATCTATATAACTTGAGGAAACAGAATTCCTACCTATTTTGACTACACAGGAACAAAACAGTATGCCTCAGTGTCAGATTGAAAGCGCGGCCGAATTGGGTGGCCGATAATAAGTACATTACTAGTATGATGGTTTTAATATCAGCCGGGAGGGCTGATATTAAACTGTATGTATTACTTAATTCCAGCCAGGTAGGTCATTTATATAAGGGCTATCACTAAACAGTTTTTATGTGAAGTAATTTAATTTTTAACTCGCTTATATTAGTTTCACCTGCATGTTTGTTTGTATGTAATGGAATTTTAGAAAGCGATTTTCACCCACTTCCACTAAAGCTATTGGACTGAAATTTGGAAGACGTACTCGTATGTAACTTTGATGACAATACACTAAAATGATAAACATAATTTGATGCTGCAGTCAGGGTTGTCGTCTCATGAGGACACTCCTTAGTGATTAATAGCACGAATACGAAACTTTATATATACGTTGCATTTAGATATTAACTATGGTTTTCACCTCGAATTGATGCTGAAGGCAAGATTGTCTCCTCATGAGGACACTCAACGATTCATAGCACGGACACGAAACTTTGTACATATGTTGGATGTTGATAGTTAACAATAATTTTCACCACGAATTGATGCAGAAGCTAAGATTATCTCCTCATGAGAGCACTCCTCAACTGTTAGTGGCACGGTTACATAACTTTGTATTCAGGTTGGTTTCTAATAGTTAACTATGATGTGCACCTTGAAGTGATGATTCACGTAGGATAGTTTGCTCACGAAGGAACTCCTCAGTGGTTAGTAGCACAGATATAAAACAATCTAGCTTAGCAATTTTTTTACTTCAAAGTGTGGCGCTGCTTAGCCACAGTAGCTGAACAATTTATTACAGACCTTAATGTCGACATGAAGTTGATATTAAATTATAATTTGTATCGGTCAAGTTCGCCCACGTGGTCAATCTAAGAAGAAACCCAAGAAAACCTTTTTGTTGTGTCCATCTGTACAAAAATAAAGTGCGTCAAGCAATTACCTATCAAATGAAAAGGTCCTTATGAGAAGCAGAAACATTTTTTTAAATAATTTCAATATGGGCAGTATTAAATAATATATACGAAAATCAAACATTCCCCCCACCTTATCCCGCAACTACTGAGCATAAAAATTTTGAAAAAAATACAGGATATTGCATGTTTTAAAAAAATAGTAAACTACCATATTCCAAGTAATTATATTTCACCTATAACTCATTATCTGTTTCGACAGAACCCTAGCAGGGGCTGGCATTATGTACGTATTTGGCTGGCAATAGGTACTAAGTGGTTGCAATTAGATCCATTTTCAAATTAGTTTTAACATTTATCTAATTATTATCCGTAGCAAATACTATATTCTGTACACTGTGCTGAGTTGATTAAACAAAACATATGTGCACAAATTTTTCTAGTATAAACTAGAAAAATGTTTTAGTGTCATGAGGCTGGTATTTGGGGCATCCACCCTATGATCAGCAATGACTTTTCGTTCTTTTCCTGTCAATGGTCAAATCATTATTTATAACATTTTCATTCCGCATTGAATTTAAATGTACGGATGAAAATAAATGTAAAAATAATTTTAAAAGAAGGTTAACACAGTATTTCAAAAAAATTCAATAAGAAAATATAATAACTTAGTTAACTAGATTTAGATATATAGATAGTGAGAATAGTGTCATCTTGAGTCAAATAGTAAAACTAATCATTTGAGAACTAACCTTTGTCCGATCAAAAGATGGCGCTTTCATTTTTTATTTTTGCATTTGTATGAGATGAGAGGTTCATCGCCATGGTTACACCTTGATTAGTTTCACCTCGGTTCGTTCATGTCCATAATTCATATCGAGTTTTGATATTTGACTTTTAATACTGTTCCAGACACAATTTACGACTTAGTAGCTTTGTTAGTGAATTAATCGTTCGTAACCATTTTATAACGGATTAGAGCGTAAGAAACAAACTATTGCATTTGTAGCGTTAAGTTAGCGTGAAATTAAGACAGTTAGCTGCGGAGTGGTGGCGTTCGTGGCTATTAAATTTGTATGCGAAATGCGAATCTGTGATGCGAATGGAACATATGTAGCCATAGTTTATTAACAATCAAAAACGATTTATGATGATTGATTAGAAGAATTGAAGTTGGTTGTATCTAGGGGTGAAAATCTAATATCGATATATATATCGATATGAATATGGAAAGCAGGAGAATATTGATATTCGATATATCGACTGTTTTAAGCCGATGATATCGATATAAAAAAAATATTTTACAACGCCTCCCGTACATGAAATGTGAAAGCGAAAAAAAAATCAAATGTGGGTATTTCTCTGAAATACTGATACTTAGCAATTTCGTAAAAACTTTCAGATAAGAGGCCATTTGAAGTACATAATAGATAATAGGTGTATTTTTAAAAACTAGTAAGCCTTAGTGCACTCATTATGTTCATGTATTCAAGAAATATTTAGCAACAATTAACTGGTATAAAGACACGTCAGAAACGAGTAAAACACGAATATACCTATAAAACACAAGCTAATGCTTAGTTTGGGGCCTAGACGTTGTTGTGATGTACACGTTATAAAAAAATTAAATAAAAAAACATTATAAAGTTAAATAATGGGCGGTAGAAAACCCACAAGGCTATCAAAGAAAACTTTTTTTATATGAAAGGAAGGATTTGAAATAAATATAGAAGGTTGAATAGTATAAATGGATTATTGGATTAGTTTTATTTGTTTAGATTTATTGTAATTATATTATTCAGTGATTATAAACTTAACTTTTATAATAAAAAATAACTAGACTTTTACACGTATAAATGGTAAAGACACATTAAAACTGGTAAGAACAAGAAAATGACAAAACAAAACATTGAAGACAGCCCTTTTTAACGTTTTTAAAGTTTGTATAACACTTGCTGCGTGGATAAAACAACACACTTCCACCACAGTTTCCATGGACAGGCATTAGTCCGGGCACAATGGAAGACTTGCGCGTCTTTCGCGGGGGAGGGACTCACTAGAGTGATGAGACATCTATACATAGCCTATTGTCTTTCAAAAGACGTTAAAGACAAGTTTCGGTTCTCAAACATGTATCTCCCTATATAACGATATAATTATTTAAAATTTGTTGTTTCAGCTTACTTAATTATTAGTATAGATTAAAAATAAAATTTCCAGTGCATATTTTTCAAATAAGATTAGTGCAACCCTGTTTTATGTGGGTCGTAGAAATACCTATGTTTTTTAGAGTAAAGTTTCGTTTAATAATAAAATTTGCAATGAAATAGACTTTCTGTAAAGGTTTCTCGACATCAGATCTCATTTAACGATGCAAGACGTTTTTAATATCGATGTATATATATATCGATATAAATATCGGAACCAAGTAAATATCGATGTTCGATATATCATACTTTATATAGTTGTATTGTAACCACAGAATCACAGAATTGTAACCTATCCACAGATTGCCACAGAATATACCAATCTAAAACAAAATAAATTGGAAATAATCGTAGAAATTGGTAGAAATAAAGTTGTGAAGTGGTGGTGAAGTGTTTTCAAAGATTTGTGTTGTAGTAGTATTATCATTTGACTAGTATAAATGGAAAAATATGCATTTAGTTGAAAAATGTTATTTCTAATGTTAGAAACCTTTATGAAATAATTTTCACATTCTTTGATCTTCAAATACTGAAAACCACGAAAATGTCTGCTGATTCTGACATGGATTACTCGGACAATGATGCTGATGATTACGATTATTATGGTGGACAGGATGATTACTGTGATATGGAAACTGATGATCGAAGCCAATCAGATCCTGAATATTTTGTGTATTCTTGCCTGAAGGTCGAAGAAGTAGAAAAATTATTGAATGAATCCATAGAATTCCTTAGCAATAATCTTAAAGTCACTCCTTCATTAGCAAAGGTAGGCATTTGGGCCAGTTTTCCAAAGCAGGCACCCTCTTAACATCTTAGGCATGTGTGGTTAGTTCAATAAAGATAAACTATTCTAACCGCCACCCGTTGTAGACACGACCCGGGTTTTTCGACCCGTTCATTCTATTAGATCATTCAGCGTAAACCTGAGCGTATAAGTACATACCACAAACCAATAATTTTTTGATCTGTAAACATCATTAGGGTCAATATTTCATTTCGTTTCGTCTGAAACAGACTACTTGCCTGACTTACCAATAATCTTAAACAAACAAATAATTCAATCCTTTTCAGTTCTAATGTTGTACATTTCATAATAATATTTTCAATACATTTGCTATTAACATGGTCTTTATGACATTGAAACTTGAATCTTAATGTTGTATTTTATAGTACTAGGTCTTTTTACTTTACATTAATTACAAAGGAGCATTCTGTTTGTAACACATGCGTAAACCGCGAAAAGTAGCCCGCTTCGACCCTTAGCTCCTGCCATTATTACATTTGAAGTACCTACCTAATTATGTATTGAAAAACGTCGTATGATGCTTGTACTCAGTAAACTGGCTATTATAGTCATCGGTTTATTATAAACACTCGGCTTCATCTCGTGCCTATAAACACCTCGACTATAATATGTAGCTTACCATACTTGCATCATAATGTACTATTAACATATAAGACATAAAATCGAAATTGGTATCTCTCTTTATTATAGAACTATTATTCTATTTACCTTTCATAAAAAGTATTGAGGGCCAAATTTCAACAATCCGTTAAAAAGAATGACCCGGGTAAAAAGATTGGACCATTTGCAAACAACACATGTCTGATCTTTCTAGTATATATATTTTTTATGTTTGGTAATTAAAAAATGGGACGAACTACCCGGAAGCTTTTTGGTCACTTCAAAATTCGGGTAATATAAACGGATAATTTGCCATAATTTTTAAATTAATAGGTTAGATTAGGCTTGTTTATATGAATAGCGAAACAGAACAGAGTGACAAGCCTCTCAGAAGATAAACACTGAAATTAGTTTCATGTTAATTTCAAGTATTTTAAATTTAAAAAATGACACAGAAATGCCTTTGAACCAGGAATATGTTCATTTTTGGTTTATTGTAAAATCTGAAAAAATAAATAATGAAAGTTGGTGTGTCTCGCCTCGTTTTGTCCTCCCTCATATTATTATATAAATGTTTAGGGTGGTCATTTTGGAAAGTGCTACGAGATAGTTTTCCTCTTAATTTGACCTGTATTGATCTCCTTCGCATTATTTGGTTACTTTTAAAGGAAACTGTATTTGATTAACTTTAACGCTACTGTTTTAGGTAATGTTACATGCTTTTCACTGGAACGCTCAAGAAATAATAAACAAATACAAGGATAATGCTAATGAGGTATTAGTATATAGCCGTGTAAAACCTCAGCGGGGGGTATCTGTAGCACAGTCAATATCCAGTCGTAGTGCATGTGAGGTCTGTGCTAACACACCTTTATCACAAAATTACAGTGCACTTGCTTGTGGCCATGCCTTCTGCAATGACTGTTGGGCCATGCATTTTGAGGTTCAGATTATGCAAGGTAACATTGGTTTTCTATCACAAATAAAGTTATTTTGTTAATTTAAATTTATATTTGTTTTCTGTGTTATACTTATCAGGTTTTTCAAATTCGATACAATGTATGGCTCAAGATTGTGAAGTGAGGGCCCCTGAGGATTTTGTTTTATCACATGTTGCCAAGCCAGGTATGCGAGATCGCTATCAGCAGTTTATGTTTCAAGATCACGTGAAGTCCCACCCACAATTAAGATTTTGTCCTGGACCAAATTGTCAAGTAAGTACAGCTTTCATAATTTTCATATGTTATCACCAGTTAGGAGTTGAAGTCTATAAAACACTTGATTCCATCAAACGATGTTAAAGCCTTGTGACAATGAGTATCTAACTCCTAAGTACCTAATTCCTTATTGTCACAAGGTCTTATTTTAATTTATGATCTCTAGAATTTATATTGATTTTCAATAAGTAGTGAGAAAAAGACCCTGTCTATTTAAAATCTCCATAAATCAATCATATGACAGTTTTAATCTTAACAATTCTAACTCTAGCCAGTACAAGTGTCAACATAATTATCTATCTATCTAGCCAATAAGGCTTTGTGGTCTTGCAACTCACTGTTAAAATATAAAAGGTAGCGCATGAATATTATTGTTTGACATTGTTAGTGTGTAATATTCTTAAAATATTCATTCTTATATTTCTAGTGTTTTAAACTTATTTTATATATAATCACATATAAGATTGCATTTAAGTCGCATTATCTTTTTTATCCATCAAAACTTTCATGACATATAATAGTAGTAAATACAAGCAGTGATCACAAAATATCTAGAAACTAATACAAGAAACAGAGTTTTGATGATATTTTGAATTTATACAAAATCCTTGGTACTGGACAGTGTGGATATGGTGTACGATTGGTAACTTTTTCTTATGTTCTCTTTTATTCTATTATGTCTTTATTACGTAACTTGAAAAATAATGAGAACTGAGATTCTACTAAAAATATTTATTACGACTTTCTGTCTACTTTAGGGAATAATTGCCCAATATATTCTACTGTGGCTTTTTGGTATGTAGAGTTAAATGTGGGACAGAAGTCGTCTAAACGAATGCAAAGCGTGAATACTTTCCATCTCTTCTAACAGAAGATAATGTGCAAAAAGTTGATGACCTAGTCTTGAATGATAGAAAAATAACTAGGTATATGTTTTACAGCTGAGACTCTAAACATTACTTTCGGTAGTTGAGTTACCAGATGACAGATGAGTTACACTTCAAAAAGGTTTCTGCATGATGGGTATCTAGAATGTTAATAAACAAACACAAGAAATCACGAGTAAAATTTCTGATGAAAATAAAATTAGCTATAAGGCTGGAGCATCCATCATATTCGCCAGATCTTGCTCCTAGTAATTTTACCCATTTCCCAAGTTAAAGAACATTCTGTGCCATAAAATTTGAATAAATGAGGTGATGAGTGCTGTGGAAGCATTTTTTAAGGACAAGAACAAGATTCTTTTTCAAGTGGTGTAAAGAGACTGGTGAAACGCTATAATAAGTGTATTCAAAAGAAAGGAGACTATGTTGAATAGTAAAATATTTTTTAAATCATGCCTTGTATAATAATAGTGATATAAAATTAATATGTTATAATAATTTTAAACAGTGGATATTTAGAGCCTGGTCTCGCGAAGGGGCGCGGCGTGTAGAGTGCCGCGGCTGCAAGACGCTCACCTGTTTTAGCTGCGGCGCTTCACATCACGCGCCTACCGACTGCGCCACTATTCGGCGCTGGCTAACCAAGTGTGCGGATGACTCTGAGACGGCCAACTACATCAGTGCTCATACTAAGGTTGAATATTAATTTATTGCTGAATAAAAAAACACAAAACTTTTTATGGAGTTTGTTGACAAGGAACTACAAATTTTTGTAGTCTTAAGTCACATACATTCCGTGATTTAATCTCCTAATACACTAATATCATCATCAATTAGGCTTCATCACAATGGTACTTCACCCTCATTATTATTCAACATTTATTTCAAGAAGAGTAAATGTGCAGTTCATGATTGCTAATTTTAAAAAATTTTTGATGGGGATTGTGCAGATCTAGAGCCGGACACAAATGAACATATACATGAAATCACACATAAGTAATAATAATATCTGGGACATCCCACACAGCGCCATCTAGTTTCATAGTAAGCAAGTATTATGCTTATATTGTAGGGGTACTAGACCAAGTGGTCTACAACATACTTGAATATTCTTTTTTTTTATAATACATACATATATAGATACCTTTACACCCAGATAGAATAGAACTAAACTACACATTTTCACTATTATATTATTCAAATAATTTGTATAGATGTTAGGATATCACTATACCATACTTGAATATTGTTTTTTTTAATAATACATACATATATAGATAACTTTTACACCCAGATAGAATAGAACTAAACTACACATTTTCACAATAATTTATTCAAATAATTTGTATAGATGTTTGGATATCACTATACCATGATGATCCTGATGACCAAGTACATACCTAAGAAATATATAATAAGAATGTACGCACATAATTCATGTATGGATCAAAAGCATAACCCCCCATCTCCCTTTGTACATATGTGTAAGTTAGTTGGACTTTAACAGATGTAAAGATCCAATTATATCTAAATCAGGTATTCAGTTTGAAAAATAAGTGATTTGAAATATCTTTATGTTTTTAGGACTGCCCCAAATGCCAAATTTGTATTGAAAAAAATGGTGGATGTAATCATATGCAATGTGGGGCTTGCCGACATGATTTCTGTTGGGTGTGTCTCGGCGACTGGAAGTCACATGGCTCTGAATATTATGAATGCAGTCGCTACAAAGAAGATCCCAATCTAGCCAGTGAAAGTCAACATGCCCAGGTATTTACCAAATTATTAAACTATCTGTAAAATGGGTTTGATGATATATTATTAAAAAAAAAATCGTCACAGGGCCCTTTTATTCAAATATCTAGCTTCTCAATTAACCAAGTTAAAGACCTAATACTTACTCGATCAACTACTATTAGCGTCCTGTACAATATAATAAAGGTTTCGATATAGATTCCTATCAGGGACAGTTTCACTAGGGAAATACAGCTAGACCCTTTGAACTGGCTATAACTTCCTTACATGAAGCTGCATTTACGGGATTTATATCTGACTTTTGTATTTACCCTATAGAATAGTTTGCCATATGTAGAAAATTTTTGTAAGAATTGTGATTTATGGGGTTTCTCAAACATACGATTCAAATATCCTTGTCATACTTGAAATCTTTGGTTGTCATTAAAACATTGTGTTTTATAGGCTAGAGAAGCACTGAAAAAGTACCTACACTATTACGAACGTTGGGAAAACCATGCTCGATCGCTGAAGTTAGAGGAGCAAACATTAGCCAGTCTTAAAAGTCGTATAAATCAAAAGGTAGTATGTTGAATTCTATTTTAATGACTACAATTCCTATGCCATAGATTAGCATCTTTAGCTTACATTGATTAATTTTTATCTTTTAGGTGATGGCTGTAGAAGGAACGTGGATTGACTGGCAATATTTATGGGACTCTGCTAAATTATTGAAACGTTGTCGTTACACTTTGCAATACACTTACCCATATGCTTACTATCTGGAGGCTGGTCCCAGAAAAGAGCTGTTTGAATATCAACAGGTATTTTTATTTTTTTTAATCAATTACAACAATTCATATTAGTAGTGGAAACATAGTACCTGTAGAACTAATGATAAACATAGACCATTGAAATAAAGAATTCAGTTCAAAAACGACCTACATGCAAAGCTTAAGTAAATAGCGGCGAGGCGGCCGATATGTCTATGGTCTATGGACAACATATGTATCCAAAGCATCAATGTACCAATATAACTAGATAGGCTGTCCGCGTTCTAAAGTGTCCGCGCAGAAAGTCATCCAAAATGCAATAATTCCCCAACCGGCTTTTAGTCAGTGTAATGGCTTAGCGCCGAATAAACGTGCGCGATGTCGACTTGTGTTGTGAAAATTTGTAAA
Organism: Luffia ferchaultella; assembly: GCA_949709985.1. NCBI lineage: Eukaryota > Metazoa > Arthropoda > Insecta > Lepidoptera > Psychidae > Luffia > Luffia ferchaultella. Next base: position 13,723,022 of record OX453240.1, on the reverse strand, counting down.
ACTACTCTTCAAAGACGCAAGAAAGAGCTGAATATCGTATTTTCGATAAGTAAACATTTAAATGTAACATTAGTTTATGCCTGCGGACGGTTATTCAATTGTTTTTTAATTTAATGTGAACATTATCACGATTTAATTCTCGTCCCATTCTCGTAAACAGTATGACACGTCCGACCCGTAATAAGAATTCGAAGCACTGACCCCACCCGATGCGACACGCGCGGTGGCCGCGCGGTGCGGCTGGTCCGAAGAAGTCTATTCTTAAACGTCTTATATTACCAACGAATATATGTCATAAGCGTTATGGACAGAGCTCAATTTCCATGCTTCATGAAAGAAAAATAATTCTGTCCGACGAAGTGAATTCTAAAAGGTCTTATATTAGAATTTCATAATGCGAATATATGTCATGAGTGTTACAAATAGAGCACAATTTTCTTGATTCATGTATAAAAACGTATATATATATATAAGGTAACAAACTGTATTATGCTACATTACGGCACAATACGGACGGTTTTGTTTCGCCTTTATACAAGTGACTTCGCATCTGTTAAAAATGGAAGATCATTGATCTAAAGTGAAAACTTTATGAAATTATTTACTATTGTTTCCCTTATTTTGATGTATCGATATATAAACATATAAATAAATAAATTGGGAAATGAATTATATATGTGAGAATTCTTGGTAAATTGATTCACTAAAGTTCTTAAGATATAAAACAAGATCTTTCTGAAATATTCTCTATTATTATAAAAATTAGGTACAATACAAAAGTAATTTGCAAAACTATTATAAAATTAACTACATAAACTGAAAATATCTCAAGAACTATAAATCTAAAAATGTATGTAGTTGACATTTGAGTATGGCTCTATCGCCACAGATGCCATCTGCTGGGACAAAAATGCCGTGTTGAACGCCAATGCGTCATTATACCATGCGGTCATGGAGATACCGCGTCGTGCCCATAAAAATGTGATTAAAAAATATAAGCCACTTGATGTTTTGACATAGCGTTGTGAAGAAAATTTAGTTTGATGCATATGTATAAAATTGCCCTGGAAAAACAAATAATGTTTAGGATATTTCATTTCACGAGTAATGTAACAAAATATTTAAAACAGGCAATGATTAAGATGTGTGGTCTTCTAATCTCTGAGTCTGCCATTGTGCTCGGGTTTTCGATCATTTCGAGTTATGAGAGGATCCAACTTGATGTTTCTGCTAAGTATGCAGTATAGTTATACTTTTGGATGTTTCAGGCACAACTGGAAGCAGAAATAGAAAATTTATCATGGAAAGTTGAAAGAGCAGAGACTACAGATAGAGGGGACTTAGAAAACCAAATGGATATTGCTGAAAAAAGACGTACAACATTACTAAAAGACTTTTTAGAATTCAGCATTAATAACCCATCAAGCAGCAATGTTTAAACTTTATGCAATTAAATGATCTTCAATCGAATGAATTGCGATTTTGATATTAGTAAATGCGCCAAAGTGTATTTAAACATTGTATCTTGTCATAATTAAAAATAGTTTTTTTTTTTGTAATGTAATTCTTTTTCATTAACTAGATATACCTACACAATTCATAATGTGAAAAATGCCTAATGTGAAAAATACTTGTTGCGTCGAAGAAAACTATTCGTATGAAGGAATATTAAAAAATACAAGCTAAACACAAAAAAAATAATTTAGACTTAGGATTTATCCATAATTCATCATATCATACAAAAATGTCTCACAATCCAATCTGTTATCTAAATTAGAAATGGCGGTCATTTTCAATTTTGTTAACAGATTCTAGTTTATCAGACAACATCATATGAAAATTACTTCCCATTTTTTTTTTCATCAGGCTTCTGGCTAGTTAGTTTAGGGGGTTTCTTACCTCCATTGTCACAGAATTAACGATGCTGGCAGAGCTTGATATTTGTATTGAGGTTGTGGATTCAAAAAATAACTATACAAAAAAGGCGTGATATGAGTAAATTTGATTATTCCTGAACGAATGTTTTTGAACATTCTCACATATAAATAAAATAGACCGCAAGCCGTGTTTGTATTTTGCATAGAGTAAATCGATTTGACAGCAGCGTTTGGTTTTAATCATGTTAATAATGGAGTTATAATTGTCAGTTCACAGTATCAAGGTGACGTTACGCAATTTTGGGGGTTGAAACTGGCGCGTGGGGATTTCTCGGGGGTGAAGAGCAGCGCTCGGGGCGTTGCACACTGAAACTCTGACTAAAACTCGCCATCGTACACCAGCTAGCTATAGTATGAGTGGTTAGATGGTAAACACAGAAGACGGCTTCTAGTCCATACAGAGTCCAAGCTCTGAACATACAAAATTCATATCTATTCTCATGGGGTTCACGCCTGTTACACAAAAAAATTGCGAGAACAATAAAATAAGATAAGTACATAGTAAAATGTGTATTTAATAAAGTAATAATTAGTTAGTATAAATGAATAACCCTAAAAAAGTTGACTGACCGGTTGGCCGAATGGTTGGAGACTCTAACTGCGGAGCCGAGGGTCGCGGGTTCGATTCCCGCCCGAGACAATTATTTGTGAGCATGAACATTCTATCATGAACAGTCTATTTGTTCCGTGCCTGGGTGTAAAGGTATCTATATTATAATTATATGTTTAATATATGTAAGTATATATATCAGTTGTCTAGTACCCCATAATACAAGCATAATGTTTACTGTGGGACTACATGGCGCTGTGTGAGATGTACTAGATATTATTTATACAAGGTGTTACAAAACTACCCGTAAAGCCGAAAGGAGGTTAAATGGGGCCTTATAACAAATCCATTTACAATATTTAAGAACCATAGTAACGCTGTATGACATACCCCAAAAAAATTAAAAAAATATTAATTTCCCTGATGTGCAAACCCTATTTCAGTAAAATTAAAGAGTAAACTACGCAGAATGTACCTACATTTCTACCTAATTCGCGGAACGACAAAAATTTTAAAAGACCTATCCTAACGAATCAACCTAAACATTTTTAATAATAAACGTCAAATTTACAAAAACGGCTCAAAGTGTGCTTCGCCTTGCTCAATACACAACCTCGCTCGTCGTGATATGCCTTGTGTGGCATTTCGCGCCATCGTCGAAGTTATTGATGCGAAAACCGATCTCACACGCTGTTCCATCTCGGCAACGATTGGGCAATTGAAGAAATACACTCTGTCCTTCACTTAACCCCCCAAAAAGAAGTCCAAGGGTGTGAGGTCCGGAGAACGAGCAGGCCATAACACTGATAGTTATAGGATAGTGTAGGATATAGATTAGAAGCAATTAGAAGATTTGAAATTGACATTTTTTTTCCAACTTGACATATTTTTAAACCAGTACTTGAGTATAATGACATCCTTGTATTGAGGTTGCAAACATTTGTGAATTAAAAATATAAAAACTATTAAAGTAAACATTTATTAGGCAAAATAGGTACGTAGGCCTTTCTGTTAAATAATCTGGTTCCCTGACATGACAGTTTATTAGGGTTGACGAAATTTGTGGCTTTGATAATTAATTATATGTTTTACGGGGTATTTTGTAACACGTATTTATGGTTTTTTTTTTGTTTTACTACTTTAATCAATATTATCTTATTTTATTTTATACACTGAAGTGGTAAAATTCATAATTCATCAAGAAAATCACTCGAAAATCTTTACAAATCGCGTTGAATGCGTGCGCCGCAGCCGCAGTCCTGTCATTTATGCGCCAACGCCGCCAACTGAACTAGTTTAAACCAGTTTTTACCCCGACCGGAGCGTACGTGAACTTGCCGGTGAGAGGTCACGCGCACATCGTCGCGTGTGTGAGTATCACAGACTATATAGGAATACTGTGAGTATGCCTAGTGCCTACAGCGGGCCGTTTCTACCACAAGTTTCTACATTGGTCCGAGGTTTCTACGTAGCTTGGTTTCTGTATGGATTGGTATGAATATTCATGTGCTATTGTAGTGATATCTATGGTATGATGCAGTTGACAACACCAAAGTGGTATGCAGTGGTAATACTATATGGGTAATACCTATGGGTAATTAGGTAATACAATAATAATGAATATATTTTTGTGTAGTGCTTCCAGGTTCAAAGTAATTACGATAGATCTACAGTAATTTTGACTGATCTCCGTTTAACGTAATGATAAAAATACCGTGTATTGATCTACCGTATTTCATTAACAGCAATAAAATCTAATGTGTAAAATGAAACGTTACTTTGTTTACTTGAAGGGAATTCCCCATTCCCCAAAAAATCTCCGCACGCATATTAAGCGCAACTAACAAAAACGAGTTGTCTCTGTCGGTCAAACGGACAAAACGATACATCTTTTTTTCGTTACTTAGATCAACCAGTCATTCAGTCAAGGCAGGCATATTACATTCCAAACAAATTTTAAGCCTACAAAAGAAATTATTGCTAGTATGACTCCAAAAATTTCTGAGAAACATGAAGAAATTATTTTGGAATAAAGCATAAAATAAACAATAAAACAGCACTGAAGTTTTTACTGTAATAAAAAGAATGACTGCCAAAGCTGCCTACAAAAATCAAGTGCAAACGGGGTAGACACGGCGATGCTTAATTTTTGGTAAGCGAGTTATATACATGGTAATAATAAATAATACAATTACAGTTTTGATTTGTACAATGGGGTTTCTTTTATATTTTCGAAAACATTCAATTGTTCTTAATAAATGCCTTTGCTTTTTGAACAATGGTTAAAAAAATCACAAACCATTGAACCATTTTGACAAGGCAAAAGTAGTAAGGTGGCTCTCAATCTTTAAATCTACTGTATTTTTTTTTAAACACCGAATTTTTTAGCTAGAAACACCATAGTTTTACTTTAGCATGGCTTTGCGATCTGGAAGCACTGTCGACTGCAGAATATTCTGTTCCGTCAACTGTCACTGTGTGGCATGGACGTAGTAACTGGTAGTAACCATCCATGCGCACTTATCATTTAAATACTCGCTAATACAATAGTAAGCTTTTTTCATGAGTTGGACTTTAACTTGCTTTATAAATTGATTAGAATTCAAATCTATATATACCTTTATGGTAGTAACAGTACCTACCGCCCACTACCGCCTACCACGTAGGTTCAGGACTGCAATCCCGAAACAGTATAATACAAAAATGAAATCTTTGCGTTATGCATAAGGTTCACTTTAAATTGTAAACCGTAAGGAGGCAAAATGAGTATGTAGGTGATACCTAGCTACCAGCGAGTCCCTTTGTCCCTTTCTAACACTTGCCATTAGAAAAAAATATTTCATCTAGTAGGTTCATTATCGATTTTATATAAACGAATACTCGTCTAATATCTATTTTCTGTGACTTCTGATTATCTAGATGTCTTGGTATTTGGATGATAATATTATTTTCGAAAGTTATTACGTTACATTTTACAAATTAATAAAAATTTTCAATTATATTTAAAAAGGATGTCTACATTTATGGTACTATACTGGCAACTAAAACGAGAAATCAAGGAATTTTGAAGTTTGTATTGTCAAAGTGGAAGTTTTTGACGTCATATTACTATGGTGCTTCGCTTGGTACCCAAAAACACAAGCTAATGCTTAGTTTAGGGCCTAGACGTTTGTTGTGATGTGTAAGTATTGTTAAAAAAAAAAAATTCGTATGATGACGATGGATCAAAACGTTCACCGTCTCAAATGTGACCTAAAACGTTATCACGTTGGTACTAGTATTAAATAGTGTTACTTTGGTTTTCTTAGTTAGTAAGCTAAAATCAACTTGTCAATTAAAATTATCTAGGTACTGGGTTTGGAAAATTTCTGCTGCATTGGTTTTTTGGCTTAAGTTTTAAATACATTCTTCATATCTCCATTAAAAAATGGTTAAAACTGTGGAAGAGAATAAGTGGGTGGTTGTGGCAATTATATTTCACAGGTGACTTCAAATGTAGTTTAAAACAAAACTGGTCAGTAGTAAATCTTACATTGTGGAATTTAAAGCAGTCTCGAGGTGAGAACCAAGAACAAGTTTTTGACATGTTTCTAATAATAAATTGCGATTTGCTTGTAGTTTATAATCAAGAAGTATTAACGTAATTACGGAAACTGTATTCTCCCTTAGTTAAATGCAAGATAAGTAATAAATCCATCTTCCATATAAATAAAGTCGTATTGTCTGTCTGTCTGTTCTGGCCATCTCCAAAATGGTGGATCCAATTTAAATGAAACTTTGCATACATGAATAGGACGTTGTCAGAAGTGACATAGGCTACTCTTTATCAAGAAACTACTTTACCCCACTTAACCAATATTTTTTATCTCTGAGTCCCGCACCAGCGCTCAAGTGCAAGACATTTTGGCCCTAGAAATACTGTTTCGGAAGCTTGAGCATTTTAAATTAGTTTTTATCCGCCGGATCGATGGGGATTTTGGGATTGTTGGCTTTTTTAGAAAGGAAAGGAGCTGGTCACCTGTACAAAGTTATATTTTTAGGTTCCCACGTTTGAATAAGGCAGTAAAGTATGACGAATTTATGAGAAATATATTTAAACATTGATATTTAGAAAATTCCCACTGTTCTGTGCAGCGTGTTTAGGCACATTGGGATCCTTTTAACGAGATATTTACTAAATGATGTGTCCTGGGGACCCGGGCGTGCAAAAATACGTAACTTGTCGTGCTTGGCTTCTTAAATTACTCATGTGGGGCTTAATTAATTTGTAAATAGAGGCGGTCAGCAATCTAATTATTTAACACAATGTAGGTACGTTCATTTCTGTGATCGAATCGGAGATTTATATTCAAAGCAGTATTGCATATGAGGAGAGCCTGTCGCTAATTTATTAAGGTGATTACGGTATCTATCTATGAAGCTTCGATGTTTAAGAGGTATAACTGCTTCACAATTTATTTTGGAGGTGATTATCCTCCGCCGACGTTGGAGGTGATAATCCTCCGTCGACGGATCATATTTTAACACAGGTTGCCGCTTTTAGTGACTAGCTTTCTTGAACTATGTTTTGGAAAAAATATTAAAAAAGTTTCCTAATAATAATGGAAGATAGCGTAAATACTATATACAAAAACTTATGACGAACCAAAATCATCAGTTTGATCATTGTTATTGATTTCTGATTCTTTTCTGGATTACGCACTTGACTTGACTTGATGCACTTTTTGATGACTTTGTGATAAAGTTTTATTCTTGGTATGACTACGAAAGCACGTGATTCGACACGCAATTGTTGTTCTTTTGCAGTTTTTTAAGGTGTCGGCCATTTGATTTTAATTTTAATTTTTGCCTTACCTTTTTCTTTTTTTAATCTTTAAAAATCTTTCTTTGCCTGCAAACTTTTCTATCATGCACATCGGCAATTTAGATTTTTGTCATCTTTTCTCGTTTATTCGTTCTTTTTAAATAAACTTGTTATTATAGAGCACTAGCAAAAAAAGTCAATATGAGAGAAGAATAATTATAAAAAAAATAATTATTGTCACCCTATTCGTTGAGAAGAATTCTAATATAAAACGTTTAAAAATAGACTTCTTCGGACCAGCCACACTGCGGCCACCGCGCGTGGGTTGCATTGGGTCGGGTCAATCGGGTCCATCCATGGTCAGTCCTTACGAATACTTATTACGGGTCGGACATGTCACACTGTTTACAAGAATAGGACAAGAATTCAATCGTAATAATGTTCACATTAAATTAAAAAACAATTGAATAACCGTCCGCAGACATGTTAAATTTAAATGTTTTACTTTTCGAAAATACGATATTCAGCTCTTTTTTGCGTCTTTGACGAGTAGTTTCATAAATTTTCATGACACAAGTCGACATCGCGCACGTTTATTCGGCGCTAAGCCATTACATTGACTAAAAACCAGTTGGAAGACTTATTGGCTTTTGGATGATTTTCTACGCGGACACTTTAGAACGCGGACAGCCCATCTAGTTATATTGGTACATCGATGGTTAATATGTATATGTTTTAGCATTTTTTAGCGCAGGCAACCTTTACTTTGTCTTGATTAAAAACGGTCACACTGGTTCTGTGTTTCATTTATTCTGTGGTTTTATTTTCATATCTTTTCATATCTTATTATCCATTATCAATAATTTATCAATCCATACAAAATGGCTACCACGAACGATTCGAAGGCGCCTGTGCGCCTTGTAAAAAGAGTTCAGTTTGGTATAATATCGCCAGATGAGATCGTAAGCGCCTAATTCAAAGAGACAAAAATTTACTTGATTATTTAACTTGTTATTTTATTTGACTGTAATGTGTGTAATGTAAATTGAGTTGTGAAATAGCTATGACTTGATTATGCACCACTTGTGATTGTTGTCGCGCTTCTATCAAAACTCCACGATACTTTATTCCTAAAGACGACTGTATTGTGTTACGGACGTGAAACAACCTTCTTACTAAATTCAGAACAATGACACCTAGAATATATTGTAATAAATCACAGTCTTATTACAGTAAACATCGCCTCTACTTAGAACTATGTTCCCAGACGTCCCGATTTTAGGGTCTAATGAAAGGTTCCGCGCGGTACGCCAGTTGTCCCGATTATTACGTGAAAGTAAATCGATGCGTGAAAGTTAGATCGGAAACTAATAGAAATCTGGTAGATCTGGCCTATTCACTGTACACAACGTAAACAATCGAAACACAATTTCGAGTCATGTATGGACTTTTATAAATTTTGAAAACCAAAAGAGATATATTACAAGTAATATCATAAGAAAAATATCAAACAGCATAAAAATATTGTTTTTTTTTTTTTTATAAATTTTTTTTTCTTTTTTGTCCCGAATTCTTCAACGAAATCCTGTCTTAATTTTCTAAAATTTTTTTCGTATTACTGGCTTAGAAGCCCTAAATTTTATTCAGTTGTGTTGTATGTATTGTATGTATGTATTCAGTAATAATAATAATTATTGATTTCAGTATTTAAAATTCTTTTGAACTATATTATTGTCTTCAACTTCATTGGTCTTAGATTCATAACAAATGTAAATTAATGTTTTACATTGCAGCGACGTATGTCTGTTACGGAAGGGGGCATTCGCTTCCCTGAAACTATGGAAGGAGGACGGCCGAAACTTGGAGGCCTTATGGATCCGCGTCAAGGTGTCATAGATAGAAATTCTAGATGTCAGACTTGTGCCGGAAATATGACTGAATGCCCTGGTCACTTCGGACATATTGACTTAGCCAAACCGGTTTTCCACATTGGTTTTATCACAAAAACTATTAAAATCCTAAGATGTGTATGTTTTTATTGTTCAAAGTTGCTTGTAAGCCCGGTAAGTTATACTTCAAAAGCACAATACAGTTACTATCCTTATTTGATCATATTAGATACAAAATAGTTCATTATAATACGTAATATTTTATTAGTTTTACATTGGAGTTCTGACAGCTGTGAATTCATAAAACTGTCTAACTAGTTGCTCAAATCATAACAATGACATTCTAATAGTAATAATAAATTTCTTTTCATTTCATTTCTGTATAATAGCAGACCTTATCTATACACTGTGTTTGGCATCAGTATCACTACTGATAAAATTGGCCACTCTAATGGCACAATTATTTAAGTCAGAAATATGACAGTCGTTATAACTGCTTTAGTTCATTTTGAGTGCAGAAAAAATAATTTTGTAGCTTACTATTTTATTTTATATGCCTGTTAAAGTATGTACTATTAAGTAGTGCTAAATAAACATAAGAGGTAGGTAGTACCTATAATTTAAATTGAAAAATTTACGAATTCAACTTTTAGGGTACTAACATGTGTATTTGAAAGGTGTTCAATAAAAAGTGAGAATGAGATAGATACTCCTTGAACATGAATATTGGCAGGTATTGCTTAAACATTGTAGTAATAAAATTAAAAAGTTTTTGAAATTGATTTGTTCTTTAAAAATCATAATCATTGGAATATGTTCTCGAAAAGGAGAAAATTGAAATTTGCGCGGTAATTGATTGTAATACCTCTCTTTAAAAATTTTTACTATGAAACAGGTAAATTAAAACATGCAAGGGAAATTTGGGGTTCAGACTTCTCCATATTCAACAGTTACTCGATGTGCTGAATTCAAGCAAGGAAGAACTTAATTAAAAAGTTAAAAAAAATGTTTTAGCGAATCCTTGTGTTACTGTTTGTTTTATAGCTGAAGAAGTGAAGATTTGAATAGGGACTGCCTATATTACTATGCACAACTATTTGGAAAGGAAAAAGTGTTAGCATGCTGGGTGTCCAGAATCCTTATGGACGCGCTGAAGCAAACGAGACTGAGGATTTCACAAAGCTGTTTAGATTAGCAAGATACTGAAATGAAACAGCAGTCCATTACTTAGAAGAGACTGTCAAAGAAATTTAAGACAATTTCATTTGCCGGTAAGATCATGGGATTTCTTTTCTGGGACAGCCAAGAGATGGTAATTATCAAATACCTTAATCATCAATCCACTATTGGCAAATTGAAAACTTGCATAACGAAATATGCATGAAACGGCATGGCAAACTGGCTAAAGTTGTTTAGTTTCATCAATATAATGCCCTGCGCATAAGTTCAGAGTTGTGATGGCTGCCATTGAAGATGCTGGCTTTGTGGTATAACATCCTCCATTCTCACCGGATCTTGCTTCTTGTGATTCCTATCTCTTTCTGTGATTGAAAGAGGACCTCAGATGTTTAAAATTGGAAGATGATTTTTAGTACTCAATTTTTAGAGGCTCAAGATGAAGAATTGTTAGTCTAGAAAAATGATACATCAAGTGTATTAACTTAAAAGATGATTATGTGGATAAATAATATAAGTTAAATGATAACTGTGTCTTAGTCACTCTCATTTTTTATTTAACACTCTTTGTACATATTCTCAGACATTGTACACAGTTAAGTTTGTTAAAAACCTGTGAACTTCTAAACTATAGAGCCTTTAGAATTTGTATGCAGTAAATTTTTTTTTATGATAGTACTATGAAATATGATAAAGTAAGACCGTACAAATAAATATGCAATGGTGAATGATAAGAACTCTTAAATATGCAAGATGTGTATTGGTATTAAAAGTGTGTTTTTCTATTTCTTTATTATTTTAAAAGGTATCTATCAATCTTTAAATTTTACAACGGTATCTATCTCCAGTGTCAATTTTCTGAAAACACAAATTATTTTTGTCTTCAGCTCTGCCTGCGTGGACATACACATGACATCTTTATTACTGTTTTTGCAGCAGTTAAACTTCTATGTCAGCTCTATGTGCTGATTCTGAACTATCGGTATACATAACTCGCGTCATATTGAAAATTTTGTCTCAGGCGAAAAGCCAATGATCTTAACCATATAACATTTTTGTGAATGTTTATAAGCAGTGACAGAGATAACCAGTCGGCAGAAATAAATGTTTATAAATTTGAATTTTAGGAACATTAAAATAAACTTTTCGTTTTATCATCCAGGATAAGTATCTTAATACTTGTCGGAATCACCTTAGTGGACTTGTACTCTCACTACTATTCCATTCAACAACTTTTATTAATTTTGTATCTTACTTTTTACTCTTCGCCTTTTAACTACCTACATGAAATAATTACATCATTTTATTGTTTAGTTACAATGTAAATAAATGACAAACGCACTTCATTAAATGGAACATATGGTTTATATGTAAAATCTGTTCTAATATAAACTTTATTAGAACAGGTACATGTTCCATATGAACCAAGTAGAAATGCAATGAAAGTAATTTATCATGATAAAATAATTTTCCTGTGATGTGTACCTACTTGTAATACTATTCATTTTATTTGATTATATGTTATCAGTGAAATAAATTACAAAAGTTTTTATTGAAAATTTATGTTTATTGCTTACAAGTACAATGTCTCAGTTGTGCGCTTCGAAAAGATTTAATGACAAAAATGATGACAATGCTCTTTTAAATAATTTTAATTAAACAAATAATTAAAATAAAAATTAAATTAAAAAAAAAAATTAGATAGGTAATTACATTATAATAAGATAAATTTATTAAATTTTGTTTAATTGTTTTTCGTTTATGTTTTAGACTAATCCAAAAATTAAAGAAGTGGTCATGAAATCCAAAGGGCAACCCCGGAAAAGACTGACTTATGTGTATGATTTATGCAAAGGAAAAAATATATGTGAAGGTGGGGAAGATATGGATATAGGTAAAGAAGGGGAAGAAGGAAAAAGAGGCACAGGACATGGAGGTTGTGGACATTATCAACCTTCAATCAGACGTCAAGGCTTGGACTTGACCGCAGAATGGAAGCATGCCAATGAAGATTCCCAGGAAAAGAAAATCACCATTACAGCAGAAAGAGTTTGGGAAATTCTAAAACATATTACAGGTATAATGTGACTTTTATTGAATATTATCGGTATTATCTGAGACATGTATGTTCAAATCTTGGCCCTGATAAAATCTGAGATAAATACCACTACAAGTTCCTTAAATCTTATTGATGACTTTTGAGGCCTGTAAAGGATCAATCGTAAAAAAATACACAAATGGAAATATAAACCTACCAAATTTACTACCTGTATACTACTCGTGATAACAAAACAGTGCATAAGTGAAGTGCCAGTAGGGATATTATTTAAACATATAAGTAACAAAAAAAAGTTTAAAGCAGCGCTATCTACCAACACTGACAGAACTGCTTTTTTATTCATTCTATTTGTTTGTGTTGTAGAGTATTTAAAAATTACTTCAAACAATTGAAATTTGGGTCTCATATGATAATCTTCCATGTTTAAATCAAATCAGGCTCTTCAATTTTTATAAATATATTTCTGGAACATTCCATATTTTTTTATACTTTTATAGAGAAATAGTATGTGGCATTGTCCATAAAAATAATAGATGGCTCCTCTAAACATAATTATATTTGACGATCGCTTAGCCTAGTGGGTAGCGATCCTGCCTACGAAGCTGGAGGCCAAGGGTTCGAATTTGAGGTCGGGTCAGTATTTATATGATGAATATTGATACTGGTACCGAGTCTTAGTTGTTATATGGATGTGGTGTCTTTGCTTGGTACCCAAAACACTAGCTAATGCTTAGTTTGGGGCCTAGACGTTGTCATGTATACATTATTTATTTATTTGAAACCATTCCTCAAACCAATTAAAACAACTAGTTTCTAATTTCATTTCGTTGTGATATTTATTCACTGGTTCTTTATGTTGCAGCTATTTTACTATATTAAAATTGATTTAGATTTGAAAACTGCCTGTATTTATTACACAATATAATTTTTGAATTCTTTCTCAAAAGTTATTGATGCAGTGATTATTATATTCATTCAAAGATGGAAGTGTAAGTTTTTTCTCATGTTTCAACTATTTGGCATAACTTCCTAAAATGGGTATAGTAAATTTTTTTTTATAGTTTTTCAAAACATTATTCTAAAATGTTCTTACGATTATGGAATAGCTATGTTTTATGCTTATGGGCCACCAAAAAGCGGTGTAGTAAATGTGTTTCTCTAAAACATAACGTACAAATCTATATGTATAATGTGTAGCATATCTTCTGTTTGTACATAATCTGGACTTGACAAATAATCTGTTAATTTGGATTTACAAATTTGTTTGATATAGTCAATTATATCTAGGGTTTTATTCAGTCTAGTGGGTATACAGTTGTGCCAACTACTTTGAAATTGTCAGTATGTGTTTAGTGATGTTCGTTAACTTTTTAGTTTAATCATGTGCATTTTAGGGGGAAAATGCTAATGTAGTAATATGGTACTGCTAATAGAGTATTTACGTAAATTTAACAAATAATCGAAAAATATTTCATTGATATTATAATGTAAGTATATTAATACTGGACAACTAATTAGAAACATTAATAAAACCAGTTAAAAAATTGTTGAAAACACAAAATACAAAATTTATATTAATGTTACGTCTTTTTTGAAACAACTAGGTAGGACAATCTTTATTAGTTATAACAGGTTTACATTGACATGGCATGGACTCAATAAATTTTTCACATTTTTCTAACTAAATAGGCGTCTAAACTTAGACAAATGCATAGTAAAGTTCATTTTGATTAGAGTATTGTTTATGAGAGGAAGTTGTGTTGAATATGCACCACAAATTTTCTACCGGATTGAGATTGGGACTATTTGCCGGCTAATGAAGTACCGATATCGATTGTTATACTAAAAATTGTTTTACACTTGTTTAGCTGTATGTTTTGGGTTGTTGTCGTGTTGTAAAATACCCATGTACCCACCCATGTAGCTGGTAAATTAGCTTCAGCATGAAGAATCATTGTCTCTTATACTAGAACTGGTCTAAAAGTCCATCAATTTTTATATTCCCACTGCCATGCTTAACCATTTTTCTTGTATATTTATTATCTAATATATTGTTTGCCATCAGAATTAATCATATTAAGTTTAGTTTCGTGTGAAAATAAAACTTTCCATTCCCATGTTCTCCAACTGCCAAGTGATGTTATAAAACAAGTTTTCGAAAATTTGTGAACTGCGATATCTTTCAAACGCGTCGTTCGATTTTAATATTTTTCATGGCACTCGACGCAGTTTTTTATGTACAAAAAACGTACCTATATAAGGTTTCAAGTAGATCGGTTGGAAAATCTCAAAGTTATTTAAAAAAACGTGACATTTTTTTTTACATTTTTAAAATATTTTTAAAACAGCTCGACCAATTGACTTAAATCTAATTAGATCTAAGTCTCGATGAACGCTTTCAAACGCCGTATCACGGGTCTTAATCGGTCAATCCTTTCTCAAGATATCTTACGACAAAAAAAAGTCACACACACACGGACGTTCAGCCGAAAATGGTCAGAATGGCTTCCCAGGACCTCAACACTGAAAGATCTGATGAAAACTCGATTTTCGAAAATCGGACCCAAAACAATAACTTCCCTTGGATAACGGGAAGTTAAAAAATTTCGTCTACAATACATAACAATTATTCGAAATTTATATATACAAGTGATAAGTCATTCTATTGTGAATAATATATAACTTGGTAGCTATGTATTTTTTTTATTAAAATAATTTGTTTACTATATTTTAGGTTTGCATGTTTGGTGTTTCTAGGTGTCCACCACTATACACGGTGAGGTTTTTATGACCAGCCAAACTTCAATATGATGACCTTTGATAAAAATCTGTTGGCCGTCTTGTTCCCTTTTAGTATCGTTCAATGGGAAAATATTCAGTTAAGCCTACATAAACCTTTCCCAAAACTACCAATATTACTAGTCATATCACGAGGACGCCAGTGCACGTGCACGCGCCCCGCCCACATTCCCCAAGCTCCGCCCTTTCGCTCTGCACTCGCAGTATAGCACCATAGATAATACTAGCACGTCGTATTTTTGAAAATTCATGATTATCGAATGATCTCATTTATGAAGGCTCCTACTCAGTCGTAAAAAACTCTCTTGAAAATTTTGGTTTCACAAGGCCTAGGGAACGATTTAAATTGATGACATCATCAATGAGTTTCAGAAATACGGCTCCTTAAGTTGCAAATTTTCCCTTCATCATACTTATCGGGCTTAGGACCGTCAAATTGCAAAAGGCTTGTTTTAGTTATTATCTGCGATTAAAATCGAATCGAAATAAATGAAATTGAAAAAAATGAATAGGTACATACCTAATCTATTTTGATCAATGTACTCGTACATTCGATAATTGATTAACAATTGTCCTTTTTCCTTTCGCAATCAGGCGTATTTAAAAAATTTGAATCAACTTATGTACAATCATTAAAAAATGGAATTAAAATCCACTTACCATATAAAAATATTTACCTACTTTAACAAATGGTGCACCATCGTGTTGAAAATAAAACTCGCGATGTGCTTTTATTGCGAGCGCAACGTAACATTTGAAGATACGTGATTCCGGTCAGTCTGCCCTCTATGAAATAGGGCCCTAATATTTTATCACCGATAACCCCGGCCCAAACATTTGCACTGAATCGCACTTCCAAATAGTTTGACAGTTCGGTACCGTGGCATTGTGTAAACCTTGATTGCGAAGCTGAGGCAGGCTTATTCCTTCATACAGTCTTTGGGCGCCGCGTAAAGTTTGTCCACTTAAAATGTAACATTTCATCATTTCATAATATTCGCGATTTGTATACATTATTGAAGCGCGGACGACTTGCGCCGTCCGATACAGAATCGCGTGGCTGACTGAGCTGAGGTCATTGAGTGCGGAATGGGGCACGCTACGAAAAGGGTGGGAATCAGCTGGCGCGCGGCACGTGTGGGTAGAGTGTAAGCAGAAGGTAGCCAAATTTTATTAAAAAATATTTAGGATATTTTTATTGATTATAAATATTTGACCTATATTTTTATTTACGTAATGAGGTGTATTGGTGATACCTAACATCTAGGAACATTTTGGCTGATCACTAAAATCTCATCCTGTATATGGAAAGTAATATAAGTTTATTCAATATTTAACATCTTGTTATCATATTAACATACTAAAAGAACTTCAAAATGTTGATCCTTATTATATTATAAGAAGTTTACTAAATTGTGAACTTTTTGTTTCTCTAAATTAGTTATGTAGTCAAGCTTGCTAAAATTATCAACACCATCTATTACATCTATACTTATGTAAATAACCACGTAACATCCCTAAATATCGAATTTCATTTTTGTGTATTTGGTTCCTAACTATCCAAAAGTATGAGAAGTTTCAGCTTCATCATTAGATCTTTTCTGTCTGCTGCTAAATTTGGGCTTCCCCTATGGTTCGCCGTGACAGGGTCCTCTACTTTCTGCATCCAGCCATTACCAGCCAAATTCTTCAGGTTGTCTATCCATCTCTCTGATGGGCAACCTATGCTCTGTTTTACAAGCCATGGTCTTAAAAAAAAAAAAAAAACTTGTCGGTCCCATCGGCATAACTTCTAATTTTCCTAGTTATATTGATAACGTTCATCGTTATGATGAAATATTGTAACAAATGGATGGACAAATAAAATGAAATATTTTAATTTGAATTATGTATGTATTTTAATTATGTTATTTGATTAAACATATTTTTATTATTTCCAGATGAAGAATCATTTATACTGGGGATGGATCCTAAATTTGCAAGACCAGACTGGATGATAGTGACTGTACTACCTGTTCCACCCTTATCCGTAAGACCTGCTGTTGTCATGTTTGGTGCTGCTAAGAATCAAGATGACTTGACACACAAATTAGCAGACATTATTAAAGCAAATAATGAACTAATGCGCAATGAACAGTCTGGTGCAGCACCACATATACTTGCAGAAAATATCAGAATGCTACAATTTCATGTGGCAACATTTGTTGATAATGATATGCCAGGCATGCCTAAGTAAGTATTACCATGCACAAATAAAATAGTGTTTATGGGTGCCAACTTGACTAAAAAATTAACTTTTGGGTAAATTATGCAATGTAAATTTTTCGTAATAGTACGTTTTTCTCATGATATTACTATGAAACACGAAAAACGTGAATTTACCTGCAAATCAGATTTACAATTTTCACAGATTAGAAAATTTCAGCTAATTACAAATAACTATTTACAGAGCTATGCAGAAATCTGGTAAACCACTAAAAGCGATCAAAGCACGCCTCAAAGGCAAAGAAGGAAGAATAAGAGGAAATCTCATGGGGAAACGAGTAGATTTCTCTGCTCGTACAGTAATTACACCTGATCCCAATTTACGCATTGATCAAGTTGGAGTGCCGCGATCAATCGCTCAAAACTTAACATTTCCAGAATTGGTTACACCTTTTAATATTGATAGAATGCAAGAACTCGTTCGACGTGGTAACGCTCAGTACCCAGGCGCCAAGTACATTGTACGAGACAATGGAGAAAGAATTGATCTTCGCTTTCACCCCAAACCATCGGATTTACATCTGCAGTATGGCTATAAAGTAGAGCGTCACTTAAGGGATGATGATTTGGTTATTTTCAACCGTCAGCCCACTCTACACAAAATGAGTATGATGGGTCACAGAGTCAAAGTATTGCCTTGGTCAACATTTCGAATGAATTTGAGTTGCACATCCCCTTATAATGCTGATTTTGATGGCGATGAAATGAATTTACATGTACCTCAATCTATGGAAACCCGAGCAGAAGTAGAAAATATACATATAACACCCAGACAAATCATTACTCCACAGGCAAATAAACCTGTCATGGGTATTGTACAAGATACTCTCACAGCAGTGAGAAAAATGACAAAAAGAGATGTATTCTTGACTAAAGAACAAGTAATGAATCTATTAATGTTCCTGCCCACATGGGATGGCAAAATTCCTCAGCCTTGCATTTTAAAACCCCAGCCTTTATGGACAGGAAAACAAATATTTACTTTAATTATACCTGGAAATGTAAATATGATTCGCACACATTCCACGCATCCAGATGAAGAAGATGATGGGCCATACAAGTGGATATCTCCAGGAGACACAAAAGTTGTAG
The DNA here is from genome assembly GCA_949709985.1 of Luffia ferchaultella. Classification (NCBI taxonomy): domain Eukaryota; kingdom Metazoa; phylum Arthropoda; class Insecta; order Lepidoptera; family Psychidae; genus Luffia; species Luffia ferchaultella. The sequence goes on along the minus strand of OX453240.1, from coordinate 13,704,451 downwards.
TAGAACATGGTGAACTTCTAATGGGTATTTTATGCAAGAAGTCACTTGGTGCTTCTGCTGGTTCTTTGTTGCATATTTGCATGTTAGAATTAGGCCATGAAATAGCAGGAAGATTCTATGGCAATATACAAACTGTAATTAATAATTGGCTTCTACTTGAAGGGCATTCTATCGGTATTGGTGATACTATTGCTGATCCTCAAACATACATTGAAATCCAAAAAGCAATTGTAAAAGCTAAAGATGATGTCATAGAAGTTATTCAAAAAGCTCATAACATGGAATTGGAGCCCACTCCTGGTAACACATTAAGGCAAACTTTTGAAAACCAAGTAAATCGTATTCTCAATGATGCCCGTGACAAAACAGGTGGTTCTGCAAAGAAATCTCTTACAGAGTACAATAACTTAAAGGCTATGGTAGTGGCTGGTTCTAAAGGATCAAATATTAATATATCACAGGTTATCGCGTGTGTAGGACAACAAAACGTTGAAGGCAAACGAATACCTTTTGGTTTTCGTAAAAGAACTTTGCCGCACTTTATTAAAGACGATTATGGTCCTGAATCTAGGGGTTTCGTAGAAAACTCATATCTAGCTGGACTTACTCCATCAGAGTTTTATTTCCATGCTATGGGTGGAAGAGAAGGTCTTATTGATACTGCTGTGAAAACTGCCGAGACAGGTTATATCCAACGACGTTTGATAAAAGCTATGGAGTCTGTAATGGTTCATTATGATGGTACAGTGAGAAATTCAGTTGGACAACTTATTCAATTGAGATATGGAGAAGACGGATTAGCTGGAGAAACAGTTGAGTTCCAAAATCTCCCTACTGTAAAATTATCAAACAAAGCTTTTGAAAAAAAGTTCAAATTTGATCCTTCAAATGAGAGATATTTAAAAAGAATATTTAATGAAGATATAATTAAAGAACTAACTGAATCGGGTTATGTGATTGGTGATCTGGAAAGTGAATGGGAACAACTCTGCAAAGATAGAGAAGCCTTGCGGCAAATCTTTCCCAGTGGCGAATCAAAAGTTGTTTTGCCATGCAATTTTAAAAGAATGATATGGAACGCACAAAAAATATTCCACATTAATAAAAGAATGCCGACAGACCTCAGTCCCATAAAAGTTATCCAAGGTGTTAAGGAACTTTTAAAGAAATGTGTGATTGTGGCGGGAGAAGATCGACTATCAAAACAAGCCAATGAAAATGCTACTCTCTTATTCCAGTGCTTAGTACGATCTACTCTTTGCACGAAATATGTTTCAGAAGAATACCGCTTGTCAGGTGAAGCCTTTGAATGGTTGATAGGAGAAATTGGTACTAGATTTCAACAAGCTCAAGTAAATCCTGGCGAAATGGTGGGAGCATTGGCGGCACAATCTCTTGGAGAACCTGCTACCCAGATGACATTAAATACTTTCCATTTTGCTGGTGTTTCGTCCAAAAACGTAACTCTTGGTGTGCCTCGATTAAAAGAAATTATTAATATATCTAAAAAGCCTAAAGCTCCATCCCTCACTGTATTTCTGACTGGCGGCGCTGCAAGAGACGCTGAAAAAGCGAAAAATGTATTGTGTAGATTGGAACACACAACTTTGCGAAAAGTGACGGCTAACACAGCTATTTATTATGATCCAGATCCTCAAAATACAGTAATAACAGAAGATCAAGAATTTGTAAATGTTTATTATGAAATGCCTGACTTTGATCCTACTAAAATATCGCCATGGTTGTTACGTATTGAACTGGATAGAAAACGAATGACAGACAAAAAACTTACAATGGAACAAATTGCAGAAAAAATTAATGCTGGATTTGGTGATGATTTAAATTGTATATTTAATGATGACAATGCAGAAAAACTGGTACTTCGCATAAGAATAATGAATAATGAAGAAAGTAAGTTCCAAGATAATGAAGAAGAAACTGTTGATAAGATGGAGGATGATATGTTTTTAAGATGTATTGAGGCAAATATGTTATCCGATATGACTCTTCAAGGAATAGAAGCAATTGCAAAAGTATATATGCATTTACCTCAAACTGAGGCAAAGAAACGTATTATTATCACTGAACAAGGAGAATTCAAAGCAATAGCAGAATGGTTATTAGAAACTGATGGTACCTCTTTGATGAAAGTTTTGTCTGAGCGGGATGTTGATCCTATTAGAACCTTCAGTAACGACATTTGTGAGATTTTCCAAGTACTTGGTATAGAAGCTGTTCGAAAATCAGTAGAAAAAGAAATGAATGCTGTGCTGCAGTTCTATGGTCTCTACGTGAACTATCGACATCTTGCTTTGCTATGTGACGTTATGACTGCTAAAGGTCATCTTATGGCTATCACACGTCACGGAATTAATCGTCAAGATACTGGAGCTCTAATGAGATGTTCATTTGAAGAGACAGTTGATGTCTTATTGGATGCTGCTAGCCATGCTGAAGTGGATCCTATGAGAGGTGTATCTGAAAATATTATCATGGGACAATTACCAAGAATGGGAACAGGTATGCAACAATGTGAAATTTTTTTTTTAAAACACAATTTGTGATATTCTAATTTAGTGCCCAATCTTATTAATATTATGTACAAAACAAAGTTCAGTATTGGTCAATACTGAATTTTGATTTGTTTGTTAATTGTTTGTTTAAAAATAAAAAAAAACAGACCCTTAAAAAATTTATATAATTAAAGTCTTGCGAAAATACCTTTAATTTCGTTTTGTGATTTTCTATTCAAAGGGGTTTGCTAAACTTAAAAAATAATGTATTGAAATTGCGATGGAATAGATAAAAAATACAATAAACGCAGCGATATAAATTGCAATCGAAATAGTTACTATACTTTACTATAGATGGCGCTATCTAACTAGTTATTATCCTTTCCAACAGATAGCGACATCACTAGAGCTGTCTTGAATAAACCGTAATTTCAAACACGTAATTTGTATTATTTGAGAAAAATATGTATCTCTTGAAATAAAAGCATTTGAATGCAATGTTGTGTGACATATAAAAGTGGCGCCGCATGCATAAGTTTTAATATTTATATCTCAAAAACGCCGCTTTCTTGTAAATATATTCTGCTAACAATGCTTAAAACAGATGATCTTTTAAATGAGAAAACTTAGTTACATAATAATAACGTGGGTCGATTGCATTTGGCACAATGGCCATTGTCATTTGACTGATAGATTGGCTGGGTGGTTAGTTAGAGACTCTCACTGCAGAACCAACCGCCGTTGGGTCGATTCCGAGCCGGGTCAAATATTTGTATGCATAAATATGTCTAGTTGTTCACTATCGGGGTGTAAAATGTCTATATAAGTGCATATTATGAGAAAAAATCTAAGTAAGAAGGCCGTGTGTGGCCCTGGCATTATTATCATAAGTTAAGAAAATAATATTACGACAAATCAATATAAAAAGTGAATTGAATTTGTTGCATTAAGTATTCAATTTGTTTTAGGCTGTTTTGATCTTCTTTTGGATGCTGAAAAATGCAAAAATGGCATGGAAATGGGTGGTTTAGGTGTGGGAATGGGTGTCGGCGGAGGCATGTATTTTGGCGTTGGCACTCCTTCTATGACTCCGTTGATGACACCTTGGTCTACGCAGAATACACCTGGATACGGAAGCAGTGTCTGGTCACCAGGACAAGGTATATTGTTGTTGCAAAAAATAAAACAATTATAATAGTAGTTATATATAGTCCTTATTTATTAATGCTTATTTTCAGTTGGTAGCAGCATGACACCAGGCGGTCCTTCGTTCTCGCCATCTGGAGCGTCAGACGCGTCCGGTCTTTCACCAGCGTACAGCGCTTGGTCACCGCAACCAGGTTCTCCTGGATCGCCGGGCCCTCCGTTATCTCCATACGCCTCACCTGCTGGAGCATCACCATCATATTCTCCCACAAGTCCCGTGTATGCACCAGCGTCGCCAAGTCTCACTCCTGCTTCGCCACATTACTCACCGACAAGTCCTTCGTATTCTCCTACTTCACCTAATTATTCTCCAACATCGCCCATTTATTCTCCAACATCTCCTAGTTATTCCCCTACATCACCCGGATATTCGCCAACTTCTCCTTCGTACTCTCCGACGTCACCTAGTTATTCGCCAACATCACCTAGTTATTCTCCGACAAGCCCTGCATACTCACCTACATCTCCCAGCTATTCTCCAACTTCTCCAAGTTATTCACCAACGAGTCCTGCATATTCGCCCACAAGTCCCTCATACTCCTCTACCAGTCCAGCTTATTCACCTAATCCCGCATACTCTCCGACTTCTCCTAGTTATTCACCCACAAGTCCAGTTTATAGTCCTGGTTCACAGAGTTATTCGCCTTCGTCTCCAAATTATACACCTACGTCTTCAGCCTATTCACCAACAAGTCCATCTTATTCTCCTACATCACCAGGGTATTCACCAGCTTCACCAAATTATTCATCTTCATCACCGAAGTATTCGCCAAATTCATCAAATTATTCCCCGACCTCGCCGTCTATTGCTGGAGGCAGTCCTTCATATTCACCTACTAGCCCACAGTATTCTCCAACGAGTCCGCAATATTCACCAGCGGCTAGAGTGTATTCACCATCATCTCCTCAACACCCTGGGAGCACACGGTATTCTCCATCATCCCCCAATTATTCTCCTTCCTCGCCCAATTACTCTCCGTCTTCTCCTGGTTATTCTCCAAAATCAACGAAATATTCACCTACGTCTCCAACTTTTACGCCAACATCACCAAATTATTCGCCATCGTCACCAGGTTACTCGCCAAGCTCCGCTGGGCCCACGACTTATTCGCCCACATCTCCGACATATTCGCCTACTTCACCAACTTATGATGACAGTGATGAATAATTTAACGGAATATTTGTGGAACAGATTGACGATTTCAGTTATGTTATCAATAAGAAATATTTTTTTTACAAATATATCTATAGAATTCTAAAAATAAGATTTATTATTGTAATTAATAAAAGGTACGTTATCATAACACTATGTTCTTTTAAAGGAGGTCAGCCTCTTCAATGAATACTTTAATTGAAGCTTTGAATTTTTGTATTATTGTATATAAGTCTAATATCGACGTCAAGCCACCTTCATTTATTTCAAAATTGTAATAAAATACTAGTTTCGGCCATGAATAAAAGTTCAGATAACTGTTATGCATTTTTTCACGTAAACTTTAGCCACTGGTTGATGCACACTGAGATTCATGTTCTTTTTAAAGTTGTTCGTAAGGTCTAGAATATTTGCAACAATCAGGTGCAAAAAACGGAATTGTCATTGTATTCATTTTTATCCTTTATACCATAAAAAATATTATTACAATATCTTCGAACTGTTTTCAGTTAATTCCATTCGTGTCTACAAAAATAATTTCTCTGCAGGCAGCCCTAGCGCTGTAGGTATTCACCAGATGTATTATTATCAGGCGCTTACGGCACACGAATTAATAGATGCTGGTGCGATCATGTAAGATACATGACACGTACATATTTGCACGAATGCGTTCAAAATTGTTTATGTGACTACAGTATGTGCGACAGTTCTGTGCGGCTCTCAAGTCAGTGCGGCTTGCTCGCACATGCGCACAGAAGTATTGCAGCGGGAATTGATGCAGGCCTGTACAATCTGATATGTGCATCGCACTTCAGAGCCACACAGATAATAAAATAAAGTTATTGAAATATTAATGATAATAGTGAAGATATTACTGGTTTTCTATTGGAGCGAAGAATCCTTACGTTTGTAACTATCAATGTGCGATAAAACTACTAAGGCCCTTCGCATTCGGCGCTACTGTGACACGATGAATGTATCTTGGATATTCGCGTCGCAAACTAGTAAGCATCCTGTTTACGCACACGTCGCTATTTAAATCGCGACACTTGGATTGCTTTGAACATTATTACCGTAGTTGTCCGACGTGTGCGGCTTTCTATAGAAAATGCATTGCACTAGTCGCCGCGATACTCTAGTCGTTGAGTATCGGATACTTGCGTAGCGCCGTGTTCGAAGGGCGTAAGACTAAAGGACGTACTTCCATCAGTCCTTCATTCAACGCCACACCGCCGCCGTTGCTGTCGCTTTAGACGCGCGTAAGCATGCTTTCGATTCAATCACAGGTATAATGAGAACGTTATATACTTATAAATTCAATGTAACGAAAGCACGCGCGTTTACGCGCTTCCATCAGTCGTCAGATGTGCGAAAGCTCTATATGCTATAGAATTCGCGAAGAATGTTTCTGGTAAATAATTGTATGCAATTTTCAATTAATATTTTAATTTTCGTTTATTTATCCAATGAGATTCCATTGGAGCGTAGATAAGTCATCTCCTTTACTTATTTATAAGGTTTCTGTAATAAAATTGATAATAAATGATAAAATGGTCCAAAAATATTTGTTTTATTCTATATGATGTGTTTATCTGGAATAAATTCAGTAGGAAATAAATAAAACATTGTCAATAAACTGGTTTCGTCAATTAGCGTTTCATTTTGTACAACTTTTTTAAATGCTCATGACGGGTACTGGTGACCATCCAACCAACGGAGACCTATTCCTTTAACACGGCTAGGCGCTTTTAATGTAGGTAGTTTTTTGAATTATTAAGTATTGGCACAGAGCAAGTTATTAGATTAACGGTTATAGACCACCAGAGGGTGTTACCCTAAAAGCTTAATTTCATAATGGCTGGGTTGATTTTGATGTGGGTTTTTGTCATGGTTTTTGCATTACTTATGTATTATCTTCTGACAGGTTCTTATACAAGTTTTGCGGTTATGAATCACCGGGGGCACTGAAATAGGTATGTGTCTGTGAAATGGTTTGGCCGATTATGATACAGTTTTTAGAATTATAGAGGTAGCACCTGAAAGCAGGTTCTTAGATTATTTATCGCTCGCGTGCGCGGCGTCTTCCTCTCACTACAACTCCTCGCTGCCCGCGGGGCTGTACTCGCGTATTGAGTTGAGTCATTCGCAAGCAACTCAGAGAGGCAACGATCCGTGCGTATTACGGTACCTATGACTTTTTTGGGTACGAGACAGTTTCCCTTTGCACTTACTATGTTTGGAGGTATGAATATCTTCAATTATTTACAAGATTTTAACAGCTCTTTATGGAGACTCAGCACCTACTATGTCAGTAAAATTCAAACAATTTGAATAGAATGCACCTAGATAAAAATGTACTTTAAAATATTATCTAATATTAAAATAACGTAATTAGCAATACCCATACTTTAATTAGTCGCCATGAAACCCACTCTTTCTACTGCTCTGCTTTTCTGTTTCCTAAAATCAAACCAAGCTTGTACAATATTTCGAGTGTGGTGGTCACAAACACGTCACAAATATCTCATAACTTTAATGTTGGGTAGTCGTTATTTATATATAGTGAACGCACTTTTCTCCTTATTGCTTGTTTGAATGATGAATAGTCGTTCTCTTTTTTTACAGGCGATTTTACTGTATTTAGTTTTTTTCTGTTCTCACCACATGCAATTGGTTTTTAGTAGATACTCCTACTAGACTCTCCACAGTCACTTTTAAAACACATATAGTTCTAATCAACAGTTATGGCGGATGTGAACATAGGCACAAGTCGCGTCGCAGTAATCAGTTTTAGGTGTAGCGGGACGCAGTGGAGCGAGGGGCATATGACTGAACCTGCGCAAGCATGCCTATAGCGTTGTATTCCGATCCGCCATAAAGTTTGATTGGAAGTATACCACTTTTATTTCTATAAAGTCTCAGGGTGACCGAGCTTCGCTCGGCGTCCTTCCGGTTTGCCGTAAGAATGTGATAACTTTCTGCAAGAAAAGTTCATATATTTTGTGTTTATTTATATTTCTTTAACGTAGGTAAGCTATTTGACCTCTCCTTCATCTCTATTTTATGCTATTGCGACGCTTTCTGTAAATAACTTCACAGCGGCAAAGATTCGTGCGTATCACTACTGTACTTTAGTACCTACATTTGAAAAAAAAAGTTTGTTATATAGACCAACTCCGTTACCTACATATTCATAAACGGTTATAGTATTGTGTAGAAAATTATGTACTAATTGATCAGTGTCAGGAATGAATACGGGTGATAAAAAAAAAAACTGAAGGTGGTTTCGGAAACCCTTTTTATTTAACTTGCAAATAATTTGAACTACAAAATGTTTACATTTACATCACAGAGGAAAAAAATATTGAATTGCTCAAATAACAAATTAAATGGAGCACATTAAATATTACATAATAATCAAATATGATTAACAGTTGAAACAGCATAAGTTCTAATGGAAGCCATTTCATATAAAAAATTATGTTACAATTTTTACAATAGTTGCCATGGGAAGAAAATAAATGGAAGTTTTTGTCTAATCACTAGATACTACAAAAAAATTAATATCGATCATATAAATCGTAACCTAAAGACTTGTGCTTTATAGGTAGATATACTAAATCTGGACTTCAAACACAGCCATTTTTACATTCTATACAACTTAAGAACCACTTATTATCTATCTGATACCAGTTATCTGATACAAACGACAAAAGGTAAAAGTACGAAAATTAAATGTTAAAATTGCCTAGATAAAACCATCGTAAAATGCATTTGTGTGACTCGTAGGCCTTCACTTTATTTATGTAGTATTTGGAAGCCAAAAGATTTTGCTTTAAGTTTCAAATAAAAAACTTCAAACACGTCTTTACAAAACTTACATAATTCGAAATGTTCGAAATGGTTTTATTTTAAACGTTTTCTTAGTGTGACTAATAATGGAGATGAGGATACTTTATTTGCCCCTGTAAATTTCGATAATGCGGTCTTGATCGACGTACTCGAAAATGTGTGGCGCGTCCATGAGGATGCCGACCGTACCTGCCGTCGTTACGATGAAAAATATGTATAGCTGCAGTCTGTCTATCACCATCGCCACGTATTTCCAATCCTCACGGGTCTGTCACAGCAATAAAATATAAAATGAATATTCACCACCCACAAGCTTTAAGTAGCCAAGTAAAAATTAATTTAAAAATATAGCTACTTAGGTATTCTCATAATCTTTCATTCAATTACAAAAGTGTTCTCGTTTGCGTAAAAATAAAACAAAGATATTCTTCGTTTGACGTTTTTGTATTTGTATAAAAAATTATAAGAATACGTATTGCTTTATTTGTAAACTTATTTTTTACTTAGCCATCTATAGTCGTACCTACTGTGGTGAATGTATAAACGACGGACTGTTTAAATCACAATATCTGTGAACGGTTAAAAGACGATTTAACGTTAAAGTAAAAGCAGTGCAGTGTCCGTCGTTCCTTATTCCTTAGTGTTCGTGTTCCGAATTATATACTCGAGAGTGATTAGCTGTAAGCTTTTGTTCGTATTCGTATGACTGTTGTAGGTAGGTATAGTTGCAATCAAAATTTATGGCGGATCTGAACGTAGGCACACGTCGCGTCGCAGTAACCAGTTTTAGGTGTAGCGGGACGTAGTGGAGCGAGGGGTACATGATTGTACCTGCGCAAGCACGCTCATAGCGTTGTATTCCGATCCGCCATAAAGTTTGAGGCGAACTATACACGTAACTGTTTGTGATGCTATTGTATTATAGTAGTAACGTGATAACGTAAAAGGACTCACTTGTATATAAAGGTCCTCGTTTCGTAAATGTTCCGCGATAAATTCGACAGCTTCAGTGGCTTTGGCCGCTTCCGGTGACAGAAGCAACGAGTCAGAACTCTCCGATTCGCGTCGCTCGCCGCCTAGCCCGAGTCCGCCCAAACCGCCTAGACCACCTAGTGCGCCCACCTCTGCGCCGCCCGCTCCTCGGTTTATTTTACAATTCGGATGATGCAGATCGGAAAGCTCCATTGCTTCCATTTTGCTTTGCTTTGCACCGATTGCGCTAAAGCATGAGGAAGCTATGTATTAATATTTATTTTTTATGGTGACAGCATAAGAGCTTATAAATTTTCAAAATAATCGTAATAAAGGCAACATAATAATTTCAGTAAGTTATTGCGTGTGCAAATCGCACGGTTGTTTTTTTTATCACATGTAAGTAATAAAAAGTCATCAATAATCAATTCTGACTACCAGGCACGTGCACGTCGGACTACCGATAGAACGCAGATTCCATTATTTGTCATTATAACTAATTGAATAGGTATTAAAAATAATTCTTTAAAAACGATGTTCACTCAATTTTTAACTTAATAATAATTAAAACATGTATTAACCATTAACTACACGTTGTTTTTGATAAAAAGATTCAAATATTTGAGGTCTTATTGTAATAATATATAGGTATTTATGACAATAATAATAAGTACCTACGCCAAATTATGGGAATACGCAAAATTAATAATTTAATTAGCATATCGAAATTGTGCGATACAAAGATAAAAAATTAGCAACAAAAAAAAATTATTATTAATTATTAAAATTATTTAAGAGTACTGTGCAGTATGAAAATAAGTATCTGTATAGATACAAACAAAAACAAGATAACGAAAACATAAAAACGGGAAACTGCGGAAAATTGATTTTGGTTGCAATAGAATTATAGTCATATAAAAAATTATATGCGTAGCTGCAGACCCGTCTCTGACCTATTGGAGGCTCTGGGCATTTTAGGATAACGGGGGCCCTATGACTATGCAAGAGGACAATTTTATCAAAACAGGCAAAGAAGTGTGTAAGCAAAATTTTAGATCTATTCAACTGTTAAGAAATATTGAGCGCAAACACCAAATATCAATTTTCATACATTTGGTTGCAAAATTAAAGGAAGTATCGTACATGCTTTCATCCCCAAATTTACCCCTCAAGGATTACATTTTCAAAAATCTTGATAACTAAATAGTTTTCAACCCAAAGGCCAAGTACCAACTTTCATACATATAAAATTACTCCCTCTATGAAAGGTGGAATTTCGAAAAATCTTTTCCGAGTGGGTAGATACGTCACAAAGCACCTAAATAATGTCCAAATTGCGTATGATTCGCTTTAGCGGTTTAGGCTCGGCATTAATTATTAGTGAGTGGATGGTAATTATATAATTGCTTGACAATGCCCGTAGCGGAACCAACGGGTCCCAACAAGGTCCCCTTTACCGCATCGGTAGATTCTTCAATTAAACGACTATACTGTATGCATGTCGCACAAGGCGTCCTAGTCGAAGACAATTTTTATGTGCGTAGTTTCTATTATACTTAGAGGGAAAACACAATACATAATTTGTCAACAGACCTTATGTGTTTGGGTAAGTCATGTGGGGCAGCCGCGTGGGGCGGCGCACCCATTCCTGGCATTTCCATCATCCAACGAAGACGTGTTTTGCGTGGACGTCGCATCAGTAGAGCCGCTGGCAAGTAATGTAAGAACACACTGCGTATCCACAAAGGCATCCTGAGGAACAGTGCTCATTTTATATGTCGGTCGGTCGGTATTCAGCAACCGTAAAACCACATTCAAAACTAGATAGCGCGTGTGCCACGAGGCGGTGCCGATGAACGGTTCATGAACGACCCCAAGTAACAACCCCGAGCGATCCCGAACCCGCTGCTAACATATATGTAATGACCATTGATCATCTATATTAATAAAATTGAAGTGTCTGTCTGTCTGTCTTTTTGTCCAGGCTAATCTCCAAAATGACTAAACCATTTCTATGAATCTTCACAGACATATAAAAAAGTTTATCAAGAGTGACATAAGTTGATTTTTGTCTGTGTGTTTGTCTGTCTGTTTGTTAGGGCTAATCGTCGAAACGGCTGATCTGATTTTACTGAAATTTTGTGAACCTGCAGAGGGCGCTGTCAAGAGTGTAAGCTTTTTATTTACATATTAAAAATCGTAGTGTCTGTTAATCTGTCTGTCTGTTCCGGTTAATCTCCAAAACGGCTGACTGATTTTGGGACCGACTTGTGGAATGGCTATTCTTCATGCTAAAAGGGCTAAATGGATTTGTAAGAAATTAGGTATAGAGATTTCTTAGGTAGTTAAGTATCAGAATGTTCTAGAAAGTGTTACAATGTTCTGGAGCGTCGTGTTCCTTTAACTGGCCCAGTACAACTGTGTAATCAACGCGAGCGAAGCCCGCGGGCGGAAAGCTAATTGTTATATATGCGGTATCCAGCAAGTTACAGCGGTCGCTCTGTCCATGTGTGCTAACTTTGTTTAAAATACTTCTTAATTAAATTGTTTGTAAATAGTGTTAACAAAACACGTATTTGAATGGGTAGTACTATAGTCAAAGAATACCTAAGTGAGTATCAAAAGAAACTGATTTACATTTTTATGAAAATATAGACAATCTAGAGGATTAAAGTAAATTTTTAAAATTTTATGTATAAACTATTGGCCACCCACAGCTTTGCGCGAACATTCTAGACGGTTTCTGTGTACTTGTTGTTAAAACTAATTTTGATTACGCCCATACAAACTTTCAGCCTCCCAATTCCCCCCTTAAAATGTGAAAATCCGAAAACCCTGAAACAAGTCATTATTTATTTATGATAAGTAGCTAACATTCCCATACAAACGTTCACCCCCTATTCCCCTCCTACCCTTTAAAATGTGTAAATCCAAAAACCCGGAAATGCGTCATTATTTATTCAATACTCACATACAAAGTTTCGCCCCCCGTTTCCTCCTTAACATGTGATAAACCAAAAACAAACAGACATAAAATCAGACAAAAAGTAGCGTACCTATGTCCCTCCTGATAACCCCTTTTTCATATCTGTGAAGTTTCATTAAAATCGGTGTAGCTGTTTTGGAGATTAGCTCGAACAAATAAATAGAAACAAATAGACAGATAAAAGGTAGCATTTATTATTCATGACAACTTTCTCTTCACGTCTACAAAGTTTCACTAAAATTGGTCCAGCAGTTTTGTAGATCAGCTCGAAGAGAGAAATATTATTATTAGCGCTTTCAAACAAACAAACTTTTCAGCTTTATACAATATTAAGTATATATAAATATAGATTTTCAAGTAAATTTATAGCTGAAGACGTCACTATACGAATCATAACTCCTACGTTCTACGTAATGCACTTGTTTGTGTTTTCTTTTTACATTTCTGGTACGTTATCAATAAGGACACCTATTAGTATCGCACCTTCTAAATTTCCTTTACTTTTCTTAAAATAAATACCTTTTCATTTAAAAGAGCTTTATCCAAATTATAAATGTTTTCTTTCTTTTTAAATATTTTGGTTGTTTTTGTGTTTATCACTTGATTATTACTATGTACTATTTTACAATGCCGTATAATAGCTATTAAGGTCAACAGACTCGCCTCTATTGTATTTTGTATATTTTATATATTTATCTATTTCTAAGTTTGTTTACTGTTGCTGTATCTATGTAATAAATAAATAAATAAATATTTAAAAAATTTAGAACTCGTTGCAAAGTTTTGAACAATGCTTATCATACAATATAGGTATAAAAATGATACCTGAACTGATTATAAGGTAATACCTGTGCGTTCTTGGACCTCTGAAATTCCAGTTTATGATGATTACGGTGACGAGAATACTGACGGTATTCATGATGAAGGTAAACAGCAAGTACTTGGCGATGAGCGGCAGTACAAGAGAGGTTGGTGGCAGAATTTTCGACACTAAGAGCAAAAACACGACCAGAGACAGTAAAATACTGATGCCGAGTGTTACCTGAAATCAAATATGTACAGAAAATAATTAACGAAATTATTTTAGTATATATACTACGAAAGTGGCGTTGTCCATTATTGGAAAGTGAGGATTAGTTATCGCCTCGCTTATTGCGAGCTATAGAGTGTATCGCAACCGTAAATTGTGTGCAATATTATTATTAATAATAATTGCTATTCCCTATTGTACTCATCACCTTTACAATCAGGTAGCATATAAAATAGCAAACACAAACTCTTTTCACTAATATGTATTTTTTATTTTATTTTATTTATTTATTTAATAAATTCACAAAATAGATTACAATCAATTCAGCACCAACACAGCTTAAAAGAATTTAGTTTAATCTGGATTTGCAATCAGATATGCGATATGTATAGCGTTGTTTGTTTATTACATAAGTAGGTAGATAAGTGGGTACGCTATTGAAATATATTTCTTAACTTGGTGTTTCAAATATGTTAAAGTACCTAATCAAAATTAATACCGTATAAAAATATGTAACTTCATTAAAAATACCTTTTCTCCAGCTTCAGCTGGTAAATAGAAGACGAGAACGCAGAGGAACGAAATCAATACTGTAGGCAGAATCAAGTTAACGGTATAGAACAATGTCTTCCTTCTTATGATAATGTAAAAAGTGATGTCAGTTTCTGTGGGATGGTTCCCTTCGTAGATGTTCAGGTATGCGGGAACCTCGATGATGTCCCAAGTTCCCGATTTCCAATAATCTGACAGATCCACAAAGTTTTTGTTGTTGTAAAGTGCGAGAGACACTTGGTCGCCGTTAAAAGTCCACGAACCGAATTTCATAATACAAGTTTGTTGATCGAATGGGAAATACGTCACGTCGATTGTACACGAGCTCTAAAATGGAAAATGATATTAATTTACATTTTTATATCAATACATACATACAACATTAAGGTAACAAAGTTAGTACACCTATATTATGGTTTACAGTAAATTCTGGGAAAAAAGGCTGTAAAGGATGACAAGGAATTCATTTTGTCAATTTGTTTATAGCCGGTCAAGTGCGAATCGGTTTACGTACACAGGGTTCTGTACCATCATCATCGTGCTTGATTAGTTTAAAAATAAAAAATAAAAACATTTTATAGATATTATCTCTTTACAAATATTTTCTGTTCTCCGTAGAGAGTCAAAGGCCTAGCATTTGAGTATAGATTTTTCTGTAAACAATGAGTAAGTCTCAGTAGTCCCTCGAAGATAACGGGGAGGGGAATGCTCTGTATATACTTGTATTTTCCATGACAAGCCTTGTCTTATGATAGGTACAGCAAAAAAAAATATGTAAAAATCTTCGAAAATCTGAATTCGTTTAAGTTTGGGTCACCTGACTCTGTATACGAACCAAAATTACAACAATTTCGTTTCGAAAGTTAAACAGAACCCTCTTACGTTAGTTTTTTTTTTTCATTGGATGTACGGATCTCTAAAAACATAATACAAAATCGGTTGCACTTTTCATTATTTCCACCGAGCAATACGACAAATTAAAATAATAAAAAATAGTTAAGTCATTCAAAAAATAACAGATGGCCTAGTTGTTGTTTATTTTTTACCGCTAAGTCATAACTAACCTGATAAATGGCAGGCGGTACCCAAAGCACTTCTCCGTTGGGATATATCAGCACGTTAGATTTATATCGCACCTCGTAGTTGCCATCGGCGCTGTAATATATTTTACCATAAAGTACCTATTTATAATTTTTATTCATCTCTAATAGTTTTAATAATGTTACACCGTCAATTACATAATTTAAATATTTACTTGTTGAATAGTACTATGTCTGGTTTCCAAACTTTGTCTGGTGGTAGTCGTAGAACACCGATGCCGCCGTAGTCGGCTTCGTCCCACATTAGCTGGTAGTCCATCCAAACGAGTCGCAACCATACGTTGGACTTCATAATTTGATTTTTTTCGTTCTAGAATAAAACAACAATTCTTAAACGCCAACGGTCCTATTTTATTAAGAGCAACTCGAGAGAACTTCAGTTATATAAGTTGACAGAAAATCGAAGCTTTGGGCTACTTCACACTCGAGGCTACTTCTGGGTACTGATATCTCATAAATTGACAAATTATACAATGGGCTGAATAACAACCCAGTTTACAGAACCTATTCAGTCCGTTCTACATCTACTGGTCGTTCATTACTTCAGGAATGTTTATTTAAAGCATTTTTGTATAAAATAAACAACTTTTTATTTAAAAAAAATGAGCAATTTGCGCTCGGTGCTATCCAGAATGCTGAATTTCAATCAAATCAAATAAAAATGTAAGATATTTACACACGCACTTTTTGAAAATTAAAATTATTTAATTAGATACCTACCGGTTCGGAAAACTAAGAGGAACCGACAAGGAATCCTCCCTGTTTATTTTATTTTATTTCGCAGGCAGATAGCTGTGCCTGTGACTTCTTTCGTATGCATTTAAGTTTAGTTAGATTAAGTATAGTTTGTCCATTATATTAACCCATACCCTTTGACACGTATACACCGCATACCGACAAAAATTCACAAAGAAAGCCGCCGGCACTTGGCTGCCGCCTCAAAGGATACCAACGCCGGCGTTTGAGGTCTAATATAACGGATAGACTTTACAAGACGCAACATGATTGTCTCTCGCCACAGACCGCCCCACAATACGATACGGCACGCGTGACGCGCTGCGGCGCTGCGGTACGGTGGCGTGGTGTTATGAGGTTTCTAACTAAAGTAAAAAATTGAATATCATTTGATTATGTGGGTCGATTTTGATAAAATAAATACTAAATGTTACTCAGAATAAAACACCATATTATACAGTAATAAGATTTTGAATTTGATGAGTGGCTATTACGAGATGCGCGGACAAACGAACAAACTAATCAAAAGACAAAAATTTCAATAATTAGTTATTTTACGTTTTATTACTTATTTCTCGCGTTCCCCAGTAATTTTTTTTTTTGCAAAAAACGTTAATGTGCGGAAGTTGAGAGTCTATACGATTTTATTAACTGTAGATATGTCTTGTTTATTATTTTTGTCAATTTAAATTGTTTTAATCTGTTACAGTCATGTCCATGCGCATTCATCCTTTAAATATTAGTTAATACAATTGTAGGTAAGCTTTCTACATGAGTTAGACTTTAATACATTTTATAAATTGATTAGAATTTAAATCTAACGTTTCTTTTGCAATTTTATTATAAAAACGGATACGATTCGCCATGTAAGAATTATTAACCTTTGAAAGTCTGGACTTGGGAATTGATAACATAAGCTAATATCTAGTAAGTACTTAAGTTGTGGTAGTCACCTACCTTAGAGAAAGAATTTAATTTTTATGTACATAAATTACATTATAAATGTGCTGATAAGGGATCGTAAGAATGTTATTTATTTTTTTAATTGTGCTCTTAGACTATCTCTACATTTTAATTTATATGTAGCTCGAACAGCTCTTTTTGCAGAACAAAGATTATTTGAAAGTCGGCGGCCTTTCCCCAGAGTGAAATGTCATATATCATTATGCTACGAAAGTAACTAAAATAAACCAGCCTCGGTAATTTTTCTTATTTGCCTGATTGCAAAAACAGCAGAGCTCAGTTTACCCACACGACATGTGGATCCCATAGTAAATTTGCATTTACTGTATCTCCGCTAAGTCTCAAATTGACATCAACTTGTCAAACATTGGACAACGTAAATTTTAAACATTTTATTTTATTACTGTTTAATAATAGTTTATTACAATATCGTTGAACCAATTCAAGACCTGCGAGAGTGAAGCGAGTTTACTCTTGAAAATTTCTCTTCATTTCTATTAATTTTAAATACGAGAGAAGTATCATCAGAAAATAGCACTATCTCAGTATATTTTTCTACCAAACAAGACAGGCCAAATGGCCAATATTTATGCGTTTTGCAACAGTAAACTAAACCCCATCAATAAATATAAAGTGGAGTTTTCGGACACTTGAACAACGTGTGTGAATGTGAACAACAAGACTTATCACTTTCACCGACAACCCCCATAAATGCTCTATCTCGTTCATTTTATTAACATTAATATGTTGAGAATAATTTTTTTAAAACTTGAATGAGTCGGCACGTTTTCCTTTAACAAAGCTACCTACAGCATGACCAGGAGATGAACCCAAGTGTATTGTGATTTTAATGGATACATTTTGAAAAAAAGAATCAAATTCGTGAGCGACATCGATTGCTGAAGTAACACCTCTGCTATCCACCTGCAAAGAGTATTCGTTATACGGGAGGCTTTATTTTGCCTATTTACGTATGATTTGCCACACAGTTGTACAATTGTTTTCTAATACAAATAGATTGAGCTGTTTTACAAACTTTTGAATAAGATTTTACATACATAACAAATAAATGTTTGATTAAAGCTTAGATTTTTAACTTTGTTACAAACAATAAAACCGTTCTTCACTTTTTCGAATGCTCCAGTAGCCCATTCACGAAATTTCACCTTGTTATAACTTTTTACAGTTAACTTTCAGTTCGAAATTGTTTTCAAACTCTTTTAGGTGCAATTTTAAATTAATTCTCTTGTGATCTGTTCGGACCTTCTGTAAAAATTTATAATGTATGTAACTAATATGTTTTTTTCAACTTCAAAAGTGAAGTTTAATTTAATTGTAGACAGTGATCTGTACCTGGTCTTCGAAGGTTTATTGAGTGATTTATTTTTCATTGTAACTATTTGACCACAGTGATCACATTGTTACTTCTTTCTCAAGGCAATCACAATTAAAAAAATTATTATCAATGCAGGTGGCTAAGGATGCTGAGATAATTGTTGAATCAAAAAATGCATTTATTAATTAAAATGTAATATTATTTTACTCCTCATTGGTGAATTGTAAGCCAATGTTAATATCATCGCTTACCAAAATACTTTTCTTTGAATTACAAAGTATGTTAGCAGGATCATCCATTATTTCCTCAAAAACAGATTAGTCAGAGTTTGGCTAGTTGTACAAACACATTATATTGATCCCACTGAGTAGACGAAAGTTCAGTATTTTTTTCTACAGAAAGAGCAGTTACATCTCGAAGTTCTTTGTATTTATATCCATTCTTCAACAGAATCAAGAATTCACCACAGATCCACCTCTCTGTTGAAGCAGCTTGCAAGGTGATAATTATTGATTATCGAATAACATTTTATCACATGATAACCAATATTCAGTAATATATAGAACATTTATATTAAGTTTTAATAGAAACAGTTCCAGGTCAGGTTTGCTGAGATCCTGTGAAAACCCTGTATGTTTTGGTGAACTAGGTAATTTAGATATATTATATAGGTTTCCTCTCTGTGGGAAATTCAATTATAATTGACGGAACACCCACCATAATCTCCGGAGCTTGTTCAGGTCATAGCTACAGTAGTGTAGAAAACCCAAGAACAGGATTAGTTTTTTTTTGAGAGTAAAAAAATGATCCAAAAAATATTTTTTTATTGTTTTTTGTAAATCTCTCTCGTAGCATAGATATGTACGTACAACATTGATGAGCTGCACGAACGCAAGGCCGAAGCGCACGTCGACCTTCTGCGTCATGTTTTGAACGGGTCGGATGAGCTTGTTGTAGCCGCGGAAGAGATCGCGCACCAGCCGCTCTTCATCTTCCGAGCACCACACTGACAGAGAGTCAGAAAACAAAGGTTTAGGTAGAGCTTGAAGTAAAAAAACAATAATGTTCAATTAGTAATCCTTTACGATAAGTAAGAAGTCATTACTTGTTCGTCTACTACTGGTAATTAGTGCATATTATTGACGTTCGACAAGCTTGTTAGTGAAAGACTGTTTCTTTTGCTGTTCATGATCATTGTAGTTTTACGCCAAGGAATATTAAGATGCCATGCCGGTTTGATAAATCTTTGAAAAAAAAATTAATAATTTCTAAATGGAAGATCATGTTATGTTGCTTATATTAGTACAAGGAACGAAGCGGAGCGGAGTGAAGAGCTGTTCAGAAAGGCGTTTGATAAATTTTAAATTCGGCCAACTTCGCTTAACATACACAAACCTTAGAAATACGAGGTTGGACCAGGTAGATGGTCCTTCATTTCTAAAATTCGATCTGGATAGGCGTTCTAGCTTCTTTCTTGCTCAACGCATTTTGCTGGCCATACAACGTGGTAACGCCGCCAGCGTGATGGGCACTTTTGGGAGGGAAATTGCGAGGTGGACTTTTTGTTAGGGTTAGTATTAAGTTTCTATTTATTTATTTAATATTAGTTATTTTTTTAGGTAGTTAATTTTAGTTTTTAATTAGATTTTAATGTAAAGCTATTTCAAGGATTTATATTTATTAGTTAGATTAATGTTTAAATAAATAAAATGACAGATGTACTAGTACGCATTTCGAACAAGCACTTGAGAAAGTCGTCAACATTCACATGATGTCTGAATTAGTGTTTCTAAAATACACAGAAACAATTATCTTGATATACTAAAAATATTAAAATATTTTGGCCATATACTAACGCAATTGGTGATTGTCAGCATACTCCGGTGCTTCTTGACATTCTCTAACATCGGTCATTCACGGAACGTACTTATCTCATTTTATTGTTATTGGCCATCCCGTACAACAATTTTCATCTCACGAAACGAATACCTAATCGTAGTGCTGTTACGAGTACCTAAGGTTTTAGTTATTAAACAGTAATAGTAGTCTGTAATAAATACCCAAGTCAATATACGATATAGAGTTTAAGGGTAAGAACGGATGCGTGAAGTGTGATTTCGCTCTGGCCTTGTGATGCTGCAGCGCGACAGATCAATAAAATGAGCGTTCGCGAGATAAATGAACCTCTTGTCACTTGCCATCGTTGAACAACTTTTTAACAACTTCATGACTTATCATATTAATAAGTACATAAACAGGTTATTACTATTAAAGGATTTTTCATTTATCCACGCGTTTTTTAAGTACATAAAAGCATACAGTAGAATACATTAATTTTTTTCTTCAATGGTCAAAGCTATGAATTAAACATCAAATAAAGTCGTACTATATTCAATTAAACATGTTATTTTCAGAACAATTTCGTGTATTGCCAATTTTCTTCTAAAATTATTGAGATACTTTAAACGGCGATTTTCATTAGTAAAGATTGTCTAGTAAAAGTTGCAATAATTGAAATTTACAAGATTGACTGAGATGTTCGGAAGTAAATGTAAAATGCGTTTTATATGATTTTTTATAAAGGAAATATAATTTTCTATAAAAGCGGTACCTTGCGGATAGAGATGTGTGAGCACGGCGAGCAGCGCTGCAGTAAGCAAACACACCCGCGCCCCGCCCGACATGGCGGCGCACTGCCGGCCGCCTATGACTGCCACCCGCTCTGGCTCGTTTGCACTGCTTGTCCCGCTTTCCCGGCCGCCCTAACTGTTCCTGCTTATCGCTTTCCACAACCCCAGGGATGACGCTTTGCAAAAATATATCGATAGCTTAATTTTAAAAATGAGAAACTGGCTGAATGATTTTTGAATCCATGGATTTCCCATGTTATTGCTTTTTAACTTTAGTAATTTTGTAATATGAGACACAACACCCACTGATAATCTTAAGTATATATAAAATACAAAGTAAATCTTACTAAAATAATTAAAAAAATGAAGAAACCTTTAAGTAGGTAGATAATAAAATATTATCAAAAATAACCTTTCCCTGTCGAACTTGGTACAAAGGTTCCCATAAAGCTTGCGACATTACCGCGTTGAATCACTATGACGAGTTTCTGCGTCAGGAACGACCCAGAGAGGGAATCACACCTAATGGCTTGACCTTGTTTCCCTCAGAAGAAAGAAAGATGCTATTGTGGGACGTAATTTGCGACAGCATGTTATCCCCGACTTAGGGAAAGGGGATGTGGCTCCCTCTTCTTAAGTTGGCAGTCAATGCTCCAGATTAAATTCTTAGCTTCGTAGCCCATCATCATCATCGTCATTAAGATTGTTTTAAGATTGTGAATTTGCTGTGTTTCACAAAGGCTGCGGATTGCGCGGCCGCCCCAGCCGCTCGGGTGGTTAAATCGAGGTGAGGACAACGAAAGTGCGTGCTAAGAGATCAATGTCAAACCATCAGATCCCTTGCTAGCGGTACTACTAAGACTCGGTGGTTCGGTAACACAGGGCACATTGGTGGAAATGAGGGCGCGACGGACGATATTAAGAGCGTGGAGGTGTGGAAATCTGCCCGAACATCTATTATAGCTCAGGGTGTGGTGATTTTTGGCTTCCACCACCGCCATTGCACCAAATGAGTACCAGTGAGGCTCAATTACCTAAACCAAATCGCAGGGCCACCCCCACACGAAGGGTTTCATCATAAAGGCAGAGCTTGCATCCACACCCCGGATTCCAGCCGAGCCACCACTCTTGGTCTGGCTAAAATTCCAGAAGCCACGCCTACGAGACCTTCACATGAGCGCTTCGCGCTTGTATCGTCCCAGATATGTTGGCGTTCTGAGGCATTCGGCAGATCTGAGGGCAGGTGAATTCCTGTTCAAGCTGTGATTGCCTCAGATATAAACTATCACCATCATCCTCAGCCTGTGTCTCTACACTGCAGGATATAGGCCTCTCCCAAGGCTCACCACCACATACGGTCCTCCGCCTTACGAATCCAATTACCCCCGGTATGGTGCTTTAGGTCATCAGACCACCTGGCCGGGGGGCGTCCAACGCTTCGCTTCCCAGTACGTGGCCTCCACTCGAGAACTCGTCTGCCCCATCGGTAAATGTGACCAGCCCATTGCCACTTCAGCTTGCTAATCACTTCGGCTATGTCGACAACTTTAGTTCTTCGATGGATTTCAGATTCAGATTTTGTCCATCAAAGAAATATCGAGCATAGCCCGTTCCATAGCACGCTGAGCGACTTTAAATTTGTGGACCAGTCCTGCCGTGAGAGTCCATGTTTCGGCACCGTATGTTATTGGCGACTTGGTATAGGCGACGGATCTTCCTGAAAGCAGCCCAGCCCAGCTGAACTCTTCAGTCGGCCTATTTATTGAAGTTGTGTTTGCCTAACTGGACAGTTTGTCCTAGATAGACATAGTCTAGCACAATTTCAAGAGTCGCACCCTCTGCGGTTACCGGTCTCGGTAGAATATGTTCGTTGAACATGACTTTCGTCTTGTCCAAATTCATGCCGAGTCCCACCCGCCGAGAGGCGGCATTGAGGCCGTTTACCATTCCACTGAGCTCCTGCAGCGACTCTGCCATGATAACTATGTCGTCAGCAAAGCGGAGGTGAGAGATGTATTCGCAGTTGACATTGATGCTACGATATTTCCAGTCCAGCATCTTAAAAATATCTTCCGATGCGTTGGTGAACAGTTTCGGGTATATTAGACCTCCCTATCGCACTCATCTTCGCAATTGGATAGGTTTCGTCCGCTGGTCCTAGACCTGGACAGTCATTGTCGCGGTTTCGTACAGACAACCCAACACCTCAATGTAACGACAGTCGATTTGGCATCGCTATATAGATCCTAGAACAGCCCAAGTCTCGATGGAGTCGAAGGCTTTCTCGTAGTCTACAAAGTCTAGGCACAGAGGTTGTCTATACTCTTATGTTTTCTGTATAATCTGTCTTATGAATTATGGTAAGGGAATAACTAGGTGGGTGATGTCTTAAGAAGGTATGTAATCTGTAAGAACGTGGGCGGAAAAATCCAGTAAGAGCTTTTGGGCCGAAAGCAAAAGCTGTTCCCTCTTATTAAAGGCCAATGGGTTGACCTCAAACTTCCAATAGACGCAGGGACATTGAAAATATAAATCGAATTAGTGGCTATACTTTACCCTATTTAATTAGTCATTAGCCTTTACAACAGCGCTATCACTAGCTGTCATTCTTTCTTGCCGCGGTAGTTGATTCCGTAAGCCCCTTTTTAACTTTGGTG
This sequence comes from Luffia ferchaultella, assembly GCA_949709985.1. NCBI lineage: Eukaryota > Metazoa > Arthropoda > Insecta > Lepidoptera > Psychidae > Luffia > Luffia ferchaultella. The sequence goes on along the minus strand of OX453240.1, from coordinate 13,680,766 downwards.
ATATAGAATTTCAAAATATCAGTACCTATTCTGTGACTAGGGAGAACGCGAATAAAAGTGAAATGATTTGTTAATATGATTTTACACAAAAACTTAAACTACTGACCTTCACACTAGGCATCGCCTGTTCTCCCAGGTATCCCAGGGTAGTATATTTCTCTGTTCTGTATTGTTTTCTGTTTTATTTTTCAAATAAACAGTTTCCAATTAAATACTGTGAAAAATTCAAATCAAACAACTTGTAAAAAGTTTGCAAAAATCATTATTCTTCTGGTGTTTCTGTCAAGTGACCAACACTATTTGCTAGATTTTTTATTTTATTGTAATGGGTACAGATGTAATTATAGGTCAATTACTATCAACAACAAAATTTTAATTTTTTTTTTAATTTTATAAATTATCGAACCATTGTATGTGGTACATCACTATTCGCGTTTTCCGTATCCCTGTGCATTGGCTATAGCACTAAATAGTGTTTCGATGTGGTTTTGATCGATATTTAATTATAATAATTTTTTTTCAAAGATATTGTAATCTATATATTTATTTATACTTACTACAATAAAATCGTGACGAGGTCAATCCTGTACATGACATATTTTTCCAAAATAATGATTGTAATGGGTTACGTAGACTTCAAAACAATATGTCTTTGAAATTTTAGTCGAATTGTTTGTATAAATATGATAAATTCAAAAACTGCTGAACCGATTTCGATAAAACCTTTTTGTTACTTATTTAATTTATTAGTCATAACCTAGGGTCTAATCTTAGAATAATCAGGATCGAGTGTCTTATACTTCGAAATGATCGAAAACATGAGCAAAATGTCAGACTCAGTGATTAGAAGAATCATACGTCATTATAATTGTTTTAAACAAATATTTTGTTGAATTCCACATGAAATGTACATTTTCTTTTCGAGTAAGAATTTTGTATGTGGGTCACATAAAAATCTACTTCATTGCGTATTTTAAAACTTCAATTCGCGTGTGTATATTTGGTCTACGGCGCATAGGGCAAAAGTCGGATAGTTGCCCTACTTTTCAAAAAAGCTATACGCTTAATAAATACATACTCACTAAGAGTAATGCAATACGTATATCTAAAATCGTATTTGGTCTTTTATAGCAGCCTATTTTTGTAAACATAATTAACACTGGTTTTGTGAAAACTCTTTTTTATTTCACCTCTCAAAAAAGAGATAGTTGCCTCCTGTAGCGCATATATAGTCGCTTAACGTCTGCTGTCTTTCTTTTTTTTTTTTTTATTTATTCAGGAAACAAAAAATTTCTTTGCTTATTAAGCTTTGTCTTATATTATATTAAGCTATAAGTCTATGCTTATTAAAGGATTTATAGTTGCGAATAGTTTCCTCTATAGAACGACTACCCACAAATGTAAATAGGGCAACTATCCTTTTTGATACGGATACTTACTCTTTTTATTTGCTTTAATATTTAAAAACTATTTAACAATAAAACGTAATAAACAGTGTAATTTAAACTCTTATACTTGCAAAGAAACAAAAAGTTGACTGAAACCTCAATCAGTAATAAAAATATTCAATAAAAATTACTTACCAACATATGTAATTACGATGCCCGGTGAAATTTCGCCACGGAAAATTTTTGCTTACACAGACAAAACGCGTATACCTACTCTGACAACTGACATGGCCCTGAGGCTTGTAAGTAAAGCGCTTCTAATTTAATACTATAATTATAATAACTTTAATAATCCGACTGAGGCAACTATACGGTCTTTGCCCTAATTTTTTGCTCACATTTTTGTCGTTATAACGCAGTAGGTACCCCTATGAACGAATTTCCATGGGTCTAATATACGATACAATTTATCAGGTTTTGTAATCTAGACCCTAGACAAAGGACGATTTTGTCAATGATGCAGAGCGGGCAGCAGCTAATATGAAAGGACTTGGCATCGATAGTCGTTTTCAAGTACCCAAATAACATAATAATAATACCTGGGACATCCCACACAGCGCCATCTAGTCCCAATTTAAGCAAAGCTTGTATTATGGGTAGCAGACAACTGATATACATACTTAAATATCCTTTTCTCAATAATATACACATATATAGATATTTTACACCCAGACACGGAACTAACAGACATGTTCATGCACACAAATATTTGTCTCGGGCAGGAGTCGAACCCGCGAACTTTGGCTCCGTTGTCAAGATCTCTAGCACCTCGGCTAATCGGTCAGTCTAATATGTATAAACCGCAATACAATATAGCGAAGTTACGATAATTTTTTTGGGGGTAGGTAACTAACATGTAATTGTGGGATGAAAAAAAATTCGTGTGCCTATATATCAGTTAGGTATCTAAAGATTGTTCTTAAAAAATGGTATACCTATTAAGAGGTTTCAAAATAATTTTTTTATTCAAATCAATAGGTAGTTGTTGAGACTTGAGCTTTTAAGCTTCCAAAATGTGTGTGTTCTTGCCTTTAGCTTTTAAACTATATGATAGAAAATTCTTGAAAAAATTTATGTTAGTACAACTTAAAAAAAACATTTTCAACAAAAATTAGTTTGAATAGGACATATTGTTAGTTTTTGGGATAACTAGTATTTAAACTTATTTGAATTTAAACCATGAACGAAAGTGCATCCCGACTCCAGAACCCTTCACTCTTCGTGGTCTGACACCCACTTGAATTGTTTTCTTTTACGCAATCAATTTTAAGTGGTGAAAGGTGTCCAATTTCAGTATTTCGTTTCCATTCCTGTTTCCTTTCGTTTGAATGTTATAATTGATATGTAAAATTGGAAAAACATTCTAATGTGATTTATTACAATTTTTCCATTCTCAAGTCTGGGAGATAGATATGACGCAATGAATTTGTTTTTAGCCTATAGACTATACGGATCATAATAATTTATTTTTTACATAATTTTATTTCATTTTATTGTACTTTGCTATTCTGGCACAAGTGTAGGAATACTGCATCCTTCTCCGGAATTTAGAGCGCGCATGTGCAACTATCCCACGGGACGGAGCATTGATTTCCTTTGGGAGCACTTATATACAATACTGTTATTTTTTAAATATCGATTAAACTAAAATTTTATTGGTCATTTAGAACATGTTGTTTGGTAGTACTGTCGTTATTTTAAAATTTTTACTTTTTAGTCATGTTTGCGTACAATCGTGCCGTTATCCTCTGACAATGAGGAGGGTTTCCCAAATTGATATTTTATATATTTTTTCACATACTATCCCTATTATTACTTCACTAACGCACTTTTTGGCTATCTTGAATGGTGTACGAAGGTGTATGAAACCCATGTACGCAAAAATATTTCAGTGTGACTGTCGTACAACGTCATCTGTTATTAGATAATACTAGAAAGCTTGATCCTTAAAAACCTTAATTATGTCTTCATGTCAGCCATGCTATCAGAGAAACGTTAGTGTGTTTCCAAAATATTAATGCCTTTTTTCTTTTAGGGTGTCACTGATTAGGAGACGCCCATATCCTTTCATGGTCATTAAGAAGTAAATAAATATTACTGATAGATACTTTCATTAACAAAATCAGAGGCTCACACATACAAGGTAATGAATAAAACAATAAGCTAATTCGTTTATATTTAATAAACAAAGTGCAATTCAGAGTATTTAACCCTAACAATTGAACATATGGGCTCACGGTGCGGCGCGGGCGGGGCGCGGCCGGCTTCCCCGCTCGCTTCCCCGACCGCCTGCTCACTGCGAACTTCCTCCGGCAGGCAAGAAACTTATATAACAGAAAATTATTCACCAAAGTCGTCGTCGACAGAGGTGGTACTCGACACATTGCAATACAATCATAGTCGTTCCGCAACTTCCAAAGGACCGCCTACGATTTTATTTCCAATATATGAATATAATCCCTAGAGCGGAAGCGTCGAAAGACGATTGCGGAGCGCGGGTACCGCTCACGGGCGTATCCGCGCACACGTCGCCGTCCACCGCTGGCTGCGGACATTTCTGCTCTGAGGGACTGACCGTGGGTGTGTTTCCACTGCTTTGAAGATCGTAGATAAGAATTCTTTATACTAATATTGCTAATAATAGTTAAATAACTTTGTTTCAAAAATTTATCGGTAAAGCATGCACGTGTCGTTTGTGAGAGTTGTTCAGCGAGAGAGCGCGGCCGGCCGGGCGCACTCAGCGGCGCCCGCGCTCTGTGCGGGCCACGGGCGGCAGGCACGTCCTTGTTAATTTCACTAATTATCTGAACACAAACATAATTCGCTTTCACAAGCGTCAAAGTATTCGGTATATTAATCACGTATTGCTTATATTGTTTGCAAACGTCGTGACGGTCGAACGGTAACATTATTATATCCATGTAATTAAAAGTCTTATTAGTTTTAAAGTCTCTTAAGAAATCTTTCAAAGTAACCGTTACACAGACATATATATATATAAATATATATATGAATATGTTAAATATTATGAAGAAAGCAATAAATAAACATTTTAATAGTGAGTAACACGTAATAGTATTTAGAAAAGTTTTTAACAATTTAGTGTTGCGCCAAAACTACGTCAGTACAAAAAGCGCTCTGTGGGAGCGACCTCGAAATAATAGGACTTCAGTTGCGACATTATTTAAAGTGTTAAGTTGTTTACAGGGTCGTCGTTGAGGTCTTTTGCAAAGACTTAGTAATGAGTTAGTAAAATAATTTATATAACTACAATTTGTCAACGTACATACATTAAGCTTATTAGCCATGGATATTCACCATTTATAACAACATCGACCCGTTCACAACGAGGCGTATCACAACCTGTACCAATTGAATTAACATTGTCAAATTTGTAAAGTTCTATACTAGCTACTGACACAAACTTGTCGGAAAATAAACGTGGGCCATAAACACGATTCACGAAATCGATACGAACCTCTATCTATTACTGCCCGATCATATATTTGTACAATAGAGTTCGAGAATCGAGAAACGACTTACATAGAACTTTGTCAAATGCGAACAAGATCGTTAACGGTTTGAAGGAAGACGTTTTTGTGCTAAATTTTACCGAGGTTGGTCACGAGACGAGATAGCGGTGGCCGTCCGAATCTGCGACTACTCTAGCGTAGACGCCGCGCGCCGGCCCGGGCCTGCGTCGCCGCGCCACTTTATGCCTACGCCGCCGTGTGCGACCTCACTACTGGCTAACCGCGGCGGAGGTCTTCCGAGACCACTCTGGATAGAAAAATATCGAGATCCTAGCGGTGAGGCGTATATCCCACGCTCACTACTCGCTAGTGGAACGGCTGCGGGACAGAGGAAAACGGGGTCGGGATAGTCGGGCACTGGGCGCAGAAGAACGGCAGTCGAATGGTCACTTACGGCTAGAGGGCGCGGCGCGAGCCCGAGGCGGGCGGCGGCAACTTCAGCGCCGCGGCGTCGGCCTCGCGCCGCTTTGCACATCACAACTTAACAAGTATTCGCGGTATCACAGAATGTTCATGTAAGGTAGCGCGCGAGACGCAGGCGCAGCCGCAAGCGGGCGGACCGCTACGACACCATGATGTGCGGCGCGGACAACAGCACGGCCAGCGTGGCGACGATGGTGAACAGGGTAAAGATAATAAGGCACAGTCTGTCCACGACCATGGCGGCGAACTTCCAGTCACGCGAGACGTCCGCATCCTCGTCATCCTTGCGCATCTGAAACGAGCATCGGGGATGTCAGAAATACGAACTGTCAATGAATACGAAGAAAGAAAGAAAGAAAATATATTTATTCATGGGAAACACCAGCAGACCCAACAGAACAAAAAAACTTAACAACTAAAACACATATATATATACTTTGTATAGGTCTGTGCCGCACCCACGAATGGGATCACAACTCAGCCCAATACTGCGACTCACGTCGCAGCGCTGATTTTCAGTTGTGCCCTAAAACCCCGCCCCGCAGCGCACGTACGTCCATCCGCGCTCAATACACCGAAATTAATTAATATAATGACAAAGATAAACTTGCTAATCATGTCAGCCGCCTCAATAAAATCACAAAATCTTTTAAAGGGCAATCAATGTATACGCTTTTACAATAAAATTCCAGCTAACATTCAAGATCTACCCCTTAACAAGTTTAAAACTACAATAAAACGAAAGCTTTATGCAAAAGCTTATTATAAAGTATCAGACTACTTAGATGATAAAAATCCATGGGTGTAGGCCGCCCGCCTATCAGTTTGTTTCAATAATATTATTCTTTAAGCACTTATTGTTAATTTTTTTTTTATTTTTTTTTATTATGTTGTTAAAAAAAGAGCGTCCCTCAGTTTCCTGCGAATTCTTCTAAGAGGAACTTCTGGTGACGTTCTTCCACAAAGTAATAAAATTAATTCTTGTGACGTATTTCAAGATTATGTTACATAACTACGAAAATAAAGATATTTTGATTTGATTTTTGATTTGATTTGAACACTCCCACCACCCAGACAACAATGTCGCAACCCACGCTACGCACGCCACGCACACCCTGACATTCATATCTCCACAAATGGAGACTGCACCACTATTAGCAACCCCGTATCTCGGCATACGAGATGACGAGATGGAGCCACAGTTGTTACCTGATCTGTGATGACTCGGATCTCCTTGAGGATGAGCGAGAGCTCGTAGTCGACGCCAAAGCAGCTGTGCGCCGGCGCGAGTCCCGCACCGCCCTCCTCGCCCCCCCTGCGACATACACGCTTGAGCGGCTGGCCCGAGTGCCGCGCCTAGCTACGGGCGGAACCAGGGAACGGAGGGCGCTACGGGATTACACCGCTATCCATTTCAGTTGGATAACACAACTAAACTTATTAATCTTTCCCTATACATGTAAGGACTGAGGCTAAGCATTATTTTTCTAGTAATTAAATTTATATTCGTATAAAATTACAAAACATACTTAAATATTCAAGAATAAATAAAAGATTAGATTAATCTATATGCAGGTTTATTTCGTGAAGTCATTTATTACCCATGCAATCCAAGTCAACCAACTGAAATCGCCAGTCGGTGTTTGCTATTTTACTTTATGCAATTATGAATCTTCTTTAATTTCAGATTGTTTATAATTAAAGTATTAAATGTGGAAAATCATAAAAAAATAAATTTTATTTCATCGGATCCAGCAAGAATTTAATACTCATAATTCGATTCCAATAAATATTATGAAGTGTTTAAACAAGCAATCTTTGACACAAAGTAAAGCTGGCTTGAAAATCGTAACATAGTCTAGATAAGCAAAATGCTCCTGAAGTACCCGAAAGGTACGGGCAAAAGCTTCCAAACAATGTTAAGGTGCGTTTAAACCCTTCACCCTTCTCACACATGCGTGAGAAAAGTGTCACACTATATCACTCGCGGGCTGTGGTCCAATATGTGAGCAAAAAACAAGCGTAGTTGAGCGATACTTTACACGCTCAAGTGATAAGTGATTCCCCGTCAAAAGCTGAAATATTTGTACAATACAATTCGATGTCACCGCGTGCTGCATGTCTGATTGAACGCCTGTTTAGACGTATACAATTCCAATGACTCAATGGAATTGTATGCCACAATAGCAAGATCTCAACCCATCTATATGAACAAACAATGTCAAATAATATTTTCTGCCAATGTTCACTTTTTGATATTGAAACAAAAAGTTAATATTGAAATTGCGACTATTCGTCATGTTGAAGGTGGAATTTGCCTTTGAAATTGCCTTTCCATCGCTAGCAAATACAGTTAGTTATACATACGAGATGCGGGTAAATATATATTTTTTAGTAAAATATAAATGCAATATTAAACAAACAATAAATTAAAATTTTTGATTATCTTGATTTCCGAAATGACTGGGCAAAATCCGCCTGGTACCTCAGAAGCATTTTGTGTAAGTGGTCAGTATCAAAGTTTCCTTATTTAGACACAAGCGTATGGAGCCGGGTTGTCTGCGGATCGATCGAGGCGGGGCGTAATAAACCGTGCTATTTACGGCGAGTAGTGTTCGTGTAGATCGTCGAGGGACCTGTAGTATCGGCAGCAAGGGGGCTGCTGCGCGTGCGCGTGCCGGAAGTCATCATCGATGTCCAGCACATTGGCCAGCAGCGACTTGGAGGAGCGCTCGCGCAGTTCCAGGTCGGGAGGTGGAGGCGCGCGTGCAGGCGGTGGCGCCGTCGCCGAGCCTGGCCGTGACATACGCAGCACCCACGGTAGCCAATACAGGAACACGCATCGGATCTGTGTGCAGACGTATGCTACATGGATCTGCTGTTAAGACCGAGCGTTCGTTTTTAAATTGTTGTACCTTTACTAAATAAATAATATAAGCGAACTACAAACTGACCCAGTCGCTCATTTCGTGCGTATCGGCGTGCCGGTGGTGATAGTTGAGGATGAGGATAGTGGAGACGACGGAAGAGGCCACCATGAACATGATGCAGTTGAAGTACGTGCCCAGCAGTGGCACCGCGTCTGACGTCGCCGGCATCGTCTCCGCCACCATGTTGAGGAACACCGTCAGCGACAGCAGAATCGTCACACCTGATATTAAGTAGCATAATGAGGTATAATGGGCCAATATCCCTGAATTTAGCTGATACGGATATTAAGTAGGAGTAGTGGATTAACGATTTGTGCTAACAATGTAGTACAGACGAGAACATAGAAAAATATGCCATTCCTTACAGTCGCCGATGCAATAGGATTCAAGGGTGGTGGTGTTCTTTTCTCCATATACGTGCAAAGCTCGTGTATAATTTTAGAATATAACATTAGGATCTAAACTGATATTCATTCTATAGTCCACTTCTCAAGAAGATGCTATTAATTGAAATGAAAGAATATTAACGAGCGACGTTAAATTTTATCGCATTTTACTACAACTCATGTATTTACTTGTGATTGCAATAGCTAGTGCCGCAAATTGTAGATTTTTGTAAACCAGTGATACTTGTATTGCGACATTGACTAATATTGTCGGTCTTGTGAAATTGATGCTCTCGATCACGCATTAGGCACTTTGCCTCCAATGTACACAGACGTGAGTTCCATTCCTCAGTCGGAATTTATATGAATTTTTTTAAAAGTATCCGAATTTGGCTGTTGGGATATGCCCTTGTAAACGCCAATCTGACTGATGTTCCAACATTGGCCTGCATTCCCTTTCTAACAAAATGTCTTGCGTTTTTCTGCTATAGGTACTTTCCCCTCTGTATGTAATCAATCTTTGCCATCATTAAATTAATAATAATAATAATAATAATAACGTAGTCCTAGTCCCCAAACTAAGCATTACCTTGTGTTCTGGGTGCCAAGCAAAGACACCACATACATATAACAACCAAGACTCGGTAGCAGTGTCAATATTCATCATATAAATACGATTCGAACACATAACATAAGATTCGAACCCAGGACCCCAGGATCGTAGGCAGGCTCGCTACCCACTAAGCTAAGCGGTCGTCAGATTTTATAGACAAAACAACAGGAAACGCACCGAGTGACAGTTTTTCCCCGGAATCGGGCGGCAAAGTGAAGCCGAGGAGCGCCATGGAAGCGATCAATACACACGGCACGATCAGATTGAAGAAATAGTATAGCGTCTTGCGGCGGATCACGACCGCAAAAGTGATGTCGATGTAAGGTTCAGGACAACAGTTGTAGTAGATCTCGTTGCGCTTGCCCGGCACACCTGGATACAACAGGATGAATGAAATAATTAATATATGTGTGGTCCGGTAACTACAAAATGAAAGCATTTTAATGGAAATTCTAGAACGATTACAGAATGAAGTCCAGATTACTCATTTATACTTATCAAAGATCTTGAAAACGGCTAGGATGATTTCGATTTTTATAATCGTCCTAAGATCTTCGTAATATCTGTTTTTTTCTAATTATTCCACGACTTTAATAAGTAATAAATAAATCAGATAGATCTATGGTATTCATTTAGTCAGAGGTGTACATATGTATTAAATATTTATTATAATATATGAACTAATCAAATTACATATATATTGTAAGGCTCAAAAATCAATGATTTATTCCTAATACGCGAATTTGACTAAAGTCAGTTTACCTATAAGCTCCCACTCGCCGTTTGTTACAAAACTGCTAATATCACCACCTCCTTCATCTTGTAGTTGGAGATCCAGCTGTGGAAATCAAAGCGGGAAATACAGTAATAATATATGTACTTATTTAAGGATATAATAACACCTCGTTTCCACCAAGTATAATACACAGTATGATACAGTGATACAGTATGGATATAACAGTATGATACAATGGAAACGAGTATATACTTAGTGGAAACGAGGTGTTATGTAGACAAAAATCAGACGAATGTGTCTTACTTATAGTTACACTACTACTATAACTACTAGGTTATATAAGTTACTATTCAACAACGTACTATATCAAATCGTGTTTATTAGTTCACTCAATCTCATTCACTTATTCATTCTTTCATTTATTTTTACACATTCATACCATTTATTTTGAAGTAGTCCGTAGGTATAGTTCTACTGTTCATTTCTACTAGAAGGACTAAACGGGAAAAAAGTATTTTAGTCCTACTAATTTCTGTACGAAATTCAATAGGACTAAACGGACAAGAAGTAACGTCCTGCTGTTGACAGAGTACAAATATTCACTAGCCTTAAATGACATTAAGTATGGAACTTAAATTTGATATTCTTACAATGAGAAATGTAAGAAAAAACAATTAGATTAACTCTTACTTATGACTTATTTTATTTCAAAGATCCTAAAAACAGTGAAGTGAATAATTAGCCCTTGAACATCATCATTTGCTGGTACAAAATATATTTATTTACAAATCTGAATTTTCAGGACATGTATGCATTCATTTATTTTCCTTTATAATAACTATTAGTAGAATTAAATGGTAGGACTATTTGGACTACTTTATATTTTGGTCTATTCATTTCTATCAGTAGGTTAGATCGAATAAATAAATCCGGTACTAGTAGAAATGAACGGATATTTTTTTCCGTTTAGTCCTACTAGGAGAACATAACGGTAGAACTATGCGGACTATACCTATCCTTATTATAAAGTTTTTTCATTTTGCCTATGTTATGTACCGTTAAGTCACAATAAGTAATATGCGGGTATAAAATTGCTCTACAGTTCTAAGACAAATATTTAAAAAAAATATTTGCCATCTGTAAGCATTTGATGTAACGTGGTCGGTTTGATATGTAAAAACAATTTGAAAAACCCACTTGATAACCATCGTAGGTCCAGCTGCCGAACTTCATCTCGCACCGTTGATCGTCGAACGGGAACCAGGTGATGTCGATCTTGCACGTGCTCTTGAAGATCCCAGGAGGCACGTATAAACATGAGCCGTTGTTCCGCACCACCACGTTCGTCGGATAAGTGCTGTCGAATCCTTCGTCGGCGCTGTGTTGCAAATTTAGTGTTAAATTATATTGTTGACTAGTACCAATTCGTGCATGCGTGGACATGAAATGACGCTATTAAATAAATCTCGATAGCCGATAGTGAATTTATAATGTTCTCGGAAGTATATATACATAGAAGAACGGATTGTTACTTTAGATATAACGTAGATAAAAACATAAGACAAAGTCGTATCAGTGACCAAAGGCGTAGCAAAATATTGCTTCGTTTACAATGTATACATCTATATTCTACACTAATATATAAGCTGAAAAGTTTGTTTATTTATTTACTTGAACGCGCTAATCTCTGAAACTACTGATTGGTAGTTTTAAAAAATTGTATTTGATAGCCCAATTCTTGAGGAATGTTATAATACCAAGAAGAGCACAAAATCAAGCATCGTCGTAGTTAATACAGCAAGTATTACGGCAATCAAATACTCTAATAAATTACCGTATGTAAGAAACGATTGTTATAGTTCGCCTCAAATTTAAGGCGGATCGGAATATAACGCTATAAGCGTGCTTTCGCAGGTACCCCTCCCTTCACTGCGTCCCGCTACACCTAAAACTGGTTCCTGCGACGCGACTTGTGCCTATGCTCACATCCGCCATAAAGTTTGATTGGAACTATACTAGGTGGAGCTCTCTGCCTAAGTAGTGGAAGTGCAACGAGTTATCGATAATAGTAAACGATCAATTTGTAGTTTTAGTATAATATACTACTTAACTGACAAACTCCCGTTACCAAGAAAGGTACAATGCATTCTTTTGTCGTCCCGGTTCTTAATGAGTGTATGGAAGGCAGGTTGCTTAATATGTCGATTTACAAACCGAATCGAACAAATTCATTATATTCGTCACCATTCTACGGAGTGACGACGATTTAACCTTCTTACGAGAACATTGTTCACACCAACACAGCTTAGTTTAAGGCTGTTTTGCAATCTGAAGCCTGTTTTTTTGAACACTACCGTGCCGTCAACATCAACGAGCAACCAACTGCTTAGTAGCCAACGAACGACAGGTTATACACCTTAGTATTTTTATTTGTTTTACAATGTTTTGTTAATGGCGTATGCAGTTTGTAAATGGGCTATTTATGCAATTTGCCTGCGAAATATGTAGCAAATATCTTGACTTTTACATTACAAGTACCTATTGTACATGAGGACGTCCGGTTTCCATAGTCTGTGGGGTGGTACTCGCAAATCTTTGACTCCACCAAAGTCCGAAGTATTCCATCTTAAATTCATGTCATTCCATTCCTGGGAGATGAAAAATTATAATTCAAATAAGGTATACATTCACAAAATATGTAGATATTTGTTTTTTCTGACTAGTGTTTAGTGGCATAAAAATGAACATGAAACAAGAAAGACAGAGAGTTTGCAGAAGAACTTACCAATTTGAGCCAGATGTTGGTTATCAAAAGTTGGTTTTTTTCGTCCTGCAAACAAGAATTATTGTTATATGTTGAGATTACGTTGTTGGCTGTACATTGATAATATAAATTGATGAAATGTGTTTATACGATGTGCAAGTTATCAGGCATTTATAATCAATTAAACTGCTAGAATACTGCTAGAAAAAAAAACAAAGAGAATATATCTATCTGTTAGTCGTACCTAAATGTAATGTATTTAACTAGAATACCCGACATTCGATCCGTGGAAATAATTCGTATAACTGGGGTGTTTTTGAATAAGTAGTAATTATGAATTTATTCACGTATCTAAAGCGTTCGCTAAAAATGTCTATGTCTATTGGACAAAGTCAAATGACGAAACTGAAAATCGATACTAAATGCAACAAACTGTCTTCGAAGTTGTAAAAGATGAAATTGATACCTATTGCCGACAGTAATACAAAATTAGCCAAAAACCTGTTTTCAGCAAGGCTTATAGATCTCAGGATCAAGCTGACCTCACACTATACGACGTTAATGTTCCGGACGTCAGCCTTTACAGGATCAGGATGCAGGAAGTCCCCCAATCAACTCAAAAATAACAATAACCCCGCCTGGTAGAGACAGAATTACAATAAGGCTTCTTAGAGCGAGTGGGAAACCGATGATAATTAAAGTACTCTTAAAGTTTTTCAATTAAAAACCAAGAAAGATATTTCGCTGGAAACGTAGAGTGAAGTTGTGATCGTGTTGTTTTTCAAAGAGGGAGGCAGAAAAGTTTTTCATTGAATTATAAGCATGGGCTTGCACATTTTTGTCTTTCGAGTCGGATATTTCTGAAATAATCCATTAATAAAATCTTTAATTCGAACTTGCACTTTGTTGTAAACATCTTTTTGGAGGGGTTTGTGGAGTTTTTGAATGTGATTTTCGATCTTGGTGATGCGGTCACGAGTATCGATTCTTTGAGCTATTATCCCTGATGAATCTTGAATATCCGCTGCGAGTTCGTTCTCGCGATGTAAATTTTCTTAAATATTATATCGCTGTTTTTAAATCCAGTTTTTTTTTAAATAATGACAAGTAGCTTTTGTTTCGAATATTATTCACAGCTTTTTCCCTTCCATTCTGAATTTACAAGATTAAGATTGCATCGTGAAAGACAAGTTGTTATTGTTGAACGATCGCTCGGAATTCGACCATTACATTACATCTCCGAAACTCTTCACTACAAAATTAGAAGATGTATTCAACCCTTTAAATCAGAAAGAATATGGCATCAACTATTATGTGCCTAAAGCCCAAAATATTTGAACAGTGCATCTTGCCAATGGTGACTTACGGAAGTGAGACATCATGGTGCTTTACTATGCTGGCGTTACCCTCGTTAATAGATTATGGAGAGAGCTATACTAGAAGTGTCTCGCTCGCAGAATTATTAAGCTGATTGCCGAATATAACCCAGATCTCGCAGAATCGATAACTGCTAAAAAGAAAATTCAGTGGCGACCATGAATCGTATGTCTTAGCGTAAACAGAAAAAACTAATTCTGGAACCAAGAAAATATTATTTCTTATGTACCGAAAAGAATATTATTTCAACATAATGAATTATATTGTTGTTGCAAGACATTTGTTGTTGGTGTACTAAAAATTTACTTATTTTGAGAGAATGTTCTTTTCGGCTTATATGTTATGGCTAGAGGTAGGTGTGAACATAAACTTAAGAATAGCTGGATAAACTCAGGTTTATCTTCGAGGAAAGGCTAATGTCAATTTGACAAATAAATACGTTAAGAATTTCCTAACCTAACCTTAGTAACAAGTGAAAATTCGATTTGCGCGGCGCTCGTTGGCCGCTGCCGCGGCACACTCGCTCGCTTTGCGGATTTTTTATATTCCTAGTGGGTTGGAACCATCGATTGTTGGAACAGTAGTCGGAGTGCCCTCAAATTCGGTTTTCATCGTATTTTTTAAAGTTAACCTAACCTACCTTGAGAAATGGTGGATTGATATAATTTCTTTTAAACAAATAAAATAATTTGACATCAGCCTCTCCTTAAAAATTAACTCAGGAGTAGCCAGCTAAACTTAAGTTTATTTTCACACCCATCTTTAGCCGTAATATATTTCATATGAAACGATATTTTCTTGGTTCAAAAAATACTTTTTTTCTGTGTAGGGCAGCATATCACTAGAAAGATTGACGACCTGGAAAAAATCACAGGCCATTATTGGTTACAGATGGCCCTAGACCATTTGTTGTGGAGATCTAGAGGGAGGCTTATGGCCAGCAGAGTACGGTGTCTAAAGTAATGACGACGATGCGACTTTATTAGTGTAAACAAAGCTGCGGATGTCTCTACTATCAATAAATAGTTTAGACGTATATTTGCATACCATGTAGATTACTGTCTAATTTTAGTTAAAATTGGTTGTGGTTGTGGTTAAATGTGGTTGTTCTGTCACATATAGATGGTATACTGACCACATCTATGATTTGCATGAGCGTAAGTCCGAAGGATAGCTGTAGCGGGTCGCTCTCGTTGACGACGGGCCGCTCCAGCACGTTGTAGTGGTCCAGCAGGTGATGCAGGAGCCGCTTCTCGTGGTAGCCGCCGCGCGCACCTGATACAAATGCTTTTTTTATTTGCCATACATATGAAATAAGTAGAAAAAAATTTATAATTTTTTATGCCAGTGACAGTAGTATTTTACTTGTTCAACAGGTTTTTTACTGTATTGGAAAAAATTAAATTTTATTTTTCATTCAATCAATTCCTATAATATATACATAATTCTTCTACTTATAAAAAAATAATAATGATAAGTGCAAAGTGCCCAGAACGTTAGCAGTGTTCCCGCGCTGAATACCTAGCTTGATTTTCTGATCTATGAACAAAATATTCTTTGCTCAGAGGGTCATCCGACACCAATCGGAGCCTTGCGCCAATCTCACGCGAGAACGCAACAGTGTCCCGGACCATGGACCCATCGTCTACACTGCAAACACTAAAAATTCATTCTGTGGCCGGCGACAACTTGCGAAGAAAAAAGTTTGTTAACACAGGTAGCGTCCCAGACTAAAGCTCGACTACGTGTGTACGGGATGATTTACAGTTGATCGGGCCTAGAGTAAAACATTTAAATTGGGTTTACTGGAGTAGTTGTGATCACAAAGAATTTGAGAAACAAATTTATAAACTATTTTGGGTTGTACTAGTTGCCGAAAGGTTAAGCATCCTGCCTTTCATATCAAAATCGTGGTGTAAATTCTCGCCATAAGCCTATTAACCAATGCGTCTTTACATAATACATACTTAAACTACATGTATCCGTTTTAATTTTTTTATATAATAAATAAAATCTTATTCAAGCTCCATCTATGTAGTCACTTCTGCGATGTTGAGGCAGGATTGTAACTTCAATACTGGAGGCAATGACTGGAGGCTTGAAATACTTAATGGTAATGACGATGAAAGTCAGAGTTGGAAACTCCAATAGGGCATAATCGTGTTTGTGATTTTTGTATCGTTTAATGTATGGGTTTGTAAATGAATCTATAAGGAGATTAATTTTGCTCACCAATCAATAACTGAAGTGCGAAGCCAAAGTGAACTGAGTGATACCGTAGCGTAGTGAAAAGAAAAGTAGAAAGTAGTACTGTGAGCGTAAATATATGCAACGACTATGAATAAAGATAGTGCCTAGTCTGCGCTTGTGTTTTGATTCTCCAAGTGTTTGTTAGGCACGTAACCATGTTTCACGAATAACAAGAATACGAATCAAAATCATCACGGATCAGAAGTTGTTGCTATTTTATTATTCAAAAAGAACGAAGAAAGAACAATGCCAGTTGTCCGGATATTATTTCTTGATATACAATATTTTATTCATGACTAATAATAAAGCCAGAGAAGCGATAAATCACGTAACGGTGTCGTCGTGTGTATGCGTAACTTTCCGAAGATGACACGCCTCAATAAACGCAAGGCAGGGACGCCGGTCGTGTACTTAGCTCCCCGTTTCCCGCGACACTTACCCCATCCCTTACCCCGCTAGACGTTAAGATTGGATCTGAAGCGCTATCGAAGCCATCCACGAGCCTCCAAGTAGCGGTTAAAGGCACATGCAGCCCTTTGTACAAAAATGTAGCGAGCCGCCTCCCGCCCAACACTTTGATGCTCCGTGACTGAGCATTTGATGTGGGTAAGAACAAAGCACTCCTCTTTCGTACCTTCGCTCTGAATTCTTGGCGCGACGACACGGCTCGCTCGTGAAATGTTGCCGACGAATGTGATATTGAAATTTCAATGACGTGGAAATGGGGACCCGCAGATTGGAGTACGCTGTTAATATACTATTAGCTCTGTCCCCTTACTTTATTGAAAGTAATCATTGATTACCTTTATTAATATATTAGTATAGGTTCAATATTAAATAAGTATTTAGTGGTGAAGACGTCCATAATTAGTGAAACGTAATAAAATGACAAATTAAGATAAAAATAGCTGCTTATTGTGTTTCGGGTGAAAAATTAGAAACATGTTAATACTATCTTGATACCATGAGAGCAAATAAATGTCTTGTCATAGCGAAAATTGAATATTGTTCAAACGCCTGAAATTTGTGTGTGACACACACAGTATTTAATGTTACCACCCCTTCTCAACGTCAAAACTGCCTGAATCCTTCTGATTGTTTTACCAAAGCAGTTTTATGGTCTCTGAAGTTAGTTGTTACTGAATCGCCTTGTTGAACTTGTCGTCCCGGTTTCTTCCGAACATGTTCTATCCGGTTTTAAGTTTGGCGAGCGTGCTGGCCATCCAAAATTTCGATTTTAATTTTCCAAAACTATTGCTACAGTGCAGTGCAGAGCATAGCTAAAACAAAATTATCTCCAACGTATGAGGTAAAAGGTATCACAATTTGTTCTAACATGTACATTACATGCCGTGCCAGTTAAGAATCCGTTTTCCATGATGTTGGCTGCGTACGTGATCCTACTGCACGACCATTACTGTCCCTTCACCATAACCGTCTAACATTCCACGCTGAGAGTATTTTTATTCTTAAACCCTTCTATCATTTAAATTAAGACATAAATAGGAATCGATTCTCTCCAAGTCACCGTTTTGTTATGAGTGAGCAAAGTGGAATTGAACTATCAGGCAATTCTTCTTATGGTTTTGGGGCCAACTGTCCCTTGTCGAACTACTTGGAGCTTAGTTCTGACCTCAGAAATAGACGAAGTGCGCTTTTATATTTTCCTATTTATTTTTTGACCTCATAAATTATACGTTTGATTAAAAAAAAATTTTCGTCTACAATTTTTTGGATTTTGTAGCTGTCATCTGAAATTTTTCAAGAAGACTGGGTGAAAATTAATTCGCTATAAATAGCGAATCAAATGTAAATAATTAAGAGAAGCAGAATAAAAAAATATTTTTATTTTTGCACACAAAGATCAATCCATATTAAGATATATTAAAAAAAAATTGATATAGCCATTATTATAGTGATCCGTCAGGAAATCTCGGCGTCCCATTGTTTACTCTTAAAATATTTCTATAGGCATTACCAAGTGAATGTAATAATAATTATTGTCTTTTTTTCATGTTAATGTGTTGCTAAACAAAGATTCTCCCTCAATTTAGTACTGGGACAGTGGTGCAAGGCCACAGCACTGGTTTTCAATGGGAATCTTGGGAAGCACATTTCCACACTATTGGAACTCGACACATACTATTTTTCTTATTATAGTCCAGAAATTTTCTTATATTAAAATTATATCAATAGACGCAAACTCTGGAGCTATGAAGCTACCAAGGATTGATTAATAATGCGCGAAAATTACGAAACTATTAGTTTGTTTGTTACTACGAAATCCTAAAAATTATTTTAGTAAATGGCGATAAAGCGTGAGCGATGAGTCAAATGAAGAATTCGCTCACGTATTGTTGCCCTGATGTGAAAAACTTGAAACATTATGGTAATACGTAGATTTGTGTCACTAACAAAATATCGTAGCGGGAAAATACGAGAGAAGGGCATTTACTATCTATACCCAAAAGTATGAAAGCTATCGATTATGTAGATGGGTGTTGGGTGCCCTGAGTATGTACCCGCTCGATTCCGGGAGCTTGGGATACAAAATTTATGTCAAACCAGAGACCGTTGCGTACGTCATTCGGGGAATATTTAACTTTTAATTATACGACGATCGTGGTCAAAACTTCGTACAGGAGAGCCGAATAAATTGGTATCCCTTTCGTAATCAAAGACTCAATATAGTGGATTTTACAAAGCGTCTATATACATATACATTTCAATTAACCTTCCAAATTGCAATTTCATATCCTATTATGTACACCGTCTCCAAGTGGATTATTACTCGTCAAGTTTTGTATTTTACTAGCCAATCTTTCTCATTTGATACTCCTCATAATAGATAAAAAAGTTTATTGACGGAATTTGATTGAGTGTTCATTAATTTTCTGAGTAAATAATTTTTGAAATTTGTCCGCACCTAAATAATTTAAATTGTAAATATCTGATGCTATTCAATGTACACTATAAAATATTTACAAATATAACTAAATTATATAAAAAGTAAACTAAAAGTATTTACAAATTAAAAAATACTATGTAAATTATGATAAATGACAAAATTTTAAAGAGACGATGGGTTCAGGGTACCAAGGATACTTGCCGCGTTGCCGCGCTGTATTGCGACACTGATCCTCTGAACAAAGTACTCCTTACTCAAAGGATCCCCTGTCAACAGACACAGCGCGACACCCAAATCGTGGACAAATGATTTGGTATCCTTGGACCAGGGACCCATCGTCTCGACAGCAAAAGGGATGAAATGGTAACGATTTAAAAGTTCCATGTGCTTGGCTGTTTTCCTGCGAGCTGCTGTCTCAGCAGCTGCTCCAGTTTTTTTAGATGTATTTTTTATGTAACTTTGACACAATGTATCTACGCAAGTTACATCCCAAACAAGAGCTTTACCACTTTTGTATGGAACCATCGTGACACCATCGGGTCTCTTGCCGTCACCCCGAAAGATGCGGACAAATGTAATAAATATGATATGTATAAACTATAAACTAATTAAATTAATTTCGAGTAAAATAAGTGTTTACATAAGCAAAATTTTTGAAATTCTCAAATATGTTGTCGTAATAACGTTATTTTATGAGAAAAAGGCAGCTTTGAATAAATTTTTACTAAACAATAAATTCTATATCAATTGTTTACAGATTATACATACAATCTTAAACGCTATAGTAGAAAGAATAATAAAATCATTGACCCCCGTCTTTACGATTTTTCGAGTTTACTTAAAGTTATCTGGACGTCTGTCCGCACAATAGGAGGAAGACGAATGAGGAGAAATGAAAAATGTGTTTTGTGAAAAAGCTATTTAAATAAGAATTATTTTCTTTCAATGTAAGATGTATTACATATATACGCTTCTTGTAAGTTAGGTACATTTACCGCTGGTTCAGAAACCCTATAAGGAACAGTATTGGCAAGAAACGTCTACCGGTATATTTTATTATATTCCTTTTTTCAATATAGAATGCTGAAAACTATTACAAGAATGACCATTCAAATGATAAAGATTGTTTAAAAATATTTATTTAAATAGTCTTTGACGGAATAATAAGCTTTATTATGAACTGAACTTCTGTACATTTCAATTGTTTGCTATATAATTATATTACTTCCATTAAAAGTTTATTATAAAAATGAATATAGTTGCATATGCAGGAATTCTTTTAATATAGTGGCCGTGGAACTTAATAGAAAGCTTCTATATGTTTTTATGTACATACATATTACTTTCGTAAACGTATTGACATGTCACCTTAAGAATGTCACTTAAATGTGTGCCCTGAGAGTCTGAGGGCATGTTGGAACCATAAATTAAAATCTAGTTACTGTAAGGCTTAGACTATCTACAGATTTTAATTTATGGTTCGAACAGTTCGTTTTTGGAAAACCAATTACTTGTGTATTGTATATATTGTATACGTGTATTAAATAAAATTAGTTTGATCAGCGTTGTTTTTTTTGTGTCAGACAACATTCGTACCTTCGTACAAAAATGCCTTTTATGATAACATCACATACCGTTTTTCTCTCTCCGGATTTCAAGTTATTTGGAGTCGCCGTGGAGACGTACCAAATAAATTCACTTTCACATTTATATATTAATTTGGGACATTATTTTATTAGTATCTTACTCGTATATACACTTTTATTATATTAATCGTTTTCCTTTTAGCAGTCGACACAGAGTTGATGAGAAATCTTCTGGATCAATTACAACTTCCTGTGATGTTGTATTTTCTTAACACAGAACGTGCTCTGAATCATAAATTAGTAATTTTAAGGTGTTTGTGTATAAGTCTCGTAATTTCCTTGGCAGATTTTCGTACGCTAAATCATTTGAAACTTCACACAAAAGCTCTTTGAACTTTCTTAAGTATTCCTTTCTTGAATATTAAACTCCTTTTAGGTGTATACTAAAGTATTTTTTGTTATACCCATTTTTTAATTATTCTATAAACATACATAATTGTATTATACAAGTGCAAGAAGAAACCAAATTATAACTAAATTATATAAAAAGTAAAACTAAAAGTATTTACAAATTAATTTTTTGTTTAAGACCACTTTCTTTAGTTTCCCATAGGTGTAGGTTAATAAATACTTAATAATGACACTCGCCCAATGCCCACTCGCTAAATGGTTTTTTTTCAACATCTATCGCTTTCGGATTATATGAGCTGAATGGTTGCCTAGACCATGTATATAACATAGACCATGTAGCTATACAGCAGTTTGACACCTGTTCCTTTCTCAGTTTTCAATATGGCATAGATCAATACTGACATAGACTGAAGGTTGAATAACTATAGAAAAAGGATTAAAATAGATCGATAAGTTTCCACCCTTTCATCATCATCATCATCAGCCCATTATTACCCCACTGCAGGGGCTTAGGCCTCCCCCAGGGTGAGGAGGGGGACTTGGAGCTTAAGTCCACCACGCTGCTCCACTGCGGGTTGGGAACTGTAACGACCGCCATCTATTGACAGCGTCCGGGACCGACTACTTAACGTGCCCTCCGAAGCACGGTGTCAGTGATATTGTGTACTTAAGTCAGAAAAACTCATTGGTACACGCCCGGATTGGAACCATGGCCCTATGGGGCCTTATAAATTTGAGACAGGTTCGTTGCGCTCTGGGCTATCACGACACTTTCCACCCTTTACTGGAACATATTTCATCATCATCCTCATATATTCGACCTTCAATCAGGTGCGATGATCGGTACAAGTCCCGATACACTGAAGGGAACTTAAGTATAGAAAGAAATATAGGAGTGCCGGGAGTGTAGAGTCAGCGGTATTCGTGCAACGTTTAGTCAGAACACCGACTCGGTATAGATAATAGGTATCATAAGGTATTGATAAATATTTAAAAAGAGTGTAAGCTGTTCTGCCGTCATTTGATCGTGGTCGTTGTTGTTTCATAACTCATTTCCTTCATCTGATGCAGAGCTTATCCCGGCAATCACATAGTTTTCTACCACTTTAAAGCATTTCGATGCAATTCTTCATTATTTTTTGGTTATAATACAACACAATTACAATTCAACAAGTATACATTATTTGAAGGAGACCTCACCGCAAAGATTTCCTTGTGAACAGCCATTTGGATTTCTTGCTTTAAAATGCCTCTCGTGTTTCATTTTTCATCATGTTTCACAAACACAATTAAATCTTATTTAATATGAGACTTAAAATAAGCACTCAGTAAATAACAAAGTATTCGAACACTGTAGATACACAGACGAAGACAGTGGCACCACGTATTCGAGCTGCGATTCGCACAAAACTGTACACTTGATAGTTGTTACTACTAAATACTATGTTAAAATGTTAGACATGTGAACTGTTTATAATTAGTGAAGATAATTATTTAAGCAATAATAGAGAAATATATTTTTGGATTGAGCCGATTTAGAAAAAGCGAACGTTGTTGTTCCTTTTACAGTATCTCAAAAGTATTTCTTTATACTCACTGGTCATATTTGATTGATTATCTAGAAACAAATTTCTATGAACTCTACAGAATGGGCGATTCCATATAGTGTTTGATCGTATGTTTGTGAGAAACGTGGAGTTGATGCCCAGAGTCGGCAAGCAGTGCTTATTATAATATTCAACATTTTTGTATTTACTGATGATTTTCTACCCTATTCGACTGCGACAAATAATTGCCGTGTCTCTGGACATGTAAATTATTTGTTCTTATGTATTATGATCCTTATGTTTTTAATTAATACGTACAGCACAGTGTGTCGTGATAACCCAAAGTGCAACGAACCTGTCTCAATTTATAAGGCCCCATAGGGCCATGGTTCGAATTCGAATGAGTTTTTCTGACTTAAGTACATAACTATCACTGACTCCGTGCCTCTGAGAGCACGTTAAGCAGTCGGTCCCGGACGCTGTCAAAAGATGGCGGTCTTTACATTCCCCAACCCGCAGTGGAGCAGCGTGGTGGATTTAAGCTCCAAGCCCCCCTCCTCACCTTAGGGGAGGCTTAAGCCCCTGCAGTGGGGTAAAAATGGGCTGATGAAGTGAAGTGAAGAAGTGAAGTACAGCATAGTTTGAAGTTCTTATGATATTTTATTCATTGTTGTTAGGCGTCATCCATTTTGGATTGAAATAAGAGAACGGTTAGGTAATTAACATCACAATTAAAAGTAAGGTAACAAATAAAAGGAATTTTCATTACGATTCTTACATATAAGTACCACAAAGAAAAATATAATACAGCAGTAATAAATAATCCGGAGATCAGGAGAGGGGTGCTGGTACCTATAATACAGGCTGTCCTAGTTTAGGTGTCAGTAGCTTTTCACTGTAGCATTAGGTTTATTGTATGTTTCTTTAATTAGTTTTTAAATATAACGGTAACTTTTATTGGCAATAAAGATTATTAATATTATTATTAATAAATATACTGAACAAATCACGGAACTGCGAAAATCACAAAAAAACCCTATCCGGTTACCTTAGCAGTATATAGATAAGTGGTGCAACGCTTTAAATAACAATGCCTTTGCACTGTGTAATCCATTGCAAAATCGGGCCTGAATATATAAATCGACATGTCCTTTTTGTGAAACTTAACTATGAGAGATGGCTTCGTTAGCATGTGTTAATTAGTGTCAATTGGACTCTAGAAATCCAGAATAATCCACGGTATATATACGACGGTACATTGGCAGCCAAAGCAGCTAAAATTTAAAGTATGTTTTTATTTGTATGGTTAATTGCTCTGTATAAAAAGTTACCATCCTTGGCAAATCTTAATTCAAAAACTTAAAAAACATTGTGGAAAGTCGGGGCAAATTTCAAATTCGAATCTGAAAGTTTCTCGTCTTTTGAAACCTTCGAGAACAAACGATCGTTCTGTCGGTGAGTAAGTTAAGAGTTTTCGCATGTTTTCTTTGGGAAAATCTATTTTAAAAGTGAATGTTCAGCTAACCAAAGTGAATCGCACTAAAGGACAATCCTTGAAATATCACTATAACGTCAAGCAACCAAAGTAATCTATACAAAAATATTTGAATTAATCCTGATTATTATATAAGTTATTGTACCATAAAATCATTGCACGGAAGAATAATAAATAAACATTTTGGGGTATGGCAGACCGTATTTTTAAAATTAGTGTGAGCTGGATACAAATTCTTATGCAACTTGATTGTAATTTTCGTGAGTTATAAAAAGTTAGGTTAGGAAATTCGTACATTCTTTTAATTGGATTACGGTATATAGACATAGTGTTATATTTTTTTTATAGTGTTGTTTTGTTATGGTAATGTTCTTTTTACGGATCGGCGGCTATGTAAGTTATTGTTCGTAATTAAATTCGATTTTAAAAATCTAAGTATTTTGCTTTCTTTTGCTATTTGTCGGCGTATTCATAGTTTTCTCTTGGTAATTTTTTTGTTAAACAGTGTTCTTTAGCGTATTTTACTGTTTTAAATTTATTTACTGTATTGTTAAAGTCCTATTCCCTGTTTCAAAAGTCGACCCCAGTACATCATGAATAGACACATTAAAGAAAAGATGCTCATGTGTCCATTATGGACCTGCTTTGGCTTTCCATACTACTATATTCACGAGATTTTATTTTGGACCGGTTTTTTTTAAATATGCTCATGCTATTTAGGAGTATGAGACTATACTCATAAGCACTTTTTGCACCGAAAACCAGTTGATGGCGTCCACACTGTTGGCGACCCGAGTGCTGTCATGTTAAGCGACTAACTGCCAATGATTTCGTCAGTGGTTTTTGTTTAAGTTTTTTTTAGCCCTCACTGTTAAATCCTGCTAATTCACGGACTACACAATGTATTCAACATGGAATTTAAAAGATTTGAAAGCTGTTAAGGGTTAAAAAAGGGTTAGAAGAGAGCGGATTTGACAAGTTGACAAGTATGGACTGTTGGAGACAAATTTACATGATATTCTTTGAAAACATTGCGGCAGATGGATTAATTATACCCCTGTGTTGTTTACTAAAAGATAATTTTTAGTAATGTACAATACAACATAGATTAGAACTTATATGTATGTGACATACATCAATTGTAACTTTCTTTTTAACAGCAGTCTAAGAAAAATAATCCTCAATTTCTTCATTTGCTCCAGGCGGCTCCAAAATTACACTTGCAAAACTAGAGGTCAGGAAATAGAGCGCGAATTAACGGATAGACTATCATGTCAATGTTATAAAGTACTTGACTCAGTTCCTACCTTTTATCAAGTTACGTCACAACACAAAATATAGGTTCTTAGGTACCTATAGGTTATTTAGCAAGAATTATGCAAGAGGTTATTATGCAAGAATGAAAAATCATTCGAAAATTAATAAACCTGTATTATTTCAGACATTTTGATTCTTAGTTTTTCATGGTATCAAAAGTTTTTTATTTTAATTTATATTCCAAGCTTTATAAGCTTAACAATTGTCAACAAACAATCCTTTTATTTATGAAACTGTGAATTTATTTGAACCTTTTTTGACTTTCGTATTAGTTATCAGTTTCAATTCTTGGTATCGTTTTAGTCAGTTCTGCGTACTTGTCATCTTAATTCAGTCTTCTTACCTGCGTTCACAACTGCTTTCAATGCAACTGAAGGTTCCCCTGAATCTTAAAACTGCATCTGATGTAGAGTACTGACCTGTACCAGCAACTGTTTGGAACTAATCTTTTTTTTTAAATCTGACCCTTTTAGTTAGGACTTCAACCCGATTCTTTCGTATAAGTAAGCTATCATATAGGCAGTAATCACTAGACCAATGGAACTTATTAGTCCTCGACAAAATTAAGCAACGAATTTTACATGCATTATCTCTTTACGAATATTTTCTGGTTTTCTTTGATTTTTGTTTAGGTTTTCTTATAAACTGTGTGTATTCTTCCATTCGAAACTTTACGCTCCGTAGTTTTTGAGATAAGTATGGGGAATTGTCAATTTTAATTAATTTTCTAGTATTTTTGATTTTATAAAAGCACATTTGTAATTGTCTTAATGAGTATTTACCCCCCAAAATGAAAAATCTTCATAAATGAAATTGAAAAATGAAAATTCTATATAAGTACCAAATCTGAACTTATTTCGTCCAGGAGATTCGAAGAAAATAGGCTATGACAGACAAAGAGAGCCCCGAGGTTATTTCATCTTGGATGTACAGAACCCCAAAAAATCAAAAACATAAGTTATTTGGATCACAGGGAAAACATTACGATGTTGAAATTTCGTTGAAAATCTTAAATTATTTATTAATTTTATGTTTAATAAAATAAGTTTACTTCATCTGAATTGCTACCATGTCACGGCATCCTTTGTAATGCAAGTAGTACGGGAGATGATCGTTTGAATACTCACATAAAACTTACGTCATCAAACATCCCAATAATTATTAGTAAATATTATGACATATTCTCTAAAACGGTAAATGGAGGGGCCGCCTAATCATATCCTGGCGGTATATACCATGCAAAAATATACTAATTGTTTAAAAATGTCTTGGGCCACCATACCTTACCCTGACGGAAGTCAGCAGCCCTTTTATGTAGTTTTTAATTATAACATTATCTTGTAAATCAAAATCACTGAAATGCAATGCACACTAGTTTTTAGGCAGGTGAATAATCTTGATTAAGAAAAGATTTAGTATTTTCTAGAATAGGAACCTACGTTGTACGTAATATGATGAATTATTCGGTTGTTTGATGACTGAGGATTCCAAGTGATCATGTCTCATATTATATCATCCCTGAAACACAGATCCACCTCAATTCAATTCCTTTTAATTTTCTGTCTAATAAAGATATGAATTTTTTATGCTTTCAAATCTAATCAAAATGTGAAAGAAACACGGTCAAATTGAATTTCAATATCAGATTAGCAGCCATCATCGTAATCGATGCGCGTTTTTGTGGCAGCTGATGATATAGACAGATACGAGAGTAATAAATTAGAATCACACTAGAAGGCGCTCTGCTTTCTGCTTTTCTTGAAATGACTTAGCATTTTGTTAAACAGATAGTTAATTGTTCACTTTTTCAATTCTGACTGGCATAACCTTTTGCCTCTCATAATGTAACGGATACAGAAATTAAGGAAGTAATAATTTATAGTGCCATATTTCTATAATTATATTACATTACTATCTGTGTGTATCATTCGTAGAAAGGTGACCATCTCTTGGAAAATAATTGAGAAAAGAGAATCGTGAACTATTTATATTATAAAAGTCTGTATCTGGATTACTGTTTTATTGAGGGGTATTGCATAATCCAGAACATGCTTACTAGCCACAGTAAACCAGGTGATCATCCAGTTATACTGAGAAGGATAACTCACAAATTCAAAGACTTGTTAGGAGTAGGTAGATACAATAGTAATTTTTAAATATTTCTCCCCTTGAAGAGAGAGCACCGTAAATCCAACCAACAATAATATCCAACTATTATTTTCTCATTCAACGAGATTCAGAAGGCTGATAAGATAAATTTTCGTAAAGGTATTCTCATAATGATTGTCAAAGCGTCCCGCATACCACAAACTTCGCCGAGATATATTAAATTTTTAAAGTAACACCATAAAGGCATCCCCGGCTAGCGTTCTTGGTGGCATAAAAGAAAGGAACGATGTAATAACTGCTTCCATCCGGCCCCCAGGTGTAATAGAATTTCCCAATAGTCGTATAACATACTTATTACGCCTTACTGTATTTTCGAGTGTTGAAATTTGTTTACAAGCACGACAAATATAATTGTTTAGTTACATTTAGATTTCTGTATTTTAACGAAATATAAAAATCTAAATGTAATCGACTTTACCAATGTCTATGTTTTTTCCGAAATAATTTGTCACATTATTGTTATATTGTGGTTATATTATAGAACCCCAACAACTTCTTAACTCTATGTTGAGGTAGTGCCATTAATCGAGCAAGCAGTTGCTGAATTAGATTCGATGAACTTCCCTAACTTAGAACACTTTTTTTTTTTAATTAGCATCGGCAGCAATCAACTGTTACCTCCAATTGATGTCGAAGTCCTTTTGTACCTCAAGAAACCCCTAATTGTCTGGCAGATGAAAACAGATACGACCCTTGGTTCTGAAACAGCACTTGCCCGTCAGTGCGGTCCCAAGGATCAAAAATAGGAGTTTTGGCGAGTTATTTTGATTCCCCTCTTTCTTTTGGCACTAGAAAAACCTCAAAAATATGACAACACCCTCACCATCAAAA